>NQVE01000114.1:1347500-2547500 GCA_003260385.1 Cuscuta australis
ACCCCCATCAGTACTAAATTAATCAGCTTGCATCTTCCTGCATAAGATAGGTATTTAGATGCCCAAACTGTTATTTGTGTTGTTAGTTTCTGGACCAGAGCTTCACAATCCCTCTCTGATATTCTGTTTGCTGTAATAGGTCCCCCAAGATATTTAAATGGGAGCTTTCCTCTGCTCATTTTAGCTTCCTTCAATAATTCCTCAGCCTCATGGTCATTCACACCTCCCATAACCATCTGAGATTTAGAATAGTTTACTTCCAGGCCAGTTACTGATTTAAAATGGGCTAGACATTGAATGATTGTTTTAACAGATGCCCTATCATCTTTGCAAGCTATAATAAGATCATCAGCAAAAGCCAAGTTGATGATATTCAGCCCTTTACACATAGGATGGTACTGGAATTTGCTCTTCTCAACACAATACTTCAGTGTTTTAGTCGGGTACTCCATGACCAATGTGAATAGAAGAGGGGATATAGGATCCCCCTGTGTTATACCTTTGCCTCCTTTAAAATATCCAAAGCTTTCACCATTTAGCAGTAAGGAGAAAGCTGTACTGGAGATGCAGTAATCAACCCACTCAATATACTGTCTAGGGAATCTCAATGCCTCCATAATGCCTGTGATGGCCCTCCAGCTAATAGAATCATAAGCCTTTTTAAGGTCGATCTTCATCAAGCATCTTGGTGAGATGGTCTTCCTATTATAACCCTTAGCAAGTTCTTGGCATAATAAGACATTGTGTATCATTAATCTCCCTTCCACAAATGCACCTTGATTGAGGTCTACTATGGTAGGAAGTATCTTCTTGAGTTTATTACTAAGGATTTTAGAGATTGTCTTGTATATAACATTACAACAAGCAATAGGTCTAAAATCACTGGGTGATTGTGGATCCTCCACCTTAGGAATAAGTACTATATTAGTAGCATTTACCTGCTTAGGAAATTCCCCATTCATGAAAAATTCATTGACTGCCTTGTTCACCAGGTCTCCTACTATGTGCCAGTTCCTTTTGAAAAAGCCACTATTGTATCCATCAGGCCCTGGGCTCTTATTATTAGGAATTGAGAACACTACATTTTTGATCTGTTCTTGGGTCACTGGCTCCAGTAGCTGGAGTTGTTGTTCCATTAAGTGAAAAGTGTTGTCATTTAACTTTATTTTAATTAGTCTTTTTTGGGTTAGCATAAATCTAGATTGTTTTTATCTATTTCTCATAGAAGAAAGAGTTTTTAAACAAAAATTATAGGTACGAGTCAAGAATTGAAACGTAGGGAATGAAAATTTATCCATATATGAATCATCTTAAAAATTAAAATGGGACTTGGGAAGTTTTAATTTGTTATATGAAAAATGAAGATCCTTTAGAATGACTTATATAGAATAAATCCTATGGTTTTACACACTTTGAATAATGATTTGTACCAAAGCATGTTTCCTTATGTTAGTATAACATTTTTTAATTGCATAGATGTCAATAACAAAAATAAGTAGTTATATTAAGACAAAAAGGTTGAATCGACATGCAAAATGAATGTTGTTGAAAAGCACAACATTATACACACAAGGTTCGGTTTGAATAAGTATAGGTCTTATGTGTTGATGGATCAAAAAGTATTTTAATCTCGTAAATGAATCATTTTATAATATTGCAATCATAGAGGGGCATAGACTATTAATTATGTTCATGTAATGTATTTTTTTAATATTTAGGAACTAAGGTTCTCGCGGTAGCAAATAGTGGAGAAATGAGTGTTCTTTGAATGTCATATGATAAACAAACAGTAACTAATCGTACTTTTATAATAAGTATTTCTATTCCATAAAAAAATTTAAATTGATTTATGACGACAAGGCAAAGTAAGTTTTAGAACTTCATTATTAGAGACATAATTTACTTATAATGAGTGGGGTTAAAAAATATAGACTAGAAAATTAATAAGTCACATATAATTTTGTTCTTCATTGTATTAATTCTTGTCTTTAAAAACTCAATTTACTTTTAAACATTGCATTTTTTGTATTATCAAGTCATACTTGGTAGTATCTAATTTAAAACTCCATTTTTGGTCTTCAAACATTATGCTCATTGTTCATCAATGATTATTTCAAAACTTTTAATATTCCACAAAACATACAACTGAATACACACTACTTCATTGTTGAAATTAGAAAAAGATGTAAAATTTGAGACTACACTATGCTAACGTTATTCACTCTAATACTTTAATTTTATACAATGTCTTGTTAATGTGCATGGGTATTGATGGATGTATTCCACCCATGATCGGTCAAAAGGAGATGACCAAATACGTGACCGGTCTAGTTGTTTATACTGGAAAGGGAAGCCTCAATCGTCAATAGAAGGAGGTTCGGTTGACTGAGAAAGTTGACCGGTATACTTCGGACAGTCTACCGGTCAAACTACTCTAATCCTCATTTATTCCCCAATTTCAGTTAACCCATCCCACGGAATTAACCCGGTATGATTTCTAGAGTTGGAAAGTGTCGGCAAAGAAGAATCCAAAGGAGATTGGACCGTAGCGGCTAAGATCAATGGAGAGTCGCTGGATATACTAAAGCAATCCATCCAAGGTGCTACACGAAAAAAGGGAGTAAGCTTCCTCGCAAGGTGACAAAACAGCTAGAGGACGAAGGCCATCACCTCCCACCACCCAGGAACGTGCCTCAACGTGGGAGCACGATGCCTTGTCCCCTACAGCCTAATATAAATACTGTTGTAACCTTTGAAAGGGGGGATCCAAATTCCTTCTCTCTAAACTCCCTTGTAAAAGCTCCCGTATTCTTCCATATTTATAATATCAATTGGGCTACAGGTGTTTCTACCTACAGTCCTCCCGGTCATTTTGTGTGTTCTTACCTTTTTACTTTCTGAATCAAGTGAACAATCATAGACCTGGTCTAGTACTGTTTATCCGGTTAGGTAATTTAAACCATCATTTTTTGGCAACGACCGTGGGACCATTAAGGTTTCTTCTCATCTAAACACAAACCTACTCACAAAAACACCACTAAAAATGTCTTCAAGCGAGCAAAACAACGCTACCTCTACTCAGGTGCGAGCCACCACTGAGGGGGTCGCCATCCCCATGGTTGTTACTCAACCGGAAAACTCTGCCTCTACGATGTCGTTGGGAATTGGGATTAACTCACATCCCTACACCAAACATGGCTACGCCATTCTCAATCCTTGTCCCTTCCGCTGGACCAAAGGTCACCTTTCCGCCGAGCATGACCTAGTTCATGAATGACCCGGCCAACCTACAAGCTATTCAGGGCTTTGGCCAGGTCATGGCCATGTGTCAGCAGAACGGGGGGATGCCAATCCTCTCGGGCATGTTTCCGTTCTCCCTACTAGGCGTGGAAACGGTACCCCTGAAACTCCGATGACGGTGTCTCCCTTCCAGATGCCGATTCCACAACCATCACCTTTCCAGCCACAGGTGGTTAGTGCTATGGCCCCCATTAACTTAACCGGTGCACTCAACGCCGCTAGACCATCACGCCCTCCACAGAGCGCCCATCTCCAAATTACTCCGGATGGTCATTATATTGCGTCTCTGTGGAAAGCGATGATGCTGAGTGGGACGTCCCCAGAGACCACAAGAAGAAAAGAGGAGAGGCCCTCAGGCCAGCAACCTCCTATGACTCCGCCTTCGAAAGGCTGTGGGAAAGGGAAGATGGTCAGAGGAAGTCGGTCAAGCTGAGGCTGGGGCAGAGCGTTGCCCATGTTAGTGCTTTTGCCCGGTTGGGAGAGGGGAGGGAGGCCAAGCCTGCCCCTACCCAACGCACCTGGTCAAACCGGCAAGCACCAGCAAAATCCAGGATTTCACGTCAGGAAGAAGATGCTGAAAGCCAGCCCCGTGAGCCGATTAGGAATCGACTCACTATCCTGGGAGATTGTGTCCAGCAGATGGAAGCAAAGCTGGAAAGGATGGAGAAGAAAGTAGGGGAGAAGAATGATCGGGATAAACCCCTTGCAGGGTCCTCGTTCACGGCAAGAGTCCATCTGACACATTTCCCGCGAAAGGTCAATATAGATACCCCAAGGTAGGGATGAGTTCGGTTTTGGCGGTTCGGTTTTTACCCAAAACCAAAGACAAAACGGAAGGTAAGTTGGCGGTTCGATTTGATTCGGTTTTGCATAAAAAATATGCAAACCGTTGGTTATTCGGTTCGGTTTTATGCAGTTTTTACTTCGGTTTTTTTCGGTTTTTTCGGTTTGTAAAAATAAATATTTATAAGCATTAAAAATTGTATAAATACTAACTCGACGAAGCAATAACAATACGTAAGTTTGGGTTTGGTTTTTTTGCTTGATTTTTACACACAAAAAAGCCGAGCGGAAGGTTAGTGTTCTCATTGGTTCAATTTTATATACAAAATATGTGTCAAGTGCCTAACAAACATCTAGAAGATTCTAAATAATCTTAAAGATATCGTATGTAAAATCAATTGCAGAGAATTTGGATTTTTTATATAATACTTTCATTTTCATTATAACATCAAAGTTTTTTTTATTTAAATATGTTAACTACTCATTTTAATTTTTAATATTATATAATTCTATATTAGGATTAGTTATTGGTGTTTATATTCTTAGATTTTTTAAAGTTTATAATATGGTTAAAATGTTTAATTAATAGTTAAGAAAAAACTTTAATTGACTAGTAATTTATTTGCATTTTTGTTTATATGATTTTTATACATATCACATATACTCATATAAATAAAATGAAGCATATAAATAAGTTCGGTTTATTTGGTTTGGTTCGGTTTTTCAAAGTAAAAACCAAAACGGAACCAAACAATAACGGTTCGGTTCGGTTTTTTTACATTCGGTTTCGGTTTTTTTGGTTCGGTTTTTTTTCTAGCTCGTTTCGATCAATTTCGGTTCGGTTTTCGGTTTTCGATTTTCCCGACCCAGCCCTACCCCAAGGTTTATACTAGGAAGGAAGATCTAGAAATTCACTTGGATTCTTTCTATCAAAGTACAACCATGAATGGGTGCACGAACGAAGAAAAGTGCTTCCCTTTCTTCCAAACATTGCGTAATCGAGCTACTGAATGGTTCAACAAGGTTCGCCCATGAAGCATTGACTCGTTCAGCGACTTGGCCTCAAAATTCAAGGCCAAATTCCAGGAGAATTGTACTAAAAGGAAGAAGTTCACATATCTTAGTACAGCCGGGCAGAGAGAATTTGAGAACCACACTCAATTTTGTTTTTCAAATATTTTTTCAAAATTTACTTCATGGATGTTCGAACACCCATTCATTGATACACTTGATAAAATTTGTTACCATCTAAGCTATAATGGGTTTTGTTACTAGAGAAATATGCCCAATTTTTTCTTTCTTACTTAATTTCTCTTCATTTTCTAATCATCTAAACAACTACTCCGTATTATTTTCCTTCGATTTTCTCTTCATTTTTCATCAATTTTCTTTCTCATCATTTTGTTTGCTACCATTTTCTATTTTCATCTAAAGAAAGGGTTTTACTCCCTACGTTGTAATTGATATCACGACCATCCGAAGATGCAATTGGTTCGTATATTACCCATGTCAAATAGAAGTGTTAGAATCAAAAATCAAAAATCAAAAATAAAACATAAATTTTACAAATTTACTTTTTGTGCTTTTTTGTTAAAGTAATAAAATGGGGTCTTACCAGAGTATTATTAGAATAATCTGGTAATATTTCCTTAAAAGGCTTAAATAGAACAGATTAAAATTTACTAATTACATTCACTGATTTTTTAAGTATCCCATTTGGAGGAGAAGTGAAAAGGAGAAAAATAGGCAAATCAGTGCCTACCACGTGGCATGGGTTTGATTTTTTCAAATGTAGGGAGATTTTTACACCTAACCATCAACTTTTAAATACTCCGTATTGTTCTTTTAATCATTTTTTTACGGAAATACCTTTCATTATTGTTATTGTTTAAAATATGTTTTTTACAAGAAAATGTGTGTTTATTTTTAAATTAACTTATTTGATTATATGTGTGAAATATTAGTAAAATTGATATAGTAAAGATTAAATGAAAAAATAATAAAATAAAAAGTGACAATATTGGTTGTTAGTAAGAAAATAATTTCTTTACTAATCTTCTCTATAGATATACGTAATAAAAAATAAAAAATTTAAAAATAAATAAAATGATGAAAAAAAGCTAGAAAATTTACAATATAGAAAAATTAGATGTCATTAAAAAGTAATGCTTACTTCCAAATTTGGCTTAGCTATAACAACTTGCTTTTTTATGCCCTCTCATATAACCATCCTATTGGATCTCATTAAAAATTTATACCGAGTACAAATTAACAGGCAAATTCCATCCAAAAAGTCAGCAATTATTCAGAACAACTGACACAAATAGTCAATAGCTAACAGGCAAATTCCAAACAAGGTTTATGATATTTATGAAATGAGTAAAAAAATAAGTAAACAAAGAAGGTCGTGTTTCATTCGAGTGATTTGATCTAATTTTTTTTGATAATCTAGTTTAATGTTATCTGATCACATGCAATTAAATCTGCTCTAATTATAGTTATATTTAAAATTGTGACGAATTCCAATTCTACCAAACAAATCAGGGTCAAATTTCAAGGCACATAAAAAGGGTGTTTGAGAGTGATTAACTTATTGATAAAGTGATTTTCATAAAAGCTGTAAGCAGAAGCACCTCACACATACTTCTCCAAAACGTTGTTCTATGTACAAAATAGTGGTGGTGAAAAGCAGAAGCTGACATGCCAAATAGAGTAAAATCACTTCTACTCAAAACAGAAGCTAAATTATTAAAAGCAGCACACTGCCAAACACACTCAAATACGCGTACATTGTGTGGTATGTGAATAGTACTTGCCTACTTTGTACAATCTAAAGTACTTGGTACTGTTCATCATCACATGTCCTTTGGCTTCACCTCATTATGTTTGACTCCTTTGAAACTTTGATCCATCCTCTATGAAATTGACTATGATTATATTTTCTATAATTGTACTTTATTATTTAAAAATTATAGAAATTTTTATTGGATCAAGCTATTTGTACAACAAAACTTGTACGTTAAAGGCATACACTGATATTTTGTGATAGTGTAATGTTAGTGTGACGGTTTACATTGACAAAAATGTCAGTACAATTTTTTTTAAAGTAAACTAACATTTTGTGTTAGTGTAAAATGTTAAAATATCGATGAATTTCTTTGGAGTACAACTTAAAATACACTTTTTCGTGTACTCCTAGCATGGTTGATTTTTGTTTACTACTCGCACGTAGTTTTTTACACTTGTCATGAAGGGATGGGAAAAAAATGTTTTTTACTATAAGGTAGTGTTTGGCAACTAGCATTTCATTTTAATTAATGCATTTCAATTCCAAAATTTGAAATCTTGAATTTCAAATGACAAAAGTAGGTGCATGAATTTCAAATTCAAAATTTTTAAGTTTCCCAAACAGGGAATTTGATCCAAATCCATGTTCCCAAACATACCATAAACAAATTTAAATTTTTCCCACACATTTATATGACTCTTCCCCGCCCTCACCTCCGGCGTTGATTGAAAACATGATTTTTCTCTGCAATAGTATTAAAAATTTATTTAAAAATATAGTTTATCGATCCTATGATAAAAAATTATAATTTAAAAACATTAAAAATGTGATAATTCTCCTCCATGGCATTGATTCAAAAAAAGTTAATACAATAAAAGCTAAGTATTAGCTGTCCCTATTAAAATTAGATTTTTTTCATCACGTTCTTTCTTAAAATAGAAATCACTCTTGATGGTATAAATTATCGACCGGTATATCGTTTTTAGTCGAAAAAAAGGATAAACTAGTCTAAAAACTATATACCAAGTTAAAATATAAAATAAGGATTTTGACATGGAAACCCAAACCGGGAGAAACCCACGGGCCTTTTTTGGCGGTACCTTGCCAACGAGAGATCTTTATTAATATCGGGAATTTTACACGGTACATGATTTGGGCTTGGAAGCCATTAATGGAAGCTTGAAACTTTTTGGAAAAAATAAAATACATAAAATCTAGAGAGAGAAAGAGTTATGGGCAGGAGTAAGGAAGATGAATGGCTTCCCCCATATTGAAAGTAACCCATTCTTTTACATGGAGGAGAAAGAGTATTTTCGGAGTAATATTCTCTTATTCCTTCATTTTACTAAATAAATGCGGTTTAGTTATTAATCGTAAATAATTGAAAAATGTGGGCCGAGCCACACATTATTTTCCATCTAGGTGTCCTCCACTTTTTAAAGTTTGTGAGAATCATCAACTTAAGAAAGTAAATAAGTTCTCCGAGTGCTATCTTCAATCTTCGTATTATTGACTAGTTGATATTGCTAGTCCTCCGAATATTCATTAATTCTCTAATTTCTTGAATCTTCATCAAAGTCTAATTTACTTTCTTTCAATGACCGTTCGGTCGAGTCTATGGGGCTCTTGATGATGGGGCTCATCCTTAATCTATAGAGAAATATGCCCAATTTTTTTCTTTCTACTCAATTTCTCATCATTTTATAATTATCTAAACAACTACTATGTATTATTTTCCTTTGCTTTTCTTTTCATTTTCTTTCTCATCATTTTGTTTCCTACCATTTCTTTTTTTCATTTAAACAAAGAATTTTACTCCCTATGTTGCAATTGATATCACGACTATCCAAAGATGCAATCAGTTCGTATATTACCGACGTCAAATAGAAGTGTTAGAGTCAAAAATTAAAAATAAAATATAAATTTGACAAATTTACTTTGTGCAATTTTTTATTAAAGTAATACAATGGGGTCTTACCAAATTATTATTAGAATAATCTGGTAATATTTCCTTCAATAGCACAAATTAAAATTTACTAACTACATTGACTGATTTTTTAAGTATCCCCATTTGGAGGAGAAGAAGAGAAAAGGAGAAAAATAGGCAAATCAGTGCCTACCACGTGGCATGGGTTTGATTTTTTCAAATATAGGGAGACTTTTACACCTAACCATCAACTTTTAAATACTCCCTATTGTTCTTTTAATCATTTTTTACGGAAATACCTTTCATTATTGTTATTGTTTAAAATATGTTTTTTACAAGAAAATGTGTGTTTATTTTTTAATACAAAGAATGGAACCGATAGTGTTCGAATTAAATTAGTAATTCGTAGTGTTAATATCTTTGAATAAGTTTTAAATTTTTTAGCATAATTAAGTTAGATAATTTCGAGTGAAATGCATTATTTTGAAATAAATCTAATTAAATTTTTTATTTTTATTAATGAAATACAATTTTATTGTCAAACCCATAAAAAAAGTACAATTTGATTTTTCATCAATTTGTAAATTAATATAACAGTACATAGTATAAATACTTAATGAAAAATTATTTAAGTAACATAATTAATAGTATTTTAATAGTCCTTCTGACTAAAGAGATTAGGAAGAATAAATGGAGTAATTGGATACTTGACCTACAAAATATGATAAGAATTAAGCTATTTGTAACTCAAGATTTGTATCCCAATTTGTACACCGCAAGTTTACACTTTCATTTTGTGTCAGTGTAATGTTAGAGTCATAGTTCACACAGACACAAAAAAATAATGCATATTGTATCAGTGTAAACTCTCAAAATGTTAATGTATATTGGGTGGTACACTTCAAGCTAGTGTTGCCATGCTGTACTTTTATTATTGTTTTTTTTTGTTTCTTGTCTATTTGCCTCCCACTTGATTCCTAGTTATAATTGTCTCTTATTTGCCTCTTGTTAATAATTGTTTGCCTCTTATCCATGCGGTGTTTGATGGTTCTCTTGCAGTAGTGGGCTTGGCGTTTTAACTCGTGCTTGCACCATTTGTATGGCTTGGCCTTCTGTTGTGTGCTTTTCCTTATGGAAAATGCTAGGGTGCCACCACATGGGTGCTACCATGGATGCACCCATGCTTCGCACAGACAAACACAGACGATAATTGTCTGTGTCGCACAGATAATTATCGTCTGTGTTTGTCTGTGCGAAGCATGGGTGCACCCATGGTAGCACCCATGTGGTGGCACCCTAGCATGGTCCTTTCCTTATTGTGGTGGTTGTTGTTCTTACTGTTGATTTGTCAGGGTAGTCTACTTTGATTGCGTTGCCTGCTTGTGAACTTGTTCTTTCTGTACATTGGTGTTTGGGTAGGGTGGCTTTGGTTGGCTATGTGAACTTAAGGTTGTTTCTTGGGGTGGGTGAGGGGGTTGCGTAGAGGAGTAGTGTAATGTCTTGTGTGATCAAGAATGTTGCTTTGATACCATCTGCGATGCGCTATCTTCCGCCTTGTCACCGCCAGGTTGTGATCAAGAACGTTGCTTTGATACCAATGATGCAACGCGAGGAGAACTTCCGTGAGAAAGGGTTCTCGAGGAGTTGTTTCAACAAAATAGAGAGAGAACGAGAATTAATTTGGAAAATAAGTAATATTGATTGATTGTCAAGTACCTGGTTTCATCCCTATTTAAGTATATATACTTCAAATACAAACATTTTTACCTATCACTTTAACAAGTAAAAATAGTAAGTAGTGCGGATCCCCACAGCAAAAGTAGTTATTTCTATCTTCCCCTCTAATCTTCATTCTTCATCTCGATCATCATCTTCTTCATGAAGTTTACTGAGGCGGGTGTGCTTCTTTGCGGAATGATGGAGGGGAAACCTTCACGGGCATTGGCGCTTGCACGATCTGGGTTGGAACTGCTCTTGGTCACTTTTCTCCTGAACTCATGACATTTAGGATTCCAATGGACAAGATTGAGGGTCCAAAGAAGCGCCAAAAAGAGCTCAAAGAAGGCCATACATGGGAGCTTGCTTAGTCGGTAAGTAAAATGGGCTTAGATTGGTGATTTATAATCTAGTTTTCATACATCTATATTGGGTCTGCAAACCTCAAAAGAACTGCGTGGTTTCCCTATGACCAGAGCAACCATGTGGTTCTTTTGGATCTGCAGGACCAATATAGATGTAGGAAAACTAGATTATATATAACCAAATTAAGCTCATTCTACTTACGACCTTAGCCAGCTCCCATGTATGGCATTCTTTTAGCTCTCTTTGACTCCTTTTTTGACCCTTAGTCTTGTCCACTAGAATTCTACATGTCTTGAGTATCGAGGTCTCCGGCTCAGGGGAAAATCGACCCAGGGCAGTTCCAACCCAGACCGTGCCTGTGTCAATGCCCATGAAATTTTTCCCATCCTTCATCATTCTGCGAAGTAGTACGCCCGCATCCGTAAACTTCATGAGGAAGATGATAAGATGATTATCGAGATGAAGAGTGAAGATTAGAGGGGAAAGATAGAAATAACTGCCTCCGCTGTGGGGATCCCTACTACTTACTATTTTACCTTATTATTTTTACTACTTGTTTATATGATAGGTAAAAATGCTTGTATTTGAAGTATATATACTTAAATAGGGCTGAAACCATGTATTGGACAATTAATCAATATCACTTATTTCCCAAATTAATTCTCTTTCTCTCTCTATTCTATTGAAACAATTCCTCGAGAACTCTTTCTCACGGAAGTTCTCCTCGGGTTGCATCATTGGTATCAAAGTAATGTTCCTAATCACGACCTGGCGGTGACGAGGCAGAAGACGACGCAGATGGCAATGCTCGAGGAAGCTCTTAAGGCATTTATAGAGTAGCAGAAATTGTTCGCTGCTTAGATGGAACAGCAAAATTGGAAGATTGAGGAACAACAGAATTGTTTGGGTAGATGATGGAACAGATCAAGGCGATGACACCTGGAGAGTCATCTTCATCCATCGAGAACAATCTGTGTAACACCCCAATCCGTATAACCCGGAATTACACGAATTAATGTGAAACGAGAGTTAAATAAAAATTTCGCTTGACATTTGAAAATGACAATTACTTATAAATATTAAATTTACAGACTCTGGATCGCGACCCATTTAAAAATATTTTCAGAGTAATGCGGAAGTACAATAATAATTAAATCATGACACATTTAAAATCTTTGATGATCAAACATTTGCCTGCCATCCTTGCATCTCCTCTGACTCAATGCCCTCCGGGAGTGGTTCTGTCATTGTCCTCTTGTTACCTACGTGTAGTCAACGAAAAATACAAACTACACGCTCAGCGAAACCGCTGAGTGGTACCACGCTAGAATTGTAGAATAATTAACAGACATATACATATACATATATATACGTCCACAAGGTGTATAATAATATTCATGATATGGCACATTATATCATATGATCAATTTGATGATTCATGATGATAAATATTTATTGATAGATAAATGATGGCACATTTAATCAATTTTCTTGTTCGTGAGGATGATTACATGACACCTATGTAATAGATATAATTGTTCTTGATGATGATTACATGAAACCTATGTAATCAATATATTTGTTCTTGATAATGATTACATGACACCTATGTAATCAATATATTTGTTTTTGATGATGATTACATGATACCTATGTAATAGATATAATTGTTCTTGATGATGATGACATGATGCATGATTCTAAGTCAACAAGGACGACCCTTGCATTGTGAAATTCGCCCATTTGGTACGACGAACTCAGCGGCCTTAGTCTCACAAGGGAGACTAGAAAAATAGGGGTGGTACTCAAAAGCCTGAATACCATGTACGTACACTAAGCCTGGTCAGTGATGTCGGACTGCTAAGTCCCGTACAATCACAGCTATAAGAGGCGCAATTACGCATGATCTCTTACGCATGCACATGATATGATATGCTACAATATGTGTGATGATATGAGTCATATGATATGAACAATTTGTAAATAATATGAATGGATAAATATACTTTATTTTATTTGGGTGAAATATACGGCGCTCGGAACGGTCGACCGTTTGGCGCGGCAGTCGACCTTGATCTTCACTTCGTCGGAATGGCGGATCACCGTGACGGTCGACCGTGGTTGACCGGCGGTCGACCGTTGTTGACTGGCTGCGGATGGCAGACTTCGGCTGGTTGGCGACGGTCGACCGTTCGCCGACGGCGGTCGACCGTTCTGCTGGCTGTCGTGGTCCGTTTTGAAGTTTAATACGACGGTCGACCGTTTGGGTCTGTGAATCTTTCTCTTAATATTTTGAGTGTTCAAAATACTTCTTTAAGTCTTTTAAACACCTTTGATTAACAAATACATGTTGTTGGGTTGATTTCAAATGTTTATATATACTTATGTATATATATTAACTTTATGGATTTGGTGTATTTTGATCTCAACATATAGGTGACTTATGTATGCATCACATATATATTTTGGAATGATTTCAACATATGGATTAATATATATGTTCATGTATGTATGTGATGAATGATTCGACAAGTCTAACGCAAGGGTACAGACCTGGAAATCATTGGCCGAAACCTTACGGATGAGCGGGAGTGGAAACAACATCGAAATTCACCAACTTTGTCATTCTCGTCACAATTGGACAGCCTGCTGTATTTTGGGCATATCTCCATCGTTTCTTCACGGAATTACAAACCGCTTGATTCTGTGGATTCATAAGATGTAAGGCTATAACTTTCGTATAGAAAGTATTTCGAGTTAGCAGATGTAAGATAGCGTAAATTGGACCTGAAGTCAAAGGATAGTTGCTGTCCAGGATTTCGGATATGTCGATGAACAACGATTCCGACGATTAATTCATTAACTTCAATATTCCAACACCGAACCTTCTCTACGATACCTTCCGGATGTTCCTAATAATCGTTAGAGAGTTTATGGTGAGTGTTTGGAATGAAACAACATGAATATGGTGAGGAAACATAGCCAACTCGAGGAGCTCGTCACCACTGGCGCAGTCCCGGTATTTTGGCCATATCTTCTTCGTTACTTAACGAAATCGCGAGCCGTTTGTTGGTCTGGATTCGTATCGTTCGGGGCTACAACCTTTGCTCAGAAAGTATTTCGAGATAATGGATGGAAAATTTCAGTTTTTACCTCAAAGTGGCTGTTGCGTTTTTGAGCTAAACATTTGGAAATTTTGGATGGTTTCTTGCTTGCTTCTCCTTCCTTGGCACAACAATGGAGATAAAACTTTCTTTCCCCTTTCTTGATGCTTGGCCGACAGAGAGAGAATGGGAGGAGAGAGGAGTGTTGTGTGTGTGGATGATAAGAGATGATGATGATGGTGATATAGTATAGCTTTTCTTTGTTTATTATATTTTTCTTTTGATTTTTAGTGTAGGATGGGAAATTTGGGGTGACTTTGTGAAGATTGAGGTGGCTAGTGGAGATCATGGGCTGAATACGTGATTGAGTAGGGATTTTAAAATATTTTCTTACTCCGTAACTGTTAAACTGAGTAAAACGGTACGCGCTTTTTCGCCCAAACTGCTCCGAATTGAAAACAGATTATGTTTTTTGGAGTCAGACTGTCAAAACTAGAATTTTGACGTAATTAAAATATTTTTCTAAGAACTTTTATTTTTTTCTGTGTTCGGGTCTGTCTCAGTCATAAATTAATTTAATAATATAAATGATATAAAAATATATGAATTTAATCCAAATGATAAATATGGTGTTGTCAAGTGTCAAAAATTAAGATTTCTAATCTTATGAAATCTCTTTTGAATTGAGTTTATTTTATGGGTCAAAGTTACAAATTTTAATATTTAAAATCGTCATAGCTTGAAATCTATAAATAAGATTGGTTCATAAAATGTACCGTTGGATTTGTCTCTTCGAGACATATCCATAAAAATAAGATTTTAAGAAAAAGTTATTATTTTTAAAATCCATTTATTTTTAGTCAAACGTACAAATATTCCTTATTGGATAAAAACTACTTTTGTTTTATAATAAATTTTAGGCTATATTTTGTGGCGTTACAATCTGAATCGAGGAGGAAGAATTGAGATAGGCAATCAGAACCAGAGGCAACTACACTTCAATCCAAAGGTAGAATTTCCTCAGTTTGATGAATCTAATGTGCGAATTTAGATTAAAAAATGTGTGAAGTATTTTATGTTATGTCAAATTCCCGATGCAAAAAAATTGATCTCGCCTCATTATACATGACTAGAAAGGCTGGGATATGGTATAACAACTATGCTTTGGGACGAAACAACATTATGTGGGAGGATTTTGTAGCTGATGTATGTGTCAGGTTTAAGAATGAGATGAGATCTAAAATTGTGGAAGAATTTAATAAATTACAGTAGAAAGGGGCATAGAGGACTATGTTGATAAATTTGAAGAGTCGAGTATATGTATGTTAATGAAGAATCTTGTACTCCCTACTGACCACTTCTTGGACAGTTTCATTGGAGGAGTAAAGCCTCACCTCAAGGCATATGTGAGAGCCTTCAAACTTGTATCTCTGACAGAAGTAATTGAGTATACTAGGTGCCAGGAAGGAAACTGTACAAGCCATCAAGGTGCAAGACAAGTCAATAAAACCAACATTCAACAGTAGCAAAGGTTTGTTGCCTACTCTTAATGTTATTAAACCAGCAAACCCACTCCTTGTGGTGAATCAGCCTAAGTTCATACCAGCAGCTGTGAGGGTGGATAAGGTGGCTAAGGGGCTGTGTTACTACTACGACAAACCTTTTAAGACTCCAAACTGCTCTAATGGGGTCACTCCTCCCCTATAGTCGGGCATTCAAGCAGAGAGGCAACCGTAAGAAGACTAAAGAACATGTTCTATTGGAAGGGAATGAACAAGGATGTTTCCTATTTCGTAAGAAGATGCTTGACGCTTGTAAATACGGCAATGCTTCTTACCCTGGGCTTCCTATATCAGTGGGATATGGAAGGATATTTCCATGGACTTCATATGTGGGCTTCCTATATCAGTGGGCAATGATGTTATTTTTGTGGTGGTGGATAGAATGAGTAAGTATGCCCATTTTATGCCCCTAGGTCACCCCTATACTGCCTTGGAGGTAGCTCAATGTTACTTGGACGTCTTTAAGCTACATGGTATGCCTAACACCATAGTTAGCGACATGGACATAGTTTTCTTAAGCCAGTTTTGGCAAGCACTCTTCTCAATACATGGTGTGGATTTGCTACTGTCATCTTCTTAGCATCCTCAAAGTGAAGGGCAAACGGAGGTGGTTAATAGATGCTTGGAGACGTATTTAAGGTGCATGTGCTCAAGCAATCTGAAGGATTGGTGTTAGTGGCTTTCTTTGGCTGAGTGGTGGTATAACACCACCTATCATTCCTCCACTCTGTTGACTCCATATGAAGCAGTTTATTGTCAATCGCCTCCTATTCACCTGCCTTACCTTTTGGGAGAAACTATGGTAGAGGCAGTGGACAGGTCCTTGTAGAAAAGGGAAGAAATGATTAAGTTGTTGAAATTCCAGTTGCAAAGGGCACAAAACAGTATGCAAAAAATGGTAATAAACACGGGTCTGATAGGCAGTTTGAGTTCGGGAACTGGGTGTGGCTCAAACTTTAACCCTATAGACAAGGAAGTGTGCAACATAGAAGTAATGAAAAGCTGGGGCTGAAGTATTTTGGACCTTTTCAAGTTATTTCCGAAGTACGAAAGGTCGCATACAAATTGTAGCTACCCCCTCAAGTTTAGATTCACTTCGTCTTTCATGTTTCACAACTTAAGGCATTCAGGGGAGTACTTCCAGCAGCAACTCATATCCCTTCTGGGTTTCAGGGGATGGACTCTAAATGACATCCTCAACCTGAAGCTATTCTTCACCGGAGGATCCATAAAAGGGGACGTCAAGCAGGGGTTCAGCTCTTGGTTAAATGGCAAGGAGTACTTGAGGAAGATACATGGGAATGGTCTGATGCTTTTATTAAAAAATTCCCAGATGTCCATCTTTGAGGGCAAAGATTTGCTAAGGGGGGAGGAAATGATGTGGGGACCCCCACTAACTATTTTACCTTTCTATTTTTACCACTTGTTAAAGTGATAGGTAAAAATGCTTGTATTTGAAGTATACTTAAATAGGGCTGAAACCATGAATTGGACAATCAATCAATATCATTTATTTTCCAAACTAATTCTCTTTTTCTCTCTATTCTGTTGAAACAACTCTTCGAGAAACCTTTTTCACGAAAGTTCTCCTCGGGTTGCATCATCTATGTATTGTAGTCTTACACACCCCTAGACTTAGGGCCAAACACCTTATGTTTGTTCTCTGCCGTAAAGGAACGTCTCTGATTTTTGTTAGGTCCACATCTACTCGTTTTCTACATGGGTTACCTGCCCTTTTACTCTTGATTGATATGCCAACGCCTTGCTCCATCTGGCTCTTCGCCTCCCTCCATGTGTTGCTTACTGTTTGCCTGGAAACACTGAATTCTTTCTGAGTATTGCTTAGGTTTTTTCCCCATGTGATGTGTTGGGAATACCATTTTCATTTTGTGTGTTGGTTTGGTTTTGTGTGGGCAGGGACGTGAAAGGCAGTGATGGCGAGGAAGAAGAAACTGGTGGTGGGGAAGACGATGCTAAAAAACCTCCAGAAAGAGGAAGAAGCATCCGCAAAAAAAGCGAGAAAAGAGTGAAGATCTAAAAGTGGAAAGTGACTCAAAATAGAATGGGTTAGGACGATATATAGTAGTAGATTTAATTTTGATTTCCCTCAAAAGTTAAATTATTTTTGGATCACGGTGGAGGGAAATTAAAAATGGGCGGAAGGTTTTTGTCGCTTTATTTTTGTCTCATGCTATATATTTGGTTATTTTTATGTCTCACATTTCTTCTTTATCTTAGTTTTTAACATCAATATCAACCATATAATACTACTTTTCTTAATTATCGTGACACTTCAACCCCCATGCCGTTATAATAATGGAACAGAGGAGTACTAAACTCCTAATTATGAATGCCAAACATTAGTAGGCCTCCTTGACACTAATCTTTTTATATCTAATGCCTTGTGGGATTTTACTCGTTGGTGGTTGTTGTATAGTCAATGTGAAAATTTGTCTAGATTCGTTTATTTTAAATTGTATGTTTATCATTCACAATTCAAACTTCATTCAATTTCTTTCCTTATTTTTGTTGTAATCTAATAAAATAATATAGTCATGTCATTACTAGTTTTGTAGATTTTTTGATGTAGTTTTTTTAAGTATGTAATTTTTTTAATTATACACCAGTTTTCATAAAAAATAATTTGAAAATAACTTTAGTTAAATATCATAAATTGAAATAGACGATTTGAATTAGGACAGAGGGAGTATATGTTATGTCTGAATGTCAATAGAAGAAAAAATCCTTGTGGAAGATATTGTTCGGTATAACAAGCATGATGGACAATAAATTCACCAAATAATTAGACTTGATTGGTGTATTGTATGAATTATTAAGAAACAAGAACTCGAGAATTATGGAATTATACACTAGGTTTTGTTTGAGGTTTCCTGTTCGGGTCCTTATTTATTTATACGTGTTCCTCTACGTAATTATGGTAGTTTACAATTTATGAGAACTGATCCATGATTCGTGCCATCCCTTTCCTTTGGCTCCTTTTTCACAACCTAGTAGTGCCTCCTTCTCTGGTTCGGATTCCCAAGTTGTTTTAGTTCGGGTCGACCCAGGTCCAGGCGTTTGGGCTGGCCTAGAAACAGCACCACACACTTGCGGATACCCAAACGCCTCTTGGGTGCAAGACTTGAGTCGCCCGTCGGGTATCGGCCCATCACAAGCCCCCTACCTCCTCATTCCTTAAGGGGGCCACATTGAGGGATGGGGAGTTCTTGATGCCCACGTGTTCCTCGTGTTAACGGATCCAAGCCCTTCCTAAGTATCCGTGTGGTGGTTGGCACGATTACTTTCAAAAGCAATCATAACTTGCTCCTTGATCTTCCACTTTGCTATGATAAAACTGTTGCTAGACGCCATTGTCATCCTTACCTTCACCAATTCGCTCTTTCGTTGCAACCCGACCGGTTTTCTTCATTTCCAGGTTAGTCCTTCACTAACCATTATGTTGATTTCGGATTCAGATTCTCCTTTCCCATTGTCTAGTTCTCTCCAGGCCGATCAACTGGCCCTTCAGGCCAGGATCAGAACCCACCCAGTCCGCCTCAGCTGTCATCGGCGGCCATAATTGGCCGGAAACGGCGCAGGCTGAGGAAACAGTTCTTTCCTCTAGCCCTTGTGTTATGGGGCCCTAGGGTTGAATTGGAGGAGAACATTATGGCCTTGTACCATTGTCAGATCTCTCACTAAGGGTTCACTGATGCTACTGATATGGTCAGCCCTGCCATTGAAGTTCGGTAGCCCATCAAGACTGACACTGCTCTGGACCCTCCCCTAAGCTTCTTCATTGTCCATCTGATTTCCTTGAAGAGGGGGTTGTGATTTCCCTTTCATCCTCTGTTGGTGGAGTTCCTCAATGAAGTGGATCTCCTCCTTTGCCAACTAGTCTCAAACTCCCACCGGTATATTGCGGGCTACTTGGTCAAATGCCAAGAGGCCAACGTGACCCCCAGCCAGAACCATTTCTGGTTCACCTTCAAGCTTGCCAGGGGCCATAATGACTAGGCCTCTTATGCTTGTCTCTCTCAATACTTGAGCAAGCTCTTCACTAGTGACAAGAAGGGGTTGACCAAGGATTGGAAACCCTTCTTTGTCTTTGTCTCTACGGGGCCCAAATCTTCTTTCATGGGTTCTGCGCACCCATCGTTCCATCGCGTCGCGCCATCGCCGGCAACAACCAAGCTCTTGGCTGACACGAAAAAGCTCTTCCGCGGGAGCATCGTCGAGATTAGATCGGTGGCTACCGAGGACTCCCTCGCCAAGCTTGGGTTTGAGTTCGTCAGGGACGATCATCGCCACCAGCCAGCCTTGCTGAGGGATCTCCACGGGAGGAATGCCGATTCTGGTCCTTTTGGTAAGCCCTTTTCCCTGTAGACTAAGTATTCTTGATGTTACTCATAGTTTGCTGACCGCCTTACGTGTTTCAATCGATCTGGAAAGAGTCAGAGGACGACATGGACAACTAACTGATGTTGCGCCGCCTCAAGGGAGGGAAAAAGAGAAAGAGAGACATAACCCCCCAAGGCAAGGAGCACCGCTCATCCTCGAGCCATGAGGATTGCTTCTAGCTCGACCAGGTGGTGATCGACCTAGAGGATCAAGAAGAGCTGACTCCCGATGTGGATACAGGGGCAATGGTGGTCAGCTCCCTGTTGCGCATTCAGGTTACTAGGAGGAATCAATCAGAAGCGATCCGGGATGCTTCTTCGGAGTGACCTTCCACTCCGCCTGCCTTGACCTTTGAAGTGGAGACTGAGGGTGGCTCGACGAAGTTCAGCATCCCCCATCGTCCTTCTTCAGGCTTGGAGGATTTCCTAGTGGAGACGACGATCATGCACCCCTCCAACGATTGAGCACGCATGTCTACCAGCTCCATTCGCAACCTAGCCGACATAGTTCTCCTAAAGTTTAGCCAGGTACCGCCTTGGCCATTTCCTTCTCGTTTACTTCATAGTTTTATGTCTAGTCATATTTTTGACCCCTCATGCCTTGGCACAAGCCTCCCTCAGGAAACTCGAGATTGCTAGCTGGGTGCACGTTCACCAGTCCACTAGGGATGAAGTGAAAAAGGCGGTCGAGGCCGAGAAGAAGGGGTTACGGGACGAAGTCGCCCGCCTCGCGAAGGAACTGTTGGAGGAGAAGAGTCGCAGCTCCAACCTCGAGAGGGAGAATCACGACCTGCAAGATCGCTCTACTCAGTTGGAGGAGGAGAAAACCTCACTGTCTTTTGAGGTGGGGTCCATCTCTGCCCGGGTGGTCGAGCTGGAGGAAGAGAAGGTTGACCTTATCCGCCAATTGGAGGTTGAGAAGGGCGACTTGGCCTGTCGCTTGGAGGAGGCGGTTGAGACTTTCAAGGCTTCTCCCGAGTTCGCTGCGACTACCATGGAACAAATGGATAAGCTGGTCCCCAAGTGGGTCACAACCAAGCCTGGGGACACTGGTGGGTTGAGGAAGCTAAAAAATCCTTCCGATGTGGACTCTTTCGGGCCTAACTGGTCTTTCGCAGCAAGTTGGCCTTGCTTCCCAAAGGGACTTCTCTTCCCGATTTTGGCCTCCCTCCTCCTGGAGTTTGATCCCACTCCCTACATGGAGGAGGATTCTGACGACTCTGAGGGAGGGAATGCGAGGATCGGCCCCGGCGAGCAGGGCGACGAGGAAGAGGGAATCACTTCTGCAGCGACCAAGGCGGGCAAAGGCACCTGTTCCAGTGCTTGATCGCCCTCCCCCCTTTCCCTATTACTTATATTTTTCTTCTTGGATTCCTTATAAAAACTTTCAAGCACTTACATATATTGTTTGCTGCCATGTCAGTTATATATTTTGTTCTCTTAATTTTGGATCGCTGCTGGTGTTCGCTTTACTTTGTTTGTTTTGGACTTCTTTTCCTTTTTTATTTTGATTTGCTCTAAGGCTGGGAGCGGGCCTCAGATTGGTCCCAACTTCCCCATCAAGCCCATTTGTACGGCGAGCCCCGTTTGGCAACTAGCTGAACGTACCGTGCAGCTGGCCAATCACATCAGCCTGGGCGGATGATTGGACCGTCTCATTGCTTGATGCCGCTTTATCGGTTCAACTGCCTTGAGACTTGCTCGTCCCTTCGAACTCTCCACCTGAAACCCTTTATAAGCCGCCTTGTTCAACCCCCATTCCTTCAACACAAGCCCTTTTCCTGTAACTTGTAACAATCCTTTGTCATGTCTGGAGAAGCACCCATGTCTCTGAATCTCTTCGGTGGTCCTTCTCCTTCTTCGCCGGATCTTGCTAATTCCCCCAAGTCGGTTAACTCCAACGACGGGGGGGGGGGGGGGGGGGGGGGGGCTAGACCCCTACGAAATATGCCGCTGTCTCCTGCGTCTCCAGTAGCCTACGGTGGAGCCGCCGCCGATTCCGCTGAACCCTTATGATGACTTTAGCGCGACGACCAAGGCGCTTCTGGCCAATCGC
The DNA here is from genome assembly GCA_003260385.1 of Cuscuta australis. Taxonomy (NCBI): domain Eukaryota; kingdom Viridiplantae; phylum Streptophyta; class Magnoliopsida; order Solanales; family Convolvulaceae; genus Cuscuta; species Cuscuta australis. The sequence continues at coordinate 1,369,503 of NQVE01000114.1, forward strand.
CTCCCTTTCGGGGAGGTAGATCTTACCCTATGCATGAGAGGCATTATGCGGCTTAAAAGAGCGTGTAAGATGAGCACCTGCCCCTTTTAGAGTAGGAAGTAGAGTACTACCTGGGTCTGGAGCAGTGGACGAGCAAGAGTCGTACTAACTCGCCGGAGCCGGGTCAAGCTTCTGTTACGGGGAAGAACTAGGTCCCTCCCAATAACTTTGGGCTGGCCCCTTTCCCGGCCCTAGGGAGACCCTTAAGCTACATGTAGTAGTTCTTCCCACTCCAGGGTCTCCATCCTCATTGGGGGATGGTGCTGAGTAGGGCTCACAGTGCGAACGACCCATCCCTTTTCTATACGGGAGAAGGAAGGCAGGTGTTTATCCCTGGTGGCGAATATCCATCCCTTCTCTACGTTGGAGAAGAAAGGTGGGTGTTTGTCATTGGTGGTGGTTGGGGCTCCGTGCAACCGTTGGCCACAGAACTGCCTTTCACCTTGTTTCTTCCCTGTTTTTTTGTAGTAATGGCCGTATGAGTATGCTTTGATGTAATGAATTTTTCTTGTGAGTGGGAGTAGATGTCTTGATATAATGAACATATTTACGAATGTACGAAGTTGTTTTTGATATAATGGATGTTTTCATGAATGTATTTTGGCGTTACCTCTCTAACCAAAATTTGACAAGTCTCACTGTATGTCATGGACTTAGCTTGATCTCGTTCAAGCGTTGCCCTTAATATTTAGGTCGCTTCACTCCTTAAATGAGGGAACTATATGCTTCTTTGACATAGCCTTTTTTTGGTGGGGGCTATTTTTGCCCTGGCGTTGTTTTATCTTTCCCTGATTGCGCTAATTAGCGGTCGTGCGAGCGACCAATGGGTTCTGTACTCCACTCCCTTTTTAATGGAAGTGATCAAGATCGATATGTTGGAAAATGCTGTCTTTATCGAATTCAAAGATGAAACATAAGGGGGTTACAACTTATTGATAAAATCTAATGAGATTAGCACTATTCCACACTCGTGGGACATTTCCTCCAGTCGGGGTTTGTAACTTGTATGTTCTGTCGGCCAACTCTTTCTTTATAATGTATGGACCTTCAAGATTCTTCACAAACGTCCCTCTGCCTGTCGGCCTGCTAACCTCTCTCTTCCTTAGAACCCAATCGCCTTTCTTAAATAACCTTGGTCGCACCCTCTGGTCATGGTACGACTTGACTTGACGACGATAATTTTTGGCCTAAATATAAGCCTTTTCTCTTCATTCATCTATTAAGTGCAGTTCAGCCGTCAAGTTTTCTTCTTTCTCTTTTGCATCAAATGTCTCCACCCGATAACTCAGCAACGAGGTCTCAGTCGGGGCCCTTGCTTCAAATCCATATGTTAAGGCGAACGACGTTTCTCTAGTGGCCTTTCTTGGGGTTGTTTTGTAAGCCCACAAAATGTAGGGAAACTCTTCTACCCTGGTGCTCTTACAAGCCATAATTTTCTTCTTTAAGCCGTCAATGATGGTGCGATTGGCATTCCTGACCTGACAGTTGGTTTGGGGGTAACCGACCGCGACATAGCTGTGCTTAATTTCCCAACTTTCCAAGAATTCGTTGAACCCTCTAGCTTCAAACTGGGTTCCATTGTCAGTAATGATTTGTTGGGGGACCCCAAAGGCGCACAAGATATGCTTTGACACAAACTTGCTCATCTGTTCCTCGGTGATAGTCGGCACCGGGGCGACTTCAACCCACTTGGTGAAGTAGTCAGTCGCGACAACTACATACATATTGTTCTCCGCTCCTCTTGGTATGATACTGAACAGATCGATTCCCTAGCGGGCAAACGATATTGCTGTGCTGATTGGAGTGTAATTTAACGTCGGTCGCCCTGGCACCTTTTGAAACTCCTGGCACAATTTACATTTGTGAATGTACTCCGCACAATCTCTTTGTTGGCTAGAAGTACTGGTGGTCCCAAAGTGGTGAAATACAAAGTCTAGAGGGGGGGTGAATAGACTTTGTTACAAGTTTAAAATCTTTTTCGTTTCTTTTGAAAACGAGAAAATGAGTGTTAATCTAGAGTCCTTGTGAACTTTAGATTGTGTGCGGAATTTGGTGGGTGGAGTGAGCAGTAATTAATATGGATAGGTTAGTTTTCACAGTTAATATAATTGTAAGTAAGAATAAAGATAAGAGAGAGAGACACGCAAACTTTAACGAGGTTCGAAGGTGGGGTAATCCTTCTACGTCCTCAAAATCCACTATGTAGTTGGTTGTTGAATAATGAACCAACAGTTACACTTGTGTGAATTTCTGCACGGTATATCTTCACAAGACCAATGTTGCTACTGCATTCGTGCTGGCTTTGTTGTTCCTTCGAAGGTCAAGCTTCTTCAACAACTGCAAGATCCGAACAATAGAACTTGCAAGATCAACTTGTAAGAGAGTTGACCTACCCCCTTTTAATCAATAAGTTTGATCAAAAGTAATATCCTTCAACGTGGTGTGGTGTTTGAGGCAAGGAAACCTTCAAGTGTTTACACTATAGCTTTTTGGAAGGAGGAGAAGTTTGCTTCTGGATAAGGAGTTTAGAAATCTCTCTTTATCAAGCTTTTTGGGCTAACTGTGAATGAGATAGCTTTAGTGATTGCTTCGTTGTGTTGTTGTATCAACGTATCTCATCGTGTTCTCTTCAGTCTTCCAAGGATGCTATTTATAGCTGGATTGGATAATCTATCCGTTGAATCATAATAGACTATCCGTTGCATTTGCTGGCTTCAATTTTGAATGAAGATTGTGATTTGAAGATTCTTCGTTGAAGTGGGTGTTTGGATTTACCCAATTATTGAGAAAGGATTCCTTTTTCCACAAAATCCGTCTTCTAGCTTTTGTTCAAGAATTCAAGACTGTAGCACTTTACTCTGTTTGTCTTCTAGTGCTTGTTTAGGAATTCTGAGCAGGCTCTTTAATTTTAGATGCCCAGACTTTGTCTTCGAGCAATTTGTTCTTGAATCAGCAAAATTATCTTCAATCTAGCCGTTGAAAATCAAGAGATTGATTTTTCCTTGCCAACGGTTGGAGTTTTCTTCATTCAGGACTTAGATAAATTTTCTAAGTCTTTTCTCACTTGTCCGCTTTCTGAGACTTCCGGTCTTCAGTGAGTCTTCCGATTCTTAGCTGACAAATCCGGATGAGTCATTTTCAGACTTCCGGGTGAGAGAGAGATCCGCGCTAGTCTTCCGATTTGAATGACTTAGCCTTCAGCGGGTTGTAGCGAGACATCCGGTTCTTATGTAGTCTTCCGGATCTGAGGATTTTTATCTGATTGAGAAATCCTTACTTGTCTCTGACACTTCCGATCAAGATATCCAATTTTCATATTACTGAATTTGATCAAGTCTTCAGGCATCAAAACGCTTAAAGAAATATCACAACCTTAATGGAAAACTCAAGAACTTGGTTTTAACAATATTTCTAAAAAGAAAAATTACATTGAATATTGGGGGAGACCTAAAGTCCCTATTACATTCTAAATAAATCATCATCAAAATCTATAATATTTTTCCCAACAATTTCCCCCTTTTTGATGATGACAAACAAGTGTTTAAGAGTTCCGGTCGCTGTACTGAGAACTAATTTTATAACTTTCTTTTAGTTTCTCATAATATACAACTTGTTAACAAAAACTCTTAAACAAATACAATTCAAATTACAATAATTTCTAAACCAAGTTTTTGTCTTGAGATTTTGTGATCTCTTCCGCCTTGACTGTTTTCAGCTTCAGCAGATTTTGCTTGGCTGAGCAGTTGGCGTTGCGTTTGATAGATCTTTAATATCCAAAGTGGATATTCAAGATCTTGGAAGCAACACATCTCTCAAAAAAGATAGAGAGAGTGTTGTTCCAGAGAAGGTGTATGGTCTATACTGAAAAATATGAGATTTCCACCATAGACCTTCTCTACTGCCGAGATTCTCACCATAGACCTTAAAAGTCTTTTCTTCTCAATAGACTTCTTCCATTGCCGTCTATTAGGGTGAGAAAGAAAAATTTCTCCATTGAGGATATTTTTCTTGGTGTGTTCCTTAGACAGTGAGTTTGAAGACTTTTCATATTGGGAGAGTTGTTTGTGATGAAAGTGGATTGAGATATCTTGATTTAAATAGGGGAGGAGGAGTTTCACGGGTTCCATTAAGTGGGTAGTTGGAACGGTGAGAGTAAATGAGTTTCAACTTCCAAGAAGTTGAAAAGTAGAAGGAATCTTTTACCAGTTACCAAGGAATTGAAACTGTTTTAATTAGAAAATCAGTTTCGATTGGTTTGAGAAACGTAACTGTTTTGGTTTGGCTAAGCCCAAAAGAGTGGCCCAAAAAGAAAAGAAAGCTATGTACTAAAGGGAAATTATTCCTATTGGGTTCTCAAGGCCCAAAATAAGACTATCATTTTTCATTCCCTATAGTTCTAATTTCTACTTAGGACGAGGTAGTACCAAAACAAATATGAATATTTAAAAGAAAAGAGGTACTATTTTTCCAAAGTCCTGTACATTTTTAAACATCCTAGGGACCAGTACTTTTAGAGCTAGTTGGAAATGAATTAAGGACTAAAGCTTAGTTTAAGAAGGCAGATTTTGTAAGGTACCTGAATCGGAGATTTCCAAAGATTTCCAATTTTAGTACCAAAACTGAGATATCCGTCTTCCATTGCTTTGAGGTTATCGATAATTCATTGCCAAAAACAATTGTTAGCCAAAACTAGGTAAGTTCCCCCTGAATTACATTCCCCCTGAATGTATGCGCTTCAGAAAAGTAATTAAGACAAAATCATACTTGAGATAAGCATAATCAAGCATAATAAGCGCAATTAAGGCATACTTAAGCAATGTTTAAACCAATCAAGCAATGTTTAAACAAGAAGGTGTTTTCATCAAAACAAATGTTTTCACATACTTTCCCCCTGGTTTGATGAAAAGAACCTTCAGTTCCTTTTGCGTTTTGAAGATCCGGCAATCTCACTGAGGCCCTGCATGTTCCCACACAGTTCTTTGATGCGCCTTAAATTTTCACGCCTTTCCTCTGATTGAGCAGCATCTGAGAAGTGGTCAGCAACTGCACCTATAAATTCTGTTCCATCCAGTCCTGAGCTGGATAGGTGCTGTGCTGAGTTTTCCGGATTTCTTTGCTGTGCTTCAAGGATCAGATTAGTCATGTTCAGATGAGAAGGGACATAAGATGCTTCTCCTTCGTTGACTGCAATAGGGAGATGCGGTATTGGAGATGGACTGTGTTGTTGGAGAATTACTTCCATCTTGCGGTTCCCAGAATGTGCACCAATAAGTCTGAACAGCTTGTATGCTTCCTTTTGATTGTCAATGATCACCTTCAAGTAGTCTTTGGTTACTACCTGATTTGCTGAAGCTATAGCTAGGGCTGATCTGATGTCCATTTGGAGAAGGGACATCTGTTTTTGTAGACCAATTGTGACATTTGCTATTTGCTCCTTGACTTTGTTGAATTCATTGAATTGCAGTTGACTGTCAGAGGTGTATATTTCCATCGTATTGCTCACAGTTTTACTCAATAGAGAGATGATCTCTAGAGTCTTTTCTACTGATTTACTTATCTCCTTGAGATCAGCGCTGTGTTTCTCTTCAGATTTTTCTATCAGCTCAGTGTGTTTGGCTTCCATTAGCTCTATCTCTTGCCTAAAGGAGGCATGTTGAGATGATAGGGCTGACTCAATCAGCCCTTGGACCTTCTTTGTCCAGGTTTCCGGTATCTCATCCGGAAGAGTAGGAGTGGAAGAGCTATGGAAGTGAAAATTGGTTACCTGATGAGGAGATGATGTCCTTTGAAAGAGTTGCAAAGGAAGAGATTCAGCATCTTCTTGCACATCTTCGTCATCAGTGATCTTTAGTGTCCTCTCAGATTCTCCTTCTGCTTCATCAAGTGCAAAATTTGATATGTATCTGGAGAGTGAGTCACTATCTTCAGCTTCATTTGGTTCTTCAAAAATGGCTATTGGAGTTTGAGAGACCTCCTCTTCTGCCATCTGAGATTCCTTCTTAGCTTTTCCAGAGTGCCTTTGGACTTCTACTTCTTTCTCCATAATTTCTGGAATAGCTGACTGTTCCGGAATTTCTGCTGACTTTTCCAGAATCTCAAGTTGTGTCTGATTGGAGATCTCACAAGGAGTTGTGAGGATCTCGAGCACTTGAGATTGGATCAGTTGCTGAAATTCTTCTTCTTCAGTTGCTTCTTGGTTCTGCTCTTGTGGGGGAGAGGCTGCCTTCTCTTGAACAGTTTCGGTCAGAACCATTTCAAACGCAGGTGAGGTTTCCGGAAAGATAGGGAAATCCTCAGCTGTTGTTTCCAAAACAGCTATTTCTTCAGAAGTGGGAGCCATTTGATCTTCTGTGGCTTTTGAGAAGACTGGCTTGTAGACTGCAGTATCTTCATCATCCGCTTCAAAGTCTGAAACTGGTGTAGTGGCCAAGTGTTCCAGATGCAGATCGTCATTGTTCCTTTGCCATACCCAGAAGTCATCCAAGATGTCTTCACAGCAGTGGTTGACTGGTAGTCCTAGGAATTTCTTGATAATCTTTTCATTCTTCAGCTGTTGGTCCCAATCCAACAGTTGCTCTTTTGAATTTCCAACTTTCCAAGCTCTCCAATTATAGTAGAGCTGTCAGAATTTGTTGTCAGCATCATCTGTATGAGGCTGAGATGAGGTTGGAAGGCTTTGGACTTGAGGGATTTCTTCTTCAAATTGTTGAGGGCTCCGGTTTTGAATAGAGGTTTCCTCAGCAGTTTCCTTCTCCTTCAACTCATCCGAATTGACATTTTTAGATGTTGATGAAGAGTTGATCTTTCTCTTCTTCTTCCTTTGAAGTTCTCCATGGTCAGAGACTTCTTCTTCTTCTTCCAAACATACCAAGGCAAGATTCTGTGGTGCTTCAATGGAGGGAGAGGGGGACACCACTTGCTTTCTTTTGGCAGTCTTTGCCATATGGATGAGTAGGACATTATCTGATGAGCTATCTTCTGCAGTGGTACTTGCACTGGCTCTGTTTTCTCCTTTGGAGGATGAGTAGTATAGCCAGTATCTTTCTCCATACTTCTTTCCTTTAGAAGCAATACCCATAGACTCCAAGATATGTCCAAGGCATAGTCCTTGACAAAGATATTTCTGGTTGGGCTTTCCCAAATGCTTTGAGATGGAATTGAAAAAGTGTGCAGCCCAGTTTACCTTAGTTTTGGTAATGAGAGCGTTGATGATGAAGGCTCTCTCCTGGGTGATGTCATCGGCATGACCTCCACTCCCACATTCGAGGCAGGCGATGACCAGTTCCAAAATCAACTTGTAATCGTTGTTCAGATCTGCTTTCTTTGCTGGGCCAGAAGGAGTTCGCCCAGAAATTCCAATGATGCTCCAGTCCAGATTTTTGACTGGAAATTTCCTAACTTCAACTCCAGAATTGGGAAGGCGAAGCTTTCTTCCCAATTTCTTCTGCGAAAGCTTCACCTTTGAGCCTCCAACAGTGGACTTGATGACTGGAAATGTCCTCTGTGGGTTTTTCTTTGACTAAGCAGATTTGATTTCTCCATTTCTGTAGAATTCAAGAACTTCTTCCTCGAATTTGAGGCGAATCTCCATTTGAAGAAATTCGGAGAGTTCTTGAGCGGCTATCATCTGCAGATAGTTTTGGAAGAATGTTGGAGATGAGCACTTGGCTTCTAACTTCTGAAAGTGGACATTTGCACCGACAACCTTCATTTTCTCAGAAATTTGGGTGAAAATTTGAGAAATAAAGGCTTAGGGTTCTTGCAGGTTTTTGAGAATTTTTCGCGAAGAAGATGACGAAGATTTTTTGAGTGGGCGGTTGAGATCTGAATAGTGGCGATTGGGTTTTAATGTGGGCGATTTATGCGGCTAGTGGCGATACTGTTCCCAAGGCCACGTTCCCACCCATCATTTTGACAGACGTGGAAAGTGAACTGCCACGTGCACTACATTTAGTCTAATTGAATTAGACCAATTTTGTGAAGCAAATCGGAAAACTTGGCTTCACTTAGTGGTTTGGTGAAGATATCCGCCAGTTGTTCTTCAGTTGAGATATACTCAATTTTGATATCTCTCTTTTCCACATGATCTCTGATGAAGTGATGCTTGACATCAATGTGCTTAGTGCGAGAATGATGCACTGGGTTTTGAGAGATGGCTATGGCACTTTGATTGTCACAAAAGATTGTCACTTCCTTTGTTTTGACTCCATAGTCCAGTAGTTGTTGCTTTAGCCACAAAATTTGAGCACAACAACTACCAGCTGCAATGTACTCTGCTTCTGCTGTAGATGTAGAAATGGAGTTTTGTTTCTTACTGAACCAAGAAACAAGATTTCCACCAATGAATTGACAAGTACCAGATGTACTTTTCCGGTCAACTTTGCATCCGGCAAAGTCAGAATCTGAGTATCCCACTAACTCAAATGAATTGCTCTTACCATACCACAAACCCATGTTCTGAGTTCCTTTGAGGTATCTGAGAATCCTTTTAGCTGCTATCAGATGGCTTTCCTTTGGCTTTGACTGGAATCTGGCACAAACACCTACTGCATATGAGATATCCGGACGGCTTGCAGTAAGGTAAAGTAGAGATCCGACAATCCCTCTGTAGAGAGTTTGGTCTACATCTTTTCCATCTACATTCATATCAAGCTTGGTGGAAGTGCTCATGGGGACAGAAACGGATGACTTCTGATTAACATTGAACTTCTTGATAAGATCCCTTGTATATTTAGCTTGATTGATGAGAGTGCCTTCACTTCTCTGTTTGATTTGAAGGCCAAGGAAGTAGTTGAGTTCCCCCATCATGCTCATTTCAAATTTTCCTTGCATGAGGGTTGAAAACTTGGTGCATAGATCTTCCTTCGTTGAGCCAAATATGATATCGTCCACATAGATCTGAACTAATAGGAGATCTTCTCCATCTTGTAGCTTGAATAATGTCTTGTCAATTACTCCTTTGGTAAATCCATTGTCTATAAGAAATTGAGACAATGTATCATACCAAGCTCTTGGTGCTTGTTTGAGTCCATATAGCGCCTTCTTGAGTCTATACACCTGATCTCCCTTAGTGTGTAACTCAAATCCTGGAGGTTGTTCTACATACACTTCTTCCTCTAGGTTTCCGTTGAGAAATGCGCTTTTGACATCCATTTGATAGACTTTGAAGTCCTTGTGAGTAGCAAAGGCTAGAAACAGCCTTATAGCTTCAAGTCTAGCAACTGGAGCGAAGGTTTCATCAAAATCTATACCTTCTTCTTGACAATATCCTTTTGCAACTAACCTGGCCTTGTTTCTAACAACAACGCCGTTTTCATCCATCTTGTTCCGGAAGACCCACTTTGTCCCAATGACATGTTGATGAGTAGGTCTGGGAACAAGTTTCCAGACATCATTTCTGGAAAACTGGTTGAGTTCTTCTTGCATTGCATTGATCCAATCAGAATCAGCTAGAGCTTCTTCAATATTCTTTGGTTCCACTTGTGAGATGAAACAAGCAAGCATAGCTTCTAGATTCTGTTGGGCACTTCTTGTGCGAACACCAGATTGAATATCTCCAATGATCTGTTGAGAAGGATGATCCCTTAACCAACGAAGATTGTGTTGATTGGGATTGACTGGTTGATCTAGTTCAGCTTCTGGTTGAAGAACAGAAGTTGTTGGTGTTTCCGGATGGATTGGCACTGAGTTGCCATTTCCGGAATTGTCGCCGTTTGAGATATCCGGAATATTGGAAGGCTGGCCAAAATTTCCGGAGGGCTCAGCACCGTCTGAATCCGGATTTCTCTGTGAAATCTTCAGAGGCAGACTTCTGAATGGAATGAATTCCGTGGGCTTCATTCTATCTTCTTTATTGACTTCTTCATCCTTGTCTGATAGATCCAGAACCTCATGATCATGCTTTGATGGTTTGTCAACCACATGTTTTTCATCAAAAATGACATGTATTGACTCTTCAGTGATCATGGTTCTTTTGTTGAAGACTCTGAACGCCTTGCTTACCATGGAATATCCTAGGAAGATGGCCTCATCTGATTTCTCATCAAAAGTGTTTAGATGATTCTTCCCGTTGTTTAACACAAAGCACTTGCTCCCAAAATATGGAAATATGATATATTAGGCTTTCTCCCATTCCACAGTTCATAGGGAGTTTTGTTGTGCCTTTTATAGATCATACTCCTATTTTGAGTGTAGCAGGCTGTGTTAACTGCTTCAGCCCAGAACCTCTTTGGTAAGGAAGCTTCTGCTAACATGGTTCTCACTGCTTCCTTCGGAGTTCTGTTCCTTCTTTCAGCTACACCATTCTGTTGAGGTGTTCTTGCTGCAGATGTCTGATGAAGAATTCCGTTTTCTTCGCAGTAGGGAATGATGATTTCATTCAGGAATTCCGTGCCTTTGTCAGATCTGATCTTCTAAATGGTCTGACTTGCTTGGTTTTGAATTAGCTTCATGCAGTTGGTGAGTTTCCCTTGAGTCTCCTTCTTGCCGTTGAGGAAGATTGTCCACGTGTATCTTGAGTAATCATCAACTACCACCAGGACATATTTCTTTCCACTTAGACTTATTGGTGTAACAGGGCCAAATAAGTCCATGTGAATAAGACTTAATATTCTTGTAGTTGAGGGTGCCGATTTTGCCTTGAAGGTGGACTTGACTTGCTTTCCTTTTTGGCAAGCATCACAAATACTTTCCTTTCTGAATGCAGCTTTGGGAAGACCTTCTACTAACTCTTCTTTGGACAGCTTGTTGAGAGTTTTGAAGTTGAGATGACTCAACCTCTTATGCCAAAGCCATAGAAGGTTAGTGTCACCTTTGCTGATTAGACATGCTTCCTTGACATTATCCCACATTACTTCATAGATGTTCCTGATTCTCTTCCCAGTGAGAATTACTTCATTAGTGGATATGTTCTTGAGAGATGCCATATCCTTGCAGAATTCCAAGGAGTAACCTTTATCACAAAACTGACTTATGCTAAGAAGGTTGTAATTGAGCCCTTCAACATAAGATACAGCTTGGATGGTTAGTCCCTTGTACACCAGATTTCCTAGCCCTTTAGTAAGGCCGAAATCATTGCTTCCTCCAAAAGTAACTCTTGGACCATCATAGGGAATTAGATTGCTCAAAAGGCTCGCATCACCCGTCATGTGTCTTGAACAGCCACTGTCTAAGTACCAGACACCTGGGTACTTAGTGGCTTTCTGCATTAGAAGGAGGAAGATTTTGGTACCCAATTAAGTTTGGGTCCGGTGTAGTTAATGGTGTGTGTCCCTACATCAAGTTTGAAGTTGCAGGGAATCTTCCTTGCAGCTCTAAACTTGTTGGGATTGTAATCATAGTTGTAGGCATAAAACTTCCTACGTGCAGGAGGTGTTATTTCCTGTTTCCTCCTAGCAAACCTAGGTTGATAAGACCTATGATTTTGTCTAGGTAGTGCATAGTGTGTCCTGTGTCGGTTATAAGCATACTTAGGTGGCACAAATAGCTTCTGGGGTGGAGGGTGACTATATCTTGGCATAGTTCTCCACTCAGAATTTCTTGGAAAACTCCTGTCTACCCCATAATGGGTATAGCCTCGTGTATAATGGGGGTTAGAAGGTTTTCTTCTGAAATTATTTCCTTTTTGAGGTTTGTCCAGCTTCCTATAGTTCTTAGGAGGGACTACCTTTTTGGAAACTTCTGTTGGTTTTTCTTTTTCCTTCCCTTTCTGCTTATTTGGTTTAGCAGTAGGTTTAGGAGGGATGAAAGTTGTTTTCCCTTTCCTTTTAGAGCTAGAGGAGTTAAACCCAAGTCCTTCACGACCCTTATGTTTGGTCGTTTCAAGAAGCTTATCCACTGCTTCTTTGGACTTAAGAGTCCCTAGTTCTTTGTTAAGGGATTGCACCTTTTCAGAGAGAGATTCATTTTCAGTCTTGAGTTGAGTGATCTCATTCAGTTGACTTTTCCGACCTTCAGTCAACTTGAGATTCTCTTCACTCAATAGTTTGTTCTCCTCTGTTAAGGAAGAATGTTTGAGATTTATCTCCTCAAAGTCTTTCATCATCTTCTTGAACTGGTCAAAAAGATTTTCAGAAGTTGGTATGCTTTCATAAGAAGATGAGCAGGAGGTTTGTGAGGTTACCTCTTGATCAGCATCATCTTTGGCCATTAGGCAGAAAGTGTCATCTTCTGACATGGTCCACCTATCATCATGGTTGGACTTTTCAGCTCTGCGCTCCATGCAGACGAGAGCTTCTACATCCGAGCTTGAGCTGGATGACTCATCACTTTCAGCAGCAACCATTGCCTTCTTTTTCTTCTCGATCCTTTCTCTTTCTCCGTACTTCTCCACTTTTGGGTACGGGCATGCTGACTTCCAGTGGCCGGGCTTCCTGCAATTGTAACACAAATAAGATTCAGGAGGAGAGTCACTTACCTGTGGCTTTCCCTTGGATGGCCTTCTGACTGAGTCAGCTTTCTTGAAGAACTTTTTGAACTTCCGGAATTGCTTGACCATCATGGCAAATTCCTCATCGTAGTTCTCCATTTTTGAACTTGACAGCTGGCTGGAGGAGGGTGTGTCATAGTTCCTTGGGCATGTCCCTTCACTTGATGGGACTCTTGAAGTTGTCATCAGTGCTGTGGGGAAGGGAATGACTTGTTCTTCCTTCTTCTTCAGCTCGTGCTCATAGGTTCTGAGCTCATCAAGAAGACCTTGAACAGTGTAGTTCTCCAGATTTCTTCCTTCTTCCATGGCTGTGGCTTTGGTGTACCACTCAGTTGGAAGAGATCTCAGCAACCTTACATTCTTTTCTTTGGGAGAAAGAACGTGGTTAAGTGATGCAAGATCATTCAAGATTTTGTGGAATCTTTCATCGAGCATATCAAATGATTCTCCGGGAAGCATTTTGAAGCCTTTGAACTTCTCAAGCAGGACTTCTATCTTCTGCTTTCTCAAGTCCTCTGAACCCTCACATAGCTTCCCAAGACCTTGTCATATCTCCATGGCAGTCTTGAGGTGCTTAATTTTGGAGAAGGTGATGGGGTCAAGTGTCTTGAAGATGGCTGCTTTGGCGACGTTATCCAGATTGTGCTTTTTGCAATCTCTATCATCCCATTTTTCCTTGGGCTTTGGAATGTACTGGACTACGTCTGGAGTTGCTGGATTCCTCTCAGGATTCTCCATTTGGATTTTCAAGGATCCATCCTCAAGCACCATCCACATGCAATCATGTAGAGCGTAAAGGTGTGCTTCCATCATGATCTTCCAATCATCATAACCTAGAAGAGAAAACTTGGGCAAACCGTGATCTATATTGTTCACCATTTTGATCGCTTCTCGTTAATCTAAATGTAGATAGTGAGAAGACTGCTCTGATACCAATTGGTGGTCCAAAGTGGTGAAATACAAAGTCTAGAGGGGGGGGGTGAATAGACTTTGTTACAAGTTTAAAATCTTTTTCGTTTCTTTTGAAAACGAGAAAATGAGTGTTAATCTAGAGTCCTTGTGAACTTTAGATTGTGTGCGGAATTTGGTGGGTGGAGTGAGCAGTAATTAATATGGATAGGTTAGTTTTCACAGTTAATATAATTGCAAGTAAGAATAAAGATAAGAGAGAGAGACACGCAAACTTTAACGAGGTTCGAAGGTGGGGTAATCCTTCTACGTCCTCAAAATCCACTATGTAGTTGGTTGTTGAATAATGAACCAACAGTTACACTTGTGTGAATTTCTGCACGGTATATCTTCACAAGACCAATGTTGCTACTGCACTCGTGCTGGCTTTGTTGTTCCTTCGAAGGTCAAGCTTCTTCAACAACTACAAGATCCGAACAATAGGACTTGCAAGATCAACTTGTAAGAGAGTTGACCTACCCCCTTTTAATCAATAAGTTTGATCAAAAGTAATATCCTTCAACGTGGTGTGGTGCTTGAGGCAAGGAAACCTTCAAGTGTTTACACTATAGCTTTTTGGAAGGAGGAGAAGTTTGCTTCTGGATAAGGAGTTTAGAAATCTCTCTTTATCAAGCTTTTTGGGCTAACTGTGAATGAGATAGCTTTAGTGATTGCTTCGTTGTGTTGTTGTATCAACGTATCTCATCGTGTTCTCTTCAGTCTTCCAAGGATGCTATTTATAGCTGGATTGGATAATCTATCCGTTGAATCATAATAGACTATCCGTTGCATTTGCTGGCTTCAATTTTGAATGAAGATTGTGATTTGAAGATTCTTCGTTGAAGTGGGTGTTTGGATTTACCCAATTATTGAGAAAGGATTCCTTTTTCCACAAAATCCGTCTTCTAGCTTTTGTTCAAGAATTCAAGACTGTAGCACTTTACTCTGTTTGTCTTCTAGTGCTTGTTTAGGAATTCTGAGCAGGCTCTTTAATTTTAGATGCCCAGACTTTGTCTTCGAGCAATTTGTTCTTGAATCAGCAAAATTATCTTCAATCTAGCCGTTGAAAATCAAGAGATTGATTTTTCCTTGCCAACGGTTGGAGTTTTCTTCATTCAGGACTTAGATAAATTTTCTAAGTCTTTTCTCACTTGTCCGCTTTCTGAGACTTCCGGTCTTCAGTGAGTCTTCCGATTCTTAGCTGACAAATCCGGATGAGTCATTTTCAGACTTCCGGGTGAGAGAGAGATCCGCGCTAGTCTTCCGATTTGAATGACTTAGCCTTCAGCGGGTTGTAGCGAGACATCCGGTTCTTATGTAGTCTTCCGGATCTGAGGATTTTTATCTGATTGAGAAATCCTTACTTGTCTCTGACACTTCCGATCAAGATATCCAATTTTCATATTACTGAATTTGATCAAGTCTTCAGGCATCAAAACGCTTAAAGAAATATCACAACCTTAATGGAAAACTCAAGAACTTGGTTTTAACAATATTTCTAAAAAGAAAAATTACATTGAATATTGGGGAGACCTAAAGTCCCTATTACATTCTAAATAAATCATCATCAAAATCTATAATATTTTTCCCAACAATTTCCCCCTTTTTGATGATGACAAACAAGTGTTTAAGAGTTCCGGTCGCTGTACTGAGAACTAATTTTATAACTTTCTTTTAGTTTCTCATAATATACAACTTGTTAACAAAAACTCTTAAACAAATACAATTCAAATTACAATAATTTCTAAACCAAGTTTTTGTCTTGAGATTTTGTGATCTCTTCCGCCTTGACTGTTTTCAGCTTCAGCAGATTTTGCTTGGCTGAGCAGTTGGCGTTGCGTTTGATAGATCTTTAATATCCAAAGTGGATATTCAAGATCTTGGAAGCAACACATCTCTCAAAAAAGATAGAGAGAGTGTTGTTCCAGAGAAGGTGTATGGTCTATACTGAAAAATATGAGATTTCCACCATAGACCTTCTCTACTGCCGAGATTCTCACCATAGACCTTAAAAGTCTTTTCTTCTCAATAGACTTCTTCCATTGCCGTCTATTAGGGTGAGAAAGAAAAATTTCTCCATTGAGGATATTTTTCTTGGTGTGTTCCTTAGACAGTGAGTTTGAAGACTTTTCATATTGGGAGAGTTGTTTGTGATGAAAGTGGATTGAGATATCTTGATTTAAATAGGGGAGGAGGAGTTTCACGGGTTCCATTAAGTGGGTAGTTGGAACGGTGAGAGTAAATGAGTTTCAACTTCCAAGAAGTTGAAAAGTAGAAGGAATCTTTTACCAGTTACCAAGGAATTGAAACTGTTTTAATTAGAAAATCAGTTTCGATTGGTTTGAGAAACGTAACTGTTTTGGTTTGGCTAAGCCCAAAAGAGTGGCCCAAAAAGAAAAGAAAGCTATGTACTAAAGGGAAATTATTCCTATTGGGTTCTCAAGGCCCAAAATAAGACTATCATTTTTCATTCCCTATAGTTCTAATTTCTACTTAGGACGAGGTAGTACCAAAACAAATATGAATATTTAAAAGAAAAGAGGTACTATTTTTCCAAAGTCCTGTACATTTTTAAACATCCTAGGGACCAGTACTTTTAGAGCTAGTTGGAAATGAATTAAGGACTAAAGCTTAGTTTGTCCGGGGATGATGCTTGGTTCTATAAACTCTTCCTCTTGTTTCATTGCTTTAATATGTTTTGGGGAATCCAGGCCGAGTTTGAAGAGGATATCCGCCTCAGTATTTTCCTCCCGAGGAACTTGTGTCACTTGGTATGCTCCGAAGGCCTTGAGCAGGTCCAGTGCGGAGTCCCTATACTTCTTTATTCGTTCATCTTTTGCTTCACATTCCACAGTGATGTGGTCGACCACCAATTTTGATTGGCACCTGACATGAATCCGATCAGCCTTTAGGGAGGCTGCAAGTCTTAACCCGCTTAAGAATGCCTCATATTCAGCCTCGTTGTTTGACACCTTAAATCAGGACCTTAATGAATAGCAAGCCTTGAACCCTTCCAGAGATATCGCCATGACTCTACCCCTGAAGCATCAGTCGCGGACGACTCATCAGTGTAGATGGTCCACTAACTTCCTACTTGCTCTTCTTTATATGCTTCTTCGTCTCTCGCAGTGCACTCCACCACAAAGTCTGCCAAAGCATACCCCTTGATCAATGGTCGTGGTTTGAATTCTATCTGGAACGACCCCAGAAATACCCCTCACTTACTTACTCGCAACGGGGCGTTAGGACTCCAGATGAGGGCTCCGGTTGGACTTTGGGATAAAACCTGTACTGGGTGCGCCTGGAAATATGGAGTGAGCTTCTTTACCGTGCATACTACCACAAAAATGGTCTTCTTGATGTTAGAATATCGTAACTCAGCTCCTCACAGTACTCTCGCCACATAATGCACGGGTCGTTGTGTGCCCTCCTCTTCCCTCACCAGCATTGAGCTCACAGCCCGATGAGAGACTCCTAGATATAAGCACGAAGTCTCCTTAGGCTCTGGCTTTGAAAGCACCAGTGGTGAGAGGAGGTAAGCTTTTAACCCTTCAAAAGACCGCTGACACTTTTCCATTCAGATGAACCCCTTACTCTTCTTGATGGTTTGGAAGAATGATACCGCTTGATCAGCTATTTTTGACAAAAACCTACTGAGAGCGGCGATCCTTCCCGTCAGCTGCTGGACCTCTTTTACATTTTGTGGAGGCTCCATATCTTGTATCGCCTTTACTTTTTCCATATTGGGTTCGATGCCCATCTAGCTAACTGTAACGCCCCAAAATATACCCTAGAATTATTAATGAATAAATAATCAATTAATCAAATTTGTTTTGATTAAAATAAGTTATTGTTGGGCTTTAGGCCGATACGAAATTTGTTTTGACATCTAATATCAAAATCTGGATAAGTCTCATAGAGATAAATCCAATATGTGGACTATTATGTGGTTTTGATTGGAAACCTGAGTACAGACCCAAATCAAGAGTAAATTAAGAATTTGTTTAGAATGTAAATATTGAATTGATTTGTTGAAAATAAATCATTAGAATAATTGATATGAATTAAATGAGAGAACCTTTTATGAGAAAGGTCAATTAAACCAATTTTGACTCTGTTAAGGTCAAAATATGATGTCGGAAAAAGTATTACAAATAAATATAAAAATTATATTTATGATAGAGTTTAACTGCCCGATCGCAACGGTGCAAACGGAATTCAATTCGGAGAAAGTTGGACCAAAAAGTGTACCCCGACTGGAACCAAAATTGGTCCCAATCAGGGACACTGTGCGAACGGCGCCTCCTCCTCCACTCAGCCGATTCCTACGTAGAAGCAGTTCAATAATGTCCTCTTCCCCTTCATCAACTCCTATATAAGGAGTACTCAAAACCTTCAAACATGCATCATTTTTTCTCAAAATTAGTCCATATAAATCTTGAGAGTGAGGAGAATGGTCTGGTGTTGTTGATTGTTGTTGAAGTCGCCGGAGCTAACCACAAACCTCGCCGGAAGTTTCGCCGGAAAATATCCAAAACCTTTGTTAAGCTTCGAGGTAAGCCCGTAGATATATCTAATGACTAGAATGCTCATATAGATCGATTCTACGTTCATAGATGGTCATTTGGTTGAGTTTTGTGTTAGACATGCTTGAAGAACTAAGAATCATAAACCATGAAATTGATGTTAAAATTATGAATTAATGATGCTAAAATGATCCATGAACCTTGGAGAACATTTTTATATACTTTAATTGAAGTTTGGTGAGTAAAAGTGACATTTCCGCAATTTGGCTCGAGGTAGAAGACGATGGATAATCGATTATCAACTTGAAAATCGATTATTCATCGTTCTGCAGATTTTTGTAACAAAGCTGAGCAACAGTCGATTATTAGAATGTGATAATCGATTGTCAGCCCTCTCTGAAGTTTGATAATCGATTATCAGAGTGTGATAATCGATTATCAGACCATTCTGAACATCAGACAGTAGATTATCAGAAGTGACAGTGGACTATCACCCTACACTATTGAAGAAAATGAAGCTAATAGCTAATAATTGAATTTCCTAACATATATTAATCAATTGTTATTTAGAAAATATGATTTTTGAGTTATGGAATCCTATATTTTGATACCAAACCATTATGATTAATAAGAGGATGATTTCTTGGAATAAAGATGGTATTTTAACAACTAAAAGGGATCTTATGTGATGCATGACGGTAAGCTAGGGTGTTAACACTCGATGCTAGACCGCTGATTGTTATTAGTTATTATGATGATTGATTGATTGTTCATTTTTATGAATATTATGGATTAATGATGACGAATATTCTGGATGAAATGATTGTTGAACTGAGAGTATGAATTGATAAATAATGTTGTTAAGGATATCTAGAAGAACTTTAAGATATACCTATTAGCTAATTAATGTTAAGACTATCTAGAAGACTTCTAGAATAGATCTTAGAATGAACTTATGAAAACATGAATATTCGATGAATTAGATAAAAATGTATAAACGGGATTCGTAGACTAAGCTAGAGGATCACTCGTTGGAAATACTTCGACTCAATGATGATTAATTATTGTCTTATTGTTGCCTTAAACTAATTATAGTTTAAGCGTCTGAGTATTTTTTGCCTTAAACTAATTAAAGTTTAAGCGTCGGAGAACTGTTGCCTTAAACTAATTATAGTTTAAGCGTCTGAGAAATGTTTGCCTTAAACTAATTATAGTTTAAGCGTCTGAGAATGAAATTATGATTTGGCCTTAGACTAAGAATAGCTAAGAACATTATTATGACCTGGCCTTAGACTAAGAATAGCTAAGAGCGTTGTTATGATCTGGCCTTAGATTAAGAATAATTTAAGAGCACTATTGAAATAGTATCTGAATTGAATAAAATGTGTTGATATGAACTGAATAATATCAAAACTCTGAATGTCTAAAACGAACATTGTGTGCATGATATCAAAAGATTTGATTATGAATTTAGATTCAGTTTATATGGATGTTCAACGCATTAGATATGCTTACTCAGCTTTACCGCTGAGCGTGTAGTGTGTTTTATTTGCTACACGCAGGTAAACAGAAAGATTAATGTGATCCTGACGGCAGATGGGGCGAGATTGTCGGGATGGATGTCACAAGTTTGAAATGATTTATGATATGTCAATATTAAGTTCGCTTCCGCAATATTGTTAAATACTCCGTACTGTATATGTTATGAAAAATATTATTGAGATTAATAAAGTGTGTTTGAAAAGTTTTAAATTTTACGATTACCAAGTTAAATACTTTAGTCCGAAAGGGGCTGCAGACCTGGACGGATTAGGGTGTTACAGTTTGGTATCGGAGCAAATGGTTTTAAAACCGATCTTCGGATCAAAATTTGAATTAAAAAAAAATGTGTCAGTCACATCCACGACTCTCGCATCCCTCTGCTCCAGGAAAGGTATGAGAATTTATTAGATAAATATTGACTTTGTTAAAATTCTCACTAGATAACAATTGTTAGTAGTGAAATTATATCGAGCATAGACTCAAGTAGATTTTTCGTACTCGGTGAAGAGACGAAAGAATAAAAAAAAAATTGTGATACGTTATCAACGTACTTATCATATCGCGATTGACGAAGCTGATCTATCTCGCAAAGTCGCATAGAAGTGAGACGACTATGAAGAAATGCCTAATGTTGAATAACATTCGCAAGGCTGCTGTCAAAGATCCTCATGTGGACTGAAGATGATCGGATTGCTGATTTAAACACGAACGTCTAGAATCAATAAACTCTGTTGTCTAAAAGTATCCCATTCTGATGTCTAACTCATTACGACGCAAATATGCGATTATATTATACGAATCGAAATAGTTCATTCAGTAACAATTTCTTGCAAACTTTGTTGAAATATCATACAAGGAAATTGACGTTATCCTTATTTCGTATCTATGACTTATTTGATCAGCTTAGAGAATCCATTGTGCTCTCTAAGATTGACTTACGGTCAAGGATACTACCACATCTCTGTTAAGACAGACAAACTGACGATCAAGAATCGCTACCCTTTACTATGTATTGACAATCTGTTCAGTCAAATTCAAAGGAACCTACTTGCTAGAAGCTATGGATAGCTCAATCTTGTTGAATGAAGTGATGCATTGTTGACTTAAACATCGATATAGTCTGAATAAATATTCGTTGTCAACTCGTCAAGAATCCTAACGAAGGAATTTCTATTATTGTAGCATGAGTCAAGAAACCGCTCACGATCAAAGTAACCAAGCGCCAAGCGATGGGCACGAAAATGTTCATATTGAAGTATCTAGTTTCACACCTCCTATTCAAAGTGAACAAGTGAACTCACTACATGTTCCCCAAAATGATCAAAATATTGGAGATCAACCTGACGCTATGCTACCTACCTTAATGGTAAACTTCTTACAACAAATGACTAATGCCCCTGTGTTTCAACCACCTCCACCACAACCTCGTTTGACCACTTTCAAAACCTTGAAAGATAATGGTGCTGAGGAGTTTCTGGGAGATCGAATTGCCGAACCCCAAATTGCTCTTGAATGGATCGAGCAGACCGCTCGTGTACTACAAAATTTGAACATACCTCTCGTTGATCATCCAAAATTTGCATCTCAATTGCTCCGCAAGGAAGCCTACGAATGGTGGAAACGTACTGACGAAAATCCAAACACACCCAAACCTTGGACTTGGGAATTCTTCGATTGGGCGTTCAAGAAGGAATATATACCAGCTCGATTCCGTGAAGAGAAACGTGCTGAATTTATCGAATTAAAGCAAGGAGATATGACACTCCCTGAATACCGACAAAGATTTGTCCATCTCGCTCAATTTGCACCCACGCTGGTTAGTATAGCGGCGGACCGCATTGAGGAGTTTCGCAAAAGACTTCGACCTGACCTCAGGCCGCACGTATCTACTATTCAAACTATAGATTTCATTGAGGCATACGATCTAATCTCCAAAGCCGAAAAAGATCTAAGTGATTACTATGAAAGTCTGAAGAATAAGAATGTCAATCCAAATGAACGACCAAATTCAAGTGGGAAGAGACCCCTGCAAGAAATCGATTGTGCCATACACTCGAAAAAGGGAAAATCAATGACAATTCAATCGACGTCATCCATGAACAAAATGAGAGTATGGAAACATCCAAAGTGTAATATTTGTAAAAGACATCATCCAGGAGAATGTCGGTTTACGCAAGGATTATGTCTAGGTTGTGTCAAATCTGGACATTTCCGAAGGGAATGTCCCACTAACCCTGGACCATATTCGACTACTTCTATTCAAAATCAATCTGTTCGTTCAGGAAGAAGTCAACGTTCTAAAACACTAAACAATTCAAAGAATCCAACTCAAGGATGATACTTCGTGAAGATCCTAACGTGCTACAAGGGCTCGAGGATATATTGAATAAATGTAGAAATCCTATGTAAGCAAGAAATTATCTTTCGATTTGTATCTCAAGAATATTCGTATTTTCTTGAACTTACGTATGTTGAAACCATTGTATAATGAAATCTTTCATTTGACCCATATTGAGAAAATGTTGATATTTACATGATGCGTTCTGATGTTGAAAATAGATATTTTTCTGACTTGCACTGGCCATGCAACTTAGAATAATATTTATGGTTAACTCATAATGTTCATGGACAATATTATTCCAACATAAATTCAACTAAAATTACAAATGCAAGTCTAAGTCCAATGCCCCAGGATTTGTAAATTCGTCATAACTAGCCCAGGACCCGGAAAAGCTTTAGAAAACTCTAGCTTGTCTAAAAGCTCATCAATAAACAAAGAAGAGATGAAAAGTTTTCTCTGACTAGAAGCCATGAAGTTCTGCCTCACTGCGTCATCTAGAAATTTGATTAGGTTATTAAAATAACCGTCAATATTCAAGAGACCAATGGGTTTACTGTGCAACCCTTCAGATGCCCATGAGATCAAAGTGAACAAACCTTCCATAGTATCAATCCCTCCAGGAAGTACGATGAAGACCTCCACTACATGATTCATCTCGAAATGCTTATAGTAATTGCTTGAAACTGTGTATTCTGCACCATACGTAGGTCCGTAGACCTGTCGTGCTGCTATGTACCCTGGTATGAAGCCTCTAACTATACCACCATTGGTATAGACTGTTGAAGCAACAACTCCTTGAAGGCCAACGTTGCCTCCTCCATAGGTAAGTCTAATTTTTCGCCTTACCAATTCCCTTCCTAAATCCACCGCCGTAGCCATGAACTTTGGATTTCTACCAAGAGAATGACTACCAAGTAAACCAACGAATTTTATGGTGTAAGGAAAAGTTCGAGATGTTCCTTCCATAATGTGAGAATGTGAAATGCTCTGGCCACAATCGTGATATATATAGGCTCTGAAAACGTGACTTTTGGAAAAAGGGTAATTATCCTCCGTCAAAATTTGTACAACAAAGATAGATTCAATTTACCTACTCACAATGACGTATTCGCTAATAATACAGTATGCTGACGATATGACATATCAAGACTCATGAACAGCTAGATTCTCTGTCCTGAAATACGTTCAAATCCAAGATGAAAAGTCAAATGGCTACTACCCTGAAGACAACGACCCCTTGAGTAATTGAAAGACTACGTTACGACGTATAAATTGAAACAAATTGCAATTGTGCTTATCATAGACAATTCAAGAGTATTGAAGAAATTTTCAATCGATTCTGTTAACCAAGGACGTACAGA
This sequence comes from Cuscuta australis, assembly GCA_003260385.1. Classification (NCBI taxonomy): domain Eukaryota; kingdom Viridiplantae; phylum Streptophyta; class Magnoliopsida; order Solanales; family Convolvulaceae; genus Cuscuta; species Cuscuta australis. The sequence continues at coordinate 1,392,687 of NQVE01000114.1, forward strand.
TAAGACTCGTAACTGAACGAAGTTATGTATGTCAAGTATGCAATACTACACACTATGAAGGAACTTTTGTCGTCAAAGGATCAGTGAAGACCTTACTTAATCGAAAATTGTTAATCTCTCGAAGATTGAACGAGTGTGGTGAAATCAATGACTTGAGAATACGTATCCGAAAGATAGCGACATAACCATATGAATATGAAACGGTCATGATCAGTGAGATCATTATAAAACGTTGAACGTTGAACCTAAGAAGAATTTCGAGGACGAAATTCCTTTTAAGGGGGGGAGAAATGTAACGCCCCAAAATATACCCTAGAATTATTAATGAATAAATAATCAATTAATCAAATTTGTTTTGATTAAAATAAATTATTGTTGGGCTTTAGGCCGATACGAAATTTGTTTTGACATCTAATATCAAAATCTGGATAAGTCTCATAGAGATAAATCCAATATGTGGACTATTGTGTGGTCTTGATTGGGAACCTGAGTACAGACCCAAATCAAGAGTAAATTAAGAATTTGTTTAGAATGTAAATATTGAATTGATTTGTTGAAAATAAATCATTAGAATAATTGATATGAATTAAATGAGAGAACCTTTTATGAGAAAGGTCAATTAAACCAATTTTGACTCTGTTAAGGTCAAAATATGATGTCGGAAAAAGTATTACAAATAAATATAAAAATTATATTTATGATAGAGTTTAACTGCCCGATCGCAACGGTGCAAACGGAATTCAATTCGGAGAAAGTTGGACCAAAAAGTGTACCCCGACTGGAACCAAAATTGGTCCCAATCAGGGACACTGTGCGAACGGCGCCTCCTCCTCCACTCAGCCGATTCCTACGTAGAAGCAGTTCAATAATGTCCTCTTCCCCTTCATCAACTCATATATAAGGAGTACTCAAAACCTTCAAACATGCATCATTTTTTCTCAAAATTAGTCCATATAAATCTTGAGAGTGAGGAGAATGGTCTGGTGTTGTTGATTGTTGTTGAAGTCGCCGGAGCTAACCACAAACCTCGCCGGAAGTTTCGCCGGAAAATATCCAAAACCTTTGTTAAGCTTCGAGGTAAGCCCGTAGATATATCTAATGACTAGAATGCTCATATAGATCGATTCTACGTTCATAGATGGTCATTTGGTTGAGTTTTGTGTTAGACATGCTTGAAGAACTAAGAATCATAAACCATGAAATTGATGTTAAAATTATGAATTAATGATGCTAAAATGATCCATGAACCTTGGAGAACATTTTTATATACTTTAATTGAAGTTTGGTGAGTAAAAGTGACATTTCCGCAATTTGGCTCGAGGTAGAAGACGATGGATAATCGATTATCAACTTGAAAATCGATTATTCATCGTTCTGCAGATTTTTGTAACAAAGCTGAGCAACAGTCGATTATTAGAATGTGATAATCGATTGTCAGCCCTCTCTGAAGTTTGATAATCGATTATCAGAGTGTGATAATCGATTATCAGACCATTCTGAACATCAGACAGTAGATTATCAGAAGTGACAGTGGACTATCACCCTACACTATTGAAGAAAATGAAGCTAATAGCTAATAATTGAATTTCCTAACATATATTAATCAATTGTTATTTAGAAAATATGATTTTTGAGTTATGGAATCCTATATTTTGATACCAAACCATTATGATTAATAAGAGGATGATTTCTTGGAATAAAGATGGTATTTTAACAACTAAAAGGGATCTTATGTGATGCATGACGGTAAGCTAGGGTGTTAACACTCGATGCTAGACCGCTGATTGTTATTAGTTATTATGATGATTGATTGATTGTTCATTTTTATGAATATTATGGATTAATGATGACGAATATTCTGGATGAAATGATTGTTGAACTGAGAGTATGAATTGATAAATAATGTTGTTAAGGATATCTAGAAGAACTTTAAGATATACCTATTAGCTAATTAATGTTAAGACTATCTAGAAGACTTCTAGAATAGATCTTAGAATGAACTTATGAAAACATGAATATTCGATGAATTAGATAAAAATGTATAAACGGGATTCGTAGACTAAGCTAGAGGATCACTCGTTGGAAATACTTCGACTCAATGATGATTAATTATTGTCTTATTGTTGCCTTAAACTAATTATAGTTTAAGCGTCTGAGTATTTTTTGCCTTAAACTAATTAAAGTTTAAGCGTCGGAGAACTGTTGCCTTAAACTAATTATAGTTTAAGCGTCTGAGAAATGTTTGCCTTAAACTAATTATAGTTTAAGCGTCTGAGAATGAAATTATGATTTGGCCTTAGACTAAGAATAGCTAAGAACATTATTATGACCTGGCCTTAGACTAAGAATAGCTAAGAGCGTTGTTATGATCTGGCCTTAGATTAAGAATAATTTAAGAGCACTATTGAAATAGTATCTGAATTGAATAAAATGTGTTGATATGAACTGAATAATATCAAAACTCTGAATGTCTAAAACGAACATTGTGTGCATGATATCAAAAGATTTGATTATGAATTTAGATTCAGTTTATATGGATGTTCAACGCATTAGATATGCTTACTCAGCTTTACCGCTGAGCGTGTAGTGTGTTTTATTTGCTACACGCAGGTAAACAGAAAGATTAATGTGATCCTGACGGCAGATGGGGCGAGATTGTCGGGATGGATGTCACAAGTTTGAAATGATTTATGATATGTCAATATTAAGTTCGCTTCCGCAATATTGTTAAATACTCCGTACTGTATATGTTATGAAAAATATTATTGAGATTAATAAAGTGTGTTTGAAAAGTTTTAAATTTTACGATTACCAAGTTAAATACTTTAGTCCGAAAGGGGCTGCAGACCTGGACGGATTAGGGTGTTACAGTTTGGTATCGGAGCAAATGGTTTTAAAACCGATCTTCGGATCAAAATTTGAATTAAAAAAAAAATGTGTCAGTCACATCCACGACTCTCGCATCCCTCTGCTCCAGGAAAGGTATGAGAATTTATTAGATAAATATTGACTTTGTTAAAATTCTCACTAGATAACAATTGTTAGTAGTGAAATTATATCGAGCATAGACTCAAGTAGATTTTTCGTACTCGGTGAAGAGACGAAAGAATAAAAAAAAAATTGTGATACGTTATCAACGTACTTATCATATCGCGATTGACGAAGCTGATCTATCTCGCAAAGTCGCATAGAAGTGAGACGACTATGAAGAAATGCCTAATGTTGAATAACATTCGCAAGGCTGCTGTCAAAGATCCTCATGTGGACTGAAGATGATCGGATTGCTGATTTAAACACGAACGTCTAGAATCAATAAACTCTGTTGTCTAAAAGTATCCCATTCTGATGTCTAACTCATTACGACGCAAATATGCGATTATATTATACGAATCGAAATAGTTCATTCAGTAACAATTTCTTGCAAACTTTGTTGAAATATCATACAAGGAAATTGACGTTATCCTTATTTCGTATCTATGACTTATTTGATCAGCTTAGAGAATCCATTGTGCTCTCTAAGATTGACTTACGGTCAAGGATACTACCACATCTCTGTTAAGACAGACAAACTGACGATCAAGAATCGCTACCCTTTACTATGTATTGACAATCTGTTCAGTCAAATTCAAAGGAACCTACTTGCTAGAAGCTATGGATAGCTCAATCTTGTTGAATGAAGTGATGCATTGTTGACTTAAACATCGATATAGTCTGAATAAATATTCGTTGTCAACTCGTCAAGAATCCTAACGAAGGAATTTCTATTATTGTAGCATGAGTCAAGAAACCGCTCACGATCAAAGTAACCAAGCGCCAAGCGATGGGCACGAAAATGTTCATATTGAAGTATCTAGTTTCACACCTCCTATTCAAAGTGAACAAGTGAACTCACTACATGTTCCCCAAAATGATCAAAATATTGGAGATCAACCTGACGCTATGCTACCTACCTTAATGGTAAACTTCTTACAACAAATGACTAATGCCCCTGTGTTTCAACCACCTCCACCACAACCTCGTTTGACCACTTTCAAAACCTTGAAAGATAATGGTGCTGAGGAGTTTCTGGGAGATCGAATTGCCGAACCCCAAATTGCTCTTGAATGGATCGAGCAGACCGCTCGTGTACTACAAAATTTGAACATACCTCTCGTTGATCATCCAAAATTTGCATCTCAATTGCTCCGCAAGGAAGCCTACGAATGGTGGAAACGTACTGACGAAAATCCAAACACACCCAAACCTTGGACTTGGGAATTCTTCGATTGGGCGTTCAAGAAGGAATATATACCAGCTCGATTCCGTGAAGAGAAACGTGCTGAATTTATCGAATTAAAGCAAGGAGATATGACACTCCCTGAATACCGACAAAGATTTGTCCATCTCGCTCAATTTGCACCCACGCTGGTTAGTATAGCGGCGGACCGCATTGAGGAGTTTCGCAAAAGACTTCGACCTGACCTCAGGCCGCACGTATCTACTATTCAAACTATAGATTTCATTGAGGCATACGATCTAATCTCCAAAGCCGAAAAAGATCTAAGTGATTACTATGAAAGTCTGAAGAATAAGAATGTCAATCCAAATGAACGACCAAATTCAAGTGGGAAGAGACCCCTGCAAGAAATCGATTGTGCCATACACTCGAAAAAGGGAAAATCAATGACAATTCAATCGACGTCATCCATGAACAAAATGAGAGTATGGAAACATCCAAAGTGTAATATTTGTAAAAGACATCATCCAGGAGAATGTCGGTTTACGCAAGGATTATGTCTAGGTTGTGTCAAATCTGGACATTTCCGAAGGGAATGTCCCACTAACCCTGGACCATATTCGACTACTTCTATTCAAAATCAATCTGTTCGTTCAGGAAGAAGTCAACGTTCTAAAACACTAAACAATTCAAAGAATCCAACTCAAGGATGATACTTCGTGAAGATCCTAACGTGCTACAAGGGCTCGAGGATATATTGAATAAATGTAGAAATCCTATGTAAGCAAGAAATTATCTTTCGATTTGTATCTCAAGAATATTCGTATTTTCTTGAACTTACGTATGTTGAAACCATTGTATAATGAAATCTTTCATTTGACCCATATTGAGAAAATGTTGATATTTACATGATGCGTTCTGATGTTGAAAATAGATATTTTTCTGACTTGCACTGGCCATGCAACTTAGAATAATATTTATGGTTAACTCATAATGTTCATGGACAATATTATTCCAACATAAATTCAACTAAAATTACAAATGCAAGTCTAAGTCCAATGCCCCAGGATTTGTAAATTCGTCATAACTAGCCCCAGGACCCGGAAAAGCTTTAGAAAACGCTAGCTTGTCTAAAAGCTCATCAATAAACAAAGAAGAGATGAAAAGTTTTCTCTGACTAGAAGCCATGAAGTTCTGCCTCACTGCGTCATCTAGAAATTTGATTAGGTTATTAAAATAACCGTCAATATTCAAGAGACCAATGGGTTTACTGTGCAACCCTTCAGATGCCCATGAGATCAAAGTGAACAAACCTTCCATAGTATCAATCCCTCCAGGAAGTACGATGAAGACCTCCACTACATGATTCATCTCGAAATGCTTATAGTAATTGCTTGAAACTGTGTATTCTGCACCATACGTAGGTCCGTAGACCTGTCGTGCTGCTATGTACCCTGGTATGAAGCCTCTAACTATACCACCATTGGTATAGACTGTTGAAGCAACAACTCCTTGAAGGCCAACGTTGCCTCCTCCATAGGTAAGTCTAATTTTTCGCCTTACCAATTCCCTTCCTAAATCCACCGCCGTAGCCATGAACTTTGGATTTCTACCAAGAGAATGACTACCAAGTAAACCAACGAATTTTATGGTGTAAGGAAAAGTTCGAGATGTTCCTTCCATAATGTGAGAATGTGAAATGCTCTGGCCACAATCGTGATATATATAGGCTCTGAAAACGTGACTTTTGGAAAAAGGGTAATTATCCTCCGTCAAAATTTGTACAACAAAGATAGATTCAATTTACCTACTCACAATGACGTATTCGCTAATAATACAGTATGCTGACGATATGACATATCAAGACTCATGAACAGTTAGATTCTCTGTCCTGAAATACGTTCAAATCCAAGATGAAAAGTCAAATGGCTACTACCCTGAAGACAACGACCCCTTGAGTAATTGAAAGACTACGTTACGACGTATAAATTGAAACAAATTGCAATTGTGCTTATCATAGACAATTCAAGAGTATTGAAGAAATTTTCAATCGATTCTGTTAACCAAGGACGTACAGATAAGACTCGTAACTGAACGAAGTTATGTATGTCAAGTATGCAATACTACACACTATGAAGGAACTTTTGTCGTCAAAGGATCAGTGAAGACCTTACTTAATCGAAAATTGTTAATCTCTCGAAGATTGAACGAGTGTGGTGAAATCAATGACTTGAGAATACGTATCCGAAAGATAGCGACATAACCATATGAATATGAAACGGTCATGATCAGTGAGATCATTATAAAACGTTGAACGTTGAACCTAAGAAGAATTTCGAGGACGAAATTCCTTTTAAGGGGGGGAGAAATGTAACGCCCCAAAATATACCCTAGAATTATTAATGAATAAATAATCAATTAATCAAATTTGTTTTGATTAAAATAAATTATTGTTGGGCTTTAGGCCGATACGAAATTTGTTTTGACATCTAATATCAAAATCTGGATAAGTCTCATAGAGATAAATCCAATATGTGGACTATTGTGTGGTCTTGATTGGGAACCTGAGTACAGACCCAAATCAAGAGTAAATTAAGAATTTGTTTAGAATGTAAATATTGAATTGATTTGTTGAAAATAAATCATTAGAATAATTGATATGAATTAAATGAGAGAACCTTTTATGAGAAAGGTCAATTAAACCAATTTTGACTCTGTTAAGGTCAAAATATGATGTCGGAAAAAGTATTACAAATAAATATAAAAATTATATTTATGATAGAGTTTAACTGCCCGATCGCAACGGTGCAAACGGAATTCAATTCGGAGAAAGTTGGACCAAAAAGTGTACCCCGACTGGAACCAAAATTGGTCCCAATCAGGGACACTGTGCGAACGGCGCCTCCTCCTCCACTCAGCCGATTCCTACGTAGAAGCAGTTCAATAATGTCCTCTTCCCCTTCATCAACTCATATATAAGGAGTACTCAAAACCTTCAAACATGCATCATTTTTTCTCAAAATTAGTCCATATAAATCTTGAGAGTGAGGAGAATGGTCTGGTGTTGTTGATTGTTGTTGAAGTCGCCGGAGCTAACCACAAACCTCGCCGGAAGTTTCGCCGGAAAATATCCAAAACCTTTGTTAAGCTTCGAGGTAAGCCCGTAGATATATCTAATGACTAGAATGCTCATATAGATCGATTCTACGTTCATAGATGGTCATTTGGTTGAGTTTTGTGTTAGACATGCTTGAAGAACTAAGAATCATAAACCATGAAATTGATGTTAAAATTATGAATTAATGATGCTAAAATGATCCATGAACCTTGGAGAACATTTTTATATACTTTAATTGAAGTTTGGTGAGTAAAAGTGACATTTCCGCAATTTGGCTCGAGGTAGAAGACGATGGATAATCGATTATCAACTTGAAAATCGATTATTCATCGTTCTGCAGATTTTTGTAACAAAGCTGAGCAACAGTCGATTATTAGAATGTGATAATCGATTGTCAGCCCTCTCTGAAGTTTGATAATCGATTATCAGAGTGTGATAATCGATTATCAGACCATTCTGAACATCAGACAGTAGATTATCAGAAGTGACAGTGGACTATCACCCTACACTATTGAAGAAAATGAAGCTAATAGCTAATAATTGAATTTCCTAACATATATTAATCAATTGTTATTTAGAAAATATGATTTTTGAGTTATGGAATCCTATATTTTGATACCAAACCATTATGATTAATAAGAGGATGATTTCTTGGAATAAAGATGGTATTTTAACAACTAAAAGGGATCTTATGTGATGCATGACGGTAAGCTAGGGTGTTAACACTCGATGCTAGACCGCTGATTGTTATTAGTTATTATGATGATTGATTGATTGTTCATTTTTATGAATATTATGGATTAATGATGACGAATATTCTGGATGAAATGATTGTTGAACTGAGAGTATGAATTGATAAATAATGTTGTTAAGGATATCTAGAAGAACTTTAAGATATACCTATTAGCTAATTAATGTTAAGACTATCTAGAAGACTTCTAGAATAGATCTTAGAATGAACTTATGAAAACATGAATATTCGATGAATTAGATAAAAATGTATAAACGGGATTCGTAGACTAAGCTAGAGGATCACTCGTTGGAAATACTTCGACTCAATGATGATTAATTATTGTCTTATTGTTGCCTTAAACTAATTATAGTTTAAGCGTCTGAGTATTTTTTGCCTTAAACTAATTAAAGTTTAAGCGTCGGAGAACTGTTGCCTTAAACTAATTATAGTTTAAGCGTCTGAGAAATGTTTGCCTTAAACTAATTATAGTTTAAGCGTCTGAGAATGAAATTATGATTTGGCCTTAGACTAAGAATAGCTAAGAACATTATTATGACCTGGCCTTAGACTAAGAATAGCTAAGAGCGTTGTTATGATCTGGCCTTAGATTAAGAATAATTTAAGAGCACTATTGAAATAGTATCTGAATTGAATAAAATGTGTTGATATGAACTGAATAATATCAAAACTCTGAATGTCTAAAACGAACATTGTGTGCATGATATCAAAAGATTTGATTATGAATTTAGATTCAGTTTATATGGATGTTCAACGCATTAGATATGCTTACTCAGCTTTACCGCTGAGCGTGTAGTGTGTTTTATTTGCTACACGCAGGTAAACAGAAAGATTAATGTGATCCTGACGGCAGATGGGGCGAGATTGTCGGGATGGATGTCACAAGTTTGAAATGATTTATGATATGTCAATATTAAGTTCGCTTCCGCAATATTGTTAAATACTCCGTACTGTATATGTTATGAAAAATATTATTGAGATTAATAAAGTGTGTTTGAAAAGTTTTAAATTTTACGATTACCAAGTTAAATACTTTAGTCCGAAAGGGGCTGCAGACCTGGACGGATTAGGGTGTTACACTAACCATGTGCCCAGGAACTTGCATCCTTGGACGCTGAAGGTGCACTTCTTCGGGTTGAGGCGGAGCTGATACTTCTGCATGATCTTGAACACCCTTTCTAAGTCCTGTGCGTGAGATGCCATCTACTTTGATTTGATGATCATATTGTCCACATACGCCTCCATGCATCTCCCTAACACTAGCGCGAACAACTTATTGACCATCCGTGTGTAGGTCGCTCCAACATTTTTCAGCCCAAACGGCATTACCTTGTAACAATAAACACCATTTGGTGTAATAAAAGAAGTCTTCTCCTCATCTGCCACTAACATCCTTATCTGATGATATCCGCTAAACGCGTCCATGAAGCTCTTCAATTCACAACCCGCCGTCTAATCCATCAATTGATCAATATTGGGGAGAGAGAATGGGTCCATTGGGTGGGCTTTGTTCAGGTCAGTGTAATCGACACACATCTGCCAGGTATTCCCATTGGGTGCGAGGACTACGTTACGTTAGCCAACCACTCCGGGTACCGAACTTCCTGGATGTGCCTAATGGACTGCAGGGTACCTACTTCCTTCGTCACAAAATCTCTCCTTTCCGAAGAAAGGAAGCGCTTCTTCTGCTTGACCGGCTTGTGCGCCGGGTCCACCGCTAACCTGTGTTAAATGATTCATGGGTCAACCCTGAGCATGTCTTTTGGGCCCCATGCAAACTACACCTTGAATGATCGAAGGACACTTTGCAACTATCCCTTCTGCTCCGGCTGCAAGGTCTTGCCAATCTTCACCTTCTGTTCCGGCTTGGCAGGGTCCAAAGCAATTTCTTCAACTTCTTTTTCTAGCTCCACCCTGGGTCGCCTTCCTCCTTTTGCACGGCGGCCCAGGTTGTACTCACATTCTTGTCGATTCATGCATAGCTTTTGGTCGCCCTAACGTAGCACGAACTCAACAAGCTCGAGTTACCTTTGGCTACGCCTACCCCTGTAGGGGTGGAGAACTTCATGCACAAATGAGCGGGGGAGATTACATGCTCCAAGTCTTCTAGACCCGGTCGCCCTAGGATCAAATGGTGTGCACATTCCAGCAGCACTACCATATGTCGAGCCAGAGTCGGTGGGTGCCAACTCGTACCCCAGCCTTTACCCTGATCGTCCCTTCTGCTTCGATCGTATCCCTAGTAAATCCCGACAATGGGGTTCTAATCGGTTTGAGATCTCCTCAAGACAAGCCCAACTCCTTGAAAGTGTTGCTATACATGATGTTGACTGAGCTACCCGTGTCGACCAATATGCGATGAACTACCACATTGTTAATTGCTACCTTTACCACCAGCGTGTGCCGATGGGGACCGAGTACTGGCGGATAGTCTTCATCGGTGAAAACTATGGGTTCCCTCTTCTTCTGTTTGGGTAGAGGCGGCCTTTGTACTCTAGCCAAATGTACCACGTTTCTCCACTTTTTTCAGGAGGACGCCGAATCTCCTCCTGTATTACCCCCCATGATAAACCAAAAACCCAAGTGTAACTGATTTTACCTCTCATCTTCATCAAGATCTTCACAACCTCGTTCCAAATGCCTTCTTCCATCTGCCTGCCCCTCCCCATTGGTGATCGCAACGGCAACGGCTGCTGGTCTCCTCCAGATCCTGTTCCCAGGTGCCTGCCTCTCCGCCCGAGGTGGTGGCCCTTTAGCGATCAGCTGGTCCATCTCCTTCTTCAGCGTAACGCACTACGACGTATTGTGGGTGCTGTTACATTAGTACTTACAATATTTGGGAGCGTCCTGGACGCTGTAGCTTTCCCAAATACGAGGAGGGACTGGTAAAGACTAGACTGCATGGACTGACGGTCTGCTCTCCTAGTATCCTGTATGGTTTGGTCCCCTTCCATAATCTTTTCGTTTCTTGCCCTCACTTGTCGGCTGAGCACTCTTCTTCTCCTTAGGTGCTTCATCATCTTCCTCTTTTAACGCTAGGTACTTCACCCTAGCCAACATCTCCTGGTAAGTGGGAAGTGGATTCTGTCCCAGCTCCTTGCGCACCTCCCCTGGGGGAGTGCTACTTAGAGCATGGCGATCAAGGCATGATCGTCCGCTCCTTGGACGTCCCTGGCCTCCTTCTCACACCGGTGATAAAGTCCCAGAGCTACTCCCCCTTCTGGATCTTGATGTTGAGTAAGTGAGAGTAGGGGAGCTTTTGCCTCCAGCTTGACGCGAAGTGCTCCAGGAATTTATGGGCCAAGTCCTTGCACTCATCGATTGATCCTCTAGGTAACTTATGGAACCACCCGCAGGCTTGCCTTTCTAATGTTTCCAAAAAACTCTGACATTAGATCCTCCTTGGGTACGCATACATAACCACGTTTGCTTGAAAACGGGCCAGGTGGTCTTGGGGATTGGTCTCCCATTATATGACTTGATATGGGGAGTTTTGAAATTATTGGGGAGAGGGCACGACATCACTCTCTTCGAGAATGAGGTTACTTCATCAAAAGCCGCCTGTCGGTAGGGGTTCTAGCATCCAATCGCTTCTCTAGACAGTCGATCATCTTCCACAGCTGGACCACATCCTTGTCCACGACCACCTTGCGCCTTTCCTCGGAATGGGCCTTGGACGTCGCTGTGGACTCCTCCCTTCTTTCCCTAAGCTTTTATCTTAGGTCGCCCTTCTATGCTGATTGATTGTCTTGCAGCCAATCGAACACGGAGGTTCGAGGCTTCTTCTGTCTAGGATCCCCCAATCGATCAAAAGCAGAAGCCCGTTCGAACGAGGACGACTCACCTTCCTCGTCCATTCTTGATAGATCATCCTCTACCATTGCCTTTCCATTAGGTTTGGTCGTCTTCTTCTTCTGACCACTCATGGTTTTCTTCTTCCTTCTTCCTTCAGACGCTACGGGTCCGGCCTTTCCCAGGCTATTTTATTTCGGGTCGACCCAGGCCCAGGCCTTTGGGCCGGCCCCGAAACAGCACCACACACTTGCAGATACCCAAACACCTCTTGGGCGCAAGACTTGGGCCGCCATCAGGTATCGGCCCATCAAGTACCAAAATCTTGTCAAACTTTTTAAAATTGTTTTTATTTAACGCAAAAACAAAAGATATGAGTAGTCTAAAAAATGTTTAAAAAAATAATTATTGTAAGAATAATTACACTCTACATGTGTTTAACAAAGCATCTTATACATTTTGTTTTGTGCATGGCGACTAAGAAAAATGTGAAGAACATAATCACCATCATCATGAAGATGAGCTGCAATGAATGTCGTAGGCAAAGGCTGTCGGAGACGGTGGATTCATCATCGGAGTTGATCTCGGAGAGGGAAATGATGGTTCAGTGGTAAAGAAGATTCCATGATGATGATGATGCATGTCCATCATCATCATCGTGTTGGGGCACACGATGGGGTCCACAAGGATTGAACCGGTAGTCTCGTCTTCCAAGCCAACATGAGCTACGTGTTTCACGTCTGTCGGATGTCCTATTTCCATTCTTTCTTCTTCTTCTTCTTCTTCTTCTTCCTTGGAGGCTAGTTCATTCCATCAACAATGGTGATTTATATTAGAGCTATAAAAACATACTCCATACCTCTCAGAAAGGAAAAAAAGAAATCCACGTCTGCTTTTGGAGTATTTGTCTACTTTGATTTTTATGAGTTGCGTTCGATGAATTTTGATCATTAATTAATTTATTGTTCTTGAATTAATTGTCTCTTTTTTTCTTTTTAGTAAAATAAAAAGAGTATTTCACAATCCTTTTCTATTCTCTAATCAAATTTAAACGGCAATTTTTTTGTAGTTTTAAGGTCCACACTCATTTTATAGACTTTAACATCATGAATGAATTGAGCTCTTTGAAAAAAAGATCTGCATGTCGGCACTAAAAGTGTGAGAAGATCCACATTTCACATGCGGATCTTAGGTTCATGGAAGAAAAATTCAATTTAAACCACTCACTCTGTATTTTCAATATTTTCTTGAACTCCGTGAAGTCAAAGTGTGATGATTAATCCAGGATTGAAAGAGTACATTCAGTTCATCTTACATATTAATACAATGAAATACTCTGTCCAAAAAAGGATTACTCTTCACTAATTGTAGCGTCTTGTTTTTGTAGAATTATTTATATTTTTCTAAATGTTTATATATTTTATTTTTAATTTTTGTACCAACTTTTAAATAAAATTAATTAAAAAAGTTTGAAATATTACTTCGTTTTGCATAAATTGTAAAAAAAGCATATTGGGACGAAGGGAGTAAACTTTTGAAAGTTTTTCAAGAGATAAGTCTAATTAAGCTATTTTTTTTAGAAATATACAATACTATTTTTATTTAATTAATGAATAAAGCTTATATAGTTTGATTCGAAAAATCCAAAACTCGACGAACATTTTGGGAACGTGGTGGATTGAATATGATCATTTCTTTCATACTTATTTTCAATACTTATTTATTACTCTCTCCGTCCCACAAAATCTTTCTGGTTTTAAATTTTAAAGATTTAATGGGAATGTATTTTGGTATTAATTTCCAAAAATACCCTTAGATGTAATAGGTAAAAGTAGATTTGATGGGTAGATTAATAGCGAAAAAGTGTGACGTGATAGGTATGTTAAGAATTACTAGAGGTAAAAGTGATTTTTTAATAAAAATGAGAAAAAGTTTTTGGAACAGATAAAAAAGAAAAGTTTTGTGGGATGAAAGAAGTATCAAAAGTACTCTCTAGGATTACCGAAGGCGAACTAATACAAATGCAAGTTCTTTTGACACTAGCCATCAATGTCATAATAATATAATAACCGATCCATTTAGATACTAATTTCCAATCTCTTTTTCACCCTCTAACCCACTCCACAAACCTCTACCTCTGACCGCCCCTACCATTCACCAAAACCCCCTAACCTACCAACACCAACCCACCCCGATGCTGGTTGGGTTAGAGAAAAGAGAAATCACTTCGGGATCGAACAAAGATGATCGTAGAATAATGAATATCAAAAGAATTTGGGTGGTATTTAAAATGTAAAATGTGAGCTTACAAAGTAATTGAGACAAATTCTTCAATAGCCTTTGCAACTTGGGAACACTAATGATTTTCTCCTCACCATCTTCTTCTTCTTCTCTTATTTCTTTTCTGTTATCTTCCTCCATCCACTCTTGCAATACTCCTGCACACACCAAACCAATTCAAAGAAGAAAAAAACATTAAGGAAAATGATAATGTAAATTATAAATCGATGGGTTCGCATGACATTGGAACTCCATGTCATGGGATGACCCGGGAGCGCTTCAGTGCCTCGTTCGTAAAATTGACGGCTCCTAACCCCCCTACCCCTAATCCCCCGGTAAACCCCCCACCACGCCCCGACCCGAACACGCCCCCACCCCCTTTAATTGCAACCCCCAACTCAAAATTAACTTCGGGGGTGAAATTGAAGGGGGTGGGGTTGTGTTCTGGTCGGGACGGGGTGGGGGGAGAGAGATTTACCAGGTAGTAGGAACCGTCAATTTTACGAATGGGGCACCGGAACACCTGGTGTCTTTTGGGCTTTGGCAGCCCAAATCGATCTACGAAGAGGGAGGGGGTGGGACTTGGGAGGGGGCTAGTAGGGTTAGAAGGGTAGGAATTGAATTATTTATTAATTTTACTAACAAAACACCATAGGTGCCCGATCATAATATGACTTGGGATTCACGGGTCAAACGAACCTTGTCGATAAAAATACATATTAAAATACTGGCCCTTAGTTTCAAAAGATCTCTGCCCAAATAATAATAATAATAATAATAATAATAATAATAATAATAATAATAATAATAATAATAGTAATTGATTAGTAAAAGAATTACTGTTGGGTTTGTGGTGGGGATGAGCAACAGCAACACTTGAAAGAGAGGCGCAACCCATAGAAAAGGGAAGAATTCTAAACCTTTCCACTCTATTATTTGCTCCTCTCATTCTCTTTTCAATTCACCAAATGGATCCCCAAATAGTACCCTATTTATATTTGTGTATAATATATGTTATAATATGACAATGGAAGAAGCAAAGGGGAAAAATTCAGTAAGATAAGACACATGATGATGTGTGTGTGGCTTTGGCTTAGAATTGAATCAAAGATCGACTCACATGATGAACATACCAAACACTAAAAATACTTCTTCGGGCCTAATTTAGATCGTCTTTTTCAGTTTACGATAATTGACTGAATTCTTTTTCATTACGGCTAATTTTAAAATTAGGATGAATTTTAAAATAAAAATTGGACATTAAAAACTACATCAAAAGTTCTACTCCATACGAAACAAAATGTGACATGACTATATTATCTTATCAAATGAGTAACAAAAATAGAGAAAGAAAATGAATGAATTTTGACAATGTAAATAGTAAATATGTAACTTCATTTGGGGCGGAGAGAGTATTTAAATGATCATTTTGATTGTCACTGAATTTAAAAAATAAAATTGTATATTTACTTTTATATGCATTGTAAGTGATATTTTGGTGCGAAAACTAAAAAAAAACTATTTTAGTATATGGATCATATTTTAGGTATTCTTTCTTTGTTATATGTTTAAGATATCAATTTTTTATGATGTGTTTCTAAATAAATAAAAAATTACTCCCTCTGTCCTTGGATCTTCCAACTTTGACTGTCCTTCTTGGGTCTTCCAGCTTTGACTTGCACAGTTAACTTTTAGAAATTTTGACCACAAAAAATACATTGAATTGTGATATAAATTTAATATCAATATGTTTATCTTGAAATATAGTACATTTCTATATATAAATAAAGATATTAATAATCAAAATGTTATTTCTGAAGACCGTGCAACTCAAAATTGGAAGAACTTAAGAGTCACGGAAGGAGTAATTAGTTGTCAATTTTCTCTCAAGATTGGACCACTTCACCAAAACACTCCCAAAACAAAAGATAACTTAGGGTTAAATCTTATACTTGAGTCAAACTCTCCTTCAAAAATTTCTGTAAATTTTAAATAATGAAGAGTGTAACTATTTTTGAGACACAAAGATGATTGTAAATTTAAATAGTGTGGTGAGAGTATATAGACACCTAATTGTTACATACTCGCATTTCTTTTATTTAGAGGGTGTTTGGGAGTGTGGTGAGTTATGTAAAAGTAGAAGTCATAATTTAGAAGCAGAAAGCATGTATTTGTAGCTTTGCTAGAAAGCACTTCTAGACCTTAATTTTAACTTCTAAACCCATAATTAAAAGCTAAAGCAGATCGGCAAACATTTAAAATTGTGTTTTAGTAAAGTAGAAGCTATAAGTTTTTTTCAAATGCAATTCCAAACACCCTCTTAGGATTGTAGCGAGTGAGGTAGTGTTTCGAACTACTCCCTCCGTCCCAAATTATAATGCATGTTTACTATTCACAGGGTCAAACTTCATTCACTTTCTTTCTCTATTTTCGTTAGCAATTTGATAAAATAAAATATTATTGTCACTACTAGTTTTGTAGATCTTTTGATGTAGTTTTTTAATATGTAATTTTTATTTTTTAATTCTATATCATATGTCCTATAAAATACTTTGAAAATAATTTCAGTCAAACATCGTAAACCGAAACAGGCGTTATAAATTGGGACGGAGGTAGTATCTTTTTCAATTGGAATTAATAATTTTGATATTTTTTTAGTCGTACAAATTAACTTTAAAAATATTAAAATTACATACTATCATTAAATAACTTTTTCAAAACGCTGAAGCTATTGCGGAAAAGAACCTTCATATAGTGACAAACTCCAAGGCCAAGTTGAATGTTACTTCAATGGGACTCCACTTAATACCTTTGGTCTCTCATGTGTATTTCAACTTTGAAGCAATGCACACTTTACGTTTGATTGAATTTGCTCACTTTGTTTGGTTGGCACTCATCACCATATGAAGCTTTAGCAATCCAAAGTTTGTTGTCAAAGTAAATAGGTTGTTTACCTAAACACCCTAACATGCAAAGTGTGCATGGAAGAACATCATAATACCATTCTGAGAGCATTTACATGCGTTTGACAACAATTACACAGCATTATTTATGTTCTAGAAGAGGAAGAAAAAAAACACATTCAGATTCTGAATTAAAAAAACCCATTCTTGAAGTTATAGCTCCGAATTAGTCCGAAAAATGTTGCCAAGATCTCACAGATCGCTGGAGAGACTGTTTGGCAAAGGGGGGAAATGGCTTACACAGTTCAACGACATGCTCTACACACAAAGCGGTAATGCTAAATGAAAAGTGAAGGGAAATTGAGGGCAGTTGAGTGTTGCTCTATTTCGCCTGTGGGTGTGAGGCGATAAAGTCAACCGCAAGACTGATTGTGTTGATCTTGTCTGCTTCATTGTCGGGGATCTCAAAAGAAAACTCTTCTTCCAGGGCCATAACAACTTCCACAGTGTCCAAGCTATCTAAACCAAGATCATTTTGGAAATGAGCGTTCGGGGTGACCTGCAAGATATAGTACAAGAGAGAGCACTTTATTAGACACAGACCATCTGAATCAGCAGCACCTGAATCTTTTGAGGCTACGTTTGGGACGTGAAAAATGCTAGGGAAAGGAAACAAGTGCCAATGAGAGTACTAGTGATTACCAAGGATTTAAACTTTTTAGAATTTCAGATTTTTTAGGTGAATACTCAATGAGATCTATAAGGTAGTATCGTGGTTCATCATTCATGCATCAAATAAAGTTCCCAGCTAATCAAATGCGGATTAGAAGCAATACTAATAGCTATAGTAAATGAGATTTTATATCTACTAGACCAAGTGTGCGCTATTCAAGAACTAAAAAGTCCCATTTTGATGCATATAACAATGTATTTTTTTTATACAATGCATTTAGACCTGCAAGAGTTTTATGGCTAGGGTTGTAGAATATACTGTCCAAAATGCTATTGAGCACAATCTGATTTAATTGCAAACAATCAAGTATCATTCATTTGGTGTTGGGTGTCTATACTCTATGGCCAAAGTGGGTGCATCCATATGTATCAAATATTTTCATCTCCATTTTATTACCATGTTAAAAGCCAGTGGCTTCCCAAGAGAGGCATGTACTTGACCTGAAATTTACTTTAAAAGTTTACTACTTCGCCAAATGCCAATAACTTTTTTTTTAAATTTCTTTTTTAAATTTCTGGGGTAGTTAAGCATTAGATACATAATGTCCAGCTCCTGCAAGCTATTAGGCTTCATGTAAAATAAAATGAAGCATCGTTTTTTGCATCTGTTTGATAGCAATGAGACAGAAGAGAAATAAAAAGTACATAGAATGCAATCATATGGATCCTGAGGCTCCTAATTTCCCCCATTATGTGTGGACACATGAAGGGTAATGCTACACATTTACCATTTCAAGCTTGTTCCTGATACTAAGAAGTTATGGTAATGATATAATGTAGTTTTATTACAAAAAATCACTTCAGCTCAAACCTTCCCTCTATTTCCACTCTATTTCTATTCAGTCAAAAAACATCAGTTTCTCTCTTGTTTCATTTCTTTTCTCACAAACTACTTCTTCTCCCTCTATGTCTTTTCTTTCTTCCACACACATCATTAGTCTTTTACATTCCCCATATTGCGTTATCTCCAAACCAAGAAAAGTTTAACGAAATTTGCAATTTGCGTTTAGAGAAAATAGAAATTACAGGTCTCTCAAGAGAGAATTATTTCACATCTTTCATTTATTGTCAAGTGTCAACAACACAACCTAACATTATATCCCTCTTGCAAAATAATTTTCAATAAAGTTAATCATTACCTCAGCCACAGCACCTCACTATCCCTAAAAGCTATGAAAAAAATATAGTAATAAGCAATTCAATTTCCTGCATATAGTTTCACGTAACATGTTCAAAATCAATCTTTTTTCACATAATAATCGACTGTTAATCAGCACAACACATCACAAACAACCTAGGACCATTGTTCTGTTACATAAGTAACACATTAAATAACTAGCTCCATTTGGCCCCTACATTTTCAAAAATCAGCACCAACCGATATCCCTTTTCACAAACTATTCAAGCTAAAAAATTAGCTAGACAGCATAAAACATCAAAAATCATGCTAGAACATAGTTCTGTTTGAAAAAAATGGTGCATTCAGTAGCCCCATATAGCCACCCAACATAAAGAGTCCCACAACCTAGTTCGACATATTCACACAAGATGAAACTGAAACCCAAACTAAAAGAATAAACTAAAAGCAACAGTATCAAAATACCATTATATTCCAAATGAATGGAGCTTTCTGTCCTCCCAATAAAATTATTCTGGCAATTAATATAAACAATAATCCTTCAACAAAGTAATAAAACATACTCTATCATGCTATGAACCTTAGCTCACAAACTCATTTGTGAGACCCTCTGGATTTCCAATCACGAATCAACAAAGTTCATTACAATAAATCTGAGTCTGAACTGATTACTTGTTACCATAAAATTAATCATTCATCTCAATCGAACGAATTGTTAATCAATACATACCTAAAAAAATGAGGGTTTCTAAAAAGCAACGGGTAAAAAACAATTGGAAGACGGAGAAACGGGGGAGAAAGAGTACCTTAGCGGGATCGACTTTCTGAAAGTTCTTGACGACGGTGATGACACGGTCGGTGACTTCGGATTTGTCGAGGAAGGAGCCCCTGGCCTGCTCGCAGAAATGACGGCCTGCTCCGATCAGCCGCGCCAATGGGCCGCCCGGGTTAGGGGTGGGGTTTCGCAGTGCAACGACTTCCACTCTCAGGTGCTTTAGCAGGGCGTTCTTCAATGCCGCCGCCATTGGAACTGAATTGAGAGCTGGGCGGAGATCTGAGGTGCGAGGGGGGAAGAAACACTGTACTGTAAAGGGCTGGCCGTCCGGAGTTTATAATAGACCCTAGTGCTTGGTTCAACAAAAAACAAAAATTGAGCAAAAAATGAAGAAAACAAAAAATAATAATCTTTGTGTCCCTGAATATTTGTCCATTTTGATTTTTTTGGTATAAATTATGGAGTAATAAACTTTGACTTTAAATTAATAAAAATGGTATTAGATATTCATACAAAAATAGTTTTATTAGATTTATTATATCAAATATTTTCAAAATATTATTTATCTAATTAATATACAATATATATTTTATTTAATTATAGGTTAAAGGTTGAAAACGGTTGACTAAAAAAAGTCAAAACTGGACAAATACTCAGAGATGGAGACAGTATAAACACTTCCTCCCTTCTCTAATACTCTATCCGTCTAAAACAAATTTCCCAGTTTGACTTGATACGAAAATTAAGAAAAATTAAAATGTGTAAAAACTTTCCATTTGTTAGCATTGGTGTGATGAAATAAAGTGAATAGTGTAACAAAGAGGGTATAATAGCACATTCGTAAAAAACTTTTTTCTAAAATAAAGACTGGAAAAAAAATTTAGACAGATTCTCAAAGATGTAGAGTGATGCTCATATAGTCCTAAAGTCCATATTTAAGATGTTGACATTGTTATTTTTATGAGCTTTTATGTAGATATTTTCTTTTCTAAAGAGACCCACCTTTTTATGCTACAAATACACTAAAATCTATATAATGAACATCAACCTTTGGTCTAGGGAAGAATTTGCACAACAAAGACATTCTTTGACCCTCTTTGGGTCCAAATTTTTTCCCCACATTTATCTTTTTGGAAAAAGGTATATAGGCCAAAATAGCTCTATGCTTAACAAATTTTTACCACTCACTTTTCACTTTTAACGCCCCGCAAAAAGTCAAAGCAGGGAAACTAATTTGAAAATTGAAACAAAGAGACTCAAAATATGCACCACCATATACCTAGTTAACCATGGCCAAGAAATGAGGCAAATCATCACTAATAGGGTACTATGTCTCTCATAATGCTTACTACAATGTTTCAAGAGTTCAAAAAATTTCCAAAAAGGAAAAATAAAAAAGAATGAGCAAAAGGTTTCTGTCAAAAAAATATTACCCTGTAATTATATTCTCAAAGCCAAGGCACTCCTAAACTGTTTGGGGGTATATATATATATATTATATATGAACTTGCAGTTATAGAGGTGGGTAGAAATAGGACGACAATGAAAACCCGAGGAAGAGCAAGCCCCCGACGGTTGCAACTGTCCGCTGCGAAATCTTGGAGGCCAACATGCTTCCCCCCACAACCGCAACGGATGTACAAATCGTGTGCCCAATGGTGGCCCCCACGGCGACTCCGATTGCATTTTTGTGTGTCGCTAGCTGCAGAATGAGAGAAAGGTGGATACATAATTTAGTGTTTTTCGGGCTTGTTTGGCAACAGTTTCAGCGTTTTAGCTTTAAGCATTTTGAAAAGGTTATCTAATGGCAGCGTTTAGCTTTAGCTATTCCAACGTTGATCTGCACCATTAAAAAATTATTCAAAATGCTAGCGCTAATTGAAAATATTGTTCCCAAACAAGTCCTTAGTCAGGACTCAGGACTTTCTTTTGGACTCGCCTTGTTCCTCCCTCGGCTACACAATTTAGTTCTCTTGCAAGTCGCAAATTTCTCGATTATGAAGAGAGTCATTTTTGTATGCTGATAACTAAGCAGGGGCCAAATTAGATCCTATGATGACTAAATTGGAGCCAAATTTCATAGGGGAGCAAATTGAGTCCAAAAAATATTGAGAATCAAATTAAGTGTAGAGTCGAGGTGCCCCCCCCCCCCCCCCCCCCCCCCCAGATATGAACCCTTTACCTAACTAGTTCCACAAGAACCAAGTGTATCAGGTTTCTCTTTTTGTTAATATAATTGATGTAAAGACCCTGGTTAATCCATGTCTAGGCATTAGTCATCTCCTCGGGCATCTATGTGTTTTTTTTCTTTCGTTTAATCCACAATTTGCTATGCTGTTAATCCACTTAACCCACCCCCACCACCAAAAGATTATTCTGTGCTTTTTATAAACATATATGCCATAATAATGCCTGCCCCAAGAATAAAGGGGGAAAACTGTCATTATTTAAAATAATGATGGTCGTTTCCCTTCATTCTTAGAAGGGGCATATCATTAACAGAAGCAAAACCCAAAGCGTGAAACAAAAGGATAGCATAAACTGGGCAACCATCCAGCTATCTGAACAAAGATTTAACCAAACAATTACTTACAGCGATTGTTGCTATCTGGCTACGGTCTCCCCATTCTGCTAGAAATGTCAAGATAAATGACTGCATATAAATTCAGAATATGCACAAGACAATTAGTAACTAAATACCGATCTTAACTATTCAAAACAAGGATATACCACCAAATACTTGTTTGATGAAGCAAACCTAATCGTAATAATTATTATAAATAGCATAGTTTACACAACTAATTAAGATGCTCTTACATAAAATTGTACACATAGCTATATGCACAAAGCATACCTCCAGATATATCGGGGTACAAAACCTAGAAAAGAATCGCCTGATTGCTGTTTTCCCCTGTCCACCATCAAGTTTCTCTTCCACCTGAAACATTTGAGACACATTGAGAGACAAAAATTGGAACAGTTTTGAGCCAATGAGATAAAGGAAGAAAAGCAGCTACTAAAGTAACAAGAATAGTTTTCTTTTCAATGGTTGTTTACTCATTGAGAGTTGAGGGCAACATACTTCCTCTATTTCCTTTTTCTGGGATGCTTTTGGATCTGCCCTCCATGCAATGTAAAGTAGTCGAAGCCCAAAAAATGCATAAAGAACTGCATGAAGCATGAAGCTGAGATTTATAATTATCAAATAGATCTGGCCCAGACCAGATTGTCATCCACTTCAAAATCATGAAACCTAGATGCCATGTTTGGAACTAGCAAAGAGAATGTTTTTTTATATAAATTTGATCCAAAACTTTTCAGAATTTATATAAATGAATTTAAACAGATGTGTAAAATCAATTTATGGACTCAAAAACAATTTTCTGAGTTCCAAACAGACCCAAACTGAGTTCTAGTTAGCAAACAATATGTGAGATTGCATGCCTGTAGCCGCACTGTTTGTATGTTTCCTTGATATCAAATTTGGCACAATCCTGCCAAGTCCAGTTGAAAGTATCTGTTTTACACGCGCAAAAATCCTAGTAATCTTTAGTATTACAAATTTAACTTCCTAGAAGAACCTTACCAATGAACATCAAAATATGGAAAATTGACTTATAGAGAGAAGAGATTGGATGAGTTACCGTCATTATAAACAAGGCACTAAGGGCCCCAGATAGAACAATTGATTTAGGGTGGCGCATTGCCATGAGAGCTGCTATTATAAACGTCTCATCACCAATCTAGAAGCATAGCCATCCATGAAATAACGGTTAATCCAGAATATCAAAATATAATGGGAATGGCATGTAAGTACAACAATTCATATGCCTAGCTGTCTTTGGCTTCGAAAAATTAAGCTCATTCAAAAGCAAAGCAGAGGTTATTATTATTAAAATAATGGGTATGAAGTCCCATATTTGATTTTAATTAAATAATTCAGATTATAAGGAAGTTAGAGTTGTAAGGTAACAGAAATGGCAATAAGAAATGCGGGAGTTGAACCACTAACCTCGCTGACAAGGATCATGGACAAACTTGCAAATAAGGCATCAAATATCCCAAGACCTGCGTCCAAGTTGAGGGCAAGGCTAATAGAATCAGGATCATTTTCACCATGCGTCTCGCCAGTCTTAAGATTGTCTACAAGAATCTGTTCACCAAAATATGAGCATGAAAATAACCATTGAATTGCAATATCAGCTCTAGGAATATATACAACACCAAGTATTAGACAAGTAGTAATTCGTGTTATGTGATCCGGACTGGTTCAATTTGGTTAAACCTCAAAGTCGTTTTCTTGGAAAGTACTCAAAATGACAATATTTTCACATTTCTATTCTTAAATAGCCTTGATCCTTAGTTCATTGGAATTAGTTAGGAAGACCCAACACTTTATCATCACCATCATCACCTAAATCCATAGTTCCGAACCACTGCAACTACAAATTAAAAGCTACCACATAGACTTCACTTAAAGCACTTCGCTCAAATATACAAACTTTGATGACTGGACGAGTCGTGATTGACAATGTCCACCAGCAGATGCAAGATAATACATAAACAATATTAAAAGAGATATAACACACCAAAAGGTCTAGGCAGTGTTTATCTCAATTCTCACATCTACAAGTGTAAGCTGATGATGGAGAGGTGCTAACGTTGACACGAAAGGACCTCAATCTAATCTAACAAATTAGACAAGAATTCGCAATTAAACAATACGACTAATACACCATTATGGCAATGATGATTCCATCTCCTCTCTCACTACCATACAATGAAATCTTACAACACGAAGACTGTGTCGACATCAATCTGAAGTCTAGTTTAACTAAATTAGATGTAGATCATCTTATTAACAATGCTGGAGCACCAGCTTCAGAAGGTGAATAACAACCCACTATTATAAAAGTCACAAATTCGAATACGGTTCTATTATAAAATTCACAGAAAACCCACTATCTAATTCACATTCATCAACACATACAATCTCGGTTCTATTACAAAATTCACAAAAAACCAACTATCTAATTCAGGAAATTATCACCCAATTCGAATCGGGTTCTCAACAAGAGCAAAAAACTACATCATACTCACTTTACTGCGACGCCCCAGATCTCTAATCTTCCCGCTCGACTCTTCTGTTCCAGCTCCATCCCCGTTTTCCTAAGAATTACCAGAATCCAAACATCATTCAATGCGCACCCAGACCTGCAATTGAGACAAGAGGCGCGAACGGAAAATACCTGAGCAGAAATCAGCTCGGCAGTGAACAGAAGAAGTAATAGGGTCAGGAAGGGGAGAAAGGCGTCCGTTCTCGAACCCATTGCCGCGACTCCTTACTTCTTCACCAGACAATTGGAATCTGTAGGTGAATCCAAAGAAAGTGAAGAAGAAGAAGAGAGGAGGGCGGGAAGGTCGCGGAGATGGAGGTGGGGTTTCCCGGGATCGCAAAAGGGAAACCAGGGATCTCTATTCAGACATTTCTGAATCGCCGGTCATGGGAGGGATGGGATCTTGCTGATGGGAGAAGAAGCTGATCGGAACACGTCGGTGTATGCATTTGGCAAATACGCATCTCAATTGGGTTGCAACATACAATAGAATAACACATACACATTTTTTATTAGAATTAAATTTTTAGATAAAATTTTAAAATCTTATATTCTGGTTCCAAAAAGAATTTTCTACTTTGATTAACGTGTAAGAGCTCGTGGATTTTAATTTTATTTACAAATTGGTAGACCTGATCAAAGTGCGGGCCGGGCCAAGACACTACTTTACGAAATTTTTCTAGGCCCGAGCCCGGCCCGGCCCGTATAACGGGCCTAACAATTGAAGCCCAAGCCCGACCCACATGATTACCCGCAGGCTTCGGGCCGGCCTGGCCCGGCAGACAAAAACTTCTAAATAATTTAAAAATAATTTTTTAAAAAAATGTAACAAGTTAATATATTAGATATTTGATATAAAAACTATTATGAGTAAATGAAAGAAAAATTGATATATAAATATATTTTGTTTGATATTGCTACTATGTATGGAGTACAAAATATTATCTATTGGAATGTCATAATCAATGTGTGATACGTTGCAAACAATACGGAGTAGTAAAGATCTATTCATTTTATTATATATACCTATAATTTTTTTTCTCTCCATATAAGTATGTATGTGTGTTTATAATAATTTGAAATAGGTTTGTTTATTATTATTATTATTATTAATGTTGTTATTGTTATTTTATTACTAGACTCGTACCCGTGCGATGCACGGGCAATTAAATGACACATAAGTACTCCATGTTTTGAATCAGAAAAAATCTTACCAAAATCTAAAGGATTACATAAATAAGTAGATATGAAAAGTGGGGGAGGTTTGAGAGTGTTATAAGCGTTGGAACACTTCTTTATAAACTACATTCGTAGTTTGGTTACATGTAGGAAGGTCTTTGTTGCAAATCAAGATCTTCAATCCTTGGCGACTTGTGACACGTGAAACTGCCGCATAAAGTTGACCATGACTGAATACGGATTTCTTCAATAACAATTCGACATGCGACAAAGATTGGCCTTGACTTTTGTTAATTGTCATCGCATATGAAGTCATGATTGGGAATTGTTTCCTTTGAAACCTAAAAGAAATCCTTGCATCAGACGGTGTGAGCGACAATCGTGGGATAACAACTTCTTGACCTACATTTTTTCCCGTCATGACTATGTCTTGGATAAGATGATTGCCAAGTCGAGTTACTATCAACCTTGTTCCATTGCATAGGCCCGACGATTGGTCAATATTCCTTAATAACATGATGGGTGTCCCAACCTTCAACTTTAGTTCATGATTTGGGACACCAGAAGCTCGTATGTTGTTAAGAAATTCAGGAGAGTGTAAGTCTGACAAAAAATCTGCATTTGAATCAGACTTACACACTGAATCAGAGCTAAAATAGCTCTTCGCTTCCCCCACGTTGTTCATTGATGTCATGTAGTCATTGATTTCATCCACAACATCTAGAGTTGGAGCAAGGATTGCGCGATTTTGCAGATATGTGGGATCATTTGCGATGTTGTGGAAGTCAGGATAAGTGGAAAGCACAATACTTGCTATTGAATCTTCTATGGTTTTTATCAACATATCTTCAGGAATAATGATCTCACTCGATCCATCATTCTCCTCTCCGGCAATACCATCCCCAATGCTTGCTATCCAGTCCGCAAATTTGATGATAATTCTCCAAGTGGCTAAATTGATCGAATCTGGTATACGTCTTCATATATTTTGTTTTTTTATGTAAATACTCCCATTTTATCTAAGATCCAATGATTTTTTTTATTTTCAATAATGATTTCATCGTTTTCGATTTATCAGTAACATATATAAACATTAGATTCATGAAAAATATGAGATCTGTTTTAATACAACCATGCATGTGAGGATTTATCAATAACAAATATGATATTTAGGATGTGTAAATGGTTTTTAAATAAAAATTCTGAGATTTTTTATAATTTTCAAGAAATGATATCATTGTTTTCCATTTATCAATAACATATATATTCAATAAACTATATACACACAGCATATTTGAAAAGTGTTTCAGAAATTTTTGAAATGTGAAGCTGGTTTCTGAATTTATTTCCAGAAATATAGATTCGAATTACTTTGTTTTATACATGCCAACTATTACAGTATATTTTAATTTTCCGAGCTAAAATTGAAATATTACACCAAGTTTTTTTCTTCGGAATAATTAAATTTCATGTGTATAAATTTTTCCAAAATTTTTTACCCCAATTATTTTAACTGTGAATTTTTCAAAAACCTTTCCAGTATAAGTTATTATTGTATTTTCATCTTTAATACAATATATATTTATAAAATGACCTATTACATTTACTATCAAATATCATAAAATGATTAGTGTGATTTGATAAAAGGGGGTATACATTAAAAAGCAGACATAGTTATTGAACCCTGATTACATGTTCAATGAATTTGCTTGAACATGTTAAGGTTCAATTGCACATATAAGATCTAATTTTCTAGGGTCTCTCTATTGTGGAGGAGTTTTACAGACTTACAACACACTACAGGTTATATATATATATATATATATATATATATATATATATATATATATATATATATATATATATATATATATATATATATATATATATATATATATATATATATATTCGAAACACCCCATTAAGGAAAATGGCAGCAGTGTCTCTCTCTAGCTTTCCGGCGACCGGCGCTAAGCCGGCGGCCATAACCTCACACCATTCTCTCCTCGGCAAGACCCTTTTTTCGGACCTCTTCAAGGGTGAGGATGTGAATTTTCCAGGTAAGCTGTGCGGCCTCTACCATGCAGCCCCCTCGGTTCAGTTCACTGCAGAAGAAGAATTACAAATGGCTGGAAAGTTCAGTAGAGCAGTAATTGGGAGAAGCAACAACAAAATCTCCATGCGTGACGTTGAGAATTTTCTAATCAAAGGAGGTTTTAAGGAATTTAAACTAAGGAGGCTGAAATCCCAAGAGATTCTCTTCATTTTCAAAAGGGAGGAGGACTATCTTCGTTGGTTCCACCGGAGAAGATGGAAGATCCAGTCATCCACGATCACCCTATGCAAATGGACTACAGATTACTCCCCAAGCTTGGACTGCCCGGTTATCCCTATTTGGGCTGAGGTTAGCCATATTCCTATGCACCTATCTGACCAAATTCCCCTTTTCTTCATTGCTTTAGCACTAGGGAAACCCTTAAAGCTGGGAGCTAAAATGACCATGGGGATTAATCCGGGCAGGGCAAAAATCTGTGTGGAAATGGATGTCTCCCCATCCAAACCCTCACAGATACACCTTAGACTGGGCTCACGAGACTTGTGGCTTCCATGCTCTTACGAAGACCACCCTCCTTATTGCTCTTTGTGCAAAAGATTTGGTCATAAGCTATCTCTTTGCCGGAAGATCAGACCGGTGAAAGTTGTGGGCCAGAGAGGAGCGGGGAACTCAAACTATCAATCCAATGAATGGATAATGGTCACCAGGAAACATCCAAAACCCGGCCTTGTTTTGTCAGAAAAGAACCCTCATCCCAGTAAACACCTTCTCCACCCCCCTTTATTACTCCCTTCCAACACCCTCAGTCCAAAAACCCTCAGTCGAATAACCCTGCAGCCTCAGTCCAACACCCTCACTTCCAACTCCCTCAGTCCAAAAATCCTGCAGCCTCGGTGTCTGCCAAACCAGCATTGCCAGCTGGCCCCCTTATTACTCACCTCCAACCTGTTTCTCTACCCCCTCCCTCGGTGGATGACACCTCAGATGAAGATTCACCAATCTTGAAACCAAAACCAACCCCCAACCTAAAACAGAACCTGGTTCACCCCATTCAAACCTTAACCACTCCCACACCCTCTCCCAGCTTCCCTCCAGACCTCTCCTTTCTCAACCCTTCAGTTCAAAACCCATGCCTGGAGATTATTCCCTTTAAACCTTCTTTCAGCCTACAACCCTTACCAGGTAGCAAAGATGACATTTTCCTCTCGAAAAATTCTTGTCAATCCTGGGAGCCTTTGGCGGTTGAAGAAGAGGTTGAGGAAATCATCACTCCTATTGGTTACCACTCAGAGGGAGATCATGGTCATACCGTTTCTAATCAATCCCCTCTTATTCCTCTTGAGATGGACCTATCACACTGCTCCAAGGTTTCCATGCCCTTACAGAAAGCTGCTGAGGACAAACCCTCTACATCCACGCATGGCTATGCTACCAGGAGCAAGGCCAGGAAGGTTGTACCTCCCGACCTTTTTTAATGAAGCTCATATTTTGGAATGCCTGTGGGGTAAGTTCCTCCCTCAGCAGGCTCATATTCCTCAAGAGGAAACACAGCCTTCACTTCCTTTGTCTTATAGAACCCATCACAAATGCCAACCAACTTGAAATCTTCAGGCTTCATTTTGGTTTTTCTAATGCAATTAGTTCCTCAAAAAAACAAGAGATGGATCTTCTGGGATAATGACCATCTTTCTCTTACATCTTTCCAAGACAGTAACCAAGTTTCACACTGCCAGTTCATTCAAACTTTCAACCAAAACCCAATCCTTATATCCTCAGTTTATGCAGCCCACACTATACATGAAAGAAGAGAACTTTGGAGTAATCTTCAAGACACTAGCAAGGTCACTCACCAATGGATTGTTGGGGGGATTTCAACACTATTGCATCCCTCTCGGAATTTAAAGGAAAATGCATCCCAAACACTCAAGGAGTGGAAGAATTTGCAGAATGCATTTCTAACAGCAACCTCATCACTCTTGACCCACAGGGGGGCTTATTCACCTAGTCTAGGATTAGGAGCCAAGGAAGGACTTGGAGGAGACTGGATAAGGTACTGACAAACCTTCCACTCCTAGCTTACTATGATGAGGTCTCACTCAAGCACCTATCCAGATTCAACTCTGACCATAAACCACTCTTAGTCCATTGCAGTAAAGCCAATTCCACAGGTCCAAAATCTTTTAGGTTCATTAATGCTTGGACTCTCCATGACTCCTTTCACACTCTGGTAAAAAACACCTGGGATTGCTAGCCAACTATTGGTAGAATGAGGGGTTTAGCCAACAAACTCTTTAGCCTTAAAGCAGCTCTCTGAACATGGAACAAGGAAGTGTTTGGGAACATCTTCTCAAAACTACAAGAAGCAGAAGACCAGTTCATCAAAGCAGAGATGGACTTTGAAACCAATCCTACCCAGCAGAATAGAGAAACAATGCAGAAAGCCAATGGAGACCTCATCTATGCTACCAATCTGGAGGTACAATATTGGAAACAAAAGGCAAACATTAGATGGCTTGATAAGGGAGATTCCAACTCCAAACTTTTCCAAGCATATGCCAAGGGAAAGAGAAAGAAACTCTCTATTTCACATGTTATCAAATCCAATGGTACAGGCACCAGTAATCCTTTAGATATCAAATCAGAAGCCATCTCCTTTTTTGCTAACAGTTTCAAAAAGTCCCACCACCCCTCCTTTGACCAAATCCTAACCCTAATCCCACAGACTCTAACCAGTGAAGACAACTCCAAAATTTGTGCCATACCCACTTTGGAAGAAGTACATCAGGCAGTTTGGGACCTAGATGGAAATAGTGCAAGTGGGCCAGACGGTTTCAATGGAAATTTTTTCAAAGCCACATGGGAAATAATCAATTTGGATGTTCTCACTGCCTCTCAGGAATTCTTCATGGGTTTGCCAATTCCAAGAGCTTAAGGCAGCACTTACTTGTCACTTATTCCAAAATCAGACAATCCAAGAACTTTTGATGATTATAGACCTATATCCCTCTCCACTTTCATGAGCAAAATCAATACCAAAATCCTAGCAGGCAAGCTCAATTCCATCCTTCCTAAGCTTATCTCTAAGGAACAAGCAACCTTCTAGAAAGGTAAGTCCATTGATGACCATATCCTCATGGCACAGGAAGCAGTCCATCTCATTGACAAAAAGACTTTTGGGGGTAATCTAATTCTCAATATGGATATGGCAAAAGCGTTTGACAAACTGGACTGGGAGTATCTCGAAGCCTTACTACAGCCTTTTGGCTTCAATCAACTTTCCACTTCTCTGCTTATGGCTAATCTTAAAGGAAGTTTTTTTAGCATTCTTCTCAATGGAGAGCCAGCAGGATATTTCAAAATGGAGAGGGGTGTAAAACAGGGAGACCCACTCTCACCCCTCTTATTCATACTTGCAGCAGATGGTTTCAGCAGACTCATCATCCACCAGATGAACACACAACACCTCCTCAGATTCAATTCTGGTCAGGTCCCTTTCCCCTCCCACCTTATTTATGCTGATGACATTATGATCTTTTCCAGGGGTGAAACCAGAAACCTGCTCAAGCTCAAGGTCACTCTAGAAACTTACCTTAAAGCATGTGGCCAAGAGATCAATCTTAATAAGAGTAAATTCTACACATCAAAGAACACAACCACCTCCCAAACTCAGAACATGGAGAAAGCTTTAGGAATCAAAAGAGGAAAGCTGCCTTTTACCTACCTAGGAGCACCTATTTGTCGTGGGATTCTGAGGAAAGAACACTGCAAGGAAGTCCTAGGACACTTTGAAAAACGTATCCAATCCTGGTACAGCAAGACCTTAAACCAAATGGGGAGGCTTATCCTTATAAAGCATGTCCTTTCATCAATACCCTTACACATCCTAGCAGTGCACACTCTTCCTAAATCCATCACACAAACCCTCACTAAATACATGGCAAACTTCCTTTGGGGACAAAAAGATGGGGCACAGAAATACCACTGGATTAGATGGAGACAACTAACAAAACCTGAGGAAGAGGGGGGCCTAGGTATCAAAAGCTTAGAGGATCAACATCAAGTCTACACACTCAAGCTTTGGTGGAAGGCAAGAAATGACATGGGGATCTGGGGAGCCTTCG
The DNA here is from genome assembly GCA_003260385.1 of Cuscuta australis. Lineage (NCBI taxonomy): Eukaryota > Viridiplantae > Streptophyta > Magnoliopsida > Solanales > Convolvulaceae > Cuscuta > Cuscuta australis. The sequence goes on from NQVE01000114.1 coordinate 1,424,865, forward strand.
TAAGAGAAAAATACATGAAGAAAGGAGCCATGAAAGAGAAGATTACAGATTCCCCTACCTGGAAAAGAATTTGTAGATTAGACGAACTTGCAGCCTCTCATACCACCACAATAGGTTCTGAAGCGTTCTGGGAAGGAAGTACTTTCAGCCTCCAGGGAGCCTATAAGGTAATTCAAGAGAATGGACCAAAATTGCTGTCTTGCAAATACATCTGGCACAGTTCCAACATCCCAAAAATCAGGATCTTCTTGTGGAAACTCCTCAACGGGGCACTACCCTTTCCTCAAAATCTTGGCAGATTTGCCTCCTCCCTACCAAGCATGTGCCCTCTCTGCAAAAACAACAATGATGACACAGACCACTGCCTACTCCACTGTCCAACAGCAACCACGGTGTGGAACAAGCTGGCCGCCCTCTCCAATGGCCCAAGAGTTAAAGAGAACACTACTCTACGTCAACACCTCCTTGCATGGTGGTTTGGAAGCATCACTAAAAACTTCAAGGGAACCCTTCGTATCATTTTCCCAGGCCTTTGCACATGGTCCCTATGGAAGGCACGTAACTCTAGTCTTCACAACGCAACCATTCCAACAGCAGAGGGAATATTTCAATCCTGCCTCAAGACACTCCAAGCATGGGCATACCTCAATAGGAGCAAAAAATGGATGGTGCATGATGCAGACTTCATAGGTTTGGGGATTGATTTCTTCTGGCGCAATGGTCGAAGATTATTAGCTAGAACTTTCGAATAAGTTTGCTTTGTATAAAAAATATATATATATATTAAAACGTTATATATATATATATATATATATATATATATGTGTGTGTATGTATGTATGTATGTATGTATGTATGTTTATGTTTCTATGTATTGCTTAACTTGTTAGCATGAATGTTTAGCCTCTAATCTGTTTAGAGTTGTAAATTTGACTTTGTCTAAAAAATCAGCCTAGGTCTAAACAATATTAAATAAAATGGGATTATTTTTTCAAGATAGCCCACAAAAAAATAAGTTTTTTCATCACATTTCATACCTTTGTTTGATTCAAAATCCCTCACATTTTTGGAACTGATTCTAGCACTTTTTGATAGCCTTCTCATTGGAACAAATCAGGTTTCACAGAGAGTTCCTGTGAACATGAACACATGTATTAACTTAAGTCATAGTCAATAGAACAAAGGTTTGAAAGGTTTTTTAAATAACACATTTAGTTCCTAATTACTAAAAAAAATCTGGAGCACTGTGTGTAAAATTGTTGTATTTTACATCTTTTGAAAGTTCATATTTTTTTTAATGATCTAGTGAGCTGGAAAGGACTTTTTCAGATCATGGATGCATTAAAATTCCCAAAGAAATTCATCAATTGGAATCACTTTTGTGTCACTAGTGTTGCCTACTCTATTCAACTGGATGGAGAAGTTTATGGTTTCTTTAGGGGAGGAAGAGGCATAAGGCAGGGTGACCAGTATCTCCTTTGTTATTTACTCTGGTTATGGAATATCTCCTTTGTTATCCATTGCATGATTCTCCTCACATTTCCGAACCCTCCCTCTTGACCTTCTTAGTCTGAGTTGTGGTGGATAACTCATCTAGGAGCTGTCTCTTGATGGGATCCCCGCTCTCAATTGCATCAATCTTCCGCCGGGAAGTGGCCTCAGTCTGGCTTGAACTTGGGTTATTTGAACCAATCTAGGAAAAAAAGTTAACATTAAGTAAATAAATGGATTTGCGTTCATTATCACGTATAACAAATTGAATAGGGAATTAGAGACCACTTCTCCAACTTTCTGGCTTAGGTCCTCTAGGGAGTTCCACAAATCTTCAGTCTCATCTTCGACAGGTTCTTCAAACACTTCTTCAACCAAATGTTCATACTTCTTGAGAATTCTAGGATCGGAAATGAAAGATCGAACACCAAAACTCCTAGGGCCCGTCCAGTGTGGACTCCCACCTTCAGACTTCACCACCACATTGAACAAACCCTTCCGACCAATTAAATGATTCAACTCCGCAGGGAACAAATTTGGGTCCATCTTTCTCTGTTAGGCAATAAATTATAAGAATTTAGTTCATAATATTTCGGTGCTAGGAAATATAAAAGAAAATGAATTCACATTAACTTTTACTAACCTCAACCATAAGCTCTCTGAGCAGGAACACACTTGCACCTAAAATCTCCTTGCACTCCCTATCCCAAAGAACAAAAGAGGCGTGGCCACTGGCATCAAACACATGCACATTCACCTTAAACCTGCTCGTAATATGATTAAAATGCATTAGTTCAAGAATAGTATGTTTATAGTAGTCAGTTTATACGGGAAGATGAAAACTTAAAAATAATACGTACTTATACACTCCATGGGCCATAGTGGTATCACATCCAGAACATCAAAACTGAGAGTGGTCAGGGATAACCTTCTTATTGCATTCAGTGCACCCCAAATAACACCAATCCGGTGTATTCTCAGAACTTCTTAGTCTTACACTATTTTTCGAAATCACTACAACTCATGAGTAAATTCTTCCCAAAAACACAAAAAAAAATATTTTTGAAATCGCACCTTGCTCGGAAATGATTAACTTCATCGGAGTTGCCATCAAAAATCATCTTCGTAACATGAAATGCGGTTGAAACCGTCACAACACCTGAGAAGAAAATGTAAGTTAGTTTTTTTCTTCAAACTATTGTATATAAAGTTATAAATAGAGAAAGGAATCTTATATGAAATACGCTTTAAGAATATATTCTTACCCCTGTACCGCCTCACTCGACAAAAACTCGGGAGCAAAATGAAAGGTCCCGGAACATCTTGGGTCAAACAATTTAGGAACTTCTCCACATATTCACCCCATAGGGTGCATGCCATACGGTTGCCTCTGAAATTTTATTTTACTATCTTATTATTTTTTCCAACAGTTTATCTCATGTATTTGCTTTATAAATAAATTTTCATACTCGTGATCCTCAAGTGTGATCTCCATTAGTTTCTCTTCTTCACCTCTTTTGATGTGTGTTTGAACTTTCGAACGCCCCACAATTTTTCCAATCACATCTGCACCGATCGGATAAGTTTATCTTTCTTATTATATACTCACTGTTTGTGATACTTTTAAAGCGCTAATAATCGATTCGAAAAAATGTATTTACCGATGAGAAGTTGATCGTTTAAGTAGGGATGTGCTTCAATGCTTGAAAAAGATTTCAAATCGAACTGGATTTTGGGAAAGTCAAGTTCGCTCAGAGTTTTAACTTCTGTTTTTTGGTAAAACACCAACAAAGATTTGTGAGAGTTTGTCTTGCATGACTGGTAATTGTCATAAACAAAAACATTTCGAATCGCAAAGACACCACCTTCCACAATTTGCTCTTCAAATTTCTTTTTTTCGGGTTTTTTTGATATGAGCATGAATCTTTGTACCCTGCGAGAAACGATAAGAATTAGATAAAGAAAAACAATTAGAAAGTATGAATGGAAGAACGTGAATATTTAAAAATAGAACTCGAAAGAAGAAAGTACATGCTCGTCATGGAAGATTACTTCCATGGAATCATCTCCCTTGGCCCAAGCGGGTACGTAGTAAACGCGTATAGCCCGCAACTTGAGTATCCATGAATTGCGAGTATTGTCAATGTTGTCTAGAAAATTCCACATCACCTTTTGGGTCGTCTTGGACATCTCTACACTCTTTACCGTGCAAGATGAAGTGCTATGACATTGCAAGATGAAGCTCTATAAATACAATTGAAATTAGGCACAACTCAAGTAATGCATTAAATAGCATCCAACTTTAAAGATTTCTAAAATCAATTTTTTTAATTTGGAAATGACATAAAGTGATTGATTATCTTTGAATTGACATGTTAATAAAGTTAGTTTAAGTTACCAATAAAATTAATAATTTATGTGGTGTAAAGCATGAACACTCTTCCCTAGAAAGGTACTCACATTATTTAAGAAATTCACTACCTATGCAAAGGAGATTTATTTGGGCCAGATGCAGCAGCCCAATCACGGATCAGCCCACTCAGGTAGCCCAATACTAGCCAAGACATTTAGGCGGGAACACTGTAGCAATTGCCCTCACACCATTGTATAGATAAAGATAATTATATTAATAATAAATATTTAATTTATTTGGGCCGGGCCGGCCCGTGGGCTTGAGCATAAACCCGAGCCCGGTCCTAAAATATTCGGGCCACCATTTATAAGGCCCAAGCCCAGCCCGTACCCTAAAATGTCAAGCCCAAGCCCGCTATTTTGCGGGCATACTCGGGCCCTTGATCGGGTTCTACAAATTGGTAAGAAAATATCACATAAAAAATTATATTTAAAAACTACATTGAAAACTATACAAAATAACATGTGATAAGAATATTTTATTTTATGAAATGATTAGCGAAAACACGTAAACAAATAAGAGTTATCGAGAGATCGTAATAGTAAACAGGAAAGACTTTTTGGGACAAAGGGAGTATCAATTATCTCGAGTGAAAGACTCTTATACTAATTTAATTGAGGTATGTACGATGCTTCGATCATAAAACTGATTGTCCCTAACCTCCGGTAAACCCCCAGCACATTCAGTCCCTTATGCACCACTGCATCCATTCATTTGAATCGCCCAAATTTTTCTTGACTTTATGGTCATTTTTTGACTTAAAATTTGGTTGATCCAATTGGTGGGGGTGCAAGGGTGTGTAGGGGACGGGCTGGGTATGTCAGATTTACTGAGGGATTAAAAAGGTAGAAATAATTAATTTTACAATCGGAGCACCATAAGTACTCCAATTGAATTGGTGTAACAATCTTATACCAATTCAATTGATTTAAGATTACCCCCCTCAATTTTAATAGGGAGAAGGACCAAAGTAGTAGTAAAATATAGGCATATCCTCAAAATGAGAGTTGAAACATAAACTCTCTTAAATAGGAGTAATTAGCTTAATTAATCTAATGCTTAGAGTTAAGAAGCAAGTAGAAGTAAAACATTGATCATGTACCAAAATAGAAATTGTATTCATATTACAAATATGAAATCAAATACATTTTATAAATTAAAGAAAAATCTAAATTTGCTACAGCCCCTACCGCACATGTCACTATCGCCACCTTGCCGCCATCGTCGCTACTGTCGTTACTGCTACTATATTGTCGTTGCTGCCACTCCATCGCCACAATCTCCTGCTGTCATCGCCCCCATTTGCTGCCATCAATGTTGCAATTTACTGCCAACATTGGGATCAGAACTGCCATTATCAGAACTGCCATTATCGCCACCATATCATAGTGCCATGTTGTCACTACCAAGAGAAAAAGATTTCAATACAATGCCAACCAAAGCAACAATGTCAAAGACGATAATGCATACAGATAAAAATATCATTGTATAATGTCAAACATGTTATTGCGTAATGCCAATCATGCCAATATAAAATGCCAAGATTGCCAACATACAATGTCAAGTTTCTTATCACTATCACCATTTTTTGCTGAAATTGAGAGCAAAATTTAAACACAACTAATAAAAAACAATCAAAAAAATTAAAACAAAAACAATCAAAGACAAAAATGAAAAGAAAAAACCAAACCAAAATCAATGCCTAACGAAGATGCAATTTTTCAGAGAAAAAAAGGATGAATGCGATTAGTTGGAAGTATTTCTTACTTCTACATTGCAGTCTCAATTATAGAGCATTTGGAAGCTAATTAAAAATCAAAAGCATAGTTATTGCGACTGGCGGCAATCTCAGCTCTTATGGATATAGGCGGTGCGATAGATCTGCAAGGGAGGAGAGATAGAGGCAGCGCTCCACGGCGGATCTATAAGGGATGCTTCGTGACAGATCTGCAAAGGGGAAAGCTGGTGCAGCGGCGGTGATGAACTGCACTTGGGGTGGATTTGACAGAGACAACGTTTCAAAACAGTGAGGGTGGTGTTTAAAAATGAGAGAGAGGGAAGAGAGAAACGCATGGTGGGGTGGCCGTAAGGAAAGGGAACAGAGAGATGAGATTAATTAGAGATTTAATATTTTTTATAAGGACTTTTATTACTTTTTTTTATAACCGTAGTGTAATCTATTTATATATATTAGCTAGCTACAACATGGACCAACGAAACTGAAGTGATTATTGATTCTCACATTCTAATACACAAACAAATCATACATGAGAGAATCACCTCAAATCTGCATATATGTGTAGTTTATCCATGCTGCATGTATTATTAAACAAAAGGACGGTGGCCGCGTTATTATATGGAGTACTTGTTTAGAATTTTTATTACTTAATTAATTACTCTTATTTATAGGAGTTTAAGTTTGAGCTCCTATTTTGAGGATATGACATATGTTTTACTCCTATTTAGGGGGTTTTCTTATTTTAATATTATAAGTTAGTTTTATAAACAAAGTTAAATATTACTGTTATATAATTTTTTTTAAATCACTAACTCTGATATCTAATGTTGTTATGAAATAAAGTTATAGTTGTCGTGTTCCTAATGACCTAATGCTCTCTGCTAAGCTATATTCTCCTCAACTAATTTTGTTTACTTATTATTTATTCTTATTGAAATCAGATCAGATTAAACCAGACAAGCTAAAAAACCATTATAACTACATTCAGATCAGACCATACCAGATCAAAAGTTATTCAAATAAGATCAAAACCATTCACACCATATGAAGAGAACATTGTCTACTACTCACATGCAGATAAGGTTTCTGTTCAAGACTAGCACTGAAAATAAAGAATTGTTATTTTCTATTATTGAAATAACGGAGGACGAAGCCTCGTATAAATAGTTACAGAAGATTCTTAATTACGGAAGGGAACCTATATATGTAAACTACCATAATTACAATGATTACATCATTAATATTAAATATATACATAATATATTTAACATGCACCCAACTACGTGACCTTTAGTGAAAATATCTGCATACTGGGAAGAAGAGGGGACATGTAGTACTCTAACATGCCCTAGGGCAACCTTGTCTCTGACAAAGTGGATGTCGACTTCTACGTGTTTGGTGCGCTGATGTTGTACTGGGTTTGATGATAGATACACGGCACTGACGTTATCGCAAAAGACCAGTGTAGCACGCCGCAGGGGTTGTTGAAGCTCAAGGAGAAGATTTCGGACCCAGCTTGCCTCAGCTACGGTGTTTGCCACGACACGATACTCGGCCTCAGCACTGGAGCGGGAGGTGGTGGTCTGGCGCTTGGAGGACCATGAGATGAGGTTGTCTCAAAGGAAAACACAATACCCCGAGGTGGAGCGACGAGTGTCGGGGCATCCAGCCCAATCAGCATCGGAGTAGGCCTGCAAGGAATCTGTGCCCGTACTGTGAAGGGTGATGCCATGAGTAGCAGTGCCATGGATGTAGCTTAGAACCCTCTTCATAGTTGTGAGATGGGTGCTGCGGGGGTCATGAAGGTGTAAGCAGAGCTGCTGGACTGCATATGTAAGATCAGGCCGAGTGAAAGTGAGATACTATAAGGCGCCGACGATGGATCTGTATATGGAGGGGTCTGGAAGTGGTGTACCGGACGTGGCTGAGAGCTTTGCTTTAGTGTCGACTGGTGAGGAAATGGGCTTGCAGTGGAGCATGTCGTCACGTTCCAGGATTTCATGAGCAAATTGTGTCTGGTGAAGAAAGAGGCCGCCGCCAGTGCACTGGACATTAATCCCAAGAAAAAAATTGAGGTCCCCCATATCTGTCATGGCGAACTCTCCCTTAAGCTTCTGAGTGAGACGAGTGAGAAGAGCAGAGGAGGAGGCTGTGAGAACTATGTCGTCCACATAAAGAAGAAGATAAGCTGTGTCAGAACCATGAGAGTAAACAAAGAGGGACGTGTCACTTTTAAAGATCCTAACTGGCACGCTGCTATGTGTGATGAATTTAATGCGTTGATTAAGAATGACACATGGGAATTAGTACCCCCCGCCCCCTCACAAAATATAATCACCGGTAAATGGCTTTTTAGACACAAATTTGATCCCTCCGGTGAGTTATCCAGGTATAAGGCTCATTAGGTGGTCCGTGGCTTCAATCAGAGTTTTGGTGTCGACTACAACGAGACTTTCAGCCCTGTCATCAAGCCAGCCACTGTTCGAATCATCCTTAGCCTTGCACTGTCTCGGGGTTGGCCCATCCACCAGCTTGATGTCAAAAACGTGTTCCTACATGGGCACATTCAGGAGACAGTCTATGCTAGCCAGCCTTCTGGGTTTCAGGATGTAACACCCCAACCCGCATGACCCAAACCCGTGAGACAGCGGATCGGTGTGCTATTGAATTGGTATCCGAATTTGCGACATTTTCAAAACAATTTTAAACAAACGTTCTATCAATACATATAAAATTCATCGGAGTAATTTAAAATAATGCGGAAGCCTTTTTAAAGTCAAACAAGTTGGGATCTTGCCCGAAAACGTAATAAGCATTAAAGTTAATTAAATAAAGCATATCAGCAGATTAAAGTGACAGCCACGCCATCGTACATCTCCTCCTCAACGCCCTCTGAGATTGGCTCTAGGTTCATCTATCTGATCACCTACGGACAGCAAAAAGGAAAACAACGCTATCCGCTCAGCATTGACGCTGAGTGGTACTCCATTGTAGCACAAGAATAAATATAATAATTCAACAATTAAGATCGTGCATATGTTTATCCTTTTAATAAAAATCAATTCAACTTTACACTTGGTTCTTTAGACGGTTGACCAACAGTCAACTTATTTTCTTTCTTTTCAAAATGATTTAGGTGTTACGGGTTTCCCATTGACTCTTTGACCACCGGTCAAACCAATTTAGACTTTCATCAAAATCAAACCAATTTAACATTTATTCCCTATGTCGGAGATAGCCTCAATCCGTAATACCGAAGATGGCCTCAATTCGGTGGAGGTAGGATCCCCTGGGCGATGGCCTCAAACCCAAGATCGCAGACCCTCGTGCACGTCTTAACCTCACTGGCCAGGCCCTGCAGCCGCCCGAGCGTTGGCCAGTTTCTATGTTTGACAAAATAAACCAATTGACCTTATTCACCAGTTAGAATTAGTTAATTAACTTAGCTAATTCATTAAAGTTTGGATTTAACCATTCGGTCAAACCTACGACAACAGAATATCCAGTCAAAGCCTAGGTCAAACAGGACCTAACCCAAGTCAAAGTCAAACCTGTTCAGTCAATTCACAATCATCAACAATTCAATTCAAACAATCAATTTAATTCAATTAACCAATTTAGCCAAATTATAGCATAAACACATATAACGATCCAAACCATTAAATCTATTCTGAATGCTATTAACTTCATAGTACGGACCTGGATTACGTCGAAATCAAATCGATAGCTCGAACGGAAGACAAATCAACGAAATCAACCGAACGGGTCAAATCGAGTCAAAGTACGAAATCGACCAATAAATCCGGCGTGGGGGTTAATCTGCCGGCGATATCAACTCGGGGCAGCGGCCGGATGCGGCGACGGTGACGGACGCCGGCGACAGTGGCGGAGCGGCAGCTCGACGGCGGTGAATAGCGACTGGCGGCGCTGTAATCAACGGCGGCGGGTGGCCGCTGTGCAAAGGGCGACGGCGGCTGGAAGCTCGGCCGACGGCGGCTCTCGATTCCGGCGAGGGCAAAACAGCGGCGACGTCCTCCGTTTGGCGTGGCGGCGCTGCAAATCGGCGGCGGCGATGAGCGACCGGCGCTGGCTCACGGCGGTGAGCGACGGCGGCTGGAGGCGAAGGAAGCAGCGGCTGGCTTCCGGCGACGGGCGACGGGCGACGGCGGTCTGGCTTGCGCGACCGGCTGGGCGGCGACGATTGGCTGGGCGGCGAGCTTCCGGCGGCGAGGCTGAGGAAGGGCGACGGCGGCAGATGGCGGCGACTGGGCGGCGGCGTGATGGCGGCGGTGCTGCAAATCGGCGGAGAAGAAGGAAGGAGAAGGAGAAGGAAGAAGAAGGAAGAAGAAGAAAAAGAAAAAGAAGAAGAAGGAAGAAGGAGAAAAGGAACGGACGAAGATAAGGTTTGGGTGGATGAGGTTTATTTAATGGTCCCATTCCAAAAAGGATTGGGCTTCGGACCCAAAATACCTGATTAAATGGTCATAACTTGAGTTCCATAACTCCGATTCGCGAACCGTCTTAACCGACGCGATCACAAAAATATTTCCTACGAGATGACATAAAAGTTGGGCTTAAAATCCAAATTATAATTTTAACCCCTAATTGGGCCCAATTCGTAATCAATTGCCCTAACAATTTAATTAATTCTTTTGGGCCTGATTTCGGGGCGTTACATTTCTCCCCCCCTTAAAAAGAATTTCGTCCTCGAAATTACCTGAGTCATTGGTCGTCGAAGAGATGTGGGTACTGAGTTCGCATAGATTCTTCGGTCTCCCAGGTTGCTTCTTCCACTGCATGATTACGCCACAGTACCTTTACCAACGGTACCGTCTTGTTTCTTAACACTTTAGTTTCGCGCGCCAAGATCTTAACTGGTTCTTCTTCGTAAGACAAACTCTCGTCGAGGGTTACAGCATTGGTCGGCAACACATGAGTCGGATCTGAACGGTATCTACGTAGCATGGAGACATGAAAGACGTCGTGAATCCTGTTCAGCTCTGGTGGCAACTCTAGCTTGTAGGCAACAGGTCCTATTCGCTCCAGAATGCGGTAGGGTCCAATGAATCTAGGGCTAAGCTTCCCTTTCTTCCCGAACCGTAAGACCTTCTTCCAAGGTGAAACCTTCAAGAATACCATGTCACCAACATTATACTCTATGTCTCGTCTCTTCAAGTCTGCATAAGATTTCTGTCTGTCCGAAGCAGTGCGGAGTCAGTCTCTGATCACACGAACCTTTTCCTCGGTTTCCTGCACAATATCTGGTCCCTCGAGCTTACGCTCGCTAAGCTCTGTCCAACAAATTGGGGTTCGGCATTTTCTACCGTAGAGTGCCTCATACGGAGCCATCCGAATACTCGCCTGGTAACTGTTATTATACGCAAACTCCATCAATGGCAAGTAACGCTCCCAATCTTCTCCAAAGTCGATCACGCAAGCTCGCATCATATCCTCGACAATCTGTATCACCCTCTCAGACTGGCCATCGGTCTGAGGGTGAAATGCCGTACTAAGGTTCAAAGCTGTGCCAAAAGCCTTCTGAAGTCCTCTCCAGAACTTCGAAGTGAACCGGGGATCTCTATCAGATATGATTGACAGCGGTGCACCGTGGAAACGAACTATCTCTCTAACTTACAAATCTGCCAATTTGTCTAAGGAAGAGTCACGTCTGACGGGTAGAAAATGAGCGGACTTCGTCAACCTGTCAACAATGACCCAGATGGCGTCATTCTTTCGTGAAGATCGTGGCAATCCGATCACAAAATCCATAGTGATCCTTTCCCACTTCCATTCCAGAATGGTAGGAGGGTGCAGCAACCCTGTCGGAACCTGGTGCTCAGCCTTGACTTGCTGACAAGTCAAACAACGTGCAGTGAACTCGGAGATTTCCTTTTTCATAGCTGGCCACCAATAGGATTTCTTCAAATCCTGATACATCTTGTTACTACCCGGGTGCATAGTGTATACGGTTCCGTGAGCCTCGCGTAACAAGCGATCCCTCACTTCACCGCGGGGCACCACTAGGCGTTCACGATTGTACAAGACTCCGTCATCGCGAATTGTAAACTCGGGCCTCTTTCCTGTAGGAACTAACTCTCGAGTCTTCTGACAAAACTCATCATCCCTTTGTGCTGTACGGATCTCCTGCTCTAACGGAGACTGAAGCTGTAACTCGGCTAACGATTTTCTGCTCAAAGCATCGGCCACGATGTTAGCCTTGCCTGGATGATACTCAATGACTAAATCGTAATCCTTGATCAGCTCCAACCATCGGCGTTGTCTAAGATTCAGCTCCTTCTGGGTGAGTAGGTACCTCAAACTCTTGTGGTCGGTGAAGATGTGAATCCTCTCTCCAAATATGTAGTGGCGCCAAATCTTCAAGGCAAATACCACGACTGCCAACTCTAAATCATGTGTCGGATAATTCTCCTCGTGAGTCTTCAACTGTCTCGATGCGTAGGCCACTACCTTACTTAACTGCATCAGTACACAACCTAAGCCGCTATGAGATGCGTCACTATAGATGGTGTACTCGATGCCAGGAGTAGGTTGAACCAAGACTGGTGCCTGGGTCAGGCACTCCTTCAGTTGATCAAAACTGCGCTCGCACGCTTCTGACCACTCAAATTTGATGTCCTTACGCAGTAGCTTGTTCAATGGAGTAGCGATCGAGGCGAAGCTCTTAACAAATCGGCGATAGTAACCGGCTAATCCAAGGAAGCTCCTCACCTCACGAACATTCCGTGGAGCCTTCCAGTCCACTATGGCTGAAATCTTGCTGGGGTCTACCTGGATACCGGTAGCAGAGATAACATGTCCTAAGAATGTCACCTCACTCAACCAGAATTCACACTTAGACAATTTTGCATACAGCTTGTGCTCTCGCAACACACTCAGAACCAATTGCAAATGTCTAGCATGCTCCTCCTGAGTCCGTGAATAAACCAAGATGTCATCGATGAACACTACTACGAACTGGTCCAAGTATGGTCGGAACACACTGTTCATAAGCTCCATGAACACTGCCGGGGCATTAGTCAATCCGAAAGGCATGACTGAGAACTCATAATGCCCATAGCGTGTCCTAAAAGCAGTCTTCGGAATGTCTTCTCTCCTGACAGAAATCTGATGATATCCAGAACGCAGATCAATCTTCGAGAATACCGTAGCCCCTCTGAGCTGGTCGAACAGGTCGTCGATACGAGGCAACGGATAACGATTCTTCACTGTAGCTTTGTTCAACTGCCTGTAGTCGATGCAAAGTCTCATGGATCCATCTTTCTTTCGAACAAATAACACTGGTGCTCCCCATGGGGAAACGCTAGGTCGGATGAATCCCTTTTCCAGTAGCTCTTGCAACTGAGCCTTCAACTCCTTCATCTCGGCAGGTGCTATACGATACGGTGTAGCAGATATGGGTTCCGTACCCGGAATGAGATTGATCGAGAACTCTACTTCTCTCGGCGGAGGCAAACCAGGTAGGTCTTCGGGAAAGACATCAGGGAAGTCGCAAACCGTACGAATGTCCTGCTGACGTGGCGATTCTTTTCGCATATCCTGAACGTGACATAGGAACATCTCGCACTTCTTGCGAATCAAGCGCCTCGCGCTCAAGGATGATATGAACTCGGGAGTCTCGGGGAACACTTCCCCGGAGAGTAATACGTCGCTACCGTCTTCGGCTCTCAGCCGTATGGTCCGACAACTGCAGTCGACCACTGCTCTATGCTCGGTGAGCCAATCCATACCAAGGATAATATCAAACTCCTTGTGTGGTAGCTCTATCAAATCTGCAGGGAATTGCTTCCCTTGTACGGACAACGGACATCTATGATAAATGTGATGAAGACGCATGCTATGTCCTAGCGGATTCGATACAATGGTAGGTATCTCAAGGTCACTCCTCACAATCACAGAATTAGCAAGCATGCCAACACAGATATAGGAGAGCGTAGAACCCGGATCGATCAAGGCATGCATAACTGAATCAAATAGTACGAACGTACCCAAGATAACATCGGGGCTAGGATCTGTACGCCCATGCATGGCGTAGGTATGCGCTGGTGCCCGGCCTGACTGTTGCGGACGTGGTCTCTGCTGATTATTTGCGGCAGTAGACTGCTGACTCCGTGCTGGATGTGATGCGGCAGGCTGATCCGGAGCTCTAGGTAAAACAGACTCGCTGCTAGGGTTTGTCGGGCAATGCCTCCTGAAGTGCCCTGGCTGACCACAACCCAAACATAAGCCTTGGGTGAGCCAACACTCGCCCGGGTGATGCCTACCACAATGTACACATTGCGGGTGGCTTCTCGATCTGTTCGAGTTGCTCGCGGCGACCGACGGAGACGGCCTCAACTTACTCCTCTTAGGCGGCGGCGCACTCGAAGAACCCTTCTCGTACCTCTTTCCCCCGAATCCAAAACTCTTCCCGCTCGGCCCGGTGCTGGCCGCGGGTCGCGGGTCTTTCGTCGCTCTATCCTCCTTCTTGGTTGCCTGCAAATCATCCAAGCTCTTTTCTGTCTTCACAATCAAATCATACGCCGCATTAAAATCTGACGTCGTGATCAGTGCGGCGTACGGCCTCAAGTCCGGCCGTAGCTTCTTGACGAACTCGTTCAAACGATCCTCCGGAGTGGAGACCAGACTTGTCGCGTACTGGGACAAGTAGTCGAACCTCTGTCTCAGTTCAGGCAGTGACATCCCCTCCTGCTTAAGCGCAATGAACTCATCGCGCCTCTCCTCGCGGTACCGGGTGGGGACGTACTCCTTCGTGAAGGCTCGATCGAAGCGATCCCAGGTCCACGGCTTGGGTGTGTGTGGATCCTGGTCAATGCGCTTCCACCAATCATATGCTCCCTTTCGGAACATCTGTGACGCCAACTCCGAGCGATCAGCATCTGGGACTCTCAAATTCTTGAGTACCCGGTCCATCTGCTCAAGCCAATCCAAAGCAATCTGGGGTTCCCCCAAATTGTCTCCTCGGAACTCTTCCGCTCCATTATCCTTCAACATTTTGAAGGTAACGATGCGCGGCTGCGGCTGTGGTGGTGGAGGTGGCTGGAACATGGGCATAAACTGCGCCATGTGCTGCATATAGTGGGCCATCATGGCCGGGAACATCTGCTCGTAGGCTACCGGCGGTATCGCCAACGGTGGCATCACTGGAGGTGGTACGACTGGCGGTGGTACAGCTGGTGGCTGTCCCGCTGGCGCAGGTTGATTCTGCGGTTGCCCTCCGTCACCCGGAGGCATGAAACTCGAACCCTCAGTGTTTGCCGTGTGCACGCTCACGTGCTCCGGCTCCGGAACGTACTGACCGTGGGTCGATTCTTGACTCATTCTAAAATAATAAGGAAATTCTAATGTCAGATCTTAACACTTAACAAATAAAGCTATAAATACTTATTACCTTCCCGGGGCAGAGGAGTTACGTGAGATGCAGATGCGGCTGAATTATTCATTGTATTATTTTTTGAAAGGGTCCGAAGACCGATTTTAAAACCAAATGCTCCGATACCAAAATGTAACACCCCAACCCGCATGACCCAAACCCGTGAGACAGCGGATCGGTGTGCTATTGAATTGGTATCCGAATTTGCGACATTTTCAAAACAATTTTAAACAAACGTTCTATCAATACATATAAAATTCATCGGAGTAATTTAAAATAATGCGGAAGCCTTTTTAAAGTCAAACAACTTGGGATCTTGCCCGAAAACGTAATAAGCATTAAAGTTAATTAAATAAAGCATATCAGCAGATTAAAGTGACAGCCACGCCATCGTACATCTCCTCCTCAACGCCCTCTGGGATTGGCTCTAGGTTCATCTGTCTGATCACCTACGGACAGCAAAAAGGAAAACAACGATATCCGCTCAGCATTGACGCTGAGTGGTACTCCATTGTAGCACAAGAATAAATATAATAATTCAACAATTAAGATCGTGCATATGTTTATCCTTTTAATAAAAATCAATTCAACTTTACACTTGGTTCTTTAGACGGTTGACCAACAGTCAACTTATTTTCTTTCTTTTCAAAATGATTTAGGTGTTACGGGTTTCCCATTGACTCTTTGACCACCGGTCAAACCAATTTAGACTTTCATCAAAATCAAACCAATTTAACATTTATTCCCTATGTCGGAGATAGCCTCAATCCGTAATACCGAAGATGGCCTCAATTCGGTGGAGGTAGGATCCCCTGGGCGATGGCCTCAAACCCAAGATCGCAGACCCTCGTGCACGTCTTAACCTCACTGGCCAGGCCCTGCAGCCGCCCGAGCGTTGGCCAGTTTCTATGTTTGACAAAATAAACCAATTGACCTTATTCACCAGTTAGAATTAGTTAATTAACTTAACTAATTCATTAAAGTTTGGATTTAACCATTCGGTCAAACCTACGACAACAGAATATCCAGTCAAAGCCTAGGTCAAACAGGACCTAACCCAAGTCAAAGTCAAACCTGTTCAGTCAATTCACAATCCTCAACAATTCAATTCAAACAATCAATTTAATTCAATTAACCAATTTAGCCAAATTATAGCATAAACACATATAACGATCCAAACCATTAAATCTATTCTGAATGTTATTAACTTCATAGTACGGACCTGGATTACGTCGAAATCAAATCGATAGCTCGAACGGAAGACAAATCAACGAAATCAACCGAACGGGTCAAATCGAGTCAAAGTACGAAATCGACCAATAAATCCGGCGTGGGGGTTAATCTGCCAGCGATATCAACTCGGGGCAGCGGCCGGATGCGGCGACGGTGACGGACGCCGGCGACAGTGGCGGAGCGGCAGCTCGACGGCGGTGAATAGCGACTGGCGGCGCTGTAATCAACGGCGGCGGGTGGCCGCTGTGCAAAGGGCGACGGCGGCTGGAAGCTCGGCCGACGGCGGCTCTCGATTCCGGCGAGGGCAAAACAGCGGCGACGTCCTCCGTTTGGCGTGGCGGCGCTGCAAATCGGCGGCGGCGATGAGCGACCGGCGCTGGCTCACGGCGGTGAGCGACGGCGGCTGGAGGCGAAGGAAGCAGCGGCTGGCTTCCGGCGACGGGCGACGGGCGACGGCGGTCTGGCTTGCGCGACCGGCTGGGCGGCGACGATTGGCTGGGCGGCGAGCTTCCGGCGGCGAGGCTGAGGAAGGGTGACGGCGGCAGATGGCGGCGACTGGGCGGCGGCGTGATGGCGGCGGTGCTGCAAATCGGCGGAGAAGAAGGAAGGAGAAGGAGAAGGAAGAAGAAGGAAGAAGAAGAAAAAGAAAAAGAAGAAGAAGGAAGAAGGAGAAAAGGAACGGAAGAAGATAAGGTTTGGGTGGATGAGGTTTATTTAATGGTCCCATTCCAAAAAGGATTGGGCTTCGGACCCAAAATACCTGATTAAATGGTCATAACTTGAGTTCCATAACTCCGATTCGCGAACCGTCTGAACCGACGCGATCACAAAAATATTTCCTACGAGATGACATAAAAGTTGGGCTTAAAATCCAAATTATAATTTTAACCCCTAATTGGGCCCAATTCGTAATCAATTGCCCTAACAATTTAATTAATTCTTTTGGGCCTGATTTCGGGGCGTTACACAGGATGCCGCCAGACCTCACTATGTATGCAAACTCAAGAAGGTACTCTATGGGCTCAAGCAAGCCCCACGCTCGTGGTACCACAGATTTGCAGGCCTCATCCAGTCCATTGGCTTCCGGGGTTGCAAGGCTGACACATCACTCTTCATCTTCTCTCACACCATGGGAACAACCTACCTCCTCCTCTACGTGGACGACATCGTCCTCACTGCCTCCACATCATCACTTCTTCAGAGCCTCATCCATCAGCTTAAGACAGAATTTGCTATGATAGACATGGGGGATCTACACTTCTTCCTTTGCATTAATGTTCAACGCACCTCTGCAGGGCTCTTCCTTCACAAGACTCAGTTCATACATGACATACTCGAGCGTGCTGGGATGCTCTCGTGTCGCCCTATCACTACTCTGATCGACACGAAGGCAAAATTATCCTCCTCTACAGGCACAGTACTCCCAGATCCTTCCTTATACTGGTCCATTGTGGGAGCACTACAGTATCTCACCTTCACACGACCCGACATCACTTATGCAGTCCAGCAGCTCTGCCTCCACCTACATGCACCCCGCGATGCTCATCTCACTGCCATGAAGCGCGTTCTACGATATCTGAGTGGCAGTACCAGCCATGGCATTCATCTGTCACCATCTGCCACAGACTTTCTCCAGGCCTACTCTGACGCAGACTCGGTCGGCTGCCCAGACACTAGGCTTTCCACCTCAGGCTACTGCGTATTTTTAGGTGATAACCTGGTCTCCTGGTCATCCAAATGACAGGCAACCACCTCGCGATCAAGCGCCGAGGCTGAGTACAGGGCTATAGCCAACGCCGTAGCCGAAACCACTTAGGTGCGTAACCTTCTCCTTGAGCTGCAGCAACCTCTCCGGCGTGCCACCCTTGTCTTCTGTGACAATGTTAGCGCAGTCTACCTCTCCACCAATCCCGTCCACCATCAGCGCACAAAGCATGTGGAGGTCGATATACACTTCGTACGTGACAAGGTGGAACTCGGTCATGTTCGGGTCTTGCATGTTCCATCTTCCTCCCAGTATGCCGACATTTTTTCCAAAGGACTACCCTCACTTCTGTTCCTTGACTTCCGAAACAGCTTGGGTATCAAACCGCTTCCACATCCGACGTAGCCGGGAGCATGTTAAATATATTATTTATATTTAATCATCCTTGTATTATAGTGTTACCATAATTGTATTACCTTCCTACAATGTCTCTCCTACCATAATTAGGATTGAGACCCCTTGTATAAATACACATGTAATTAACACAAATCATCAATGAAAATATTCTTTCTACACTTCTCTTCTTTCTTTTTCTTTCCTCCTCCACTTCTCCATCTTTTTTCTCCGCCTCATCTCTTCATCTCCTCGTCACTTTAATTTCTTCCATTCATTTTCATCTACCTCATCTCTTCCTCCTCTTTCTCAGACCTTCTCTTCTCTTTTCTCTCTCCCCCTTGATTCTTGCTGATCTTCCTTTGATTCTCCTCTCTCTCCCCCCTCCATCTTTCTTTCCTCCTCCTTTCCTCTCCGTCTTTCTTCCAAATCCGGGCTATGGCGGCAATGGTGGCGGCGATTGTGGCAGCTAACGTGATGGTGAGTGTAGATCTATAATACTACTCATTATTTCTTATAGATCTACACCACCACCCTTTTCTCTTTGTATTTATTTTAGATCTGTTCCATGGTAGCTGTGATGGTGGTACATGAGATAGTGTTGGGGCTGACCATGATGGTGGGGATGCCAACGGTGGTGGGGCTGGGCTAGCGGTGGTGCTGGTCGCTAGCTGGCTAGGGAAGATGTCGGAGCACAGGCAGTGAAGGGGTAGTGGTGGGGCTCAAGTTGGCAGTGGGGGCTGGCAAATGTCAGAACCAGGGACGGCCAGCTTCCGCATTCATTCACTAGCCTTTTCAAGGGCATTTTAGCCATTTCAATTCATAAGTCAACCATTCAAAAAAATGAGAAAAAGTCCAAATGGGAAGGTTTTTTCCGGACGGAGGGAGTACTATATATATCGGGTGCCTATTATTATACATCCAACATATGCTTATCAAAAATGTATTTTGATGTGGTGGGTAAAGTAAGATTTGATGGGAGATTAAAAATATGATTTGTGGGTAAAAGTAAGATGTGATGTGATAGATAGATTAAGAATTAGTAGAGGTAAACTAACTTTGTACGGAGTAATATAAATGAGAATTTTTTTTTGGGACGAATGAAAAAAGAAAGAAGAAAGTTTTTACAAAGGGATGGAATATAATTTTAAATAAATAATTTTTATAATTTAATTTAACACACACTCCTACTGTCCCAGAGAGACATGTTTGTCGCACGTTACAATGCTTGACCAAAGCCATTTTATACTCAATTTATATAAAAATTGATGTGAAAATAAAAAATACGGAGTAATATTCATATATTTTAAACCGTACAGTATATCAAAAGTTGTACAGAATAAAAGGCGACAATACTACGGAGTATTATTTTATTAAACAAGTAAAGAAAATAGACAAAGAAAATTACCAAAGTTTGACCATTCGAATAGTCCACGGGAAATTTGCTCTTTGACGCACACATAATTGACTTTAATCCACCAAAAATATGAGAATTAAAACCGAGATAAATTATAAGTGATGGGAAATAATACGTGGCTCGGCCCACATTTCCCAATTATTTACGAAGAACAGTCAAACCGGGCCTGTTTAATAAAATGGAGGAATAAGAGAATATTCCCTGAATATGCTTTCCCTCCTCCCCTATAAAAAGAGGGTTTGCCATCAATGTTGGGGAGGCCAATTCATCCCTTCTCCACACTTTCTCCATTAATGGCTTCCGAGCCCAATTCTTGTACCGTGTACAACCCCCAATATTAATAAAAATCCCCCATTGGCAAGGTACCGCCAAAAAAGGCCCGTGGTTTTCTCCCGGTTTGGGTTTCCACGTCAAAATTCTCGTGTTTATATTTTGGTGTTTTTTAGACTAGTTTATTGTTTTTGCCCGGCTAAAAACGATACAACAGTCGATAATTTACACCATCATTTTCTAGTTTATTGTTTTTGCCCGGCTAAAAAAGATACACCGGTCGATAATTTACACCATCAATAAGTATGAAACTTTTTGTATATCCAATCCTTTCTCCAAGATAGAGAGAGTATTTACAGGGGGATAGAGCTATTCAAAAGAAAATTATGACCCACCCCGGGCGCCCCCACACCCCGGCCCGACAGACAAGTAAATGGTAGACCTTGATATGGGGAGCTATTCTTTGTCCCTAACTCTAGCGTCTACCTTGCCCTTACTCTAGAGGGTTTAGACTTCACTTCGAGGTTGGGTTGGTCTGATCCTCACTTGATGGTACGTGATAGGAAATAACAAACACCGAGACCACCTGGGTATATCGGGCATACCTTAGCTTGTTTAGATTCATCTTCAACTGCTCACCAAGACACAATATGATCATATTCCCAATTCATGATAAGCTTGTTTTTGATATTGTTTAGCTTTTCTTTGATTTTCCTGCAAGTCAAGAAAATAAGGCCCCGTTTGGTACACGGAATTCAAACTATGGAATTGGAATTGAGGACTTCAATTCCAATTCTGGTGTTTGGTAGCACAAAAATTATGTGGATTTAGAATTGATAGTGCAAAAAATAAATTAGAATTGGCAGAATTCAATTCTATGGAATTGAATCCCATGAAATTTCAATTCCAATTCAATTCCAATTCTATCAATTCCGTATACCAAACGGACCCTAAATTGTGAGATCTCATGAACAAGAAAGAAGTCTGCATTACACTATTGACCAAATGACCTTAACAGTCATGCACAAAATCTAAGTCCTACCTCACATCATATAAACTTGTCAATTTCAAACACAATATGAGAGTGCTAATTAATCATTACTCCCACTGAATGTCAAAGTGAAACTTCTAATCAACCACACAACTTGCACACCCAACATGTTCTAAGATAATAAAGTGAGAATTAATCTACTTTTGCGCCAAAAATTGCAGCCCAAATTATATACCACAGGTGTGCATCTTCATTTTGTACCAGTGAATATTTTGTACCAGTGTGATGTTTCATACATGAAAAAAATACTAGTGCAATTTTTTTTGATCGCACGAGCATTTTGTACCAGTGTGAACCATCAAAATATTGGTACATACCTTTGGTGTATACTTTGGGGTACCCATAACATGGTTGTAAGGTGAAATCAAAAGTGCCCATTTTAATGGCTTAGACTTGAGTTTCAACCTGTTTAATTGTTCCCTGGTTCCATTCTCAAGTGTAGGAGCTTGACTTACCTAGCACTCTTTGGCAATGGCTTCCTCGAGGACCTATAAGCTCTCTCTTCTCGACCAAGTCGCCGTCACTTTTTTACATGCCCCTCGTCTTTCTACGAATCTGGAGACTCTCCTTCGCATGATTACGACGCGCTCCGGGAATCACTCTCGAGGACGTTGTCGGTTCTGTACCTGCTCGCTAGGAGACAGAAGGACGAGGTTACGATCGAGTGCGGTGACGAGGTTGCCGATTTTCTCCGGGATAACGCTACGAATTGCGATTTGGATGATTTTCTCACGTGCCCGAAGCTCGGCCTTATCCGGAAGCTATTCTCTCGGGACCCGTACCTGGTGGTGTACGATTCTATCGGTTTTGTCCTTTGAGGTGCATTAACCAAGGTCTAGACTAGGTTTGTGTACAAAGACTCTTTTCAGATTTCATAGCGGCCTTAAGTCATTCTTCATATTCAATTCATGAAATTACCTCGAGGTAGGTCTCGGGTTCAGCTTGATATACGAGTAACACATCACCTTCATCAGATACGTGGAAACCGTATCTAACTGGAGGATTACCTTGTGCTTCTCTAATCTTTTAATGAGAATAGTTACTCGAGAGTATAAACTAAAGTATTTGTGGATCGGAATTATTATCTCTTATATTATGTTTCTCTATTCTTCATATAGGGTCTTCCAAAATTTAATGGAATTGTTGTTGTATTAGGGGGTGTTTGTTTTTTGGCCAGAAGAGCTTCTGGCCTCTTTTGTCTGCACCGCGCAGACGCGCGCAGATGCTGAGCTCTGCAGATTGTTTGTTTTTTGGAAGACATTTCACTAAAAAAGGTTGGCGTCTTCTTGGAGAAGACATTAACCTATGTCTTCTAACATCTTCTCCATTTTTTTCTTCTACTTCTCTTCACCACCACCACCACCATCACCACCGTTCACCATCACCGCCACCGTCGTCCACCACCACCGCCATCGTCCACCACCGTCCACCATCACCATCATCGTCCTCCACCACCGCCACCACCGCCACCACCACCACCGTCCACCACCACCGTCGTCAGCGTCCACCACCACCCTTCACCACCACCCTCCACCACCACCACAATCGTCTATACACCACCACCGTACACTACCACCATTAATTTATATAGCAGTATACAGACATTAAAAAACAAACAGTCTTCTTCTTGCAGACAGCAGACCTTCGGTCCACCACTTCTCCTGCAGATGTGTACAGTAGAGGTCCGCAGACTGCAGACCTTTTCCTGCAGAAAAAACAAACACCCCCTTAGTCTCTTTGTTATACTCTTTTGGTGCTTAAATGAACATTGGGTTTCTCTCTAGTGCCTTTGTAGTTGAGAGGACATCCACACCCTCCATTCATTTAATGACACTTGTATTTCTAATGTCACCTAATATTAGTACATAAGATTAACCAATTAGTTACCCTTTATTTTTATTAAATTGCAAAACTTACCCAATCGAGTTAAACTTTTGTTAACCTACTGTAATAAATTGATAAAATAAAATATTGTCACCAATTATTTTGTGAAACCATTGAAGTAATTTTTAAATACACAGTTCTTTTCCCATTTTATACTAATAGTTTAATAAATATTGAATTAAAATTAAATTTGGTCAAACATCATAATTTGAAACTGAAAGATTATTCAATTTGAGGACAAATGGAATATAACAAAGTAACTTATTTATCATACTTTGCCCCTAATAGTGTAATTACTCCGTATTATAGTAGAACATTTGGAAATGTTAAAAACAAATGGGACTATCAAAATTGGCAAGGGTACAAAATCAAACGAGACGGAAAGAAATAAGAAATATATAGTATTTCTCTCTGTAATTTCACAATATTTTGAATTTATGTTTCTTTGAAATGATATTAACTTATATTTTATTATATTTTTAAAGTTAATTTATAAATTTTACACTATCATATCTTTATTTTTATAAAATAATCTATTTACAATTATATATTATAAATGTCATAGACGCTTGTGTGCTGAAGCCTGAATGCACTACAAGGTTAGGGTAAGTGACTCTTTTAACACCAATTTATTTTAGAAGAGTTGGTAGCACTTGAGGTTCTATAACTGGTATCAGAGCCAAGGTCACAAGTTCTATTCCCAGCGGGAGCGGGAACAATTGATAAGGGGGAGATTGTTCGTCATGTGTGCATCAATTTTCCCGTGGCGGAGGCTATGTGGGCCAACCGACCAAGTCACAATCGAATGTCGTGAGTGCTTGTATGACATTGATGACCAAGTTATCACGAGTTTGAAATTAAACTCAATGCCATTCAGATTTAAAAAAAAGTTAACGTGTAAGGCTCAAAAAAGTCATGGTTTCACATGAGGGCAAGCTTGACTATGTTATAGTCACACCAACTACTTCAAATTATGTAATTAATGCACAAATATTTAGATATAATCTCACTCGATTCAAAATTATTATTTGTATTTAATTGTATGCACTCCATTCTTCTCAAATTGGTTTATTTTTTGGTCAAACTGTGTAATACTTTGATCATAAATTATGAAAAAAGTACATTGAACAGTTATGTAAGTTCAACAAAATTAGGTTTATTTTAAAATATAGTTTTAGAATATCATATTTTCATAATATTAATTATTCTAAAGTATATTTAATCTGTGGTCAAAGGATACTACAATTTAACTAAAAAAATCAAACTATAGTAATTTTTGGTGTCAATAGGGCTATCAACGGATAACCGAAAATCCGATTAGCATCCGCATCCGTATCCGTTTAAAAAGGAAATATCTGCATCTGTTTTAAGCAGATATTATCCGTATCCGATTACTAAATGGATATGGATTTGGTAATTGTATATCCGACCCGTTTGAAATCCGATCCGGATATGCCTCCGTTTAAATAACCGTTTATTCGAATATCCGATCCATTATATATAGTGTTTCCTAATTTTTTTTATGTTTATATTTTACTTCTCTATTGATATTTCAAAGTATAAGACATTTTTATATACAAAATAAATGTGAACACAAATAAAAATATGTGCAGACATATAAAAATGTATGTATATGTGTGTTGTGTATATATCTTGTTATCATATGAAATTATCATAGAATATCATAAATCATAAAAATAAAGAAAATAACTTTCCCATAACAAATTATAGTTGATTTAATAATAGTTTGACTTGTATCTAATTCAAAATTAAAGTATTGTTTAATTTGATTTTAAAAATTAGAAACGGATACGAATATATCCGACGGATGCGGATACATATCTCTTTTTTGTTTTCAGTATCCGTCAGGATCCGTATCCGAATTCGATATCCAACAAAAATAAACGGATATGAATTTTGTAATGGCACATCCAATCCGATTAATATGGGGTGGCACGTGTATCTCAAAATGTTTGGGGTCCCTAGTAACCAACCAACCAACTCTACCACCAAATAGAGGGTGAGTTTACTTTGTCTCATGCATTATTTGTATATAAACCCCCGTACAAAAACCCATTACACGTTAGCAACCAAATATAACTATATATATGCACCATGCACCACACCGCTCGTCTAGCCAGCCTTCTTCAAGCTTCGGATAGTAATGGCGTTATTGAAGCTCGAAATCTATCAGCGAGAAAACGTGAAGCCATTCTCCCCCACGCCGGAAACCTCGAGGACCTATAAGCTCTCTCTTCTCGACCAAGTCGCCGGCACGTTTTACATGCCCCTCGTCTTCTTCTACGGCTCCGGCGGCTCTCCTTCGCATGATTACGACGCGCTTCGGGAGTCGCTCTCCAGGACGTTGTCGGTCCTGTACCCGCTCGCCGGGAGGCAGAAGGACGAGGTTACGATCGAGTGCGGCGACGAGGGCGCCGATTTTCTCCGGGCTAACGTCACGAATTACGATTTGGACGGTTTCCTCAGGTGCCCGAAGCTTGACCTTATCCGACAGCTATTCCCTCGGGACCCGTACCCGGCGGCGTACGATCCTGCTCAGCCGTTGCTAGCCGTTCAGGTGAACCGGTTCCTGTGTGGCGGAACGGCGGTGGCGATATGCCTTTGGCACGCCATCGCCGACGGGTCGGGGCTAGTCGGGTTCCTGGAAACGTGGGCCGGATTCAACCGGGGAGCAGGGCCCGCCGTCGATGATGGGGCCCGTTTCGTCGTAGACGCCTCCAGGGTTTTCTCGCCTGTGAAATTCGACTTCTCTGCGGCGATATCTTCCTTCGCAGCGCGAAGGGCGCGGAAGCGGGGAAAATACATCGCGAAACGATTCGTTTTCTCGAAGAAGGATATCGAGAGGCTGAAGGACGAGTTCGCCACTCAATCAGAGCATCAGCGCCGCCCGACTCGGGTGGAGGCGCTGTCGGCATTCATGTGGGCCGCAGTGATAAGGGCGGCCCTACACGCCAACCCCAACCTCAAGGGCCACATGCTGACAAACGCGGTGGACTTGAGGAGGAGGTTGGACCCACCCTTCCCCACCACATGCCTTGGCAACATCAACCAAGTTACCGCAGCGCGGTGGGAGACAGGCAGCGCTGGGCCCGCGACCGCGCCCTCCCTCCTCAGGAGCGTACGCGAATCCCTCGCGAAGCTGACCAACGACTACGTGAGGAAAATGCACGAGAGCGGCGGGTATTTCAAGGCAATAAGTGAGGGAGTCAATGTGGCAAATGTGGGCAAAGATTTCATGGTACTAAGCATGAGTAGTTGGTTCAAGTTTGAGTGCCTTAAGATTGATTTTGGTTGGGGAAGGCCAAAGTGGCTCGGTCCGGGCAATAGTCTCGAAGACTTGGCGTTACTATTGGATGCACAAGATGGGGGGATAGAGGTTTGGATTGGGTTGCCAAGACCAATTATGTGCCATCTTGGCAAAGATGATGAGTTCATTTCTCATGTAACGTTTAGCCAAATTGTGTGGGAACCTCTTCATATGCCACCTCGTCTCTAGATGAAGGAAAGAAAGACTTCATGTGTCCATATACCTCCGAAGGCATCACACAAATATGTATTAGCCCATATACCTTTCTTTCTTTCTTACATAAGAACTTATTAAAGAATATTAAGAATAATAGAGAATAAATTGAAGAAAAAATTTATGTGAGATTGTGATGATGTGGTCCATATACCTCAAAGGCATCACACAAATATGTATTAGCCCATAGCATAATGTTAAGATACATTCTTTTTTTGAAATTCTCAACAAATGAAATAATTTACTCCATATAGGATCATAGTGTATTTTTCTAAATAGGACCAAGCATATTTTATTACTTTTATTACACGTAATTAAGTATGACCTGCCATACGAATGACTCTATGATTGTGGTCATTAGCAAAAAGCATTAGATAATGACTGATTATTTCAATGACTATTCAAATTATTTTTAATAATGTCTTTTTGTACTTGAATTATGTGAGATGTCATTTTTCTCAAAGGCAGGTATTTTAGAAATTTCCTTTATCAAACGCTAGAGTAGATAAGACTGGTCCTATTTAGGGAAAAATAATATGTTTAATAAGTCTTATTTGCGTAAATTTCTCCGGCCCTACAAATGATGGATTCATGACACCCTCAAATGTGTTTTTGGCCAAATGCTATGCACACAATAGATTAGTAAAATTCGGGAAAATATGTTTAACAACACCCTTTATAGCCAAATCACCATCTATAGTAACTAAAATTGGATGTTTGTTGTACATTGCTTCCAAAAAATATTCTAAGACCTACTTATATGCCTTAGTTTCATGTTCAACGAGGCCTTCCTTCCAGTTTGATCTCACGAAAATAGAGTTTTACACTATAAAAGCTTGAATCGGTTTTCTTGCTTAAGACTAAAATGAACTACTTAGATAAGTCCAAATGTTCAATCACATGTTCAATAACTTCTCCTAACTTGGTGATTAGGCATTGTTTGGCCGGGAACAATAATTTTAATTAGTGACTGCGTTTTGAATAAATTTTTTATTGAGTACAAATTAACTTTGGGAACGCTAAAACTAAACAATGTCGGATCATTTGATAGAATTTTCAGAATGCTGAAGCTATTACCAAATAGGTCCTTACTATATGATATATATCTCTCCATTATTCTAGAATTGCCACAAGCATCCTCAATGCATTTTCAGCATTTAGTGCAAATTGTACAACAAGAAAATTTGATTAAAATCCTCTTTTCATAAAAAAAATAATATTCAAATATATTTAAACTACTTGTTCAACCACGCACTCGAACCATTGATTGGATCACTGAACCAGTGTCTTGACCGATTCGATCACCGCTTCAATTCTGAAAACTATGTTATTTCGAATTCACTGATTTTAGAAGAGTCGTTAAAAAAAAGTGAGCATATAATTATTTTAGTGGAGAAACAAATATTAATAGCCACTTAGCGCCACTTATTCATTTACCTTTTATAAAGAAAAGAGGTAGAAAGTTTATTTTTGGACATGCAACAATATAAAATCTTTATTGAACTTAATTACAACAGCTAAATAACTTGAGTTTTTAGTTGATTTGATTTTTTTTCTTGACATACTATCAGAGTCTTGTTAACCAAAAATTACAAGTTTGAAACTTGCTAACACTGTCTAATTTTTTAAAAAATAATACTCCCTCCGACCTACAAAAAAGTTCTCATTTTGACCATAAATTGGTCAAACAGTTACACGCTTTGACCATAAATTAAATATAATCTAAATAAAGAAATGCTAAAAAAATTTAGATATCAAAACTAGATCTTAAGATGAATCTAATTATATTAAATTTATTTTATAATTCAATGTACCTTTCTCACAATTTATAGTCAAAGCGTGTAAATATTTGACTAAATACTATTCAAAATGAGAACTTTTTTATGGGACGGAGGGAGTATAACATGTCACATGCTAGACTCGAAAAGACCATACCTGCATATATATGAGGAGTCGTGTTAGAATATATAGTATTCCATATAAAAATTTTCCTGAGATTAACCATACGCTTATTAAACTTTTGGATAAATTTCATTAACCAAAAGGATAAAAAAGGAAAAACAAGAGTTTTATTTACATTCAAAGTGAGTATTCAAAGGCAGGACGTACTATTATACTCCCTCTGTCCCAAAAAGATTTACACGTTTCAAAAAAATTGTGTCCCACAATCCATTACCCATTTCTATTAAAAAACCACTTTTACATCTTACTTTTTCAAACCTACCTATCACATCATACTTTTTTTCTAATAATCTACACATCGCATCCTACTTTTACCAATCACATCAAGGGTATTTTTGGAAAGTCAACACAAAATTATCACTCCCTTAATTTCAACTTTAATCAAAATGGGTAACACTTTATGGGACGGAGGGAGTAATTCGGATCGATCCGATATCTAGAATATTCTTAGTACGGGCGAGGTCTACGTAGATACATTCTCCCGGAGCACTACTTTCATAGAATCTTAGTTGTTGTATTCTATCTAAAAATCCTTGGATATTTGCATTTCGAATATCCAAATTTCTAGATCAAATTAGTGGAATATTCGCGATGATTTTTTATTTTTATTTTTAGAATATTATTATTTTCAATGATTCTATAAAAAAAATCAGGAATAAATTTTTATTTTTTAAATAGCGGAGCTCCGAAATTAGACATGAACTTAAGGTCACATGTATTACAAATATTATATTTACCTTGAAAAAAATAATAATGCATTGGGCTTAAATTTAAGAGTTTATAACGATAAAAATAAATTAGGCGTATTAAGGAATTTGGTTGGGTAGGTCACGAACTACGGTACATAATAATATCATACTCTCGTATAAGGTGATTTACGGAGTACTAAATTATATCTTTGTTGTTAGATCATACTTACTCCCTGCTGTCTTGGCAAATTAACTTTTGAAATATTTGTACTAAATAGCACTAAAACTTAAGTCATTTCCCTAAATAGCACTTAAATTATTTTATTCTCTAAATAGCACTTAATAATGTCCATAATGACCAGTGATGACAAACATTTACTTGAATAATGACTAATGCATAATGACTAAAAGTGCTACATAGGAAAAAAAGTACATTTAATGCTATTTAGGGAAAGTCATTATGTTTTAGTGTTATTTACGTAAATTACTCTTAATTTTTCCTCTTTGTCTTAAAACTACTTTAATTAAGATCTTATTTTGTGATATTTAACTAAAGTTATTTTGAATATAACTTATTGGAAAACTTGGTCTCGAATTTAAAAATAAAATCTATATATTCAAAAATTATATTAAAAAATTTATGAAACTAAAGATGACAATATTATATGGTGTAGAAATTAATAAGAGAAAAATAGTTTGTATATTGAATTGTTCTACCAATTACAAGGGGTTTCTCCTTTATTTATAGGAGAGGAAAAAGACCAAAACACAAAAGGAATTCTACTCCTACATGGAAACAAATCACTAAATATGAACTAGGAAACAAATCAAGAGCAATTCCACTTAGAATGGGATTTGCTTTCCTTCTTGCCTTGTGGTCCAAGGAACACGGCCCAACACCCCCCCTCAAGCTGGAGCATGCGGATTCTGGACGCCCAGCTTGGACAGCAAATGAGAAAACGGAGCGGAAGCCAAAGCCTTTGTGAAGAGATCTGCCGGTTGTTCATTGGTGGAGATGTGGCGAGTACACAAAACACCTCGTTGGATTTCGTCACGCACAAAGTGGCAATCAATTTCGATGTGTTTCGTACGCTCATGGAAGACAGGATTAGCTGCAATATGGAGGGCTGCCTGATTATCACAGAACAACCGCATGGGTTGTTTGTGACGCACACCAAGGGAGAGAAGCAGGGATTTCAGCCATTTTAGTTCACAAACAGTGGTTGCCATAGCCCTGTATTCGGCCTCAGCCGAAGATCGGGAAACGACACTTTGTTTCTTTGTTCGCCAAGATACCGGAGAATTGCCAAGAGTGATAAAGTAGCCAGTAACAGAACGTCGAGTCAAGGGACACCCAGCCCAATCAGAGTCACAGAAAGCTTTAAGGGTAAGATCACTCTGTACTGGAAGAAACAATCCTTGCCCGGGACAGGCCTTGATGTACCGTAGAACCTGGGTCGCCCCGTCCCAGTGTTCCTGTCGCGGCTCCCCCATGAATTGAGACAACACATGAACCGCATATGCCAAGTCAGGACGACTGATCATGAGATAGATGAGGCGCCCTACAAGTCTGCGATAACGCTCTGGATTAGTGAGAAGTGGGCCACTTGCTAGAGCCAGTCGTTGGTTCTGAGGAAGAGGAGTGGAAGCCGGTTGAGCACCCAGAAATCCAGTTTCACAAAGTATATCAAGAGCATATTTGCGCTGGCAGATGAAAATCCCTTTCGAATTTCGGGCAACCTCTACGCCCAAAAAATATTTTAAAAGACCAAGATCTTTCATATGAAAG
Source organism: Cuscuta australis (assembly GCA_003260385.1). NCBI lineage: Eukaryota > Viridiplantae > Streptophyta > Magnoliopsida > Solanales > Convolvulaceae > Cuscuta > Cuscuta australis. Next base: position 1,455,832 of record NQVE01000114.1, read on the forward strand.
CAATCAGAGAGATACCGTTTAAATTTGCCAATGAATTCTTCATTATTTCCTGCTATCACGAGATCATCCACATATACCAGCACACGAAGCTCGATGGAGCCGCGCAGAAGAGTAAACAGAGAGTAATCAGCCTTGGATTGGTGGAACCCAAAATGTTTTAACGTAGAGGTGAGTTTGGAAAACCAACATCGTGGAGCCTGACGAAGACCATAGAGGGATTTATGAAGCCGGCAAATCAATCCTTTACCGCGAGCGTTAAACCCGGGAGGAAGAGTCATGTATATTTCATCGCGAAGGTCTCCATGCAAAAAGGCATTATGAACGTCCATCTGATGTAGGAACAAGTTGCGGGCAGCGGCAACAGCTAAAAGAGTGCGAACAGTAACCAACTTAGCCGTCGGAGCAAAAGTCACTTTAAAATCGATGCCCTCTTTCTGTCGGTTCCCAAGCACCACCAAACGAGCTTTGTAGCGTTCAATGCTTTCATCAGACTTGTGCTTGATTTTATAGACCCACTTGGATCCGATTGTTTTCCTTCCAGGAGGCAGGGGGACGAGTGACCAAGTACCATTAGCTTCTAATGCTTGAATTTCTTCCTTCATAGCTTGTACCCATAGTGGGTTTTTGACCGCCTCAGAAAAGAATGTAGGCTCAACATCTGCACTTATAGCTGCCAAAAAACATCTATGGGAAACAGAAAATTTGTCAGCGTTAATAAAATTTGTAATACAGTGTGTTGTACCTGAAGGCGTTATTGGTTTGAGTGAATCAGGAGAGTGACGTTGAATGGTGTGAGTGACAAAGTCACGCAGTCGCGAAGGAGGACGACGTTCTCTTTCACTTCGGCGCAAAGTGTCTTGGGTTGGAAGGGTTTAGTTATCAAGGGTAGAAGAAGGCTGGACTGGGTCATCGGGTTGGCTGTATGGTTCTGATGTTGCAGGGTTTTCTGGATTGGATTGGAGTAACGGTCGATCGGGGTCCTGAGAACGGTCCAGTGTTTCGACCGTCTGGGTGGCAGTGTCAGGTCCAGAGGGAGACGGTCGACTGTGGGTTGCTGGGTGGTCGGTCTTGTCAACCGTTTTGGTGGCAAATTCTTCACTGGGTATTTCTTCCTTAAAAAAATCAGTAGTGGGTTCGGGTTCTGTGAGATTGGGAGTATTTTGTGAATGGAAAGGAAAATAGTTTTCAAAGAACTTGACATCTCGACTGACAAATATTTTATTATTTTCCAAATCGAGAAGGCGCCATCCTTTTTGGCCGAATGGATAGCCAAGGAAAACGCAGCGTCGAGAACGGGACTCAAATTTGTCTCCATGGTGGGATTGATTGTGGGCATATGCAAGGCATCCAAAAACCCGGATATGACTATATGAGGGCGTTTTTTCATAGATCATGGAATATGGGGTTTTACCTTTGTGTAGCTCAGAGGGTGTTTGGTTAATTAGATAGGCAGCGGTGAGAATACAATCACCCCAGAATTTAAGGGGTAGGTTGGCTTGGAAGCGAAGGGCTCTGGCAATGTTGAGAATGTGACGGTGTTTTCGTTCGACTCGACCATTTTGTTGTGGGGTACCGACGCAAGAGGATTCAAAAATAATCCCATGATTGTCAAAGAAAGATTTTAAACAAGTGAACTCTGTACCATTGTCACTTCGTACAGTTTTCACTTGTTTATTAAATTGTCGCTCAATCATGGAAAAGAAATTACGCAAGACAGTAGGGGCTTCATATTTGTGATTTAATAGATACACCCAAGTTGCCCGAGAGAAATCATCAACAATAGTTAAGAAATATCTAGCCCCAGTGCGAGACGGAGTACGGTACCCACCCCATAAATCACAGTGAATCAAGGAAAAAGGAGTAATAGATTTATTCAGACTAATTGGAAAAGAGTCACGACATTGTTTTGAACGAAAACACACATCACAAGGGGAATCAGGGATATTGGTATTTTTGGGTAAATGGAGAAAAGTGTTGACAGTGGTGTAGGAGGGATGACCCAAGCGCTTGTGCCAAATGTCCAGATCCTTCGCCTCCTTCACAGTGCAGACTTTGTCCTTCACACCTTTCTTGAGATACTATAGTCCTTCAGCCTGCTCACCCATTCCAATCACCATCTTCGAGATATAGTCCTGTATAAGACAAATTTTATTATTAAACTTGACAATTAAATTCTTTTTCTCAAGAAGTTGTGAGACAGATATAAGATTGCAGTTGAGTTGAGGAACTAGCAAAACATTTTCTAAGGTGATCAAATTATCCACAATCACACTCCCCTTTTGGTTGGCTATTGCACAATCTCCATTCGGTAGGCCAACTGAGCAAGGTTTTATTGCTTCCAAATTTTCAAGACACTTCTTATCACCGGTCATATGTTGACTCGCTCCACTATCAATGATCCAAGAAGTGTTAGTCATACCTGAAAATTTACTTTCCATACCCGAATCTTTCTCGTTTAAGAGTCCCATGAGTGCATTCCATTGATTGGTTGTGAGAGAAGGGAGATTTGGTTGATGGAGCGCACGTCCCACATCCGTTGCGTTGGTCTGAGCCGTGTGTGTCGCCGGTCCGCCTGCTGGACCGCCACCAGCTCCGCCGCGGTTACCTCGGCCGGCGTTGCCCCCCCTGCCACCGCGCCGTCCCCCTGTGTTGTTGCCGCGGCCATTACCTCGTCCCGGGTTCAGGATACGTGGGCGATCTCCCCACCATTCAGGATATCCAATGAGATGAAAGCAACCACTCTTCTTGTGTCCGCTCAACCCACAATGTTTGCATTTTAAATCCTTAGTTGTGTCACGGTCAAATTTGGAGGTGACGACAAAGCCCACCGGGTTACGTTCCTCTTCTTGAGTAGTCTTCAAGACCCCTTCCTGCTGGATAATGGTGGAGTATACGCGATTCAGAGGTGGCAAGGGTTCTGTGGCAATGATGTTAGATCATAGACTCCCATATCCTTCGTTATCCAATCCCATCAGAAATTGGTGAACCTTTTCTTTGTCGCGTTGGATGGCAAGCACTTTGCTTATCCCACACTTGCATCCATGGCACTTGCAAGCGGGGATTTTTTCATGATCGCCAAGTTCGTCCCATATGATTTTTAATTTTCCAAAGTACGTAACGATGGACTGACCGTTTTGCTTGCAATTTGCAAGTTCCCTCTTCAGTTGATGAATTCGAGGACCGTTTGCAACAGAAAAACGATCTTGGATGTCCTTCCATAGTTCTGTTGCTTCTTCTACTTGTGTGATGGAGTTTCTCAGGCTGCCATCAATTGTTTTGTAAATCCATGAGACCAACATGGCATTCACAATCCACCATTCTTCATAGTTTTCATCTCCCTCTTCTGGACAAGGGATGGATCCGTCGATGAATCCAATTTTCCGTTTTGCACGGAATGCAATTCTCATTGCACGAGCCCATTCTTCATAATTATCACCGTTTAGTTTGACTTGGGTGATAATTAATCCAGGTGTGTCTGTGTTCTTGAGTTCGTAAGAATTTCCCTTCATAGGGATCTTCTCTTCCTCATCGAAGAGCTTGCCGACGAGATTTTCTTCTACTTCTGCCATGTCGACGGTCGAGGAGGATAGTTCGGCGGTCGAGGTCGGTGATCCGGCGGAAGACAGGCTTGAACCGGCGGAGGACAGTGATGGACCGTCGTTTGTCTAGATTAGGGTTTTCCCTAGAAACTTGGCTCCGATACCATGTAGAAATTAATAAGAGAGAAAATAGTTTGTATATTGAATTGTTCTACCAATTACAAGGGGTTTCTCCTTTATTTATAGGAGAGGAAAAAGACCAAAACACAAAAGGAATTCTACTCCTACATGGAAACAAATCACTAAATATGAACTAGGAAACAAATCAAGAGCAATTCCACTTAGAATGGGATTTGCTTTCCTTCTTGTCTTGTGGTCCAAGGAACACGGCCCAACATATGGAGTATTTTTTATCAAAAAAATAACGAAAATTAGATAATAAAGAGGATAAAGTTTGATGGAGTAAAATGATGAATGTGAAGGACTGAAGGTAGTTTTAGAAATTAGGACGGAGGGAATAATTTTTTCATTTCAATTATGACGACAATATTGATGGGGGGTTCCCATGATATTGGGAACCAATGTCATGTGAACCAAGGTGATATTGATGTAGCATTATGATCATCAGCATTTTGGTTATGGTTAAATATTTCGACACTCGTCTCACTCGTGTCATATTATGAAACCGATCCGTTTGACCACCCTATGTTGCTCCTTTCGGTCCCGAAGTAATTTCAATCCCCTACGACCCCTTCCCTGTTCCGTTCCCCCCGTGTCGATCCCGACATTTTGTGTGCCTTAGGTCATTTTTAAAATATAAGCCCTATTTGGATAAAATTTCATTTTCAAATAAGTAATTTTTGGATAATTTAGTATACAAAAGAATAGCCAAACAATTAAGAAAATAAGCAAATATCACATGATTAATTGCGGTGGGATTCCATTGACATTAGAACTCCGATCCATGTCATGAGATGACCCGGGGGCGCTCTGGTACCCCTTCCCCTCCAACCCCGCCCCAACTCAAACACACCCCTTCAATTGCACCCACTAGTTAATTTTGACTTTGGATTTAAATTTTGACTCCAAAGTCAAAATTAACTTGTTGGGTGCAATTGAAGGAAGTGGAAGAGTGCGTTGAGGTCGGGCGGAGCTGAGAGGTTTACCGAGGGGAGGAGTAGTTAATTTTATGAACAGAACACTGGAGTGTCCCCGGATCATCGCATGACATTGTCGGGCAATGTCATAGAAATCATCCCCGACTAATTAATATACTAAGTTCATTATTCCCATACTTCATTCCAACCACTTTGTAAAATGTATCTTAACCCCTAGGGTCGACCCTACCCCACCACACCAAACCTACACCTGCAGTTACGGCTGTCAACGGATAGCCGAAAATTCGATTACCGTCCGTATTCGTATTCGTTTAAAGAAGGAATATCCGCATCCGTTTTAAAAGGATATTATCCGTATCTGATTAAGGATATCCGATTACTAAACGGATACAGATTTGGTAATTGTATATCCGATCCGAATATGCATCCGTTTAAATAACCGTTTATCCGAATATCCGATCCGTTAAATATAGTTTTTCCTAATTTTTATGTTTATATTTTGTTTCTCTACTGATATTTCAAAGTATAAGACATTTTTATATATAAAATAAATGTGTAGACACATAAAAATATGTGCAGACATATAAAAATATGTGTATATGTGTGCTTTGTATATCGTTTTCTCATATGATGTTATCGTATAATATTATAAATAATGAAAACAAAGAAAATAATAATCCCATAACAAATTATAGTTGATTAAATAATAGTTTGACTTTAATCTAATTTAAAATTAAAGTATTGTTTAATTTGATTTTAAAAATTGGAAACGGATACGGATATATCCGATATCCGACAGATGCGGATACGGTTTTGATTTTCAGTATCCGTCAAGATCCGTATCCGAATTCGATATCCGACAAAAATAAACGGATACGAATTTGGTAATGGCAAATCCGATCCGATTAATATCTGTTAACACCCCTACCTGCAGTCCTGCACCTCAACAACTTCGGGAAAAAAATCCCAAAGTTTCACACCAAACAAGGCTTAACGCCACATGCTCTACAAATAAAAATATTGCATGATATACGGAGTATAAAACTAGCAAAAAAAGACTCGACTTGTTTTTGACCCAAGATCAAATCTAAAAATACTGGATTTTGAACAATTGTTTTGATGACCGAACTCGAAGTTAACCGAACTTGGAATTACCCGTTAAAAATCGTTCAAACCCAACCAAACTTATACCCGACCTGACCGACTTGCTAATGTAAGATTTTTAAAAATCATATGCTTTAATATGTGATATAATGTTATAAAAATAAGATTTTAATTATATTTCTTTGCTTATTACTCATTTTTAATGTATAAATTTATATTTACATATAAAATTTTAATTATATCACATAATTATCTTCCTTTTTTCAAAATTTTCCGCATATTTAGATTTTTTTATTCGTTATATTGACCATCTATCATAAAAAATTACTTAAAATTTCAAAAAATAAATGAAAGTCAAAACCCGTTGGGTTGACCGGAACCTGATGATATTGGGTCATGAACCTGTAGCTCTCAACCCGAACCCAAACTTATCTGAACCCAAGACAACCTGAACAGAAGGTGATCGAATCCAAACCCGACCCGACCAACCGTTTTGCCAGCTATATATATATATATATATATATATATATATATATATATATATATATATATATATATTATATATATATATATATATATATATATATATATATATATATATATATATATATATATATATATATATATATATATATATATATATATATATATATATATATATATATATATATATATATATATATATATATTATATATATATATATATATATATATATATATATATATATATATATATATATATATATATATATATATATATATAATATATATATAATATATATATATATATATATATATATATTATATTATATACATATATATATATATGTGTGTGTGTGTGTGTGTGTGTATGTATGTATGTATGTATGTATGTCAGGGCCGGCCCATATAGGGGACAAGGTGGCCAGTCGGGCCGGGCCCAAAAAATTTGGGGGCACAAAAATTTTTTTTTAGTAATATATATATATATATATATATATATATATATATATATATATATATATATATATATATATATATATATATATATATATATATGTCTATATATATATATGTATATATATATATATGTATGTATGTATGTATGTATGTATAAGCCAAGGCCCAATAGTCTTAGACCAAAAAAAAGAAGGGAACGGAACTACGGATTACGGAACACGGAAGAAATTGCCTGCCCCATTCTGCCCGATCGTATTCACGAAGACACGAAGTGAGTCAAGTGACGAACCAGCCACCGCCGATTGAGTCGCCGCCTCCACCGCCGATTGAGTCGCCGCCTCCAGGTAATTATTCATAGTTTCCCTTTCCAATTTTGTAATTTTTATTTCTTAAATCTTAAATTTTCTTTCATTGTTTCATTATTTAGATTTAAAATCTAGGGTTAGTTATTAGTTTTAAATTTGAAATCTTTTCTAATTTTATTCTTTGAGATAGATTGAATGAATGGTTCTATATGTAATTTATTTGATTTGGATGAATTGTTTTGAATTTGTTATTTATGATAATTATATATTTATATTAAAAAAAACTGAAAAACTGAAAAAAAAATTAAAAACTGAAAAATTGTTGAATTGATATTAATATATGATTTATAAAAAAATTAAACTGAAATATAAAAAAACAATTTAAAAAGGACAAATTGATGAATTGATATTAATTAATGATATATTTATTTATTTGTTTGTTTGCTTGTTTTTTCAGTTTTTTATTCTTGATTTTACTTAGTAGAATTTATGATTTTGGATTTTATTTCATAAATAATTCAATAGCTATGGCTCCTAAACAATTATCCGGTAGTCAAAAAAGAAAAAAGAGAAAACGAGATGGAGAAATGAGAAAATCTCAAGCCGTAATTTAGCAAATGAAGAGTTCAAGTAGTGAAGAAGTTTCATTTACAAATGAAGAGAATTTCAAGGTCAATTTCTTCTCTTATGTTGTGGATAAAGTCATATCTTCTCTTGAGATGAGATTTGAACAATTCAAAGACTATGAGAGATTATTTGGGTTTCTGTTTCCACATAAGTTGAGTGGAATTGAACAAAAAGAGCTTAAGTTGTTTTGCCATCAACTTGAAAATGCACTCAAGTTTGAAGAAAGATCGGATATTGATGCCGAAGAGCTTTACATGGAGTTGAAATCATTCAACACATTGCAAACAAGTGAATTTAGCAATCCCATAGATGTTTTGAAGCATTTAAAAGAACTTGGTTGTTACCAGAATGCTTGCATTGCATATAGAATTTTGTTGACTGTTCCAGTAACGGTGGCATCTGGAGAGAAAAGTTTTTCCAAATTGAAGCTCTTGAAATCTTACTTAGAGTCTACAATGTCCCAAGATAGACTTAGTGGATTGACGGTAATAGCTATCAAGAATGAAATCTTAAAGAGCATAGACTGTGAAGATGTGATCAACCAATTTGCTCTCAAGAATGCAAGGAGAACTTCTCGAATCCTCGGCTAGCTTTTACGGTATGTAATTATAACACTTTAATTTGTCATTTACTTTTTTCTTTTAATAATATTGCATTATTTATTATTTAGATATAATTAGTTTACATATGTGAATTTTTTAGATCATTAAATAAAAGATTTTTAGGGCCTTTTTTTTGTTTCAGCCCGGGCTGATGAATCCTCAGGACCGGCCTTGATGTATCTTCAAGTTAATTTTGCTTGACTAGGTACAATCAACTTTCAAATAGGTGCAAATAATAATTAAAGAGCTATGGAAGCGGAAATCTACAAGAAAGAAAATGTGAAGCCATCCACCCCAACCCACGAGTCCTTGAGAATCTACAAATACTCTCTTCTCGACCAAATCTTCGGCGTCTTATACATGCCCGTCGTCTTCTTCTACCCGGCGGCGGCGGGTCCTACCACGACTACGACAAGCTCAAAGAATCGCTCGCGAGAGCGTTGTCGGTTTGGTACCCGCTCGCGGGGCGGGCGAGGGGCGACGGGTCATCGATTGTTGAGTGCAATGACAAGGGCGTGGATTTCGTCCGCACCAACGTTACGAATTTCGACTTGGCCGAGTTTCTCCGGCGCCCGGAGCAACCTCTTCTCCGGCAGCTGTTCCCGCGAAATCCTTATCCGGTGGCTTTTGATCCTACCCAACCCATGTTAGCCGTTCAGGTGATTACTTGCTCAAACGGATTTCATTACTGTAAAACTTTTTTATGCAGTTTTCTAATTTACTACTCCCTCCGTCCCATTTTAGATTACAATATTCCCTTTTTGTTGAAATTAAGGAAGAGTCAAATCAAATTTTTTTCCCCAAATTACCCCCCAAATCTCCCATCCTTCCCAGTCACATGGATGAATAGTGTGTGAATAGTGTAGGAGTGGGAGGGTAAAAGAATCAATTCCTTGTAAAGTTATTGACTTTGTAATTCTTTTTGGGACAAAAATGTGAGGGAATATTGTAATCTATTTCGGAACGGAGGGAGTATATAAATTTATTTGATTTTTTAGTTATAAACTTATACGGAGTATTTAAATAAATTGAATTGAAAATAAATTCGACCAAATCTTGTAACGCATAATGAGAAGATTATTCTCGGACGGAAGGACTAGCTAGATCTTCTCGTCTAGCATCGTTAGAAGTCACATATTTTCCCTTATTAGAGTGTAATTATATTGCTGGTTTGTGTACATGTTACTTCCTACATGTTCATTATTAATCTACTTATTGAAATTTCCACACGTGCAAGAACAGATTTGCAACAAAGACAAACAGCAAACATACGCCAACACGAAAACACTATTGAAACAAGTGTTGCAGCTTTAGGACACACAAGATGCTACAACACTTTTTCAAACAGTCACACACACAACCAGAAATAAACACAAAGAAACACAGAGATTTGTTTACGCAGTTCGGAGCAGTATCTCCTACGTCTGCGAGGCCCACATCCGTGTAATAGCCTTTCCACTAGATCAACGTAAGAATTACACTATCAAACTTCAATAGATCCTTCTAATGAATTTGACTTGTGTACTTACGAGATCTGACAGCAAACTCGGTTTGTGTCACTACAAGGCCTATTACACCTTCTTCTTGCTCTACACGAAGGATGTGTTACTGACCCTTGCTCAGCTAACCAGGTTGCAACTGTTGAACAATCTCTAGAGAAAACTCATGATTGATCTTCTCATGCAAATCTCTCACAGTTTTGTTTTGATCAGAATAGCTGTGATCTCACGCTCTCTCGTCTGATATTATGAATATTATTCTGCGTACCCTCTTTCATCCATGGGCGTCTCTTTTTATATGATGTCCATAACCCTAGTGGAGTTAGTCTGGAACTCTTACGATGATAAGCTTGAGTATCAGATAATCCTAGCACGCCATGACTCCTTCCCGTAGATCCATCTGATATTAAGCACGTGATCAGGAGATAATCAATTGATGTAGATATTCTTGAGCCTGGACACCTCACGAACTCCTCTTGACATATAAGTCTCCATATATTCAGAGTCCATACCGTATAGGAACTCTATACCATCACTGATAGGATGCTACAACTCTTATCTTAACACATACATACTACCATTTCTACATAAGGGTTTTGTCAAAAAATAATGCCAACATAAACTATATCAACGGACACTAGTTAGAGCTTACACTTATTACACCATATCATGATATTGTTGGGATTGATTAATTAAAAAGAAAAAAAAGGAATATGCATGCATACACACTAATGCATGTGAAGTGGAGTTGTCTCCTTCCCTTGGTTTTTTGGTGGTGTACGAAGATAATGGGAATATGGGATGGAGATGTTTTTTTGTTGGCCTTCACCTCTTATAAGAGGAATCTTTTTCTTTATATTTGTGTGTGGGTTTACACACGGCCAAGAGAGAAGAAAAGAGGGAAAGGGTGTGAAGAGAGAGGTGCTACACAAGATATCACCAATATTGTGTGAGTGAGCATAGGGAGTAACTGGTTTTAGTTACTCGGAAAAATACATCCGGACATAGGGTGTGAAAAGTCTGTTTATAAGTGTCTAGTATTTAGCACTTGTAAACAGGGAGAGTTTTTTGTGTATCATTCTGAAATAGTGAAGATATCATTTTTCTCTCATATATTCTTCTTGTGTTTGTTCTCTCATTTTTGTGGTGTTCTCAATATTTTTCGGTATCAAACGACGGTCAAGCTTTGGTAGCAAAAGGAGCTGGTCGGGAATGAGGACGGTCTAAAGAGAGGGGTGGCGCGTCCCAACGCTTCAAATCGAGTAGTAAAAGCTTTCGGTGTTACTACTGCGATGAAGAGGGTCATTTCAAAAGGGATTGTCCAAAGAGGAGGAAGGAAAAGGACGGGAAAACACCCGTGACTGCGGTTGCAGAACGTTCGAACCAAGAAAGTGAAGAAGACTTGTTTTTGGCAACCACAAAGAGTCTAGGTAAATCAGATTGGATATTAGATTCGGGTTGTTCGTTTCACATGTGTTCAGTTAAGGAAAAGTTTGATATGTATCAAACTTGTGATGGGGGTGCTGTGAAGATGGCAAATGGTGCACGGAGCAATATTGCAGGGGTCGGAACAGTGCAAGTTCGCATGTTTGATGGCATGGTGAGAACATTAACTGGAGTGAAACATGTACCGGGTCTAAAAGAAAATTTGATTTCATTGGGGGCTTTAGACTCAGAAGGCTGCCGAATTTTTGCTCAAGGTGGAGTGTTAAAAATTTCTAGGGGAGCAATGGAGGTAGCAAAAGGAGTTTTGTCAAAAGGCTTGTATAAACTTGTTGAAAAAGATTTGACACGGAAGTTGTCAGAAGAAAAAATTACAAGTGCGACAAGCGGAGCATTTGCATGGAAGAAGCGAGTGACGTTTGAAGCTTCTCGGATTGGTGGATACTGTGACCTCGCCGGAAGGAGCGGGGTGGAGCCAGACCATTGTTTGATTAATTAATCAAGGTGGAGTTTGTTGGGATTGATTAATTAAAAAGAAAAAAAAGGAATATGCATGCATACACACTAATGCATGTGAAGTGGAGTTGTCTCCTTTCCTTGGTTTTTTGGTGGTGTACGAAGATAATGGGAATATGGTATGGAGATGTTTTTTTTGTTGGCCTTCACCTCTTATACGAGGAATCTTTTTCTTTATATTTGTGTGTGGGTTTACACACGGCCAAGAGAGAAGAAAAGAGGGAAAGGGTGTGAAGAGAGAGGTGCTACATAAGATATCACCAATATTGTGTGAGTGAGCGTAGGGAGTAACTGGTTTTAGTTACTCGGAAAAATACATCCGGGCATAAGGTGTGAAAAGTCTGTTTATAAGTGTCTAATATTTAGCACTTGTAAACAGGGAGAGTTTTTTGTGTATCATTCTGAAATAGTGAAGATATCATTTTTCTCTCATATATTCTTCTTGTGTTTGTTCTCTCATTTTTCTAGTGTTCTCAATATTTTTCGGTATCTTACGCGCTTAAAATCCCAACAAATATAGAGTTTTGAAAGTGAAACTAGCATCACTTTTATATAAAGAAGTCTTCCTATACAGGAATAGAACTAAACTAAAATATCAAAATATGAGTCATCTAGTTTAATCTCATAAATAAGAGTATAATGACATTGTGTTATAAGATTGATACAGTGTGATTGAAAAGTGATGACTGTGTTTAGACTTGGAAAAACAGAATCGGAACCAACTATCTAAAACGAATTACCCAATGCCAAAACCAAAATGATCCAAAAATTGAAGATCCAAATCTTAAACTGAAAACCTGAAATGATCTTAACCGAAATTGAATTAAATAATTCATATCAGATTTAAGTCCAAAATCGATCATATCTGAATCAATTAAACTCGAAACTGATATTACTTGAAACTGGCAATACACAAAACCGATAAGAGCCAAAATCGATAAGATTCAAAAATCAATTAGACCCAAATCTGTAAAATTCTAAAATTGTTTCCGCCTTTCAATAAACATATTGTATTTTCAAATTTTTACCGTTATTTTACCATTTGAATTAGTTATTTTTTCAAAGATTTAATTCCCAAAAATTTATCGATGAGCCAAGAGAACTCATAGAGAAAATAGTTTATGAACAAAATTATGCCCTTTGCAAAGTTCATCTCTATCCATAATAAGCCTTTTGTGAAACACTTTTCTATTTCTAAGATATACCAAAAAGTTACATTTTATCTATTGTATTCATAAAGATAAAGATAATAGTAGATGTGATAAATTTGATATATCAAAATTAAACTTTAAAATCAATTTAATTATATTAAATTTATATCATAACTAAATATAATTTTTTTCGTAACTTATAGTCTAAATTGGTAAAATATGACTAAAACTCAAAAAGGAAAGATTATTTAGGTTGGAGATAGTATAATTAGAAAAAATATAAAATAATATGAGGTATTGAATTGATGATAGATTGATGAATGTGATATGACAAAAAAGAAACATCAATAATTAAATTTTAATTAAAAATAATTTGTATGTAAAACATATCTGATACGAAATATATCCGAAACCGAAACATTTCCAAGAGACGGTTGGGCTTGGTGCAAGCTGAAGAAGAAGAAGTCGGGGGCGAAGAAGACGGTGGCTTCAAGAAGACTGCTAAACTTCAAAAGCACCACTTTTTATGATAAGGTTTTGAATTTGCAGGTTTTCTATTACTGCAATTGCAGTCACAGGTCTGTACTTATTTGGCTCTGCCACTTATACCCCGGGACTCATCTTTTTTAAGAACTATGAGTCCTTTTTTCTCTTTTTTGTCTAGTTGTTGATCCTTAAATTCTTAGAACCAAAAAGAAGTTAAAAGTAATGTGAGTGCAAATGTGAAAAGTTAACCATTTGTGTCAAATATGAAACTTCTTACATTTTTACGGATTTACATGTGGATTTTTTTGACGAAAGATTCACTTATTTTACGTTAGATCTATAAAATGAGTATAGACCTTAGGTTTAGGCCAGAATCTCTATAGGAGACAATGCATTCAATTTCAATTTTAAACCAATCTTGTGTTTGATTTCAGGTAAACAGATTCAAGTGCGGCGGAACGGCGGTGGCTATATGTCTCTGGCACGGCCTAGCCGACGGCGCGGCGCTCTCGGGATTCATCCAAACCTGGGCGGAGATCAACCGAGACCAAAGATCCCCAACCGCCGTCCCACAAAATTCTGTGGTTGCGGACGCCGCCGCCGTTTTCCCGCCGGCGAAAATTGACGTCACCAAGTTACTATTCTCCGCCGCCATAGAAACAAAGCTCGGGTAAGATGCATCGGGAAAAGATTCATCTTTCCCAAGCACGAGATCGAGAAGCTCAAAGACAAGTACTCCCACGGCCGCCACCGCCCGACGCGGGTGGAGGTTATGGAGATATAAATCATCAATTTCATGAACGGAGCTCCGTAGGGAGGCAGTGACTTCCGTAGCCACTGAATCTGAATTCCAGTGGCTCTAGAACTAGCCTCCTATCTAATACCCCAATGTCTTCCTTTATTTATTATATAAATATATTTTATAAAGAACTTATATTTGAAAGCCACGTTTCAATAGGGATATATCGATATTAAATTTATATCATAAAATAATGTGTTTTTTTCTAAATGTCATAGTCAAAGTTGACTTAGAAAAATTAAATAGAAAGAATATTTCTGTACGGAGGGAGTAGAACTCTTTAACTATTAATATTTTTATTTAAATATTCTTTTTATATCTATATCTTTTCAAATAGGGAAAAGATAAAAATAAGAGTAAAATATAGAAAAATAGTAAAATAGGACCTCTGTATTTTTATTTTCAAAATGAGAGTTAAAATGCACATACAATGTCAATCATGTCAAAATATAATACAAAAAAATGTTGTAAAATTTTCATATACAGTATCACGTTATCGCAATGCAAACTTCTATTTTATGGATAAAAACATGAGGTTACTATTCTGATAATTTCTTTATGTTTTACTTCAACTTAGGTTGATTTTTTCTAAATACTTTTTGTATATGTTTGACCGTTCATAGTCTCTATTTCAACATTTTGAATATTAATACTTGTATTCTGTATAATAAAAATACAGATTTTAAAAAATTACTTCAAAAAATACAATATTTCAAAAAAATACAAAATATTAAAATAAACTTTTGAACATTAAAATTCAAATCACAATTCAAAGTTTCTTTTTCATAATTTGTGAAATTCTGATCAATATAATGTTTAAAAATGTTGACCAAAAAAGTTAAAATAAGAACAAAGAAACTTGACATTTCAAAACTACATTTCAAAATCAATTTACTCATATTCAAATTGTATCACTCTATGGTCAAAATTTAAAAATGTACGTTGACAAGAAAAGTCATAATAGTAAGAAAGATACATAAAAGAAGAGAAAATGTTAGGTTCATTAATACAAGGAAAAATATGCAAAATTATCATATGTGTATATAAATTTCACTTTTTAATTATTTAAAATCATTTTATTCTCCTGGTGAGGTGCAATCTCGTAACAGGTGACTGATGACTATGTGAGGAAAATGTTTGAAGGGGGTGGGTATCTCAAGACATTAGTAGATGAAAGAGGTGGAGATGACAACCAGTTTTTCAGCATAAGCACTTGGTTTAAGTTTGAGTGTCTCAAGGTTGATTTGGGATGGGGAAAGCCAACTTGGCTCGGTCTAGGGAATAATCTTGACGACTTGGCTCTTTTGTTGGATGATGTTGATGGGGGCATTGAAGCATGGATTGGGTTGCAACCACAAGTTGGAACCATGAGTTTCTTGCCCATGTATCTCTTAGTCAAGTTGTTTCCGATTCAGACTCGTTGATGACAACGTCTCGACTTTAGTTTGCTACTCGGGATATGAAGAAAATAAAAACACTCTTACGACATACAATGATCTTAATTTTTTTGCCCAAACAAAGGTAGCGTTCCGTTCAATTTTTTTCTACTTATTACTTATTCTTATTATAATCAGATCAGATCTAATCGAAAATAGCTTTAATTACAATTGCGATCAGATCAGATGAAACTAGATCAGATCTTCAAAAAATTAGATTAGATCAAATCAGGCGAAAGGAACACAACCAAAATAGGATGGCTGGGAGAGTGACACTTTTAGCGTGTGAAGAGCATGTGGCTACTTTTAGATTTATCAAACCTATGTGTGTTTGGTTTTATTGGACTCGTGCATGAAATGTGATACAATTTGATAATAATTAGTTTTATTGAATAATGAGGAATGTTTACAATAGAGAATGCTAATCTGAGTAGGAGAATAATTATAGCAACAATACAGTAAGAAAGTAATGTAATAAGAAAGATAATAAATAATACGGAGTAATTTTCTATTTTCTAATACATCAATTATTCCTAATGTCGCCCCCAAACTGATCATTGGTAACGAGGAGAAGCTTGGAGCACAGATACTGGAATTGGGCCAGTGTTGAGAACCCGTCGTGCGGTCTAAAACAAATTAAAAATTTATAAATAAACTTAGCTAACCCTCCAAAATATAATCAAATAAAAACTATAGCTAGGGCAAGTTGAGGTCGATCCCACGGAGAAAGTTTGTATTTTTGAAATCAAATTAGCATACACACACATTGTCACTAAATAAAATGAAAAAAAACAAAACACGTATGATAAAACTTATAATAAAACTTATAACTAAATATTCCTCTGTCCCCCTGTTTTTGTCCACATTTGACTTTTGGAACTGTTCATCTAAGCACTTTGACTCATCAAATTCTCTCAATGTGTAAGCCTAAATATAGTCATGTATGATCTTGTTTGATTTGTCTTAACATATAGATTATTAGTATATAATTTCTCTAATTTTTTAATATACAAATTACAAGATAAAATGAATTAAAGAACTGCGTTGGATGGTGTGCAAAAATGAAAGTGGATAAATACAGGAGGACGGAGGGAGTAAATATAAAAACTTATAAATAAAACTTATATAAACAAAACACACCACACTAAACAATGGAGAGCCCTTGATATTTATAACTAAGAAATTTTAAAAAGTGTAACTCCTACACCATTAATCCATGGCATTTGTGGCACAATAATGACGTGTTAATGGTGATTAATTAGCCATTAACACGTCCGTTACGCTACGCTCCGTTTAAAATTTGTCCTGAATAATTGGAGATTAATGGCAGTTAACTCCGTAAAAAGGACTAATTTTAAACAATACGTAAAATTAATAATAGAAGATTGGCTCAGTAAAATTGCAAAAAAAAATTACAATCCTTACCATATTCTTTTATTAACGGGTAAACTCTGAGAATCAATTTCTCATTCACCCTCTATCATTTTTGGCGTATAAATTATCAAAACATTTATCTCATTTAAGAGAACACACGTCCATTAATTAACGGTTAAAACCGTTAGTGGACCTATTGATAAATATACCCAAATTGGTCTATTTAATGCATATTAAAAATGCCAAAAATTCCAACAGAACTTATTAATTTCAATCAAGTTAGTTCCTTCAATGATAAAGGATTAGGGTGTGTCTTCGGTTCAGGTTTTTTCTGATTGCTCCTACCCTTTGCTCGGTTCCTTCTTCGTCGATTCCTCGGTCTTATGTTCGCATTATCAACAATGATTGTCAAAATCTGCTCGGTTCTTTTGACAATGTTTCATTTCAATTTTCTGTCTATAGCCCATTGTTTGGCTACGAAGGCTTATTTCCATATTCGTAATTTGTATTGGGAGATGGGACTCAATCCCACCTACATTCCTTTTGGAGTTGTTTAATCAAACTTGAGTTTTTACTCAATCCCACCTATAATAATAATAATAATAGTAATAATAAGGAAAAATTATCCAAAATAATTCCAAGTTTACCCGATTTTTCAAAAATAATCTCACCTTTCAGTGTAATGCATAATAATCCGAACTTTACTGAATTTTGTGAGTTATGGGTCGCCATTAAGTTTCTAACGGAGGGTAACAAAAATGACTGTTTTGGGCAACAAAATGAAAGTTGGGATTATTTTTGACGAATTTTCATTTTTTTTTATTTTTTTGAATTTTTCATTTAAATTTTTAAAATTACTTTCTACCTCCATCATCATTTCTTTTTCCTTTTTTAAAGATTAGTCTTAGCTTAAAAAAATAAAAATAGTAGATATAAAAACTAACTTGAAATTGGTAATAAATAAAAAAAATATACGGGTGGATTTTAATATTTTACGCACTATACAAAGTATTAACGTATTACTTCTTATTTTTTAGAAAATATTTTCTATAATAATTCCAACTTTACCGGACGGCTTGTTCTTTTAAAAAATAAGTAGTACGTTAAGACTCCGTATAGTGTGTAAAATGATAAAACCCACCACTCCGTATATATTTATTTTATTTCTTACCAGTTTCTGTTTAATTTCTATTGATTACATTATTTATTTCATTAATTTTGTATGGTTTTAGTTATTTTTCTCATTGTCATTGTTTTTTATATGTATTTTTTTTTATTTTTTATAAGGTAAGAATAATCTTTAAAAAAAGAAAAAAAATGGAGGTTGAAAGTAATTCCAAAAATTTAAATAAAAATTTCAAAACAAAATTAAAAAACAAAAATTCATCAAAAATAATCCCAACATTCATTTTGTTGCCTAAAACAGGCGTTTCGGTTAGAAACTTAACGGCGACCCAAAACTCGCACATTTCAAAAAAGTTAGGATTATTATGCATCACTGTGAAAGGTGGGATTATTTTTGAAAGACCGGGTAAAGTTGGGATTATTTTGGGTAATTTTTCCTATTAATGATGATGATGATGATGATGATGATGATGATGATGATGATGATGATGATGATGATGATGATAATAATAATAATAATAATAATAATAATAATAATAACAAACATAAATCCATAACAATACTAATAGTAATAATAAAATTATGAAGTATTATAATAGTATATGATTTTTCTAGCACTAACAACTCTATATTATGAGGGCTTGCTCGGGGTGGGTCGAGCAACCTATCCGACTATGCCTAATTGTTGGAATGCATGAGTTCAATCCTTTCTGTGCTATTAAGTGTTGACTCAAAGATTTTGATAATTGACAAACACAATTTATCCAACTATTTAAGTCAAGATCAAAGTGCTACAACGACAAACAATCAACCACGAAGACTTGAAGCTAGTGCAAATTCCTTGAATTATTCAAGAAGGTGCACATGATTTATTTAGACTCCGAGACACGTTCGGAGCGCCTAGCGGGGGACTCAGGAGGAGTAGAAGATTTCTGAAGACTTTTTATTTTATTGAGTCTTAGGATTTATTGTAAGGATGACAAAAATAATCTTCTCTACAAAATTATTTTTATGAGAGTTAAAATAAAAACTATATTTATTTTTGGAGTCAGTTGAAAAATCCTTATAACTATTCAAAATACATTTATTGAGTCATTTACAAAAGGTGTGACAAAAATCTATCAAAATATTTATTTTGATATTAGAAAATATTTTTGGAAAGCAAAAATATTTTGTGCAAATATTTTCGTGTTCATCGTTTGACATACAAAATATTTTTGGGACTCATTTTCTACACCAAAACTATACTCATAATTCAAATTTGAATTTGAATTATATTTGATGATTGGGGAGCCCATTGGTATGATTTTCATGCCCAAAACAAGTGCTAAATTCCAAATAAGCATGTCACCTCGCACACATGATTGTGTCCTTCATGACTAGGCATTATTGTTTCGAAAATCGATTTTACTGTGAGAAAATCGATTATCCTATTTCAGGACTATCTAATAATCGATTATCAGAATGTGATAATCGACTATCAGAGCTTGCGGAAGTTGGTTTCAATAAACTGAGAAAGGCAATAATCTGTTATCAGAATTTGATAATCGACTATCAATGGGAGCTGAAACAAATAATCGATTTTCACTAAGCTAGAGAACGATTTTTTACTCTGATTTTTCAGCAAACTCTTTGTTCTTAGCTCCAACTGGTATATTACTTCAACCCCTATTTAAACATCATTCCTCGGTCATTTTTAGAATGAACAAACACTCCTAAACCCCCTTATGTTGAGGTTATAATCCTCCATTCAATTTTTCCCCAAATTTATATATTTTGAGAGAAAACTATTTTGTTTTCAAGAGAGTGTTCTTGTCATCCAAAGAGCTTAATCATTTCTCATTTCTACTCTTTTGAGTGTTTATGTTGAGAGGTTGAAGAAGATTGTTCTTCTCGTTGTACAAGACTTATGTGACTTAAGTCTTGGTTGTGAAGTCTTGTAGAGGCCGCATCTACGAGCGGTTGCATTGAAGCTTGTGGGATTCAAGTTCTCAGGTTGTAACAGTTTGTTAAACACCCGTAAGCTTAAGGGAAGTAGTGGTAGTTTCGAGAGAGTCTCTCGGGGAACTGGACTAACCACGAGGAGGTGAACCAGTATACATCGGTGTGTTCTTTCCCTTCTCTCTTTTATTTCTGCTGCACTTTCATTTATTTTATAATCCTGCGAAAAACGGTAAACATTATCAATAACTCTATTCACCCCCCCTCTAGAGTTGCACACATTGTCTAACACTAATATTTTAGAGGAGCTAATATTTTTTTAATATTATATACACATATATGTAAATTATAAGTATAAATGTTTTATGGTGTAAAGTTGGTTTCATACTTAAGTGTTTAGCATGTTAGGTGATACTCCATCCACTTGAGCTGCTAAATATTTGTTACATAAGTCACGTAATAGGATATTTATGGATTGTGTTGATTTCAATAAAACTTCCAATTATTTAGAAAATGCAACATAAGTAGTATCTAGTATACTTATTTTATGAACTTATAAAAATAATTTTAAAAAGAAAGAAATAAGTTTTTTTATGTTTTATCTAAATTTTAATATGAATGCTTATACCCAAAAATTATTTTTTCAAAAGAAATGACTAAAAAAATTTAAGGAAATATTTATTAATTATAGTTTAATATATTAAAATTAAATTTTTCTTCTACCTTTTCTGATTACAATCATCTAAATGAAGTCTGAAGTGTTACATACGTACCACAGAATATTACATAAAAACACATCACCTAGCGGGTACTTTTTGTAAAATATGAATACTGCTTTACTATTTTAATATTTATTAGATATTCATTGTTTATCTTTAAATGTAATAAAAAGTACTCATACAAATATAAAATAAAAGGTGTGACGATATATGCAAAATGATATAAAACAGTAGATGGAAGAGTGAAAAAACACTAATTAAAATTCTTTATTAATTAAAATATCTAATAATATAATATAAAATATTATTATTTTGATTATAATTGACTGGGTCGTTGACCCTCGAGTCAACTGATTCGACCGATTAATCCTTGACCCACTAGCTCATCCGGATTGACGCCTGGTCTAGTTTTCAGAATACTGGTTTGAGGATGTAAGTATATATAAACCCTTTAGTATGATTTTCTTCATTTGCTCATTTTTTTTATAATAATATTACATTAATTATCATTTAAATATAATTAGTTGCACACTTTAATTCGTTTAGGGCATTAGAGATAAGATTTTTAGGCCTTTTTTCCCGTCTCAGTCCAGGCTATGAAATTCTAAGTGCTACCCAGCCTTGTCTATTATAATTGTAATATCTTGTAATATAAACTTTCTCGACCTATTAAAATACAAAGAGGAGTAATAATAATTTTGGAGGGTATAGTGCTATATGAATAATTAAGTTGTAAAGGTAACAAATTTTTTTATTAGAAAAGAAAAACTATCAATTACATTTTGGAGGGTAGTACTAAATTGACAAGCTTTCTCTATTGACTACTCCTCCCCCTATTGGTTTGAGTCCAATTATGCTTTCTTTCCCATGTATAAATTCAAAACCCGGACGGGTAATTGGGTAAAGGAATCCTAACCAATTAACCCCTCAATTTAGGTTTTGATTCTCATGTAAACCCCTCAAATAGTACAACCCTTATTTTTCTGATCTTGAATTTGGGGTTTTGGGGACAATGTGTTCGATTCTTGGAGGCGAAAAAGATGAGGAACGGGTGACTGGAAACGACGGCGTCCCGTTGCCGCCGCCGCCGGCGAACTTCTCCGCCGTCGAAGACCACTGCATTTACCGATCAGGGTTCCCTCAGCCCTCCAATTTCCCCTTCCTCCGATCCCTCAATCTCCGCTCCGTAATGTTTGTATTCTTCAATTCTTGATTTCTTTTCCCCCAAAAATTTAATATTTTTTTTGTATGATCACTTTATTCCAATAATTTTTTTTTTTCCAATTTTTTTTCTGATAATCACTTAAAATTCAATGTTATTTTCTTGCCCTTTTCCTGCAATTCTTGATTTTTTTTCCTCCAATATTTATTTATTTATTTATTTGTATGATCATTCATATTCATTATCTTGTTACCCTTCACTCCAAGTTTTGATTTTTTTTTATTCATATTTGCTTGCAGATATTTGTGTCAGGAGCCTTACCCAGAAGAGAATAAGGAGTTTCTTCGTGTTAACAACATCAAGCTTTTCCAATTTGGCATAGATGGCACAAAGGTATTGACTTCTTTTTTTTGAAAAAAATATTAATCCCATTTTTCCTTATGTTACTAAAAATAGGCAAGAAAAATACTGCATGTTACGATAAATCTTGGGTTCATGGGAGTGGTTGATCTTAATATCATTAAGCCATTCTTTAAAAAAACAATACAAATAAAGTTGATTTTTACTGGGAAATAAGTATGGATTTTATTGGGTTTGTTGTTGTTGTTAACTCTTTAATAGCATGCTCAAATTGAAACATAGAGTGATTTATGTAGGTAATCAAATGTATCTTTGGTGATAACACATTTATGTTGTTTTTTCTTCTTTTTGAGTTCTCTATGTTTCCTACTGTCTTTAGCAGGGATCAAACATTCTGCTGCTTTAGGATATAATTTTTCAGAAAGCACAAAAACTTAAGCTTCCCGTCACTAGCCTCGGCATTTTTTTACTTTTGATGATCTGCTTGATAGATAAAGAACGAAACTTCGGTG
Source organism: Cuscuta australis (assembly GCA_003260385.1). Lineage (NCBI taxonomy): Eukaryota > Viridiplantae > Streptophyta > Magnoliopsida > Solanales > Convolvulaceae > Cuscuta > Cuscuta australis. Next base: position 1,478,589 of record NQVE01000114.1, read on the forward strand.
GCATGTTAATATGTTCTGGTTTTGTAATATTCGTAGAACATTTTTTCCCCGTGCAGGAGCCGTCTAATATTCCTAAGAGTACCATAACAGAGGCTTTGAAAGTCTTAATTGGTAATCCAATCTCATTTCTTCCCTATAATTATTTCTCATGTTGTGATTCGTGAATGAATTTTTCTATTTATGTTTTGTAAATTTTTCTGTAGATGTGAGAAACCATCCCGTCCTTATCCATTGCAAACGCGGAAAGGTATTACTCAAACCCATCATTTCTTGTTGAACCATCCTTCACGCGGAGGTTGAGCCGCGTGAACGCGAATATTAAAATAAATAGTGCTCCATCCACTCCATAGTAACTGTCCATTACGACTTTCTTGATACATTGACAAATGGATGAACGTAGACATACGTCATGTCTACATTCATGCATTTTTCGATGTACATCAAATCTTACACAATTTTTTTTTTCGTCGTAGCACCGAACGGGTTGTCTAGTTGGGTGCCTGAGGAAACTTCAGAACTGGCGTTTGGCGTCGGTGTTGGAAGAGTACAAGCATTTTGCAGGCACAAAGTGGAGGGAAAACGATGTCTGTTTCCTCGAGGCATACGATGTGTCGTGCATAAGGCATTGCCTTCAGAGTATTATCTACCGCTACTATGCGTCGAGGAATAGGCGCATTCTCTACAGCGAAGAAGGTGTACAGAAATCCAGAATAGCTTCTTCTGTTTAGCACAGCATTCTAAATGGTCTTTTTATATGACTATTAAGGATGATGATAAAAAGACTTATACTTCAAGGGTATGGTTTCCAAGCTATTTGCTTCAGAAGAAACTTGTGTACAGTACAGTTCCCACTTGGAAAAAAAAAGTGTCATTGTAACATTTAAGAAAAAAGATGATTTGGTAAATTTCATGTCCATATCAAATATCATATTGTGTATTTTTTTTTACCTGAGATATGTTGTGATTTGTGATGTTGGTCAACAAATTCTTGAAATACCTCTACCAGAACTATTGAATTCCTTTTCCACAAAGCTCATGGTTTTCAGCATCACATTTCACATAGACCATAGTTTTATGAGTAATTTTATCATAGACTTAAGATCCACGAGAATTATTTCACATAAGGAAATTGATCATATGAATTTAAGTAATTATTGCAAATGTACATATTTATTTATTCTTGTCATATATAATATAATTGAGGGATGTTTCTGAGGTTTGATATGTTAAAAAATTAGAAATTTGAAAAAAACGATATGAGTTATGAAAATCTTTGAAAAGATCTGAAATGATGATTGTTAAGGAAGAAGACTAGTGGCCAAGGGCAAAGAACGGGTGGCAATAGGTTGCTGATAATAGTGGGATGTCGGCGGCAAGATGTGGCCGATGACAAGGGTGGCCAACTGGCCACACAGGCTGAGATGGCATGTGACGATTGGTACTAGGGAGTGATGGTTGGCGGTAGTGGGTGATTAGCAGGCGATAGTCGATAGAAGGTGGCCAATAGTGATGTCTTGTCGGCGGTTAAGAAAGATATCAGAATCCTCGAACTGATATATAAAAACACCATACAAAGTGTTCACATACAAAATAGGGCCATGATTTATAGTCACACTAACGTTAACATTGAAGTTTGATATTATGTACGGAGTATCTCACAAATAACACGGAAAACAATTATCAAGATCGCATAGATAATTATTATTTATACGAAGTACATGTTTATGAAACGAGTGCTTCTTTGGTGCATTTAAAGTCCAAAAAAACTTTTGTGGACCTTCTCACATAAAAATTAGCTTTTTAATTATTTTAAAAATAAAAATAAAAATACTTATTTCAACATTAAGCAAATGCTTATCACCCTCATCTGTAGGTGCACCGTGGACGGTAGATTTTGCCTTATTAAACACATGGTATAAATTTTGGATTGTGCTAGGAAGCCATCACGATTGCCTCTACGAATAACAATCACAAGTGATTTATACATAAAAGACGATAACCGTCTGTAAATTATCGTTTTTGTATTTAAAAATTATCAGTGATAAAATTATCATCTGTAGCACAACCATGACGGGTTTCTAGCATTTTTTTTAAATAAAATGTAATGTCAAAAGATGAGTGCCACTATAAGTTTATCCACAAAATAAACATAATAGACCGAGTACAAGACTATTGTCCATCATTGACTTATCTTCCATCTCAAGTCTCTATAAGGCCAAAAGATGTTGCTCAACTTCCATTTGTGATGTTGACAACAAACCGTTGAAATACCTCTACCAAGAATGTTAAGACTATAAGTTAAACTTTTTATGTAACTTACCATCACAATCTTAAATTTCTAATTGAATTTTATTTTTTAGTATGGTATCAAATCTCGTGGTTTAGAAGTCACGAACTTGAATTGTACTGTCACCCACATTTAAAGAGTTAATATTCACGTGCAATTTTCGAACAAACAGATTTTTTTTTGCAAGTGAGGTGGAGTATTAGAGTACAAAAGCGTGCATTCCGAATCGTTCAATCACAAACTTGAATTTTTTATTTTGTTGGTTCTTTGGCTTGGTATCAGAGTCATGTTGACGAAAATATCGTGCGTTTGAACTTCATCGCCATTCAATTATAAAAAATAATGTTAACATACAAAGTTGGAGTAAAAATAAATAGTGGTTGTGATAAAGTGTGTTTAGAGTATATCTCTACCAAAACTATTGAATTCCTTTTAAGTATTGTAGATGAACTATATAGATCATGATTTGTGCAAAATTAGGGTTTGAGTTTGAGGCAATTGGAGAAATATAATTAATTATTTTTGAAAACATGATGTTATTGTCAGAATTTTGAATTTTCAAGAACAATTTATGGTTGCATAAATATCCCCGATCCTATCAAAAGTTAATTATTTTTAGTTTTTTACACAAATATTGCAAGGAATACAAATTAATCAAAAATATACACCCATGAAAAAACTACGGAGTAATATTTTTTACACAAACATTCCAAGGAATACAAATATTTTTACACATTTTCATAGTATCAATCATTTTTTTTTGAACCAAAAACACTCAATTCATTACTAACTCCAAAGTTTTGTACACACTCATCAGACTTCTAACCACAATCATCTACCTTACTTTTTTATACATAAAATAAAAATTTATATAGCTAATAACATAGTATCAATCATTTGATATGATAAAAATATTCAATTCATTTCTTGTTTAGCTAAGTATTTAATATAGTTTTATCATATATACATGTAGTCATTATCTTTTAATGCTATTTAAGTAAATTTCTCTTTTTAAGAAATATTTGCACTAAATAGCACTAAAATTTAAGTTATTTCCCTAAATAGCACTTAAACTGTTTTATTATCTAAATAACACTTAATAATATCCATAATGTCCAGTGATGACGAATATTTACTTGAAGAATGACTAATGCATAATGACTAAAAGTGCTAAGATCAAATTTGTGATTGTGGTTCAGAAAAGATTATATTTTTATATTCTAAGCACGTAAAGTTCCTATTTTATTTTATCTAAATTGGCCCTAGCATCTAATTATCTATTTCCAATTCAAAAGAAGTGATTGGAGAGTCATCATTGAGAGTTTATGTTATTTTAACTTTATAATTTTAGTCCTTCCAAATTTGATTTACTCTAAACGTGGCAATTTGCAAATTCCAATCCCGGAAATAATTTCACACTTCACTATTCAAAAATTATTTAAAAAATAATTTAATTGTGCTTTTTTATTGTGACATCTTGTTTTGTAGAAATTTTTACGTAGTTTTATAAATATGTAAGTTTGATTCATTTAATTTCTAAATGAGTACAAAAATAAAAAATTGAAAAAATATAAAAAAATTCTTCATTTTATATAATGTAACATTATTTTTTAGACAAAGTATATGAGTGCGTTTAAAATATTCCTAATGATAGAAGGATAATTCAATAATATTATAAAAGAACATATCTAATCTGCTTATTTGTCTCCCACATGTAGCATTACGGAGTATAATAATTAATTACTAGATTAGATTAATCATACCTTTTAAAAAAGGATTTGATTGATCATTACCGAGTATATTAAAAATAATAATACTCACTCCGTCATATAAACTTCTTCATTTCACTTTTTAATTAAATAGTGACAACTTTTAATCATAAATTATGGAAAAAGTATATTTGATTATGGTGTAAATTTAATATAATTACATTCATGTTAGAAAATAGTTTTGATGTATCAAATTTATTTAATATTTACTTATTTAAATTATATTAATTTGTGGTTAAATGATATTACTGTTTGACTAAAAAATCAACAAGAAAGAGCTGAGTTTATGGGACGGATGAAGAAATAATAAAGTTTTTTGGCAATAGCGATAGAAGTCAGAGGGCCTGTTTGGGAATAGCGTTAGAGATTAGCGTTAGCGTTTTGGATAAAAATTTAACGGTGTAGATTAATTTGAAAACGCTAACGCTAAACGCTGCCCGTAGATAGCCTTTTGAAAACGCTAACGCTAATCTCTAACACTATTCCCAAACAGGCCCAGAATTAACAGTTTGAAAAATCTATCTAATAACAGATTGGCAGTGTTTAGTTCTAGCATTTTCAAAATTAATATACACTATTAAAATGTTAATGCAAATTGAAAATAATATTTTCAAACGAAGTATAGTACAATAATGAAAAAAGAGTGATGGTAAGAGCTTTTTATTTTTTTCAATTTTGAGCCTAGAGTCTAGAATCTAATAATTGAGTCTCGAATCTAAAATCTACTTCATTCGTCCCTAATTTGATTACAAATTATGGTTTACGAGGATAAATATCTTATTTTTTTGAAATCATTTTATTTATAAATCGGTATATCGATAAGAAATAAAAATTATATATTAAAAAACTATGTCAAAAGTTCTACAAAACAAGAGGTGACAAAAATATATTATTATATCAAATACTTAATGAAATCACATAAACAAACCAAAGTTATCGAGAGGAGAGAAAAAAATTGTAATCTAATTGGGGACGGAGGTAGTATATACAAAAATATTACTCTCTCCGTCCCTAAATAGATTACAATTTTTTTCTCTATCCTCTCGATAACTTTTTTTTGTTTACGCGATTTCATGCATTAAGTATTTGATAAATAAAATATTCTTGTTACCTCTAGTTTTGTAGAACTTTTGACGTAGTTTTTTAATATGTAATTTTTATATCTTATTGATATACCAATTTGTAAATAAAGTGATTTCAAAAAAGTAAAAAATTTTATTCTGTAACTTGCAATTTGTAATCAAATTAGGGACGGAGGGAGTATAATAATGTTGACGTGTGCCAAAAGGCACGGATTGATCTTGAGGAGATTAAAATTTTGTGTAAATTCTCAAAGTGGTTCTTTCTAATAAGTTATTTTTTCAAATTAGTTCTCAATAAATAATAATTACTAACATAGTCTTTTGTAATTGAAATGTATTTCCTAAATAGACATTTGTCAAAAATTAATATTAAATGACGAATAAATGGAGGGTATTTTGGTATTTTCTATCATCTAAAATTAATGTATGTTCTCAAAATGCTCGTTTATAATTAAGTATTTTTTCAAAAAGATAATTTCTAAGTAAATATTTTCTCGAAATAGAGTCCATGAGCCTACTCATGATGAGTTTGTTTCTCTATCAGTCACTCATTTAATTTGAAATACATATTTTGAAGACTTATTAATAGTTTAGAAGATGAAAATTACCAAAAAATCCTCCATTTAACTGTCACTTAATATGAATTTTTGACATATGACTATTTAAGGAATATATCTCAATTACAAAAGACTATATTGGTAATTATTGTTTATTGAGGATTAATTTAAAAAAATACCTTATTAGAAAAGACCGTTTTAGGAATTTCCTCTAAAAAAATTAGAATTGGTTGAAAATATTGGGAAAAAATGAAAAAGTAATAGAATGTGTTAAAGTGATATAAAAAGTAAGAGAAGGGTGAAAAGTGATTTAGGGCCCGTTTGGTGAGTTTTGGAAATATGATAAATATGTGTTATAAAACCTGAATAAAATGATATGAGTCTTGAAATCTGAAACAAATTTGTTTCGAGAGATTTAAAGTTATGATTTAATTAGTGTAAGCGGGGGTGATCGGCAACGGGGGTCGCTGCCGGAGACCATGGTAGCCGGTGATGGAGAATGATCAACGATGGAGCGAGATATCAAACCCTCATATTGATATCTCCCAAATTTAGAAGATATCAAAACTCTCCATCTGAAGAATTTATGATACCTGGCGATATCAAATTCGATATCTTTTTTTTGCTTCACCAAACACCCAAAAAGATTTTAAATATTTGGAGATATCAAAACGCATATCTTGTTTGCTCACCAATATACCATAAAAGATATTCGTAGTAAAATGATTGAAAAAGTAGATTAGTTGTCCTAAATTAAAAGTATACTTTTGGGGTGGGATGCCCGATTTGAAAAGTATATCTTGTAAAATGAACTCGGCCAACCTGAGGTCGGCTGTAACAACCCTTCTGGCCCAAACCCATTTTTGTTGGCCCAGTTTATATATACTCCTCTCGTTTAAAAATTTTCTTCTCATTTAACTTTTTTTAATTGGTAAATTTTGACCTTGATATATGAAAATATACATTGTGTTATGATATTGTAATATCAATAAATTCATTCTGTAAGTAGCTTTGAAATAATAAATTTATATAAAATATATTTATATATAAATATCAATATTAATAGTCAAGATGTTACTTCGTACGTTGGTGATTGTCACTAGACCTGTGCAAATAAGGATCCGGGCTGGATCTGGACCAAGCTCATTATAAATTATTAGCCCATTTACATGGGCAGGCCTGGCCTGGCCCGGCCCGTATTTGATGAGCTTAATTCTTTACCCATACCCGCCCATCTTTGCAGGTCGGACTGCCCACCGGGCCGCCCGACCCGGATAAAACATCAAGAAAATTTATTTTGTACAAAACATTTTAAAAAAACATTGAACTCTTTTTAATGTTTAAAATAAAATAACTAATCACCACATTTATATGGAAAGCATAATAGAGATATTGTTGCATAATTAATAAACTCATCATAATGATTCATTAAAAGAGTATTGATTTTTGTTTAAAAGAGGTGAGTGAATTAAACTATTATACATGAATTATAGAAAATTTTAAAATTTGTATTGGCTAAGTAATTAATTATAAAGTAAATATATTTGATGAATATGGGCGGGCCTGTTGGCCCAGATGGACTAAAAGTAACTTCCAGATCCGCCGATATACAATTCGGGCTTGGGGCGGCCCGCCCATTTGGGTATTAAAGGTTGTCCATATCTGCCCTTTTTAAAGGACGGGCTGGGCGGGCCAAACGGGCTGACCCTTGTTTGCACAGGTCTAATTGTCACCTTAAATACGAGAGGGTATGAACATAATCTAATAAAACTCTGCAAGATAAACATAACAAAAAAAATGAATGAATTTTATTTATGTGTGTGTAATTTAAACAATTAGAGATAACCGCAATCCCGTACTCACAATGAAGCAAATGGTAAAAGTAAGGGAACATATATGGTATGGTAAGATATTTAACTCGTACCGTTATCGTACTAAATATTTTAGTTTAGTAGTGAGTTTTATGTCGTACCAATCTCAATCCCGGACTATCAGTTCAAAATGTGTTTGGTACTAGATAGCGATTTCAAAACAAATCGGAATGCATATATAAATATCCAAGTATTCTTTAAAATGTAGCAAACTATTTATTTTTGAAAACTAAAAAATGCATTTACATAAATAAGCATAAAAAACTAAAAAATGAATAATTAAATGAAAGAAATGTTTACGGAACTTAGTCGGACCGTTTATTGAAATAGGTACCAGATCTGACTCATGTACCAATTGGGCGTGAAGGGAATATTTAGGGAATTAATTGTATTTAGGTCCATAATGCCCCAAGGCCCAGTATATTTCTAAGGAAAGTCCACGTAAGAGGGATTGGATCATCAAGCCCAAGTTCTGCCAAGTAAGAAGAGTTATGGGCCGTAACAATAATAATCCTACTAGCGATGAGCGTACCAAAAAATTTGAAAAGTTAAATGGAAATAATACTCTCTCGTTTCATTAGATATTCCAATTTTCTTTTTTTCACTTTTTCTAATAGAACATTTCCACTTTCATTGAAAAGTAACTTTTATTTAGGGGTGAGTACGGGTCAGAATGGTACTGAACACGACGTTGTCAATTTCATCTTATTTATTTCAGGATCGGGGACATTTGGAATGGTTTATGAGGTCCTTATTCAATTTCTTTTATCAACTAAAGTTTTATACAAACATAGATAAATTCTTAAGTGTAACAAAATCTTAGATAAAAGTTTAAAAAGTACCTCATAACATTTTAGTTTACAAATTTTATGAAGGTGTATTAAAAAAAAGGTAATGCAAATTAATATTTGAATCTGGATATTTATTAATAATTATCTTGAGAATAACAAAAATTATGATATTTTTTATATAGTCTTATTTATATGAATAAATGAATAGATATACACATGTATAAAGGACAATGGAAAATGAGAATATTTATGTGTCCCGATCTCGTTTCCTTTTAAAACATTTTGGAACGTATTCAAAATGTTATATTGTCACGACCAGATTATATCTTATCGAGATTTTTTTCTCACCCATACTAATTCCCCGATATTATCTATGGAGGATGGGGAACTAGTTTGGGTTCATAGAACACCGTTTTGGAGTATTATTTTGGGCTCAAAGTAGTAGTAAAGAGGGACAAGGTTCGAACCCACACAGAGAAACGCGAGGTGAAAATGTGGAAAGACAGAGGACCCGGAGTGAAGATCCTCTGGCTTTGGACCATCGGAACTGCCGCCGGTATTCTTTTCCGGCCACCTTCTTCTTCTTCTTCTTCCATTCCCTCGTCATTCCCATCGCGGAGGATATAACTTAGCTTCCCTCTTTTATATTTTTTTCAGTGCTGGTGACTAGTGTTGTGAGAACTAGGCTCCAAGACATGGGCCCCCAGTTCTCGAACGATCCTCAACGGCGACCACAGAACCATGAAGCCGCCGCCGAATCTGAAACCATCGCCGACGACAACCCACCGGCCGGAGTGGCCGCTGGAAGAGACGACTGACGGACGGTCGGTCATTGTCAATTTCAGGTTGGGTTTTTCTTTGGAATCGGATCTGCACCCCACCTGCTCGATGAAATGTCTGAGTAATAACTTTCTTGTTTACTTTCTTTCCCAAGATTTTTAGTACTTTCTTAATGATATGGGGCTTCATGTTTGGAGGAGTTTATATCTTGATTTTAACAAGTAAGATGGGTTAATTTGTCTCTCTTAACAAAGCCCTAACCTTGTTTTTTGCACAATTATCTCCTTGTTTATAAAGATTTTGCCATGCATTATCAAATTTATCATTATGACTTATGAGTGAGACATTTCAATGTATCCAATCTATTTTTAAAATATAATATGCACCATAAATAATTTATAATTATATATTCAATGTTTTTGTTAAAATGGTAATGTGAGGCGGAGGAATGCTGACGCCCCTGTACGGAGATGTGAGAGGATTACGGTTGTCGGGGGAAGTAGGGGAAGGGGTAGACCTAGAAATAATTGGAAGGAGGAGGCAGGATTTAGGACTTCTCACCCTGATTGAGTATATGACTTTAGATAGGAACCTTTGGAGAACTAGGATTAGAGTAGCTGGATAGGTGCTTCAGGGGTTTTTCGTAGTGTGTTTTGTTTGGTTGGAAATTTTTGCTATTGCTTGCAGGACTTTCATTCCATTGTACTTTGGTGTTTTATCTGTGTTATACTGTGATTCTTATTATATTTTTTGTGCAGTTAGAGCCAGGGGTCTCTTGGAAACAGCCTCTCTACTTCCGAGTAGGGGCAAGGTTTGTGCACACACACCCTCCCCAAACTCTACTGTAGTGGGATTCAACTGGGTTGTTATTGTTGTTTTTGTAGCAATGTGAAATTAAAGGAATGGGCTTTTAAGCTTAGTTTATCCTACTTGTTCTACTACTAGTGTCTAAAGCAATCCAGTAAGGTCTTAGCTTCTTAGGTCCCAAAAGTATATACACGCTCACAAATCTTACAAAAAAATGTTTTCTAAAAGATCATTTGTTCAAGAATAAAAACTTCAAAACAAAGAAATAACAAAAAAGAGCAACAACAACAAAGCATTATCTCAGTAGATGGGGTTGGCTACATCGATGATGTCATTGCGCCCCATCGTATACTATATCTGCAGCGAGATCATTCGCGTAAAGGTCCCCTGACTACTTCATGCCAAAGTCTTCTTAGGTCTACCTCTTTCTCTAGTGACATGTCTATTCACCATTTGATCAACACTTCTCACTGGATGCTTAGCTCTATTGGTCTTCTCTTCACATGTCCAAACCACATGTACGAGTTTCCACTTTCCATTGTCTTTTCTACAATAGGTCTCACTTCAACTTTAGCCTGCATATCTTTATTCGTTATTCTATCCATATGCGTTTTACTGCTCATCCATCGAAGAATCTTCATTTTGGCCACACTAATTTTGTATTTATGTTCACCCTTTGCTGCCCAAAAGTCTGCTCCATACTACATAGCTGGTCTAATCGCAGAATAATAAAATTTTTCTTTTAGTTTTAAAGCTAGTTTTTTGTCACATATAAAGCCCGAAGCACTCTGCCATTATGACCAACCGGCTTGAATCATGTGGTTAACATCATCTCTATTTCTCCATTGTCTTGAATTATACTTGTAGTATAATATATTTTTTTTAACTTTCACCTCGATGTTACTTAACTTTGCTCCCTGATGGGTGTATTTCACCCAAGACCGGTCAAAGGAGAAGGCCAAATCTTTGACCGGTCAATCTCGAAAGTTTTGAAAGGGAGACTTAAATCGTCAGCAAAACAATGTCATCAGCCAAAATTTGACCGGTACACTTCACAAAAAGTATACCGGTCAAACTACGTTGTCATCCTATTTGTTCCAGACTTCGATAAATTTATCCCTCGGAGATTACCCGGTGTAGTTTCTGGGGTTGGAAAGTGTCGGCAGGAGAGGATCTGCGAGGGTTTGGCGTGTAGCGACCCGTGTCAGTAGAGGACAACTGGAGATGCTGAAGAATCCATCCAAGGCACTACTTGACAAAGGGAATGATCCCCTTCACAAGGCGACAAGGCAGCTTGAGGACGAAACCAGTCACCTCGCACCACATCGGCAGCATGCCCCCACGTGGGCGCACGTGGTCCTGTCCCCTTAGCCTAGTATAAATACTCATGTAAACCTCAGAAAGAGGGATCCGAATTCATTCTCTCTAAACTCCCTTGTAAAAGCACCCGTGCATTCTCCGTTATAATATAAATCGGGCTACAGGTGTTCCACCTAAAGTCCTACCGGTCAATTTGCGTGTTTTTACCTTTCTTACTTTGCCAAATCAAGCGAACTATTCTAGACCCGGTCTAGTATAGTTTGACCGGTCAAGTAATTTACACCATCATTTTTGGCGCCGACCGTGGGACCGTTAAGGTTTCTTCTACTAAACACAAACCTACCCACCAAAACACCACTCGAAATGTCTTCCAGCCAACAAATCAACGCTACTTCCGCTCAGGTGCAGGCCACCAACGAGGGAGCCAGCGTCCCTGTGGCTGCTACCATACCGGTAATTTCAGCCCCGGTGTTGCCTCTAGGTCTGAGCTCGGTCCCGACGGCCAGCGTGATTAGTCCCTTCGTGACCCCCGTCCCTTCCGCTGGACCGAGGGTAACGTTTCCACCAAGCATGGCTCAGTTCATGAATGACCCAGCCAACCTACAAGCCATCCAGGGCTTTGGCCAGGTCATGGCCATGTGCCACCAGAACGGGGGGATGCCTTTCCTCCCAGGTATGTTCCCATTCGCCCTTCCAGGCGCGGGGACCATGCCTCTACAAGCTCCGATGGCGGTGACGTCGTTCCAGACGCCGATGTCGCAACCATCACCTTTCCAGCCCCAGCTGGTCAGCACCATGGCCCCGGTCAACTTGGCCGGTGCACTTAACGCTGCAGGGCCGTCGCGTCCCCCGCAAGCTACGGATCCACAGGTCACCCCTGATGGTCATTGCGTCTCGATTGAGAGCGATGACGGCGAGTGGGACATCCCGAGGGCCCACAAGAAGAAGAAAGGAAAAAACATCCGGCCAGCGACCTCCCAAAACTCCGCCTTCGAAAGGCTGGGGGATAGGGAGGAAGGCCAGAGGAAGTCAGCCAAGCAGAGGCTGGGGCAGAGTGTTGCCCATGTCAGCGCATTCGCCCGGCTAGGCGAGGTGCGGGAGGCCGAGCCTGCCCGCACCCGGCGCTCCCGGTCTAACCGGTAGGAGCCAGCGAGGACGAGGGCCTCCCACCAGGAAGGGGAGGCAGAAAGCCAGCCCAGGTTACCGGTGGCGAACCGGTTAACCATCCCAAACGACCGCGTCCAGCAGATGGAGGCAAAGCTGGAAAGGCTGGAAAAGAAGGTCGGGGAGAAGAATGACCGGGACAAACCCCTGGCAGGGTCCCCGTTCACCACAAGGGTCCATCTGACACCTTTCCCGCGAAAGGTCAAGATCGACGCCCCCAGATTCACCGGGAAGGAAGATCCGGAGATCCACCTGGACTCCTTCAACCAGAGTGCGACCATGAACGGTTGCACCGATGAAGAAAAGTGCCTACTTTTCTTCCAGACCTTGCGGAGCCGAGCCACTGAATGGTTCAATAAGCTTCGCCCGGGAAGCATTGACTCGTTCAGTGATTTGGCCTCAAAATTCAAGGCCAAGTTCCAGGAGAATTGTACTAAGAGGAAGAAGTTCACCTATCTTAGTACAGCCGGGCAGAGGGAGTCTGAGAACCTCACCCAGTTCCTTACCCGGTGGAAGGAAGAGGTAGACAAGGTGGAAGAGATGGACGACAAGACCGTCCTCTCCCTCCTCTTGAATGGCTTGCGTGTTGGGGAACTATACAAGGAGTTCTGCCGGAAACCCCCAGCCACGTACCAAGAGGCCTACCATACTGCATGGGAGTTTGCTGAAGCTGAAGCCCAGCTCCGGGCAAAGAGAGAAGCTGAGCATGGTCACAAGCCCAAGCCGGTGCAAGTCAAGAAGGAAGAAGCACCGGGACCTAGCCGGCCGAGGCACCACTATGACCCGGTCATCCGAGTGGTCAATACAGAAGAATGCCAAGAAGTCCGGAAAGCACCGGTCATTCCTCCAGAAAACCCTACCGGTCAAGTAGGGCGGCAGTGGTCGGGCACCTATTGTTCGTACCACAGGTCTGATTCCCATAACACCTCCGAATGCAAGAGTGTTAAAGGGGTCATCCGGCAGATGATCGACAATGGAGAGCTGGGCAAAGATTACTTGCAGAAAGCCCAGGAGAAGAGTCATCAGTGGGTTAGGCCAACTGCCCCAGGGAATGACCGGGACAATGACCGGCGGAGGAATAACCGGCCAAGGGAGCGGCAACCTGCCCCCGAAAAAGAACACATCGGCATGATCTTCGGCGGACCCGAGGGTGGAGATTCAGCCGCGCAGCGGAAGAACTAGGTCCGGAGCATTTACGTGGGAGAAGTAAGTGCTGAACCGCCCAGGCGTAAACATACTAGGAGGGAGTCAATCGTCTTCACTGACCGGGATCTCCCTCCTACCGGTGAAGATCACAATGATCCATTGGTCATCACCATGGACATTAATGGGGTGGATGTCGCCCGGGTACTTGTTGACACCGGCAGCAGTGTCAACATCTTATACCTGGAGACCTTCCAAAAACTCAGGTTGTGTCGAACACAACTTGAACCCCTCAAAACCCCTCTCTCAGGCTTCACGGGGGATACCGTTGAAGCTGAAGGATCCATAGTTCTACCGGTCGAACTAGGATCAGGTGAAAAGACCGTGTGGAAGAAGATGCGGTTCATAGTTGTGGACATCAAGTGCGTCCACAACGCAATCCTAGGAAGGCCAGGCATCAATAAAGTCGGGGCGGTGATTTCCATGCCTCATCTATGCATGAAGTTCCACACTCCAGGTGGTGTGGGTGAGGTGAAGGGCGACCAGAGGAACGCCCGGGAATGCTATGCCCGGGCAGTCAAGAAAATGACCAGGGGGGTCAATGTCATCTCCCAAGAGATCACAAAGGGAGAGACCCGGGAGAAACTGGAACCCGAGGCTGAGACGGTGGAAATCGAACTTCACCCGGGTGATTCTTCGAGGATGGTCAGAATTGGAGCAAATCTCCCCGAGGATCTCAAGGAGCAGATTACGCGGGTCCTCCAAGAATACGCGGGCATATTCGCATGGAGCGTGGCGGATATGCCCGGGATAGATCGCTCTGTTATCTGCCACCGGTTGGCCGTGAGGGAGGGAAGTCGACCGGTACGCCAAAAGAAGCGGTACCTGGCCAGTGACCGGCGAGACTTCGTCAAGAAGGAAGTGAAAGACCTCCTCAGTGTTGGTCACATCCGGGAAGTCAAGTACCCGGATTGGCTGGCCAACGTTGTCCTTGCTCCCAAGGGCGACACGTGGAGAATGTGTGTGGATTATACGGACTTGAACAAGGCTTGTCCGATGGATTCATACCCCCTCCCCAGTCCAGATCAAATGGTGGACGAAACTGCGGGGTGCGAACTCCTAAGTTTCATGGATGCCTTCAAGGGTTACCACCAAATCTACATGGCCAAGGAAGATGAAGAGAAGACATCATTCCTCACACCCGAAGGAACCTACTGCTACCGGGTAATGGCGTTTGGCTTAAAGAACTCGGGGGCAACCTACCAGCGCATGGTGAACAAGCTCTTCAAGCCACTACTGGGAAAGACCATGGAGGCATACGTCGACGACATGCTGATCAAAAGCCAGGTATCTCTGAACCACCCGGCTGATATGCGAGCCACGTTCGATATCATGGCAAGGTACAACCTCCGGCTGAATCCTAAGAAATGCGTCTTCGCGGTTCGTACCGGGAAGTTCTTGGGATTCATGGTGACCAAGAGAGGGATAGAGCCCAACCCAGAGAAAATCCGGGCCATCACTGAAATGCAAGCCCCTACCTCCGTTAGGGATGTTCAAAAGTTGACCGGTCGTTTAGCGGCCCTCAGCCGGTTCCTTTCCCGGTCAGCTGAGAGATCCATGCCCTTCTTCAAAGTTCTGAAGAAGGCCAACACATTTGCATGGGACGAAGAATGCCGGAGGGCATTCGAGGAGCTGAAAGAGTACCTAGCGTCGGATATTGTATTGTCTAAACCCGAACCGGGTGAAACTCTGTATCTGTACCTGGGAATTTCCCCAAATGCTGTAAGCTCCGTTTTAATAAGAGATGATGGGGCACAAAAGCCCATTTATTATGTGAGCAAGGCACTAAACGGGGCTGAGAGTAGATATACGGCGATGGAAAAGACAGCCTACGCGCTTTTCATCTCCGCAAAAAAGTTAACATCCTACTTCCAAGCTCACCCGGTAGAAGTCTTAACTGACCAACCGCTGGGTGCAGTGTTGCGAAATTCAACATCCTCCGGGAGGATGGTGAAGTGGGCAATGATGTTAACTCAATTCAATATTGAGTACCGGCCAAGGTCAGCAATCAAGGGGCAGGCCCTAGCTGACTTCCTTGTAGAAATGACCGGTCTAACTCCAGACTTACCGGTCAACAAGCCCACTGAGCAATGGTGGGAGATGGCAGTTGATGGGGCATCCGGTCCTAGAGGATACGGGGGTGGTATCGTGTTCACCACACCAGAAGGATTCAAGATCTACCATGCAATCGTCTTCAACTTCAAGCTGACGAACAACGAGGCGGAATATGAAGCTCTGGCTGGAGGGCTCAGACTTGCCCAAGCCCTGAAAATCAGCCGGGTCAGTATCAAATCTGACTCTAGCCTGATAGTAGGGCAGGTGACCGGTAACATGGAAGCAAGCGAAGGACGCATGGCACAATACAAGGACCTTGTACTTGCCCTGTTGAAAGGCTTCGAAGAATTCAAGATCGCCCAAATTCCCCGGGCGGAGAACGCGGATGCAGACCTTCTCTCCAAATTGACGCACTATGCTCCCGAGCATGTTTCGAAACTTGCCCGGGTAGAGATCCTTGACCGTGCAAGCATCGAGAAATTGGAAGTCGCCGCTATAACGGCCGGAAGCCAGTTTGACCGGTCAAACTTGGTCGGGGCGGACGACCATTGGATGTGTGATCTGATGGAATATTTGACGGATGGGAGTTTGCCAGAACAAGATGACCGGGCAAGAAAAGTGAAGCTCAGGGCACCCCGATTTCAGATTCTTGATGGAAAGCTGTATAAAAGGGCATTTGGGGGGCCACTCCTGAGATGTCTAACCAACCGGGAAGCTGAGCGAGTCATAGCGGAAGTCCACGAAGGCGTATGCGCGGCGCATCAAATGTCCCGTACGCTTTCCCAGCGCATCATCTTGTTGGGATATTACTGGCCAACAATTGTCCAGGATTGTGAAAGATACGTCCAGAAATGCAGGACGTGCCAAGTATTCTATAAGCATCCCGGTAGACCGGCGACCTACTACCACCCCGTATCGAATGTCATCCCATTCGCTAGATTCGGGGTTGATATCATTGGAGCCTTCCCAGTCGCCCAAGGAGGGAAGAAGTTTGTAATCGTAGCCATCGATTACTTCACCAAGTGGATCGAGGCCGAAGCATTGGCCAGCATTACCACGCAACAATGCAAGAAATTCATTTGGAAGAACATCACAAGGTTTGGAGCGCCCATGAACCTCATCACCGACAACGGCCCACAATTCCGAAATCCAAGATTCACTGAATACTTGGAAGGCTTCGGGATCAAGCACAATCGTTCCTCAGTAGCGTACCCCCAAGGGAATGGCCAAGTCGAAAACGCCAACCGAACGATTGTGGATGGTCTAAAGAAACGGCTGGGAGAAGCAGGAAGCAAGTGGCTGGAAGAGCTCCCACACATCGTATGGGCATTCCGAGTAACACCCAGGAGGGCTCACGGGGAAACTCCATTCTCCCTAACCTATGGATGTGAAGCAAGGCTGCCCATCGAAGCTGAATTCCCAACGTTCCGGGAATCAAACTATCAACCCCAGCAGAATGAGGAAGACCACTTGGCCGAACTCAACTTGGTCGAAGAACGGAGAATGGCCGCGGAAGTCAAAATGAGCACATACCAACAAGTTGTGAAGAAGTACCATGACAACAAGGTTGGGCCGCGATACTTCCAAGTTGGGGATGAAGTCCTACGAAGAAGAGAAGCAAGTAGACCCGGCGACGGAGGGAAGCTAGCAAAAAACTGGGAAGGCCCGTATAGGGTTAGAGCCATCATTCGCCCGGGGACATACCGGTTAGAAACTCTTGAAGGGGTATCGGTAGAAAGAACCTGGAATTCCCATCATCTTCGCAAGTTCTACAAATGATTGTAATACTAGGCAAGGCCTACTTTATTATCAATCAAACCGATGATGTTCAATACTCTATTTGGTAGCGGCAGGATTGATAGGTCGAACCTATCCTAGGAGGGCTTCCTGGGTGGATCGAATCCACTCGGCTAAGCCAACTGAGACACAGGCCCAGACCTGGCACGCTGGTTACTACACCGGTCTTGCTCAGTATAATAGAAAAAATATCAAAACCCGGAAGAGGGGCCCGGAAGAGGGTATGCCTGCAAGAGGGCTGGACCTGGAAGAGGGTTCGAACCGTACTTACACGGGCCCATGAGGTTTGACTGGTGTCGGGGAATCAGCCGGCGCCGTCAAATTGATTGGGAACTAAAAAGATGCCCATTAAAAGAAATAGAAAGGGATCGTCCACCGTGGCGCATCCTATGTCCCCCTTCTCAGGGAAGACTTGAACGGGGGGGTGAGCTAAGGCCTTCCCGGGATGGTAGAAATCAAAGGGCCATTAAAAGACTTAATCACCCGGAAAAGGGGGCCCTGGAAGAAGGGTGCATTTGAACCTTGGAGAGGGTTCGAAACCATTCGACATGGTTAAATCTCCAGTATTCTTACCGGTTAAGGATACTTCAAGAATTTCTAGGTTACAGGTGCTTCCATCTACAACCTACCGATAAAAAAAAAAAAAAAAAAAAAAAAAAAAATACCCCGGTCGGGTATGGGCACATCAGAACTTCGAAAGTTCTACATCCATCGAAGGGCAAGGCAGTTGACCGGTCAAACCATGGCGTGGGAATTCACCGGTCAAAGTAAATTTTGCCAAAAGAATTGGTGAAGTTATCCAAAAGGCAAAAGTAAATTTCGGCCGGTCAAACTTTTTAAGTTGGCCAAAATGATGAAGACGTTCGAAAAGCGAAAATTGAAGTTTAACCGGTCAAAGTTACTTGAGCTAATCCTTCAGATGAAGAGATCAAAGAGAACTTTGAAGTTCCGCCGGTCGAAAACATTTGAGAAGTGGCCTAATTTATGTACCGGTCAGAATTTCTATGATGGAATTTTAAGAAGCAAGAGCAAAGTATAGGTCAACAAGCAAGCAGATATGGAAGATTAACCGGTATGAAAATTAAACATGGCATTCAAGTAAAATAAAATTGTTAAGTGTTTACAGCTACACCGGGCATCCCCGGGGAAATTTCAAGTTGAGAAGTTTTATAAAGGACAACCGGTCTAGGCCGGGGAGATCCTAATCTAAGGGGAAAGGGGGAGTAGGCTCTTCCTCTGGGATGGGAGCCAGGCCGTAGGAAGCCGCAGTGAAGGCCGGGTCTCTCTTCAGGAGGATCCGATGGGAAGCTGCCCGGTCTTTCTTTTGCCCGCACTTGAATCCGAAAGATCCGACGGCGGTAATCATCTTCCTTCCTTCAGGCTCCCGGTATAGAAGCCTGAAGGATTCCATGGTAGCTTCTGGACTCGCCGTCAGAACCCGGGCAGCTTCGGCCTTGTTTTCTTCAACCCAGGCGGCTGGGCGCCCGGGGAAGTTTTCTTCCTTCTCCGCCATCTCTCTTTTTGCTTCAGAGACCTCGTCCAACAGCCGGCCATTCTCCTCCTTCAGTTGGGAGATCTCAGTCTTCATTGCCCCGGCCAGCCCAGACAGCCGGATCAGCTCATCAGCCTGGCTCCTCAGGATGAGTGCCATTTCTTCCTTCTCCTTCTTCAGCCGGTCGACTTCAGAAGGGGAACTCGTCCCCAGCCGGTCCACTGTCTGCGGCCCGATCTCCCCCGCCTGCACAAAAACGGAATAGACCGGTAAGTCTCTCGATAAAAAAAAAACAAACAAAGACCGGGATGGCGTCAAGACTTACCTCCTTCAGCCTCAACCCCAGAGTGATGAAGGCTTCTTCGATGGTCTGACCGGCCGGCTCAGAATTCTGCCTAGCCCTCTTCTTGGCGTAAGAAGGGTGCGTGGTGGCCACCTTCTTAACCCGGCGACCGGCCTTCTCCTTCTCCTTCCCCTTGGACCGGTTGTCTTGGGGCTCATCTTCATCCAGGATTTCCACGGTCTCTGGATTGACCGGGAAAGTCCTGGCAGGATTGGCTTCAGAGCCCCTGGTCTCCCCGGCTGGTTGGTCGTCAGGGATGGCGAACTCTTCAAACTCCATATCTGCAAAACAAACTAAAACCATTAAGTACAAATACTTTGGCCGGTCAACTGCGAATCACGAAAAAAAATGAAAAATACCTGGGTGGGAGTTGCCCTCAGCCTCCGCAGTGTTGCCCGGGGAGGGTACCCCGCGCCCCGCTGCGTCATGGGCCGGGGAGGTACCCTCGCCACCCGAGTCGACCCTCCAAACCCAGCTGCCATAATGAAACGTCCTCCCGGTGAAAGGATCCCCACGCATGAGGACCTCAAGATTCGCTTCCAAGTCTGGGGAGGAAGCCGGTGCAGTATACTCTTGGTCGAGCAGATGGTCATTCCATTTCAGACCGGCCAGAGGAGTGAAGAAGGGGGGAAACTCGATGAAGACAAATTTTTCCTTCCATCCCCGGTTACTCTGGGGGACTTCGGAAATGAACTTCCTACCGGTACGGGCTTTGAAGAATACAAAGCCTTCGCAGCCGGATCCGCCCGGTAGGACTTCGAAGCAAAAAAGGAAAAGACGCAAAGAAGGGAAGATTTTGAGATGGGTACAGATATTTACAAAGGAGTGGAGGTACCGGTGGGCGTTAGGAGTTATTTGGCCGGGCAGAATCCTAAACGCATGGCAAACCTCAGTAAGGAGGGGGCGAAAGGGAAAAACTATGCCCGCGTCCAGGGAAATGGTATGGAACCCTATCCTATCCTCCCGGTGGGGTTCAACGATGTTGGGCCAGTTGGGTTCGTAGAGGAGGGTATACCCATCCGGGAGCCTCCTACGGATTTTATTTAAAGCAATTTTGGACACACGGGAAGGTATGTCAAGGACATAGAAAGTGGGAAGCGGAAAGTAACCGGCAGCGTGAAGCCGCGCCTCCCACGCATCCCGGGTTTCGTGTTCGGGATCATAGGGACCCGGTTCGTCATCAACCGGGTCATCCCTCCCCACGAAGGTTTCACCGGGCACCTGATTTACAGGATGCGGGTCGGGAATGGAAGAGTTGGGAACCTGACCGGGCGTAGATCCAGGAGAAGAAGACCCGGTCGAGGAAGATGAGTTGGAATCCTCAGAGGAGCAGTCCTCTGAGGACGAGATCCTATCGCTAAACGAAGACATGGCCGGGAGAGAAAAAAGAGAAGGAAGGGAGAACTTACTTGACTCGGAGGGCTGGATAGCGAAAGCTAAGGAACTTGACCGGTGAAAGCTCTAGGAGGCGAAGTGCGAAAAGTGAGGAGTGAAAGGGGTTGGAGGCCTTTATATAGGCGAGGAAGAATGGAGCGAGGGCGACGTGGCTTCCCCTGGGCACGCCGCGTCAGGCGGCGCAATCATGACACCTAGGGAAGGCGGGCGGACGCAGAAGAGGCGCGTCCAGCGCGCGACACGTGTCCAACGGATACTTTTCAAATTCAAAATTTGAAATATTCTAGCGGGAAACAGACGGAAATTCAAAATTTGAACCCATTTTCAGGATTTTTTACTTCCCGCCCATGACAAATTGCATGACCGAGAAGTGGAGGGCTTATTGATGGGTGTATTTCACCCAAGACCGGTCAAAGGAGAAGGCCAAATCTTTGACCGGTCAATCTCGAAAGTTTTGAAAGGGAGACTTAAATCGTCAGCAAAACAATGTCATCAGCCAAAATTTGACCGGTACACTTCACAAAAAGTATACCGGTCAAACTACGTTGTCATCCTATTTGTTCCAGACTTCGATAAATTTATCCCTCGGAGATTACCCGGTGTAGTTTCTGGGGTTGGAAAGTGTCGGCAGGAGAGGATCTGCGAGGGTTTGGCGTGTAGCGACCCGTGTCAGTAGAGGACAACTGGAGATGCTGAAGAATCCATCCAAGGCACTACTTGACAAAGGGAATGATCCCCTTCACAAGGCGACAAGGCAGCTTGAGGACGAAACCAGTCACCTCGCACCACATCGGCAGCATGCCCCCACGTGGGCGCACGTGGTCCTGTCCCCTTAGCCTAGTATAAATACTCATGTAAACCTCAGAAAGAGGGATCCGAATTCATTCTCTCTAAACTCCCTTGTAAAAGCACCCGTGCATTCTCCGTTATAATATAAATCGGGCTACAGGTGTTCCACCTAAAGTCCTACCGGTCAATTTGCGTGTTTTTACCTTTCTTACTTTGCCAAATCAAGCGAACTATTCTAGACCCGGTCTAGTATAGTTTGACCGGTCAAGTAATTTACACCATCACTCCCAAAAGAGGAAACAATAGAAAGTTTATCATTAAGGATCTATTTTCTTTGTTTGAAAGAAATATGATGAGATTTGATTTTTTTCTTTTATTCTTGTGGTCATGAAGGTTTCTCTTTTTGTATGCTCTGGGTTGAGTTAAATGTTTCTGAATTTGTTTAACATTCTTGTCTAATAGGGAGTACATATTTTGTTTGAATCTAAATCTTTCTAGTCTTGTTTGGTTTTCTATGGATATTTCTAGCGTAGTTTGATATACTTCCTGAGTCCCTGAGTATTTATCCATTTTTGACTTTTTTCAGTCAAAATTAATATACTTTAACATCAAATTAAATAAAAATGATATTAGATATTGATTAAAAAAATAGTTTTATTAGATCTATTATATGAAATATTTTTAAAAAATTATTTTATCTAATTAAAATAAAATATATATTTTATTTAATTATAGGTCAACGTTTGAAAATGGTTAATTGAAAAAAGTTACGGAGTAAAACTTGAGAAACACTGATGGACGAAGGTAGTAATTAAAGTAAGACTAGGTAATAAGAGGGAAAGAAACCCGGTGAATAAACTAGCACCCAAATCCAACTTTGCATGAAAAAATCTTATCTAAATTTTTAAGGTGGGGATTGATATGAACACTTTTTTATCTGATCTGGTTTAGATGTTTATGGATTGATGAATTGGTTCAAATGTTTTTAGTCTGAATTTAAAGAAATGTGACTAAATAAGATTAAAATATAAAATTTTTACCAAAATAAGATTTCCTATATTTTTAAAGAAATGAGTCTAAATAAGACTAAAATATTAAATTTAGAGTGAATTTCCAAAACGGTTTTTTTTACTAAAGTGTTTTCTCAAATTAGTCATCAATAAATATGAAATAATAATTACTTGGGTGATCCTATATAATTTAGATTTATTCTCTAAATGGTCTTCTGTTGAAAATGTCTATTAAATATCAGTTAAATAGAATGTATTTTGGTATTTTCTATCATCTAGACGTGAAAGTGTTTTCCAAATGCTCCTTCATAACGAAGTATTTTTCCAAACTGATAATTTCTAAATTAGTATTTTGTCAAAATGGAGTTCATGAGCCAACTCGAGGTGAGTTCGTTAAAGAACCATTTTGAATACTTATTCATAGTTGGGATTATGCAAAATACCAAAATATTTTCTAATTTAACTATTATTTAATAGACATTTTTGAAAGAAGACTATTTAGAGAATACATTTCAATTACAAATGACCGCATTGGTAATTATTGATTACTAAAGACTAATTTGAGAAAATATCTTATTAGAAAGGATCGTTTTAGGAATTTATTCTTAAATTTATACCAAAATAAGATTTCCTAATATTCCATCCCAAAATGTACAATGTTATAACTTCTCACTCTATGTTGGCATTTCACAGTAATCCTATTTTGGATCTAAATCGGACCGATATGAACCGGTCTGACATTTACAAGTCCATCCTCCGTGTCAATAAGGTATGAGTTCTGGGTTTCCTGTCTGGTCCGGGCTAACTCGGACTTATCATGTCCGGACCGGAATGGTTCGTTTAGCTAAAATCCAAAGAGGCTTCGCCCATTCTCTTTGAAGCCAATTTGGTAAATAAGGCAAAATACTTTGGTTCTGTGGCGCTAGAAGCAAGTGGGAACCATTTTGGACCGATTACAAACAGTTGGGTACCAGCACGCAGCTGATTGATTTGAAAAAACAAATAGTTCAAGTTTTCAAAATGGTCCTTTCTAATAAGATGTTTTGTCAAACTGATTTTTAATAAACGATAATGACCAATATAGTCATTTGTAATTGGAGACATTTTTATTATCTTTTATCATCTAAATTATGAATAAGCCTTCAAAATAGTCCTTTCAAATTAACTGGATGGCCACCCGAGTAGCCTTATGTACTCCATTTCGGGAAAACAATTACTTAAAGATTATCATTTTGGAAAAATATTTAATTATAAAGTAGTATTTTGATAACATATTTTAGATCTAGATAATAGAAAATACTCCGTACCAAAATACATTTTATTTGAGTGTCATTTAATAGACACTTTTCATAAAAGGACTATTTAGGGAATGTATCTCAATCATAAAGGACCAACTCGTAATTATTACTTATTGAAGACTAATTTGGGAGAACACCTTATTAGAAATGACCATTTTGAGAATTTACTCAAATAAATAAATAATTCAAGTCGATAGTAGGTTATAATCGGAACGAGATGAATCAGATCAGACTAGATCAGAAAAATCCGGTCTAGATCGATTGCAGAAAGGTCCTGTCTTTGATCCTTGGAAATATACAATTCCAATTTTGGTCATAGCTGGTTTCTTTCTGATGCACACCCCTAAATGAGGCTTGCATATTTTTTGAAGGTTGAATGAGTTAAATTAAATTGGACAAATATATTACCAACAAGGAAAAAATAAAATTCACCCGGATACTCCAGAAATGGTTGTTTTTACGTGAATACTATTATATTCATTTATAAACGTTGTTACTGACAGAAATTTTATATTTTTATACCATTATTTTGTCAGTGTCAATTTAACTTATGTGTAAAATACATGACATTTTAAATAGGGAGTAAACAATTAATAAACATTAGTTGACAAGTAATAAATAATAAAAACAACATGAATATTTTGTTCCTGCCTATTCAACTTATGTGTTAAATACATGACATTTTAAATGTGGAGTAAACAAATTAATAAATATTAGTTGACAAGTAAGAAATAATAAAAACAACATGAAATGTGTTATAATTAGACAAGAAATGAGTAATTTTATATAAGATATATGTGTAGATGCATACATGTGTGGTGTGTATGTGTAGAGAGTGTAGTATGCAATACTTTTTACCATATGAAATTTTCGTAGAATAGTATAGATTACCAAAAAATAAGAATAATTCTACTTCATAATAAATTTTAATTGAATAAATATATTAAAAGTATTTACATATATACTACTTCGTATATTTTTATTTGAACACTAATCTCTATTACAATGTACTATTTGTTCATACATTCTCAGCCTATTAAGCTCGTAGAGTTACCGCCTGCACTGGGGGTCGAACACATAACTTCTCATTTGAGAGAGTCATCACAGTGCCATTGGACTAAGCTACTACTTCGTATATAGTTTAATTTGAGTTTGAAAATTTAGAAAGAAATACAGATATATCTGATATCCAACTTATATCCGACAATGAGGATACAATTTTAATTTTTTTCAGCATTCGCCAAGATCTATATATATATATATATATATATATATATATATATATATATATATATATATATATATATATATATATATATATATATATAATATATATATATATATATATATAATATATATATATATATATATATATATATATATATATATATATATATATATATATATATATATATATATATATATTTGATATCCGATAAACAAACGGATACAGATTTGATAATGACACATCTGATCTGATTAACATCCGTTTATACCCCTAAAAGTGAGTATTACTTTCTCCCTCCAAATTTAAAATGTATGTTCATTATTCACAAGATCAAACTTCATTTACTTTCTATATCCATTGTTATTATTCATTTGACAAAATAATATAGTTATGTCACATTTATTTTGTAGAATTTTTATATAGATTTTAAATATATAAATTTTATTTTTTTTATAAATTAACCCTAATTCTCAATTAAATTGAAAAATAGCTTCAATTTAATTTGGGGCAGACGAAATAATTAAATTCTTACTCCCAAAAAACAGGAATAGATTTTTCTTTTGATTTTTTCGTAAATTTATTTATGTAAATTTTAAATATATAACTTTCATTTTTAAGTTTCACCCTTATTTTCAATTAAATTAAATAGAAAATAATTCCAATAAAAACTCGTAATCAAAACTGTTTGAGGAGTATCAAATAACTTGGAGCTAAGAAATAGCGGGGTGAGTATTCATGTAAAAATATACGAGTAACATCCGATTACACCCCTAAAAGTGAGTATTACTTTCTCCGTCCAAATTTAAGTTGTATGTTTATTATTCACAATGTCAAAGTCAATTCAATTTCTGTAACCATTTTTATTATTCATTTGACAAAATAATAATATAGTCATGTCACATTTATTTTGTAGAATTTTTATATAATTTTTATTTTTTTATAAATTCACCCTAATTCCAAAATAAGTCAAATTGAAAAATAACTTCAATTTAATTCGGGACAGATGAAATAATTAGATTCATTCTCCCAAATTAAATTCATACTCCCAAAAAACATGATCAGATTTTTCTTTTGATTTTTTATAAATTATTTATGAAGATTTTATATATGTAATTTTAATTTTTAAATTTCACCCTTATTTTCAATTAAATGAAATAGAAAATAACTCTAATAAATCCTCGAAAATCAAAATAGGTGATTTAATTATGGAGAGAAGGAATATTTGGAATAATATTCCAAAAATATACGTGTAACATCTGTTTACACCCCTAAAAGTAAGTATTACTTCCTCTGTCCAAATTTAAGTTATATGTTTACTATTCACAAGATAAATTTTCATTCACTTTTTATATCTATTTTTATTATTTATTTAACAAAATAATATTATCATATCATATTTGTCTTGTAGAATTTTTATACCATATAATTTTTATTTTTTTATAAATTCACCCTAATTCCCAAATTAATCAAATTGAAAAATAACTTCAATTTAATTCGGGACAAAGGAAATAATTAGATTCATTCTCCCAAATTAAATTCATACTCCCAAAAAAAGATTAGATTTTTCTTTTGATTTTTCAAAAATTATTTATGTAGATTCTAAGTATGTAACTTCTATTTCATAAATTTAGCCCTTATTTTTAATTAAATGAAATAGAAAATAATTTCAATAAAACCTCAAAAATCAAAATAGGTGATTTAATTAAGAAGAGAAGGAATATTTGGAATAATATTCCAAAAAAATAGGATTAGATTTGTCTTTGGATAATTGAGACAAGATTAGATCTAAGGAAGAGGAAAAGAATTTATCCACATGCATTCATTCATTCATTCATGTGTAGCGAGTCTCAGTGACACCATTTATTAACCTCACTCCATTTACGTTCCTGTCTTCCCAATCTCTGGTGGCGCCCCCGCCCATCTCCGCCGCTCATCTTCCTAATTCTTCTCCCCGTCGTTAACTTATCTCCGCCCTTCCAGAGAAGAATCTGATTTGCTTGCTGACCGATTCTCGTGGAACCGTGCGCCAAATCCTCTTCGTCTATTGCATCAAATCCGAAAAAAAATTGTGGGTTTTCCTCTCATCTTTGCTAGCATTTCTGGGATTAAATCTTTATCTCATTTGAGCTGATTTAGGATTTTTGTGATTCTTTATTTGATAGATCCGATCTTTATATGCTCTTCCTCGACTTTGGGTCTCTTTAATTTCTGTAATTTGGGGTGAATTGAAAGAGGGTGTTCATGTGATCTTTCTTTCCTTGTTGTGTTTGTGTAGGTGTCTTATTGAGAGTGGGGAAGAAACAGAATTGGGTGGTTTGAGTGGGATTTGTGGGAAGAGGTTAGAAGGGAGGGTTGAAATTGAAGAGGAAAAAGGGGGGTTTGATTCTCTGGCTGTTCTGGAGTGCTTATCAAATATATTGAGGGCCCTCCGGATGGGTTCCTGCTGGTCTTCCGAGAGCAGCAGGAGCCCGAGCCGGACGGGCTCTCCCATTGGGATTCAGAGGAAGAAGAGCTTTAAGAGGAGGTCGGTCTCGCGGAGTTCTTCCTTCGATTATTACAGGAGGGAGGAGCATCTGCATCGGATTCCGGGTCGCCAGTTCTTGAATGGGTCCAGCGAGGTGGCTGCTCTCTTCACTCAGCAGGGAAAGAAAGGAACTAATCAAGATGCTATGGTTGTTTGGGAGGTCCGTTTGAGCTTTTTTTATTTATAAACACTGATTCAATTATATAAAGACCATGAAATCTAAACGCTCCTTCCCCAGGATCAAAATCTCAAGTTCTCACTCTGACTTCATGAAGTTTATGAAAAGTATTGCGAAATAAAACGTGTGGCTGTAATTTTTTTTATAAGATAGTGAAATGTTGTGAGCTGCATATTCCCTTGAATCCCCTTCCATGAAGGGAAATGGGAGAAGTTTGAAGTTTATTTCAGAACATGTGGATAAGGAAACTGAGAATTTGATTTTGGGGTGGAGGGAGTCTATGTAAAATTTTGAAAAGTTTTGAACAAACGCGATTTTCCTTCATATTCTCCCATGTAAACCATACATTGTCCATACGTAAAAAAATCTATTTTTCTTAGTGTACATGTTCTTCCCTTGCCTACTATTCTGAGTTCCATGTATTGCTTAATTGTCACATTTGATGTTTCATTAACTCAAGATATTTAAATTATGCATCAGTTAGCTCTTAGCAAATTCTTGTGCAATATAGTTCATAATCAGCGTGATGCTGTCAATATCTGCATTTTAATAGAATTTTTTCTGGTTATATCTTTCATGAATTAAATTTGACCATAAAAAACAAGCCAATAATGTGTATTTTGGCTGTTTTTTCTTTATGATCTTTACGATCTAAACACGTTCAGTTGCTTCTTTATGCTATGTATCAGAGCTGAAAGTTTCTAAAACTTGAAAACTAATCATATAATCTGTCCCAAAAAAACAATCATTTTTACTCTAGGTACAACTTTTTATTTCTGGCAAGGTACAACTCCTAAAAGTTATGGAACCTTACTTATATACTTCGTATTTGCTTTTGTTTGACTGATTTTTTAACTCCATCTATTCAAATAAGAATACCGTTTCAATTTTTTTTTTTTGAAAATATACTTTGTAAAATTATTCCATTATGTAAGCAAACTATTCATATTTAAATTTTAAATTACAAGAATGATTCCATGACTTTTAATAGTTGTATCCCATTTTATGTTATGTAGTATTAGATCTTTTCATGTGAGATGGAAAAGTTTGTTGATATTTACATTGCTAGTAAAAAATTTCAGAATTTTGGGTCAAGAACAGATACCGTTTTTTGTGGTGTATTTGATGGGCATGGTCCTCATGGTCATATGGTAGCAAAGAGAGTGAGAGATTCACTTCCCTTGAAACTGAGTGCACACTGGGAAGTTAATACAAGAAGTGAGGATGTTCTTCGAGAGCTCAACCTAAAGATGGGTAGTATAAACTCTCTGGATTCTTCATTCACAGCCATTGATGATGACCCAAGGGCTTCCACCGATGTTGAAGAAACTGAGAAGCACCCTGATATCTTTAAGACTTTGAAGGAATCTTTCTTGAAGGCTTTTAAGGTCATGGATAGGGAACTAAGGTCCGTTACAAACATAGATTGTTTCTGCAGTGGAACTACTGCTGTAACTCTCGTGAAACAGGTAATTATTACTCCGTACGACCTGTGACATTATTGGCTATTTGAGAACTTATATCGTTCTTTCTTTTTATGAGCCTGTCTGATATGATCTAAAATGATTGAAGTGACATAATTTGCGGAAGTGTCTGAATCTGTGCCTGTTGCCCGAATCTGCTAAATTATCTTAAATATTTACTATTTAAAATGTATAACAACATACCTAGTTTAGTCCCACAAGTGGGATCTGGGGAGGGTAGATGTAATCAAACCTTATCCCCACCTACAAAGGGTAGAGAGGTCGTTCCTAAAAGAGCCCGGTTCACAAAATATATCCTTTAAATAAATACAAAAATTAATATGTAGTTTCAACTTTAAAGTGTATATGTAACTTATTTCATTCATTTCAGTAAAAAAGAAAAGAAAACCCATGCACTACTCTTTTCAAATA
The DNA here is from genome assembly GCA_003260385.1 of Cuscuta australis. Lineage (NCBI taxonomy): Eukaryota > Viridiplantae > Streptophyta > Magnoliopsida > Solanales > Convolvulaceae > Cuscuta > Cuscuta australis. The sequence continues at coordinate 1,508,224 of NQVE01000114.1, forward strand.
TATGCTGGTTCAGCCATCACAATGAAGTAAGTTAACTTTTGGTAAAAAATTATGGCCAAGTGACTGATGGTAAGCAGGAAAATGTATCTACGGAACAGGCAATGTGCCTTTTAGTGTTGTTGCAGATACTCTGCATTACTTTTTTCAAAGCTTGGATCTTGTAGTGGGGAATGCTAGATATGTTTCATAGCATCCTTGCAAATATTACATTTTTCCCAGGGCCGCAATCTTGTAATCGGGAATGTTGGAGACTCAAGAGCCGTATTGGGGACAAGAGATAAAAACGATTCTCTCACTGCAGTACAGTTGACCGTGGATCTTAAGCCTAATCTTCCAGGTAAACATGCATTTTTTTCGCTTAATTTGTTTCGAACTGATCTTTTTTTAAGTTCATTGCCTCGTTTAATGGGTATGGCACTACCCGAACGCTGCCAGTTCTATTATCCATAAAGCATGAATTGCTTGAACTTTATCTTTGTTTTTTTTCCTGATTTGAACAGTGGAAGCAGAGAGGATCAGAAAATGCAAGGGACGTGTGTTTGCTCTCCGAGACGAACCAGGGGTACACAGAGTGTGGCTGCCAAATGCAGATTCTCCTGGCCTTGCCATGGCACGTGCATTTGGTGATTTCTGTCTCAAGGATTTTGGTCTTATCTCTGTCCCAGAAGTTTCATATAGGCGTTTAACTGAGAAAGATGAGTTCGTCGTCTTGGCTACCGATGGGGTATATAACCATATTCTTATCCTGTGTTGCCTTGGGGTTAAATTGGAACCAATAAGATTCAAGGGGAAGGAACTTACGATGCGATTTTTAATGAAAAAAAATGTGTGGAAATAAAAATTGCATCAAACCCAATAAATCAATTCTAAAAATTTATTTGTTCAAATTCATTTTATTTAACTTTCTCAATTTTATAAGGACCTCGGAAGCTAAACATATGTAAACAAAAATTACATATCTTTGGGCTGATTTATTTTGTTCAAACTTGCATTGTTTTTTTTTAAAGTTTATCTCAAACATTTTAATGCAAGAACCACTATTCTCACTTAAAATAAGGTTTGCAGATTTGGGATGTCCTATCTAACGAAGAGGTAGTGAAGACGGTTGCGTCATCCACGCGTTCATCTGCAGCCAAAGTGGTGGTTGAAACCGCTGTCCGGTCGTGGAGGACAAAGTACCCGAATTCCAAAGTCGACGACTGTGCTGTTGTCTGTCTCTTCCTTGATTCGCACAATTGGTCTCCGGTTACAACCCAACAGAGTGAAGTTAACAAAGGTAAGAAGGTATATACTACTGCCAAGGAGGAAGATATTGAGGAGCAAGATGAAGAGGTGAATGGTGATGGTGAGGAGGAGGAAACAGAGGAAGAAACAGAGGAGGAGGGGATAGAGTGGTCTGCCCTTGAAGGGGTATCTCGGGTCAACACACTGGTGACCCTGCCCCGGTTTGTGCTGCCCGCCGTGAAGGATGAGAAGAAGAAGAAGAATCAATAAAGTAGAGTGGGGGTGGGGGTGGGGGGGTGGGGTGCTCACGCCTCATTTGTCCCTAGGATCGTGCTCGGGGCACCGCACCCTACAGAACTGAGAAAAGTGGGGCGAAAGGTGGGGCGACTTTAGTTTTTTTTTCTTGTCCGTAAACCGATTTCACTTTTATGTGTGTGTTGTCAATTTCCCAATTTATTTTATCTTTGGGGACACTTTACTTTTAGTGTATACTCCAAGGAGATGTAGGACTTATTACCTGAGGGGTGGGGGTGGGGGGTGTATTTGAATAGAATGTATGGGGAAATCATTGTTTTTTGTTTCATTCCCTTTGATCATGAAAGCTGGGGGAGTTTTGATATCATAAATCACACAACTTGGTGATGTCCACAGGAATTGTGTAATTTGGAACAACATTTTATTGTTCATCAACTTTTGCCCCTTTTTTGCTTTTCTCAATGCTTATCATATGTATAGGCTTGTTCTAGTTTTGGTCAATTTTAGGTTTGTTTTGGTCAGTTTTGGATTGAATGATATGGGTTTTGAAATTTGCAATTGACTGTTACCCTCGCTACCAATGGGGTGGTTGGTGATGAGATTGATAGTCGGTGGCAGTGGTTATCGATGGTTGCGGGAGATATCAGTTCTTGATATTGATATCTCTCAAATTTGGAAGATATTTATTGAAAGATATTAAACTTGGTTTCTTTTTAAATTTCACAAAACATCTAAAAAAGATTGTGATATTGGAAAATATCAAAATTCGTATATTCTGTAAAAAACGATTTGGTTCAAAATTGTGTGGAAGAAAGTAATAATGTACGAAGTATTACTTACAAAGAGTGTTGTTTATAAAACACCAGTCTCTTAAGAGTCAAGACAAACTTGCTAGTTTTGTATTCATTTCATCTCAAAATAAATTTCACTTATCTCAGTCAATTTAAAATAATTTTATATTTTTCCTTTTTTTCTAGGAAGAGTGAGGTGAAACGTGGGGTGGCTTTAGTTTTTCTAGTTCAACGTTTGAAACGATTCGTTGTTCGTCGGCAAACCGATTTCACTTTGTGTGTGGTCAATTTCTCATTTTGTTTTATCTTTGGGGACACTTTACTTAGGTTTCGTTTTGTACATAAAATTCAAACTATGGAGAATTAATATAAGTTTTAAAATTTGAAATGAAATTATTTGGAGCGATTAGAGAGAAATGGAATTTGAAATCTAAATTTTGTCACTGGCTATTACTCTCATTTCCAACGAGGGTGGTTGGTAGTGAGAATGATAGTCAGTTGTAGGAAGTTATCGACGAGTGAAAGAGATCAAAATTTTTTATTTAGAGCATCTGTGGGATCGGGGATATCAAACTTTTTAGACTTCACCAAACATTTAAAAAAGACTATGATATCCGAAAACATCATAATCTATATCTCGTGTTCATTAAATGAGTTTAGGTTTACAAAAAAATTAAAATATAAGCATTTGTTGAAATTTGTGTAGAAGAAAGATATAACGTATTCCGAATTGTTTACAAAGAATGTTGTTTACAAAATGTCGGTCTCTCAAGACAAACTTGCTAGTTTTGTATTCATTTCATCTCAAAATAAATTTCTCACTGAACTTTTACATTATTCTTCAAGATTTTATGGTAAAGTTTACCTAGTTTGAAACTCCAACGAAAGTGAAAGCATTAGACATTTATTTTATGAACCTTAATATATAAATACTAAAAATATTGGTATGATTTTTATATACTATACAATCTTTTGTTTGTTTTATAACTGACTTTCAATTTATCTCGCCATCTTTTTTTTCGATGGGGATTTTATTTAAAAAAAAACCTTTACAAGACTAAAAAGAATTGTTTAAATCACAAGCCAAACAATACTTTGAAAAAAACAACTTATGCTGAGCTCTAAATAATTCTTTTAATTGCAGTAGCTTTTTAAACTTAAACCTTTTCTTTCTCATAAAATAACACGATAAGATGAGACTCCTTATCCTTTAAAAAAAGAGTGAATTGTCACACAAAAAAACTTATACGTAAATCTTAAAACAATTTTTAATCATACATTTTTCAATAAATTTCTTAAAATTCATGAAAGTCAAAAGGGTAAACTTTTTTGAACTCGAAGAATTGTACTCCGTATATAAATTTGTAATCACGCCATTATTTTGACACCCAGTAATTCTTTCATTGTCAATTGTGCACGATTTTTTTCCTTTGTGGCTCACTGGTTGCGAGACAGAGCGATTGGCGAATCCTTCTGGGATTTCGGTCTAGATTTCCAGGTATTATGATTTTTTTAACCTTTGTGAATTGTGATCTAATGAATTAAATAAATCTAAAAATTAGGTTCATGTGATTATGTCAATATGTGTGATTTTTAATGTTTTGATTTAACTTTTTATTTTCTATGAAATGAAGTTCTTTAATTTCTTGCTTTCTTATGTTTATTATTATTATTATTATTAAAATTATTATTATTATCATAAAACATTAGAATTGATTACCCTAAAAAAAATTAATTGTCAATTGATATACTTTAAAAAAATTATTGCAATTTTTGTTTGAAATTTGGTAAAAAAGTTTATCGCATTCTATTTTTTTAAGATTGTGGAGAAGTTTTTTAAACAAAAAACTCCTTCGCCACCTGATTCTTGACCATCTGCACCTTCACTACCTAAAGAAAGTGATTTAAGTGATTTTCGGTGGGCGAAAAGAAAAAGAATTTTGGATTATCACTCGTTTTGTGATTTTGACAAATCCAAAATATTGAGGATGGCTAAAATATATCTCAATGATTTTAGTAATGGTGAAAGGATGAGTGTTGAGAATGAGCTTGACCTTTATATTTATCACAACGTGCAAAAAGATGAAAGATTTAGTAACTTGGGTAGTTTAGTTGAGTTTGCTAAAGTGATGGTAAGTACAAGGAAAAATTTTACATTTCCTTTGGTCTATCGCTTATTGAAGCTCGCATTGGTTTTACCTGTCGCTACGGCAAGCATTGAGAGATGTTTTTCAGCAATGAAACATGTGAAGTCGGATTTGCGTAATCAAATGGGGGATGAGTTTTTGAATGCTTGTGTGATTTGTGCTCTGGAAAAGGAAGTATTCTTAAATGTTACAAATGAAGAAATAATTGATCGCTTTCAAAAGATGAAAACTCGAAGAGAACAATTGTAAGAGTTATGTTCTATCTATTTAATTGTACCTTGTTTTTTAATTTAATTTTAATGGTAAGAAGTATGTTCTATCTATTGAATTGTCTCTTGTTTTTTAACTTTATTTTTTTCACTTTAATTTACTTAATGCCCCAGTGGAAGAATTTCCTGGATCCGCCACTGCACACGGCATCAAACTTTAGTGTCAAAATATGTGCTGACTACATCATGATTCATGTCTACATTGTGTCAAATTTATCGTCTTAGTTTAATTTTTTTAGAAAATTACTATAGTAAAAACTATTTACTTATAATATAAATCTAATATAATGAATTCATTTTTTTAATATCAGTTTTTTTAAAAACATTTACTCCGTTTTTTAAACAATATTTAATTTTGTCAAAGAGATTACAAGAACCAAACTAGGACAAAAATTTGGAGACAAAAAGAGTAGCATTTTTGGTGTGCGTGTGTGTCTATATATATATATATATATATATATATATATATATATATATATATATATATATATATAATATATATATATATATATATATATATATATATAATATATATATATATATATATATATATATATATATATATATATATATATATATATATATATATATATATATATATATTATATATATATATATATATATATATATATATATATATATATATATATATATATATATATATATATATATATATATATATATATATATATATATATATATATAATATATATATATATATATATATATATATATATATATATATATATATATATATATATATATATATATATATATGGCCGTTCGAGTTAAAATTTAGGGTTAATTTGAGTGCTGGGAAAGGAGAACGATCTGAGGCCAAACGATCAGATCGGATCAGATCAGATGTGAGCTTTGTTTCTTTCGTCTGATCTTGGTTTGTTTTGATTTGATTGAGGTGTTAGGAATTCATGGCTTCCGAGGAAGATTTGATACCCTGGCCTGATGAGCCTTCCTCTCCAAGGAGCCCACCGATACCCTGGCCTGATGAGCTCTCCTCCTCCTCTCCAAGGAGCCCACCCCGGAGACCATTCTTTTCTCATCGGGATGATCCCTCATCCCCAGAGGAGGAGAGCCCAAAGGTAGCAAATCCCGAGTTGTACGCTCAATGCATCTATGCGTTAAGTGCTACTGTGGACAATGACCCTGCTGATGACTACAAAAACACCAACATCTGCTTTGACTTTGAGAGAGTGTTTTTCGAGTACTTGGTTTATCAACAATTGGAATGGCTTGTGGATGGCGAAAACTATCTCACCAACAAGTGTTTGCCTTCAAGAGAGATGGAAACAAGACCTCAGACAACAAAGGGCCCCCCTGTTCTGGCTTTTATCTGTAGCCAAGGGGTTTTGATTGGCACAAAACGTTGTCCGTCTGTTCAGAATAACATCAACATTAACATCAGTTGTCATGTGATTGGCTGTGTCACTGGAGGAGAGGCTGCGGACTGTGAAAATGTTTGCAGTCTCCTCCGCTCTCTCAAGTACCCCAAGAAGAAACGCCATTCTGCCAAAAAGATTGCAGTGCATGTAGCCAAGGTGTTGTCTACCCCCCCTAACATTCCCCTAAACCCACACCCTTGCCCCCACCCCAGCCCCCCCTCCCTACCATGGGGTACAGTTATCGATGGTTGAAAGAGATATCAAAATTTTCTATTTAGAGAACTAGTGAGATTGGAGATATCAAAATTTTTAGACTTCACCAAATATTCAAAAAAGACTACGATATTGGAAAATATCAGAATCTATATCTCTTAGGTTCTCTAAACGGGTTTAGATTTACCAAAAAAAATTAAAATATAAGCATTGGTTGAAATTTCTATAGAAGAAAGATATAACGTATTCCAAATTGTTTACAAAGAATGCTGTTTACAAAATGCTTGTCTCTCAAAACAAACTTACCAGTTTTGTATTCATTTCATCTCAAAATAAATTTTACACTGCAGTTTTACATTATTCTTCAAGATTTCTGGTGAATTTCACTTAGATTTAAACTCAAGCGGAAGTGAAAACATTAGACACCAAGGGACGGGGATGAGAATGAAGAGTAAAAAAAATCAAGGGATAATAACACAAAATAGTGGGTAGATGCCCTCTACACTGTCAAAATTATCATCTTAGTTTGATTTTTTAATAAATTTACCATAACAACTATTTATTATTAATGTAAATTTAATATAATGAATTCATTTTTTTAATATCAATTTTTTTAAACATTTATATATATACATGTACATGTACATGTACATGTACATGTACATGTACATGTACATGTACATGTACCTTAGGTTGATAACACAAATCAATTTACAACTCTCAAATTCCTATGGACTTTGCAGGAGTCACTAAAACACCATTTCACAAAACTTTGATTTCCCCTTAAGAATAATAATAAAAAACAGAATGGAGGACAAAAAAACATGCTCATCTCTCACAGCACTTCAATCATTGTTCTTTCTTTCTTTGTTTCTTTTGTAAATATATTTACAGCATATCATCAAATGAGACTTGTGGTTACTGTAGTCTGGGACATCTCAGTTCATGAAACTGCAGAAGAGGGATATAAACAGAAATAGTATATACACATTCCCGCTGTTTGCCCGACCCGAGTTACTGACCGAAATGTCGTGGGCGCCCACACTGTATGTATTTCCAGAGCCTTCCTCCTTCACTTTGATGCTTGAAGAACCTAGGGATTCACAAACAGCAACGGTATGAGAATGTAAGTATTTCAACTAGGGGCTTGTTTGGATCCCAAACAGCAAATTATTCTATTTCCTTTTTTCGAACCGGTCACTAATAAGCAGCACAGATTCAGTAGAATCCCACAAAAATAGGATGGGCTGAAGGGTGGGCCAAGGTGCCCTACCGGCCCAGACCCATTGGGGGGGGGGGCATTTTTAAACACACACACAAATATATATAATTGTTTTTTAATAAAAAAGATTAATTTTTTAAGGTATTTATTACGCTACTTATGTATAATACTATGATTTTGTTATGCGTATTACAACAATCTTAATTGTTGTTTTTAAAAAAATAATTTACATAATTAAATTTGTTAGGGCCAAGGGGCCATTTTTATGTCTCGTCCAGGGCCCTCCAATCCTCGGGGCTGGCCCTGAGCCTACCCAACCACTATTCTTAGATCTCCAGGTGGCTCTGGTCTAAGGCCATACCCTACACATATGTAATGTGCTATCATGATAAGGAACATGATGAGCATGAATGTAATAATATTCCACAGTCACAGAACGAAACAGAATATGAATGAAGAACATGGTAAGAAATGAGGAAGACTCACAGTTATATTCAGTGAAGCCAACAGTCTGGCTTTCGAGATCATACACAACCAACTTGCCAGAGAGCACAAGATCTGCAATAGATGAAACCATGCATATGTCGAAAAAATGTTCAACTGTAGTAAGAAACAGAGTTTAACATTTGTGCTTTGTAAGAAGATAAGAATACCTCCCAAAAGGGTCATTTCCTTCCCATCTCTTGTCTGCATTCCACTGGTCTGCCAACCGAAGCAATACTCGTTATCCTGCAAATGGTGAAACAAGAATGAACCAGCTTTGCAAGTCACGAGGAGGGTAAGGGAATAGAACTAATGATGCTGTCCCAACTGTGGACAAGTTTTCCAGAAAAAAAAGAGAGTAAAATGTCAAATGGTCTCTTAAAGAAAAATCCAAGGCAAGCACTTTTGGATCCTTGTGCAATTTAACTAGTCGAATGGTTTAAAGGGATGCTTTACTATATCGGAAGTTAAGAAAAGAAAGCATGTGGATAAGACTATTGAAGAGGTTCATATGCTTTACTAGTAGCATCAGAGTAGAGGTAGGTCTACATACATCCAAGACCCCCCCCCCCCCCACACACACACACTCTCTCTCTCTCTCTCAAGTGGCATTTAGAGCTTGTTCTCTTCAACTTATTCTTATTGAGAATCTGAGATCAGATCAAACGAGATCAGAAACAACTTTAGATATAACTACAATCAGATCATATCCGACCAGATTAGACCTTAATAAACCAAATAAGATCCAATCACATCAGACAAAGTGAACAAGCTCTTACTATGATTGGTTTGGGTTGGACTATAAATAGTGGCAGTAAAATCCATTTCAGTGTTTAATGCATCTGCATTGAGATCACTTACGTGAACTTGGAAAAGATAATCATGTGGATAAACTGTCAACTTAAGTGAACCCTTGAATGTGAAAGTTACAACAGGGAACCCATCATCAACACTGCAACGCCACCGTAAAAAAGCATTTTAGAGATAGTTAGATCCAGCAGAAATTAAGTAAACTACAATAATTCAGGGAAAAATAAAATCTTACTTCCCATTGTAGTTTATGCATTGGAACCCTTCAACTCTATGGACATTCAGATCACCTTGCTTTTCCATCAACTATAAAGAACCAAAGCCACAAAAAATAGTGTCAAAAGTTCATATGAAAACATGTATCTGTTACTACGTCTTTGCAAAAGAATTGAAAGAATCGCATGAACAATGTATAAGAATATATAATGCACCTTGTTCATGAGAGGCTTAAAGATTGAATCTGGAAGATAAGCCAATGTTGTGCCACTATCAACTATCATATTTCTAACTCCTGAGTCAAAGAAAGATGTTCGAATGTCTAGAGCTTCACCACCCACATCTATTTTTTCCATAACAACATTATAGTGTGGCCTAAGATAGAAAACACATAGAATTAAGACATCATTAGCTGAGATGGAAAAAATGGGTCAAAGTCGAATAATAGAATACTTGGAAAAAATAATCTGCTAGGAAGAAAAGATTTCTAATTTAATAATGGCATAAGTGAGAAGCATAGAACTAGAAATTCAATACTTCCAACAAAGCATCATTCCATCAACCGGAATAGCAAATGCATTCTCGAAGTGCACGAATTTGTATTAGGCATTCAGGAAACAAGATCAAGATTTATGATAGCACATTACATATGTGATCCATTTTTTATTTTAGTTTAGACATCTGTCACATGTAGTTTATTACGGTTGAACAAAATTTTGATGGATGATACTGATTCTAAGCCTTATAAATTCAAAAAGTAATTTCATAAATTATTTGGACGCTCATGTGGTGCGTCCTATGTGTCCAAAAATTCTGTACTCTTAGAGAACCCTCACATGCAACCAGAGGACAAAAAGACCACACACAATTATGACTTCAAGGCAGCAATGACATGTCGCAACTCTTCCTTACTTTTCTCTTGTTTCCCGGTTTTATTCATTCATTTGTTCTTTCAAAGAAAAAAATGGAACTGCTAAGCTTTCAGATTCCACGCTGAAAAATGTTGAGCGCATAATGCTTAAACTGAAATAATTGCTCGCTATACCAATCCCAACATTCAAGAGAGGAAAAAAGATAACCTAAAGCGTTACGTACTCATTTTCAACAAGTGGTGTTGAATTTACTTTGGGTTCAACTATTTGTCCGATAGCAAAGATGCCACCCCCATTCTTATTATCCAAGCAATGTGAAAATATCTTTTTCACCTTCCCAGATGCTGCTAGCTGTGAAATGACAGATGAGTTCGCTTGTCCGAAACCAATAATCCCGTCAACTGCTGCGGTAGATGTACCTAATTCTCCAGATTGTTTGGCTGAGCACCTGAGAAAAGATGTAAGCTTTATTGGGATTAAACTCTCTATTGACACCAATGGGACTATAAAGGATTCTAAGCATGAAAAAAGAGCCATGAAATGTAGTGACTTTAAAAAGCAGGTTCTTTATGCCAACATAGAACTTTTAAAGCCACACTGAAAAGTGAGTTGGGAGTGCAATTTGGTGGTATTTTACATCAATGAACCAATCCCTGCATAGTTTTTACTGTCCAATAAAGAAGATCACAAGATAAATGTGAGATGCCAAAATCTTAAGAACTGAGCGAAGGATCGTGTAGTCAGCAGTATTAAAAGCCTGTGACGCTACGCCAAAAGTCTCAGTTTAGATCATCATTCACCTCAATGTATTAACATTTAAAAAATGCCCTAATTAGATATGTGGACTTACCCAAATCCGATTGGCCCTTTCATGGATGAGGTTTGAAGGTTTCCGGTCACTTGTTCAAAATGAACCTCGTCTTGAATAAAGTATCCTGCAGTGGCACTGCCATCTCCATAAGTAACTTGAAATTCGCAAGCCATTCCAACCTTGCAATCGGTATATGGTGCATTGAACATAGTGGCGCAAAGATGTTGGTCGCAAGTAACAGCTTGTGCTGTTGAAGAGGCCTTTACATCATAAAGCTTCAAGTCTATCTGTTGGACAGGAAACAAGATATCAACACATTCTGTAACAGAAACAAAAAACTTTTTTGAGGGGGGCACGGGGGTGGGGTTCAATGAAAAATAAGGGATGCACCCCAAGGTTGCTCTTTTTAGGGCACTTGTCGCAGCCAGCACAGTTCACCCACAGAATGTCACTTCCAGTATCAACCTGGACATGATAGTCGATTGAAGGCGTTCCAATAGAAAGTTTGGTGTAGTACAACCTGCAATTTTTAACCATTAGTCATGTACCCCCTTCCAAAAGACATGCAGAAGAATGACACAACAAGCAGAAACACTTGTCTTTGTGTCTTTCTCATCCATTCCCAGTTGTTTCCCTCCCTCTTCTCTCCCTCGGCTCACCCACCATTTGTTCCCATCCAATTTTCTCACCAAGATCATTAGTCACACTTTTCAACTAATCTAGTCATACCATGACATAGAGTAATGATCATCATACATAAAAGAACACATTAAAATGCACATAACATCTACAATTGGCATGTTTTTTTTGTTTTCGTTAAATCAAAAAAATGCATATGCAAATAACACAAGAATTTTGCGTTACCCAAAGTACAAAATGCAGATGCAAATAACACAAGAATTTCGCAGATTTGCTGAAAAAAAGAAATTTACTGCATAGGCAAAAACAAAGAGATAGAGAACTAACGCAGCATCGGTGGGCTGGCCATTGCCGCCCAATTGGAAGTCAACAGAAGACAGCATACGTCCATGGCGATGGGAATCATGGGCCTTGAGCTCCGCCAAGGCGGAGCTCGCACGCCCACCATACTTATGCTTCACCTTAAACACCACATTCCCCTCCACCACCGCCGCCACCGCCACCACTAGCACAACCACAACCAACAACCTCAAATCAATCAAGGCCATTCTCATTCTCCTCCTCCTCCTCTTCCAATCAATCACATAAAAATCAAACACACATCAAATACACACAAACCCCCTGTTCTCATATGTCAAACAACGAATCAACGAATGATCTATTCACATGAGAAAGAAAAAAACAGAAACCGAAAAATCTATTAATCCTTCTTCGAATAGTACAATATCAACAACCCTGCGTTATTGTGAAGCTTTTACTTTTATTTTTATTTGTTTAATTTTTTTTAAATAATATTTTTTTTGTCCTTCTGAGATTAGCCTCTCGGAAGGGTTGTTGATGAGGAGAGGCAAGAGGAGAAAGAAAGACGAAGGGGGGGAGGGGAGAAAGAGATAGAGACAAGTGGATTGCCGGTTAACGGGCTGGAATTCTGGATTGTGAGGAGAGATTCAGCTTGAATTTCTTCGATTTTTTCGATTCACCTCCCACCTTTCGATTCTCTCTCTCTCTCTCTCGCTCTCTCAGAGGAAAATAAGACACGTTCATGTCCGGATTGCGGAGACGAAAAGGGGAAGGAAATGGTCGCACGTCCATCGCCATGGCTGTTAGTTCAAGCTTTTCAAAGCAGTATGAGGACTAAGGGTCATTTCATTTGAAACAAAATTTTGGAGATAAGGAGTAGAAAACTAAGCATTTTGATTTTTTTTTCTTTCTCTTCTCAATAATTTTAATTTATTTGTGTGTTTTTTATTGATTATTTAATGAAATAAAATATTTTTACCACTTTTTATTTTGTAGAATTTTTGATGTAATTTTTAATATGTATTTTTTTTATTTATGTAACAAACTATGAATAAAATAATTTCAAAAGATACTAGATTTACTTCATAAACCCCAATTCGTAATCAAATTTGGGACAGGTGGAATAATTCTTTTGGGAAGCGTTAGCATTTTGAAAAAATTATCTAGAAACAGTGTTTAGTGTTAGTATTTTCAAGGTTAATCTTCACCTTAAAACTTTTTCCAGAATGCTACCGTTAATCGCAAACGTTATCCCTGATGGGTGTATTTCACCCACGACCGGTCAAAGGCAAGGACCGGATACTTGACCGGTCAGAAAGGTCGAACTTTGGAGAGAGATCTGAATCGTCAGCAAAGGGATGGTTGGTTGACCAGAAACTTGACCGGTACACTTCGGGTTAGTATGCCGGTCAAACTACGCCATCGCCTAGATTCGTCCTCCGAAGTTAGCCAAACCAACCCTCGAAGATCACCCGGTCTAGTTTCCGAAGATCGGAGAGCGTCGGCAGGAAGAATCCAAAAGAAGCTTGGACTGTAGTGGTTGGCGTTGCAGAGATGCTGGAGGAATATTTCCAAGCCAGAACGTGACAAGGAGGGTAATCCCCCTCGCAAGATGACAAGGCGGATCAGGGACAGTCATCTCGCACCACATCAGCAGCGTGCCCCCACGTGGGCGCACGTGGACCTGTCCCCCAGCTTAGTATATATATCCCTTGTAAACCTCAGAAAGAGGATCCGAATTCATTCTCTCTAAATTCCCTTGTAAAAGCACCCGTGCATTCTCCGTTATAATACAGATTGGGCTACAGGTGTTCCACCTAAAGTCCTACCGGTCAATCCGTGTGTTTTTACCTTTCTTACCTTGCTCAGTCGAACAAACTATTCTAGACTCGGTCTAGTATAGTGTGACCGGTCAAGTAATTTACACCATCAATCCCCAAACAGACATTTTATCTATGTATTATCATTCAAACTCATCAAATATTTCCACTCACCGTACAACTTAAGTGGAAATATGAGGTGTAAAAGGACGTTCTTGCTGAATTCAACTCTTAGCTAATGTAATGTGAGATATTTTATAACGTTTTTGAGTCATTTACCTTCGAACTCTCCAAAATTACATGATTTCTCTCAAGCCTTAGAATGTACACTAATGGTGTTTTGAATATTTAAAAAAGTTGCATCAATAGTCCTCTACTCCTCTACGCTAGATTTAGAAGTGTGTTAATGATACGCTTGTTTAGTACAAGCATGAATTCATCTAAGGGTGTGTTTGGTGAGCAAATAGGATATGACTTTTGATATCCCTAGATATCAAAGTCTTTTTAGATATTTGGTGAAGCAAAAAAAGAGATATCGAATTCGATATCTCAGATATCATAAATCTTAAAAATGAAGGATTTCAATATTTTCCAAATTTGGGAGACATCACTATGGGGGTTTGATATCTCTCTAAATCGTTGATCATTCCCGTCACTAGCTACCATTCGATATCATTCCCCTGTTTATCACTAATTGAATCATGATTTTATATCTCTTCAAATAAAATCATTTTAAATTTTAAAACTCATATCATTTCTTCGAGTTTTCATAAACCACATCTTATCATATCTCCAAAATTCATCAAACGGGCCCTAAAGTATACAACATATGAGTTCTGCAACATGACATACTTACACATTATTATCTTGTACGTAATCCGTTTGTCCCAAAATGTAAGCAATAATTACTATTTCGGTCTATTGATAATTTTTATTTATTTACTTGTTTTGGTTGACCATTTGATAAAACAAATATTCTTGTCACATCTTATTTTCTAGAACTTTTGATATATTTTTGAACGGTGTAATTATTCAATTTTATTTCTCTACCAATTTGTATATAATATGATTTTAAAAGAGATGATACTTTGCACGTCTTTCGAAATGTTGCTTACATTTTAGGATGAAAGGGAGCATATTTTTAACTTATGGAAAACCTAGATAATGATTCTCGCTTTAGTCGTCGATAATCGAACTCGAAATCTGGACATCAGTCGATTAATCTCTTCATCAATGAGTTAAGTTTTTCATCTATTCATGATATCTTCATCAAGTTTCAACAGTTTTAATGATGAATGTGTGATAAACATAAATTTTGAATAGCTTAGAGGTATATAACATAATTATTAAAGTTTAAAAGAAACTCATAAAAATTTTGAAAAATTTCGAACAGTAGAAAAATCTTACGGAGTATTACACTTTACAAAAAGATCATTGTTAAAATTTAGGACAAATTTAAATTTCATTCTCTCTTACTCATTTAAGATTTGATTTTCATTTTATGCAAAAAAAAATTAGATTCTCATTTAATTTTGTTTTCAGGAGACTATTTGAGTTGAAGAAACTAAGAAAGTCAAGAAGGCGTTATCTCTTTCAAAAAAAGTTGCTCCTTGTCCAAAAAAAGAAAAAAATATGGATGAGCTCCGTTCCCGAGGTTCTCTCGTATCCGGCCAAACAGTCACAAAGAAGAAGTAAATAAGATTTTGATCGTAAATTTTGAGAGCGAAAATTGAAGCTTGCACCTATTACTTGCAAAGATTCTATTTATTAAGTAATTATTTTCAAAGAAATTGAACTCAAATTTTACAAAACCGCTCAACTCCCAACAACTTCATCATCATTTATGGCGTTTGTCCTCGTTGAAGTCTTGTCTCACGACTTTCTCTTTCTCTCTGCTCTTCTGGTTAGGGGTCGCTCAACAAAAAACCTTGCAGTCAAAATCCCTAATCGGAGCTCGCACGGATTCAAAGGCTGACGACAGCGACCGACCAACCACCCAACACAGAGCGCAGCCATGACCGATTCTCCTTCCATCTTCTCCCCCCTTCATTTATACCACCGGCATGCGCAGGCCTCTGCTCTTCGACAGTTCCCTCTCCCCCCGATTCCAGTTAGGGTTTCCATGAATTTCGGGTTTCCGAGCTGTCGATGGAGAGGAACGCGACGACGATGATCGTTCCGGATTACTACCGGCTCGCGAAGTCTGTTTCGTGCCAGGATTCGATCAAGACTCTGCAAGCCGATGTTGATTATGCTAATTTGCTGTAAGTTCGTCTCCTCCCCTCCTTGATTCGCTTGTTCTGCGGTTATGGGTTTGAATTTGTGTGCCCTAATTCGGGTTAATGGTTAATAAAGTGATGAACTTGGTCTTCTTCGTCTTCATCCTTTTCTTTTTTCATGCGGATTTCAAGTAATTTTGGGCGTGTTTGATAATTGACAGATTGCAGGTTACCCAGTAGCAGTTAGCAGTTTTTTTTAAAAAAATATATTCTTCTGTCACCAAGTAAAATTCCTTGTTTTTTATTCGACTTAAAATAAATATTTCATTTTTTTTCTTTATATAAATAGCGGCATATGCGCACCTAAATCGCTAGTGCTTATATTACAAAGTCATAGTGCGAGCACGAAGATTTACTAATTCGTTATAGAGCGTTGAAGGCGTACTTAAATCGTCAGTTTGAGGATTAAGCACCTCGTAAATTTTTTTAAAGAAGAATTATGTTATCTAGGGATAAATACTGAACATATGACCTAAAGTTCAAAAAAATACTAGTACTATTTTCATATGGTTTATGAAGTATTTTTTTTTCTTTTTTTGGGGTCATATTTAGGTTAGTGGTTAATGAGGGCAGAACAATTTTTTCATGGTACTCGCTGATAATTGTCTGGTACCATATTTGTTACTTATTGGTCTTTCTCAATGTTAATTATTTCTCCGTATCACGAAACTCTTTAAATATGTGACTACTTTCATACTCCGAATTCTTCTCTTTCAGAGCAACCTCAATTCCGAGATTCAAAGGGGGAACGTATTTGCAAATGAAGTTGGTGTACAACGATTTGGCACCGTTATTTTTGGTCTTGTTCCAATGGATGAACTTCTCTTGTACATGCTTACTACCCAGTTATCTAAATCTCTTCAATATCCTTCTATACGAGGCGAGTGTTACTGCCAAACATATTGAATTCTTTCCAAGAACATAACTCGATGTGATATTTTCACAGATTTGATATGCATTTCTCTTTTTTCAGGTTTCTGCTGATGGTAAACAGATGCTGAAATCACATGGAAGGAAAGCAACCGTTCGAGAATTCTATGGTATGCCTCTATTGTGTGATAATCTATATATATTATGACATTTGACTTATCATTGTGGTGTGTTTGGAATAAAACCTGCCCAAAATACTCTTAAAAATAGTGGATATTGTAGTACCTCGTCTAAACATGGAATTAAAAGAAGCTAGAAAAGATTGATAGTATTACTCGTACCAACAAGATGCATATTCTTTTCGAGAGTCACTTAGAATCTCCAAAGTTAGGCGTGCTAGACTTGGAGCAATTCTAGGATGGGTGACCCCTCAGAAAGTTCCTTGGATGCGAACGAGTGAGACAAAGTACGCAGAAAAGACTTGCGTTGGTTTGTGGAGCCAGTCAACAATCCTATGAGCAGACACCTCTGACGAGGGTGGGGTCCGGGTTGTTACACATGTCTTAATAAAACCCTCTTCTACTATGAGTTCTCATCTCTTGTGGTGTAATTGCAGCCGTGATATTACCATCTCTACTGCGCCTGCATGGCAATTCATCTGGGCGCGCCGACGAAGGTTATCGTCCAAAGATTGCCGTGAGTGCGAATTTCCAAGAGACGACGAAGAAGAAACACTGTAATTCTGACTTGGAGAGGGAAGACGAGTGCGGGATTTGCTTAGAACCTTGCACCAAAATGGTTCTGCCAAACTGCTGTCACGCCATGTGCATTAACTGCTACCGCGACTGGTAGGTTTACCTATTCCTCCGCGAATTGAGTTTTAATATTAGATTGATGAATAGAGCGTGATTTGTCTAGGGTACGTTTAAGTAGGATCCTATGTTAATCATGATTGCCCTTCATTAGGTTTCCAGGAGTCGAACAGGGATATTACCGTTTTTGCCCCCCCCCCCATTGACCACGTAAACTTGTTTTTACAGGAACGTAAGGTCGGAGTCATGCCCCTTTTGCCGGGGAAGCCTGAAAAGGGTGGAGTCGGGAGATCTGTGGGTCCTGACGTGCGACGGGGACGTAGTTGACCAGGAAACGCTGTCGAAGGACGAGATGCGTCGGTTTCGTAGATACGTAAATGGGCTCCCCAAAGATGTCCCAGATGCTCTCTTCTTAGTCTATTATGAGTACTTGATCTGAGTGATGAGAGGGAGAATGGGATACACATGTTCAGTTGTACAGGGTGGTGATAGATCATCTTATGCTTTCTCAATTCTTAACATGTGGATCTTCTTCTTCTTGGGTAGAAATGGAAGAATTTTATGTATATCTATTTTCACTGCCTCATCTTAGGCTCTGTTTGGATGGGATACTCTATTTCTGACACCATTCTTTCTTTTTACAGACATTCTCAAACACTGAATATTGTTAGTGTTAGAATTAGCATACCCCTAGGCCCAAACATTTTTCATTTTTATTTTTCATTTTTATTTTTCTCTTACCAAGGGAGGTAGAAACTTATAATGACATTTTTGAAAGTAACTGAAACTTAGTTGAGGGTAATAATGTAAAATCACACAATTCTGGATGTAATTCCGGAAGTAATGATGTGAACTTTTCATTTATTTCAAAATTACAATTACCAAACAAAACAAACTTAGATTTACATATATGAAAGGAGCAAAGATCACTCCAGAGTACTATTAGGTAACAAACCACAACTACGATCACTCGAGCTTCACCCCGACGCAAAAAATGTCGTCTTTGCTCCCCCGTGAAAGCGCGGCGTCAATCAACACCCGAGCTCCATCTTTGCCGTTGTTGAATTCTCGGACGCAATCGACTACCTCTTTGTTTGACATAACCTGCACAGAAATCACCCACCATTTCCAATCTTAGTTATGGGCAAAGCACCAAGTCACGAAAGCTCTCGGCCCGCGAGCTTCCCCTTCCCTTGAGTTAGTTGAGTGGTAGGAGAACTGCCCCAAGGATTCAAGACGGGAAGTTCACCCATGCTTGAATCCCAGCGGGGCGATGACTCTCTATGCGCTTCAACATATTACGAGCATATGTATAAACAAATACTACGAGTATATTATAAGAGTCAGCGGTACTAAAAAAGAACAAAAAAGGTTTTGGCCTACAGAATATGTGACCCAATTTATAGTTCTAGTTTTCCTATTGCGTTCATTTTGGGAAGGGGGAAATGATTTCCCGAAATCTTTATCTATTTTCCAGTGTTTGACAGTTCTGGAAAATAATTTCTAAAGTAAACGAAATAAGCAATGTTCTGAAAACCGGACCGGTCATTGGCAAGGTCGAGCAATTGAATCAAACGTTAACCGGTCAGACTCGGTTGAACGGGTCAACAACCCGGTCAACTATAATTATAGTGAAAATATTTATATATATATTCATAGAAGTATTTAAATTTGTATTTTTTTCTTCTCCACCTAGTTTTAATATCATTATTTACATACTCCGTAGTACTCTTTCACAGTTTTCCATTTTTAATTTCTATTACTTTGATTAATGTTTTAGACTTTTTAGTTTATTGAAATAATAAAAGGTAGTGTTTCATTTCTTTATTTTTTAAAAATAAGTACCTAAAATAAATGTATCTTTTTTTAAAAAAATCAAGACAAATGTACCTATCTTGTTTGAAAAGGAGTTAGTATAAAATGAATACATCACAATGAATTTATGGGAAAGTTTTATAGACAACCCTCTCTAGTCTCTAGTAGGGCAGTTGGATGTGCGACGGTGCCTTTAATTTAGGGTAAAGGTTTTCAAACCCTACAAGTCTATCACTAGTACTTCACTCTGGCTCACTCCAAATCAACGCCACATCAGCATTGACTGTACTCACTATTTCACTCACTTAACATTCATAGTACTCCACTTCCACTGCAACGATTACTCATTATTACTTATATTTAATTTTTTATTTATAATCAAATTAAATCAAGTCTTTTAAAATAAAAAAATTATAAATTATTCTAAAATTTGTTTTTATTCCAAGTTTATTATTTCAGTATTTTAATCTTATTTTTTAAATGTAATAGTTTTTATTTATATAGCATTTGTTTTATTTTCTTTTCCTAGTCTATTTGTTTAATTTTTATACCATTTTGTTTTTTGTTTAACCTTTTCATTTTATCAGGTCTACCACAGAATATATATATATATATATATATATATATATATATATATATATATATATATATATATATATATATATATATATATATATATATATATATATATATATAATTTTCATGCCATTCTTCTTAATTACTCCATGACCACACTCACGAAATGAATCACGGCGACCCTCACGGCGGCAAGGGAGTGGTGTTATCCACCGATCACACCAAGTTGGTGGTGCCACAAAAGATCACGCCGGAGATATGTGAGGTATTACGGACAACCTAAGAACTACTCCCTCCGTCCCAATTTATAGTGTCTGTTTCGGTTTACGATATTTGACTGAAATTATTTTCAAATCATTTTATATGACAAATGGTATAGAGTTAAAAAATAAAAATTATATATTAAAACAAAAGATCTACAAAACTAGTAGTGACAATAGTACTTTATTTTATCAAATTAGTAATGAAAATAGAGAAATAAAGTGGATGAAGTTTGATCCTGTGAATAGTAAACGGGTACTATAAATGGGGACGGAGGGAGTAAGTTTTTAGAAAAGAAAACATAAAACTTACCTTTGACTCATGAACCGGTCGGGCAAAAGCTGGTCACCTGGTACAGCGTGTTTGTCTATTTGGCAATTCTTTGCGGGTTTCATAAAAGGACTGTATTGGACAAGCATCCGAGTCGCGGTTCAACCGGCTGGTCCGGTCAGGGTTTCAAAACATTCAAAATAAGCCCATTTTTTCATTTTTTAAACTATCAACCAACCACCAGAAAATGCAACCCAGTTTTTTTTTAATTTTCATTTTTTCAACCTTTCAACCAACTTCCTGGATTTTTTCATTTTTCTCCATTTTCCTAATTTTAGATCAAAACTCACCACGTTTTATTATGCTATAACAAAAACTACGGAGTACGGAGTAAGTTTTTTCACTTTTCAAAATTTCAAACAAATTCCAAAAAACTAAATTATTCTACGGAAGTCATTTTCCAGAACTCATTTTCCATCTTTCCAAATGGACTTTTACACTATGTTTGGTTCAAAGATTTTGAAAGGGAAAAGAAAAGAAAATGAGATTGAAAAGAGTTTTTCTTGTTTGGTACTTTGGTTACCCACAGCCTAAAAAAAGAAGTTTTTCCAATTACCCATAAAGTTTCTGCAATTCAAAAACTTCTATCCTTTTTTTGTTCAAAAGATGAGAACGGAAAGAGGAAAACGGGCGTGTTTAGAACAAAATCGTGTCGTGTTTGGTTCGATGTAGTCGAGATGGACTAGTATATTGTTTTGAAGCATTGTTATATTTATAAGATTTGTTGTAATTAGCAATATTTTTACCTGCCTGTACTCATATACCTTATGAAGGGTAATTTCGTAAAGAAAAAAAAACAGAAGGAATTAGGGGAATTTACCTAAAAAGGACTAAAACATAATGACTTTCTCAATATATGACCATATGTTTTTATTTCCCAATGTAGGACCATTGGTCATTATCTATTAGTCATTGTTCAAGTAAATGTCCACAATCACTAGACATTATTAGTCCTATTTAGAGAATACAAAAGTTTAAATCTTGGGAAATGACTTATGTTTTAGTCCTATGTTTTAGAATTCAATATTTAATTATTAAGAGTAGTGTCTAAATTGAATGATGATACCTTCCATAAGCCATCACTGGCTAGAACTATGAACTGAGTTTCTTTGCCAATCCTCTCCATTGTGACATCAGGTTCCACAGTTATGTGCTCTTTCAGTTTCGCGTCTCCGAATGCCCACGTCATTGCTAACTGCCCGTCCACACGCGGAACGTTCCCTGCCCATTTCAGTAACATCAAGTCAATAATAAATGTGTACGTAACTACGTATATAATTCCAGTTTCAGTGCTAATAAAAGGATCTTTTTTGAGGGAGATCCGGCTTGTTGAGGGAAACGCTTGGACATTTTTTAGAAAGAATACATTCCACAAATGGTCTTTAATAACATGATGTTTTCCATATATAGTTCCCAATTCTAAGAAATAAGATCCGTGGTATTTGATGTTTGATAAGTACAGTACTCCATAATCACTCGGTTAGTCCTTTGAGAAGTATATATGGAAAACAATATTTAAGTCGGGTCAAAGGACTGATTATGGAATGGTTCTCGATTATAGAGGGCCACGAATGTAATTTCTTAGAACTAGAACTATATATGTAAAACGCTCTGTCATTATAAAGGATCGTTTATGGAATTTATTCTTTTGAAAACTTCAAGTGTTACAAATAACATAAAAACTCAAAGCTATTAAAGGACAAATGCTAGGAAAACAAAGAAGCTTGAACGGAGAACATTCACTAGGATTCTATACGAGTACCGGGCTTTTTTGCAACAAATCCCCCTGTCCTCTCGACCATTTTTTTCTCCTTCCTCTTCAGTGGGTCGTGGTCGACTGTGATCTGCTTCGCCTTCCCGTTCCTGCAAAGAATTGCTCGGGAATCCCCTACATTTGCCACAACAAGCTGCCTCCGATCGATTAATATTGCAGTCAATGCCGTGGAGCCACCCGGGCACCGACCACGTTCTCTAAACCGTAATCATCTGTGACTTTGTATGCTTGTTTAATGGCGGAAACAGGATTTTCCCAGAACTCGGGCTGTTCATAGGACCCAACAACAAAAAAGAAAGAGACATTGTATGAACTTGAGAGCCTCAATCAATACTAACTATATACCACTGTTACCTCTTTCAATATATTATCAAAGAGATGAGTGCGCAAGTATTCGGCAACTTTGTGCCCCGAATGACCATTGAAAATTGCATATAAACCTAGGTCATGGCCATTCATTCTTCTATTTTCCGCGACAAGGTAAAATCTTCCATGCCGTGATCCATCTTCCCTTCTACCAGATGGAAACCATGGGAGATGCGGCGTTTCTTCATGCTCTTCCGAGCTCCGAAAACTACACCCTCTCTCCTCGTTTCTTCCTCAACATTCCACACGCCATCATCGTCGTCTTTAACTTTTCCATCATCTCCAGGTTTCATGCCGACGTCCTCATGGTCAAGTTTTGGAAGCACATCATTTCTAACTCTCTCCTGTAACCCCTGCATATTAAAGATTGCCAATTTAATAAATAAAAAAAACCCCACTTGAGAATTACAGAGGTCCAACTGTCCAATTTAAAGGAAGAAGAAGACGTGGCAAGCTTAACCAGAATAACAAGGAAGAAGAAGAAGAAGAAAACCATATGAAGCAAGTAGAAGAGCAAGTGAAAACAGCCACAAGATTCCAACCAAGTACTGCTAAGAACTAGTCTAGGTAATTAATAGTGGGCCTGTTTGGGAGCGTTTTGGATAAAATTTTGAAATATTTACACTAAATAGCAGTAAAACTTAAGTCATTTTTCTAAATAGCACTTAAACTGTTTTATTTCCTAAATAATACTAAATAATGTCCAGAAGTAGGAATAATGTCCAGTGATGGCAAACATTTACTTGAATAATGACTAAGGGATAATGACTAAAAGTGCTACATTAAGAAAAAAACACATATGATGCTATTTTATGGCTGGACACGGTACCGATATGGTACCGTTACCGGCAACGGTACCGCCGGTACCAGCTACCGTCACCGTCGCACGGTACGTTACACCGGTGCCGGGAACCGGTACCGGAACCGCCCCAACCGGTAAAGGGGAGGGAGGGGAGTCTTCAACGGGTGGCTGCCACTACCTGCAAAAAAAACATTATCATTAAAGGCCATTAAGGGGTTAAGGGGGGAGGGACCCCTCAAACGGCTACTTAGCCGTTGAGGGGAAGGGGAAGGGCCGAAGGGGAGGGGAAGGGGATTGGGGGCGGATTTCTACAATTCTACCTATAAATATATTTATTTTTTAAAAAAAATTCACACACTCTCCTCTCTCAATTCTCAACTCTCTATCTCTCAAATCTCAAATATTCTCAATCTCTCATTTTTCAATCTATTCCTCATTTCCTCTCTAATTATCTATTAATTCTTATTATCTTTTTTTAATCTTTATACAATTTATATTCATATAATAATATAAATATATATTGATATATTATTATTTACTAAAATTTTATATTATCAATTTTTTATAAATTAATATTATAATTTTGAAATTTAATATATAATTAATATTTTAAATATTTAATATAGTCCTTTTTTTATCAAAAAAATATATTAAAATGTCGAGAGAGTCTGGTAGAAGGTCCGTGGATATGGGCGCCGTGAACCGAAGTTTGAGGAAAGGCAAAGTTAAAGCCACCTCCGACAGTTCGACCTCACGCGGTTCTCGAGGAAGACACTCCGTCTCTTCCTTTCCTACTATCCCCAAACAATTCATCGGGGACGGTATGACGGATGAAGATTTCGACCAATACATTTCTGGTAGAGGGGACACGAATCTCCCCACTCTTGATAGTTTATTCGAGGATGTTGATGAAGCAGGACTGGACAATCTGGATGGGGACGAATCTCCCTACTCGTGATTTCAATGATTCTCGTACTGCTGAAAATATTTTTCTATTGCTTCAGAGTATTCTGCGGCAACTTAGCTGATAAAGTTTTTGCATTTGGTTTTGATAATGCTACTAATAATACTGCTGTTATTCCTAGACTTAGAGAAATTTGCCCCCTACTACGACTATGGGTAGATTTTTGCATCAACAATGTGCCTGTCATGTTTTAAATTTATGTGTTCAACAGGGACTAGAAGCTATAGGGGGGGTTTGACGAATATTAAAGAAGGAATTAGGAAAATTTGGGGGGCTCGTCTAATTTCGAGGTCCTGGAAGATATTCTGTAAGTCTAAGGATAGAAAAGAAATACAATTTGCCAAAGATATCAACATTAGATGCAATAGTACTTACAAGTTGATAGCACAGATTCTAAGCTATAAAGAGGAACTTGCTGAATTTTTTAGGGATGAACTTCGTATAATCATTTTACTTATTGAATTTGTTATTGTTGAAAAATTAAATGTCATATTAGAAGTTTTTAATAACGCAACTCTTACTTTTTTGCATGTTTACCAACCAACTATAAATACATTTTTTAAAGAGTGCGTTACAATCGCAACATGTTTTCGTGAAAGTATGGCTGATGAAGATTTGTACTCTTATGTCTCTCCTATGAGAGATAAATAGTGTGCTTATTATTTGTACATTCCTGATATTTATAAAATAGGTATTATTTGTGATCCACGCTTTAAGATTGAAAATTTTAAAATTCTAATTGACTATTACTACACTTGTTTTTTAGATGAAAATAGTTATTACTACATCCATTTAATAGAATGGAAAAATGAAAGAGATAATTGAGAATTTGCTTAAAGAATATCAAGGGTTATACGGTACTGTACCAGAAGAAACAGCACCTCCTCCGCCCTCCAAATCAAAAAAAGGTTTTAAAAGAATAGTCGGTGGGCTTCTTGCAAAGAAAGGGAAGCGTGCTCAGCCTTCGACGAGTTCAAGTGGTACAACAGTAAGCTAGCACAACGAACTTGCTCGCACAACAGTAAACGCTGCCGATAGTCTTTTCCAAAAAAGCTAACCCCATTAACAAACAGTGTCGGCAAGGAAATAACTCAACATAAGACAAAACTAAGAAGGCCCAAAGAACACGCATGGGAAATTGGGAATCCACTCACACGGACAAAACGTCGAACACCCAAAGAGCAGACATGGAAACCTCTGTTCCGTGCGTACCTTAAATCCGACAAAATCCGTGTCCGCCGCCATGTCCATGCTTCTTCTCTTCTCTGAGCTCTGCAAGTTCTTGAAGATGATGATGTGCGTGAATATGAGACCGAACTCGGCATTCACTCGGCGCCCCGAGACGAGATCGCGACACGTGTACAGCCTAGTTTGGTGTCAAATGTTTGAGAAAGCCACTGGCCCTTTGGGCAAAAATATCTCTCTCTAAAGCCACTTTATTTGGGCAAAAATTTCTTCTTTAATTTTTACTCCATCCCCCCTGTATTTGTGTAGGAAAATGTTAGGGTGCCACCACATGGGTGCTACCATGGGTGCACCCATGCTTCGCACAGACAAACACAGACGATAATTGTCTGTGTTGCACAGACAATTATCGTCTGTGTTTGTCTGTGCGAAGTATGGATGCACCCATGTGGTGGCACCCTAGCATGGTCCATTTGTGTATTTGTCTACATTTGACTTTTGGAATTGTTTATCTAAGCACTTTGACTCATCAAACTCTCTCAATGTGTAAGCCTAAATATAGTCATGTGTGATCTTGTTTGATTTATCTTAACATATAGATTATTAATAGGGAGTATATAATTTCTATAATTTTTTAATATACAAATTACAAAACAAAATGGATTATAGAAGTACATTGGATGGTGTGTAAAAATGAAAGTGGACAAATACAGGGGGACAGAGGGAGTATATCTTTGAATTCCAGACTCTATTTTATTTTAAGAGTAGTTTACCTAAATAGGACTAAAATATAAGAGCATGGGCAATGGTGATGCATAAATGGAATGTCACACGCTGACGTGAAATTTTTCAACCAATGAAAAATAATCTAGTCATTGAGTGGCAAGTAAGTAGAATGGCATGCACTACAATGGCAAGTCGTTATTATCACCTTTTTTCCATTTTCTTGACATATTTGAATTACTAAAAATTATTTTACCTATTTATTTTATCAAAAAAAAGTATCTCTACTTACTCAAAAAAGTAACAGATTATTTTAAATATTTTAATTATAAATTTTTTTGTCATCTATTCCATATTTTATTTTACCCCTTCATCTCAAATTAGATTACAATTTTAGAATTACAATACAAACCTCATGTTTTTTGAAATTATTTTATTTAAAAATTAGTATAAAGATAAAAAATAAAACTTACATATTAAAAAAATCACGTCAAAAAGTGACTAGTATTTTATTTTAAAGAATAATCAATGAAAACATACCAATAAACAAAAAAAATCGAGAGGTGAGGAAAAAAATTATAATCTATTGCGGGATGGAGAAAGTAAAACATAGTTCTATTACCTTACAAAAAAATATTTTTTTTCTCAAATAAAAATTTAAAAGTAAAAAAAAAATAAAAAATAGGATGGGTTGCCTCGCCCAAGCCTTGCACCCCGTGGAAGAATGGTACTTCCACGCGAGGAAGAATTTTTTTTGTCTGAGGTGGCGTGGCATGGCAGAGGCGTGAAAGCCGCTGCCCATGCTTTAATGACTTTCTCAATATAAGATCATATGTTTTTCATCTCCCAATGTAGGACTATTGATCATTATCTATTAGTAATTATTCAACTAAATGTCCAGCATCACTTGAACATTATTCTTCTCACTAGTAATTATTAAGTCCTATTCAGAGAATAAAAAAGTTTAAGTCCTACATTGGGAAATGACTTATGTTTTAGTCCTATTCACTGCAAATTTCACTTATTTTAATTCAGCTTTCCTGAAAGTTATAAGTTCTTTGAAATATTTTAATATATTAATGTTCTATTGTTCAATTTATAAAATTATTGTTATGTCCATGTTAGACTAAATATTTTAGGGATATAAATTGAAGTAAGGTAGTGGGTATGTAAGAAAAATAATTACTCCGTACTTTAGAAAATTAAATTAATTAATTAAAATACTAGGTTGCTACTCCCTCCATCTAAAACGTTCTTCCTAGTTACTATTCACACGGTCAAACTTTAATCATTTTCTTTACCTATTTTAGTTAATTATTTGACAAAATAATATAGTCTTGTCACATTTTATTTTCTAAAACTTTTGATGTAGTTTCTTAAATATGTATATTTTATTTTTAATTTTACACCTACAATCTAATAAATTGAATTGAAAATAAAGTCGGTCAAACCAAGCTAAGTAAACAGAAATGAAAAAAACATTTTAGGACAAATGGAATAATAGTTATAATAATGTCCTAATTAATTTATCTGACCAATTTGTTAACTAATCTCTGAAGAATTTTTATGTCCATTTGTCTATGAATATGAAAAACAATTTAGTTACCCAAGATTAGCACACTAATAATGCCTAGGGATATGTTAAATAGATGGAGTAGTTGTGACATAATTTCTCACTAGCAAAATTAATTAGTTAATTTAATAGTCTAACTAGTTAAAATATCTAAAAAATCTTCACTACCTAAAACTAATTCATATATCTTTTTACTCATCATTATTTAAATCAAACTGTTACTTTTGCTCAATTATATCAAATTATTCAAATTTAGAAGACTTCTTACACCAATTAGTACACTTTGTTTGACTAGTTTTAATAGAAATTTTCTTTTGATCCCATTTTTAAAATCGGCATGAGAATAAATTGATCCTTTGTTGTTACATTTACTACCACTAAAACTACTTTATCGCAGTGTCGCCGTAACTCAGTGTCAGCAAAACGCTCCCATGTAACAATGGCCAAACTCCTGTTTTAGTCTTAAAATACTTAAAACTCTTATTTTAATATTTCTATACATTTTACTCTGATTCAGAGTATTTTACCATATATATAATTATAATTCTGTATTTAGGTTACATAATTAATCACTATCCATGCATATTCATAAAATATATTATATCAAACTTTGATGTTAAAATAGATTTATCCTTTTTCAAGCAAATGAGAGACTATAAAGTGTGATGGAATGTTAAGTGAAGCCTCGATATTCAGAAGACAAAATGTTGCCTTTGAGCTAAAACAAGAGCAACTGTGTTCATGGAACGAAAAAATAAAAGTAAATAAAATATTTCTCTACTGTAAAAGCAAGATATTTACAAGCAATAGTAACATGAGACATTTACAACATGGGGCAGGTAGATCAAGACAAGGCACAATTTTGGGCTGGTTCTAGTTCTTGAACCAACGGTTCTGGTACTGCCACAGGTACCGATGGGTGGCGGTTTTGGTCCGAGTTCTGGTCTGTGTGGTTTTGGTACCTTTTCGAGAACCTTTGTTTTAATTATTTTTTGGTTTTTTTCAAGCCTTTGGTTGTAGGTCTTGGATATGTTTTATACTCTAACACGCCCCCTCTCGTGCAGGTGAGTTATATACTTTTGTTCGAGCTTTGCACGTGAAAATTATTTTTTTGTTTTTTGAAACTAGGTGGCAGTAAGTTTTGAATGTGATAGTCAATCAAAGCTCTGATACCATGGTAGAATTTAAGATGGGTTAAGGGTTAACCACATTAAAAGATACTTGGGCAATATGACACTTGGGTTGAACCGCATTAAAAGATTGAATCCAATCAATTACTTAGTTTAACTCAAAAGTTTATATATCGATTACTTTTCTCTTCAGTTTTCGATGTGGGACAATTTAACACTTAATCCCAAATGAATAATCGGGTTATTTTGAATCTAACCGGGTTGTCACTTGCAAATGGACTCTCCCTCCTCAAGAAATAAAAGGATCGAAAGTGTCAACACCTGCTAAAAGACCATGAATCACTCACTATGGACTTCTAGGCAAACAATTGGATTATATGGACCACAAGCCGTTTTTCATACGGAGAACTGGGCTGAGGACTAATGGACCGGTAGGAATGAAGAACCTTCAATGAGGTGGGCTAAAACTTACTCTGATATCATGTTAAATAATGAAATAATGTATTTACTCCAGGAATTCTAAATAATACAATAGCGTATATATATGAGAGATTCCTAACATAGATACGAATAATCTATTAAAGAAACAAAACAATAATCAAATACTGCCATAAATATTAGAAATATCATTATTGCTCAACATCACTTTTTAATTAAAGAATGATATATGGCTAAAAGGTACGGAGTATATCTAAATGGAGATGTTATTTGTAAAATAATAAAAAATTGATAGTACATAAGTCGTAACTATGTATAATGCCCCGACGGTTAAAAAAAAGCGACGAGGTAAAGAACAATAAAGAAATCTTCAAATTAGCTTAAAGATCGTTCACCTAAAACTCTAGCATCATAATAATAATAATAATAATAATAATAATAATAATAATAATAATAATAACAACAACAACAACAACAACAACAACAACAATAATAATAATAATAATAATAATAATAATAAAATTATAAAGGTGGGTATGGTGCTTCTGGGTGATCAGGGTAGATTTGTTTGAGGGGCACATCGAGGGCTTCGCACCACGTGGATAATGCCTTGCTAGCAGAGACTATGTTCAATGCCCTGACGGTTCAAAAAGGTGACGAGGTAAAGAACCGTAAAGAAATCTTCAAATGAGCTTAAAGAGCATTCACCCAAAACTCTAACCAGATACTAATAGTGATAATAATAATAATAATAATAATAATAAGATTAATAATGATAATAATAATAATAATGATAATAATAATAATAAAAGTCATAATAATAATAATAGTAAAAACAATAATAACAAAAACCACAACAACAATAATAATTATTAAATAATAATGAGGAACCATATGCTTAATAAAGACATGGCAGTAATAATTAAAAAAGTAGGTAAAAATAGTGCCACCCAATATGGAATTAAAGTAATTACAGATTCTAGTGTGTTTTATTCATTTTCCATTATCATGCCGATTCAGATTAGGCCTCAAAACAAAAAAAGGGAAAAAGTGTGACCGAATAAAAGTGTCCTATATTTTGTTTTTATTGGAGCAAAATATCACTCACTTAGCGGAGAGGGCCCATTTGATGTGGGACAAATATCATACCTTATAGGTTTTAATTTGTAATATTCTTAAACTTTGAATTGCTTTGATAGAGACTAAATGTGAGAAGTCATCCCCAAAGACTAGCATGTTAGGTGAGAGTCCATTTGGTCTATAACCCCATTTGTTGCCCATACCACCGATGTGGGATATTGTCTCATATGTTATAGTTGATTTTAGTCTGTAATGCAATATTAAAGTTTCATATCCCAAGACGAACCAATATAGTACAACATATTTCAAACATGACGCGAACAACTATAAAATCTAGTTCAAGCTTGACTTTTTAAGATTTTGTGTTCTGGGCCCAACTCGGATTCAACTCGTTTAGACTCAAGCTCGAACCTTTGTATTAACATTTTAGTAAGCAGTTGAAATATAATAAATGTTATAAAGAGTGATTTATAACCATAATATCTTACTATAATCATTATATAAATGTGCACAATATCCATAAATGCACATGAAATAGCATAATGACCCCATAAAATCACTACACTTTTTCCTATTATTCACTTTTGTTCTTATGATAGAGATGGATCTAGAGAAGAAAAGTAGGGGTCGCCAGAAGATAGAAATGAAATTGATTGAGTGCGAAAATTCCCGAGCTGTAACATTTTCGAAGAGAAAAAGAACTCTCTTTGACAAAGCCCGACGATTTTCGTTTTCAACAGGCTCCACCATAGCCATCTTCTTTGCCTCTTCAAAGGGCTTCATGCATGCTTTTGGCTCTACCTGCCTTCACTACATAACCAATGAGTATCGCGCTCGTCAGCGCGATATGGAAAGCCTAAATCTTCACCTTCACCGTCATCTTCATCAGCCACAACAAGAACAACGTGTGGATATGTATAGGACAGGTCTGAATGGTGTGCAAGATGTACACTTTCACGGTAGCTCCAGTTTTGAAAAACGTGGTATTTTTAGAGGTTCAATGTTCTCACTATTTGAAAAATTTGATAAATAATCCCTTTATGCCCAAATAGAAATTCTCACTTTCCTTTTTTGTTTATTTCAAAATAAACTTCTCATTTTATTCTTTTGTAAACGAAAAGTGTTATATACCCTACAATGTTTCTCTCTTCTCAAAATAAATTTTATCCATACTTTTTACTTCCCAACAACTTTCTAAAGTCACCCCAAAAATTTCTTTTGAGAACGAAACATAGTCAAAGTTTTGCATTATTGATACATAATCGTGAAAATCAAATTTAACATCGAATTTAAACCAACCTAGTCCACAGAAAACAAAATAATGCTTAAAACATGTTTGTATACTTTCATGACCTCTTTGATTCTTTATTATTTTAGGATCGGTTTTGGATATGCAACTGGATCTCAAGAGAGATCCAGTAGACAAGTTGAAGGAGATTTTGGAGTGTCAAGATATAACCTTGTTGATAGGCTCGTTTGATCCTTCGAACGGAGAGCACATAAAGGCGGCTTATGACTGGGTTAAAATTTGTTGTAGAAAAGTGCAAAAACGGATAGAGCAGCTTTCTGCTCTATCCATGAATCCTGCTAGAGGCTTCAATCTAAATGTTGAACCCTCGACCGAAGATGGTGAAATGGTTTTTCCTTCTCCTTCAACTGCAAATGGGGGTATAAGACCAAGCTTTGATTTGAACGTCGTGCCCGTTGCAAATGAAGATATGGTTTGCGCCACGTCTTCGTCTGTGAATCGGTTCAAAGGGTTCAATTTGAATGTTGCGCCTAGTGGTACAGATGATGAATGTTGCACCCAACAGTACGAATGATGAAATGATTTGTTGAGTAACTCAATTCATGTGAGGGACTAACGATATCATTATATCAATCTTCGTATCATCTGTGACGTGATTGTAACATCAGGTAAGGTGAAACACCATTTTACATAGACCATGCAAATTCGGCATCAAAATTTGACATCATGTTTTCATAGACAAGCATAGAGAGTCATTCTCTGTGTCGCATAGATGGTCATTATCTATGCATGTTGGTAAAATACATAATGTCAAACTTTGATGTGAGAGTAGATTTGCCCATTTCATACAGATCAACTTCCTTTGATTAATAATTTGACGTGGGATATTGTTGTCTTTTTCTCTTTTTATTTATTTGTTGGCTTCCCAGTCTCACTTGTTCTCTAGTTTTTCCTAATTAATTAAATCAAATAAAGTCAGCTCCTTTAATTCATTACTTATTCTCTTTATGAGATAGACTATTGTGATTTTGTTTTGAAGCATTGTGGTGCTCAACGTTTTCAACCTTTTTTTTGTTTTTGTTGTGATATACAAACTAAATGAAATAGGATGTAGTTATGATTCAATATCAAATTAGATATATAGTGTTGTGAGGTAGTAATATTGTAATTAATTTAAATTATTGATTTAACTAAGCTAGGAGTCTGCCAAGATTTACCCAATAAAGTAACATGTTTTCAAGACAAGTGATCATTTGTAGTTAAAAATCATGAAATTGTAAAGCATGAAACGAAAACAAGGTAAATTTGCACATGGCCCCTCAAGCTTTTTCTTTTTGGTCTTGGAAGTCACATAACTATGTGCATTGCAAGATTTCGATGCCTTCGCAAGTTAAAGTTTAAGAAAAAATGGTGCAAAAACTTGATTTCTCGTGCCGATTTTGTCGCATGTGATCAAGTTCAAGTACCGGTTCTTTAAAAAATGTACAATACATACAACTAAGAGACATCCATCCAACTTACCTTCCAAAACATCACCATTTCAAGAATGACACCACCTTTGACACCATAGTGTCTCACCAATGCACACAAACGGTTAGACATTACGGTGTCAAAGGCGATATCAAATGTGAGGTTCCCATTGCTTTTTGGAATGACCAAATGCACAACAATACCTTCCAATTCAAAAAAGGAAAAAAAAAACTTGAAAAACATCACAATTGGAGCACATAAATATCTTCAAAGTGAAAGAAAGAAACATCCTAGGAATGGCGCGAAGTATCTTCCAAGACAAGCATGCCGTGCGCACTAATTTACAAAAATCACATTTTGCTCTTGCACATCTTGAACACGAAGGCGTCATAAAAATTTACTGCATAGCTCTCTATACCTGACAGAGGTTTAAATAACACAACAGTAAATCGTAGTAGATCCTCATGTGCGCTGCACGTGGAAGCTACTAAGACTTTTATACAGACTGTTGGAGTAAAGATCGGCTTGTGTTCCCTTTCCTCCCTGCCCTAACCCCATCAGCATTGTCTGAACCACCAAATGGAGGCTGTTCAAAATCCCAAGCTGAAGATGGCGATTGGCTATAATTATTGGGATGGTCAAATCGACAAGCTGGCCCGAACTTGCAAATTCCATATCGGCTGTAAAACGAGCAGATCGTTTGCTCCTGAAATGGCATCACAGAAGAAATCAAACAGTTTAACTTTTGATGGAATACCAGAGATGCATTGTGTAGTTCCACTTTTTGACATGAGAATTGTTATTTCTCTTTGTGGTCTATGAGTATAAATTTAGTAATTACTCACTCCGTCTCTGAATCAACTTTACACTTTTCATTTTTGGATATCTAAAAATCAACTTTACACTTCTCCGCTTTCACTTTTAGAAAATAGAAAAATGCTACGGGGCCACCACATGGATGCTACCATGGTGCACCCATGCTTCGCACAGATGATTACCATCAGTGTTATCTGTGCGAAGCATGAGTGCACCCATGTGGTGGCACCCTAGCATGACCTTAGGAAATATATATGTGGACAACTCTATTCCTCTTTCTTTCAAATGAACTTCAACCATACACTATTAACTTTCCACCAAACACCTTTCACTTTTCAACATTTTTCTTAAACTCTGTCAACTGAATGTATCAAGTTGATATGGAAATGTAAGGAGCACTCTATAGGTCTCTCAGCTTTTCAGAATGTACCAAATTAGTCCAGAAATTCTGAAATATCAATCACTTTACCAGAACTTAAGTACTTCACCCTTCTTATAAGGGTGTTTTGGACATTTGACTTTTGGAATGAGGGGATTGGATTAGAATATCAAAACAGAGAAAGAAAGTATGATTGATGAACCAAAGGTGATACGGAGTATTAACCATCATTTTATTTAAAATCATGCAAAAAAGATGGCATTTGGTGTAAAACTGTGCCACTGCTTTTTTGTATGAATTTAGTGTTGAAATTCAATTGATTGAATCCATATAATAGCATGGGTCACAACTAGTTGGCATTAAGGTGATAATGATGATGAGAACATCCAAAAAAATCAAAAACATTTGTCAAAATATTTTTCCAAAAAACCACCCGGACAGGAACTCGGAAAAAATAAACTTACAGGTCGTAGAGGCAGGCCCTTCTCATTTAGAACTGTTTGCATCCTGGGCACTTGAGTTTTCGGATGATGGAACTTGCAATTAGATTTATATTTACAATCACCAGTTTTTATGAAGTAACTGCATTCAGGTTGACCAGGGCGTTCAGGATAATCATCACCCAGCACAGGTGCATGTTGAGCATGAGATGAGCTGAACTTCTCTGTCACGGAATTGCACATAGCAAATGCCGGAGGAGTAGGAAGGCCCTTCTCAGATGTTTGGTAGACAGGTGCCTCAATAAACAAAACAAAACAAGGAATATTTATTACAAAAGAACCTTTTCTGTTTTCTCCAACCCAAGAAAAAAAATCAGCCTAGAAGGCAATAAGGCACCCTAAATCAATAACCATAAACTTTCAAAACAGGACAGCATAGTGAGCCTGGCTCAACAAAGACAGGCAACATGATAAATCAGTCATTACGTGGGTGCTGTCTTCACCAGGTTGATCCAGACCAGACTAGAATGGATCAGATTGGACAAAATCTATAAAAGAAAAAATAGATCAAATCACATTCTTTTCAGGCTAAGAAAGATGCCCTAGCTCGCCTTACAAAAAATTCGCAAAGTGAAGTTTACTTCACAATACACCAAACTTAAATCCAGTAGATAATCAATGTCAGATACTCAAACCTAGTATATCAGTCCCAAAAGGTGGACAAATGGGCTAAAACTGACCATAAAATAGGAATCAAATCATTGTGGGCAGTCAATGTGCAGACCAAGCTTTAATACCATGCCTTAACACCATACTAAATTGGACCTAAGTCACCTCCTAAAGGATCCACAAGAAGTGAGGTTTATCCCACACTTACACAATAGAACAGATTCAAATCAGTATACTGTTGATGTAGGATATACACAGCACATGCATGCCACAAAATGACATTTTAGAATTGTCTAAATATCACTGCCAACAATAGGCATTAATTAAGTCAAAAGATTACCTGATAACTACTCCATTCTGGAGTGGAAGAAGACACACCTTGTGTTCCTGGATACATCACAGGAGAAACATACGATGTTGTATCATTGATTGCTCTCGACGAAGACCAAGATGTCACAGTTGACTGGGAGGAAGCTTGCACTGTAATAGATCTACTTATGTTGTATGCAGAAGAAGAATCATCCCCTGCCATAATGGTGGGCTCAGGATGATGAAATCTGCAGTTCGATCCATACTTGCATGAGCCAGTGCGCATATAGTATGGGCATTCCTTTTCTCCCTGCATTTATAAGGAGAATGCTCCCATTATAATTTTTTTTGTGAGTGCCTAAGAGACACTAAGGGTCTGGTTGGACAACAGAAAAAAAGCTACAATAACAACAACAACCCAGTATAATCTCAACTTCATTGGGGTCCCATCTGTCCAGGGGTCAAGATGTACGGTGTCTTACGGTCTTACCCCTGGAATAAACAAAGAGGTTGTTTCCAAAACATCATAGAAATTAAAAAGCAAGGAAAGTTTAATGTGCCATTTTGATTTAGGACACAGAAAATAGGGAGGAAAATGTAAGGGAAACATGGAAGAAAAGAAAATGTGAGGGAAATTAACACATTTTCAGACAACAACCTAGCTGGAACCAAGAGTAGGGCTTCGGAAGGGAATGTGTACACAGGCCCTGCCCCTACTCGAAAGTAGAGGGGCTGTTTCCAAGAGGCCCCGGATCAAGCAACAAAGATAAACATATTTTCAGACTAGTAAAAATATTTCAAAAATTGTTTGAACTCATTTTATTTATTCTGGTTCTATAAATATGAAGAAAGCCAAGCCAAGCATATACAGAAATTTCAAAAGTATTCCATGCTAGCACTTCCGATGATCCTAACAGAGAATGATAATCCAGAAACTGAAAAGAGGATGGGTAAAAAGAGTGGTAAGTTTATTAGTTAACTGGGAAGCCCTAAAAAGTTAACATATTTAAAAGAAGCAATACCGGTCGCATTGGCAGGCCAAGAAAGTTAAACTCCTGAATGGGTGATGTTTGAAATTTTTCCCTGCTATGATTGTATTTGCAATTCTTCCCATATTTGCATCCACCTGAAGTTAGGTAGTACTGCAGCTCATGTAGAAAGGAAAACTAATGAGCGGAAAACGAGATTATAATTCAGGCTTTGAAAGAAGAATTTGTATCAAAGGAGTTAAAAAAAAGGTCGCAGTACACCTCATGTCACATATATTAACTAGAAACTCTTGCTAGGGAAAAAATAAAGTCTTTAAAATATTGAAACATGTAGATTTTGTATTATAGCATAAAGCATACACATCTCTAAAAAATTATCACATAATAAACACACCCAAAAATTAAAATAATGTCTAGCTTTTGAACCAATTAACAACTTAAACATTAAAGCTGCAAGTGATAAGAAGCAGCATTTGCAGAGAACGCCTAAGAAAAGTCAGAAAGAATGAGAAACACAACAGAATGAAATGACCTGAATTTGAAAAAATTCACAAGAGTTGAAATATGGGCGTGTTTGAAAATTTGTTACTGGAAAACAACATGCTCAGAAACAAGCAGCCACCGATTGATTTCAGTTTTCTGATTGAACTAAAGAAGATTTAAATTGCATTAATAAGAGATTTGAACAGTAAATTTTGGATCCATGTATCTTCAAAAAGAAAAATGAAAAAAATATTCAAACTGAGTCTTGGATACTAGAGTAGGGGCTTTTGAATGGAAAAAGTGAAAAACCAGTCTTCATTCTTAAGTTATAGATAAATTTGTGTGAACAAAAAAAACATAAGAAGATGTGTTATATGAAGACCTTAAGTCATCCTGCCAACCCTTAAATCATCACAAATACACAACTATTTTTTTAGGTTTTATATGCTTCCACTATTTTACAGAAAAAACAATTTGCTTTTTTATATATGTGTATTGAAGTCATAAATAATGATAAAGACTAATGTGTCAACAAAATAAATAGACTGTGAAATTATGTGACAGAGGGAGATGATTATAATGTAGAGCATGGGGCGCCCCATTAGACATAGAGTGAAAACAGTGGTGCATGTAGTGGCCTACTCTAGGCTGTCTCCTGTAGCGAAAGGTGAAAAAACAACGCAGTTGAATCCCACAAAAGTAGGGTTTGGGGAGAGTGTGTGTAGGCAGACCTCACCCCTACTTGAAGTAGAGAGGTTGTTTCCAAACGAAAGGTGAAAAAGTTGGAGACTTAGATATTGGGAGAAAATGGTAGAGCGCCCCCCATTCTAAGCCCACATCCGATTTATAAAAAAACAATTAGGTTCTGTAAATCCAAAATAGGATCACTTTTCCAGCATTTGCTAACACAGATCCACATCAAAAAATGGTGGTTTAGCATTTTCCAATACTCTCTTCTCATCTCCAAAAATATCCAAGAACCATAAGATGAAAGTAAATTTTTTAACAATTTTAAAGTACTTACTACTAAACATGCAAGTATATGCAATTACACAATTAAAGACATACATATAAAAATCTGCATCCCGCTGGTGCAGATGCATGTAACAAATTTCAGATATCATCTCCTTTTTACGACAGTCGTGCACTCATACATATTTCTTCTTGTTATAAGTGAGCAACAAAAGCAGTAGACAATAGTTTGGAACTATTGATTTCTATTTCAATAAAATCGCAACAAGCCAGCAGTTGATCTCTTAAGTCATTAACTGTGCACATCATCGCATGATGCGACCTGTCATCGTGTTCCCTGGTTCTTTCAACATAATCTATTCGAGTGTAACAGCAAGAACTTAGGCTGACACTGTTGCACAGCAGGAAGACCCACCATGGTGACCATATGGAGATGGTATATGCTCGTTCATTGTGAATATATAATACTTATAGGTTCCCAATCCAGTTGAGTAAAGACTAAACAAAAAAAATGAAATAAAAATCACACCTTGCATTCAGTCTGCACCGTTCTTTCTGGGTTATTTTCTTTCGGCACCCCCCTGTCTCTGGACCACTGGGTAAAAATAGAAAAAACTTATAATATAGTAAACATCTGCAGAACTAGCCAATTTAATCATAGCATCATACAAAAGCAATTGACAAAGAGACAGTGGGAGAAACAAAAGGAAACCAGACCAGACCTGTGTTTTCCTTCTAGGATGATTGAACTTGCAATGGAAGCCGAATTTGCAGGACCCAGTTTTCATGTAAAAGGCACAGTCCTCCGCATCTGGTCTCAAAGGATAGTTGAAAACGAATTTCTTACCATGGCCATTGCTGGAATGAAACCCGCCACCGCCCGCCCTGTCTCCTTCGAAAGAAACCTCATCGACCCCATTTCGAATCTCAACCCCACCTCTGCTCCTATCGTCCTCATCATAAACACCATACCCACCATGATGACCATAATCATACCCATAACCACCATCTTCGCCGCGAAATTTGTCTGGTTCCTCCAGGCTCTGGTTCCGCTCAAGATCGTGATACGCCTGGCTCAGCACCAAATCCCGAAGCTCATTGCAGATGATTCGCAGGGCTTCCTTGTCGTCGTCATCGTCATCCTCGCCGCAATTACCCTCTTCGGGCAACAATTGCGTGCTTTCAGGAGGGGTTTCGGGAGAAATCGATCGATTCTCCACCGATTGATGCTCGAACCCTAGCTCGTCGTGATCTTGCACCTCGGATTGGTGTTGCTGAATTGGGGTTTCTTCTTGAATTGGGATTTCTTCTTCCATTGCGCTCATGCGATTTCACCAGCAAGATGAAACCCTACTGGCAGAAAGTAAAGATAAATTGCAGTCTAAAAGGATGAAATTATGGATGAGAAGGAACGGAAGCCTGCTTCGACGTCAGTTCATCACTCCTCTTCCTTTCCTTTCCAAAAGATGAAAGAATAAAAATCTTTTCATGCTCTCTAGTTATATACTACTCCCTATTGTTTTTTTCTTTTTTGTTTTTGAACATTTTGACTATAAATTATTTAAAAAAATGTGTGTTTTTTAGAATCAAAAATATATTTAATTATAATGTAAATTTAATATATTTGAGTTTATTAGAAGATATGATTTTGATTTATTAAATTTTTTTAAAGCATTTACGGAGTATTTATTTAATATTATATTTAATTTGTAATCAAACATAACACGGAAGTCAAATTATGACGATAATTTTCGGAAGGAAGGAGTATCTTTTCTAGTAACCAAAGATATTGATCACGTTTGACTTCTTTGAATCAAATTGTACAAAATATGTTAAATTATATTTCTTTTGTCTTCAAATTATCGTCCTCTTAATTATTTGAGAGATTGCATAATTTTTATTTATATGCCTTTCAATGACCATTTCATAAAAATAGGCATGTCATCCGTATTTTATAAAAATTTTGATGTACATTTTAGATACAAAGTAAATTGTACTTTCTATTTTATATCAATTTAGAAAAAAAAAATTAATTTTACAAATTAAAGATATTGCACGTTGATCGCAAAAAAATGATAATTTAGACAAATGGTTACTATTGTATTTATATTACGGGGGACTATAAAAGTATTTTTATTATATTTGAGTTATGAAAAATTTTCAGATATTTATTTCATTATACACCCTTTGTCCGTGCTAGAAAACAGAAAACATAAATTGACTTTGTGGAGATTACGAAAGACTTTAGAAGTGATTGAAAAATTGAGAGAAAGTGTAAAAGTAAATGAAAGATAATAGAAATTATAAAAATTATTTAAAAAGTACTCAGTAAAAGAGAGTGTAAAGTGTTAAAAAAATTAAAAAAGTGATTGAAAAATTAAGTTAGTTATATGAAATTAGAAATGTGTCTTTTGGGATAGCAAGCCTTATTTGAAAGGTGTGCCTTTATGCACGGGATGAGGGAGTAATAATATGTAACACAAATTTAATGTTGTTGTTGATTAAATTTTGTTCA
This sequence comes from Cuscuta australis, assembly GCA_003260385.1. Lineage (NCBI taxonomy): Eukaryota > Viridiplantae > Streptophyta > Magnoliopsida > Solanales > Convolvulaceae > Cuscuta > Cuscuta australis. Next base: position 1,548,965 of record NQVE01000114.1, read on the forward strand.
ATTTGAGTCGTAAAAGCCAAATAAAACGAATACGGAGAGAATATTTTACAAAAATGAATACTCTGTACTATGTAATTTTTCTTTCAATTTATTTTTTCGATCCATTTTAATTAATATGTATGTTTGGGTTTATTTTATTTTAAGTTATTTAAAAATGAATTAAATATTTAAAAATTATATAAAAACACTCTACAAAATATAGGGAGTAAATTTTAAAAAAATGTGTGATTGAAATTTACACTCTATAAGAGTTAAAAATGAGTTGGGTCATACAACTCTTTTTTTATAGAATGGACTATAAAACATGTGACGTAATTATTGACGAGAAACTAAAAATGAGAGAAGAAACTGTTCCGGCGACGTTCTGTTTAATATATGGAAATATATTAATAATAATTTTTTTGAACATGCAATAATATTAATACTTTCTGTTTGTTCAATTTGTTTTTTTTGCAATCACACAAATTTCAGTAATCAATTTAATAAAAATTACATTACATAGAATAAGAACTCAGTTGTATCTCACGAAAGTAGGGTCTAAGAAAAAAAATTAAATTACATATTAATGCCAAAATAATTTAAGTAAATTTATCCTATAATTTTTTTTCAAAAACTATTTTTTATTGTTAAAACATAATGTAAAAAGAAATGAAAAAAGAAAGTAGTCAAACAACTAGAATTGAGACAAAAACAAATTAGTCAAACAACAAGGACTCACACAATATGTTCTTGTCTATTCTTTTACTCCTTATTTTTACTGTGACACTCAATATGTCTCAAATAATCGTTAAGTTGAAAAATGAAAAGTTGAATGTGTCACATACTGTATTTTGTAAATTATTTTTTTAACTTGGAGTTGACTTCCGCGAAAAAACTCCTAAATGTAAATACTTCTTCCATCTCCGAATTCATTTATTAATTTAATTTCACAAAATTTAAGAAAAAATTTCAAAAATAAATTACACAGTGTGTGTGTTTATATATATGATTGCTCGTCTGGAAGTTAAACGGGCCAACCTCATCATCCAGAATTTCCGTATGGAGTGTCTTTAGCTCGTTATGTTAAACGGGTCACAGGCCATTGAGTACACACTCCATACGGACAACTGGGCTAAAGACTAACGGGCCGCTAGAAATGAACGTCTAGACGGACACCTTGACAAACGAGGTGGGCCAAAACCTACTCCGATACCATGATAGAATTTAGGATTGGGTATGGACAACTGAATTGGGCAATAATACACTTGGGCTGAACCACATTAAAAGATTGAATCCAATCGATTAGTTAGTTCAACTCAAGAACTTATATACCGATTATTTTACTTTTAGACTTCCAATGTGGGTTGCACTCTAACATTACACCTTAACCATCAAAACCACTGGTGTCACTGTGTCACAAAGTCATGCCACTTGAAGTGGTGTGACATTACGGGTTCCTATATATATAATCATATATACACACGCCATGTGTCTCATATCTTTCTTTACATTTCGTAAAATGAAGAAAAATCTCAAATTTTTTAAATCTATTTTATTTAGATACCGGTATAAAACTTAAAATAAAAGTTACATATTTAAAAAATACATCAAAAGTTCAATATAAGAAGTAGTAACAAAAATATTTTATTTTATCATATATATCATGAAAAAATACAAATAAATAAAAGTTCAAGTTGGAATTGGAGGGGTAATAAATAATAACAATTAATTTTACGAACGGATGTGTGTAGGTACTCCAAAAAAAGTGTTGTAAGATTTGTTGTAACTTTGTGTTGATTTCTTTTTTGATAAAATGTTTTTTTTTGTTGATTGTTTCCTCAAGTGGAAACTTCTTTTCCCAAATGAAAAGGTAAGAATCTTTTTTTTTTTTGAAAAAAGAATCTAAAACTAACACGCCTTTATGAAAATATTTTTGCTTTTTGTTTTGACTGGGTCAAGATCTATATTATTAAAATATACTCTCTTTTTGCTTTTGTATTAAAATATACACTATGTTATGAAATTAATGATTGTTCATTTATTCAATTAATCAGGACTAATTTCTAGAATAGTAGATTAAGACACTCATTGATGAGTATCAATTATGTACAGTACTTCCCACTTGTATTTGTATCCATACCAAGGCTCTCCACTATAAATAGAGGCATAATCCATGCATTGTAATCACCATTAAGAATAAGAAGAAGAGTGAAGAATTAATAGAGAGAAGAAATCAGAAATATATTATATATATTCTCATAATCTCTGAGTAGTTTTTCTCTCATTTTATAACACGTTATCAGCACGAATTTGCTCAAAATCCCAGAATCCTTGTTCTTCTCAGAAGATATGGAGATAACTGCTTATGGCTCCAGTGGCAAAGAACAATGTCTAATTGACAGTGCCACAACGCACACCATTTTGAGAAACAAAGAATATTTTTCTCAAATGACATTAATGGAAACTAATGTCAATACAATCTCTGGTGTTGCAAAGCTCATTGAAGGGTCTGGAATAGCTTGTTTAATCCTTCCCCAAGGAACAAAAGTAATTATCAAAGACGCATTATATTCCAGCAAATCCCGAAGGAATTTATTGAGCTTTAAAGATATGCGTCAAAATGGTTATCACATTGAAACCATGACAGAAAATCAAAAGGAATACTTGTGTCTAACGACAACCAAATCTGGCAATAAAATTCTTTGTGAAAAGATGCCAGCGTATTCCTCGGGGCTATATTATACTCACATTAGTCCCGTTGAAGTGAATGTTATCTCTAATAAAAAATTAGATGATCAGAAAACATTCATTTTGTGGCATGACCGTTTGGGTCATCCTGGCAGTGTAACGATGCACAAAATAATTCAAAATTCACTTGGACATCCATTCAAAAATATAAGGATTCCAAGATCAATTGATTTTCCATGTGTTGCCTGCTCTCTTGGAAAAATGATTGTCAGGCCATCTCTAAATAAAATTGGAGTTGAATCTCTTGCATTTTTAGAAAGAATTCAAGGAGATATTTGTGGGCCAATTGCCCCAGCATGTGGACCATTTCGTTATTTTATGGTGTTGATCGACGCATCAACACGTTGGTCACATGTTAGTCTTTTATCTACAAGAAATTTTGCATTTGCAAAACTCCTTGCTCAAATAATACGTTTGAGAGCTCAATTTCCGGATTATTCAATAAAGAAAATCCGACTTGATAATGCAGGAGAATTTACATCTCAATCATTTAATGACTATTGCATGTCTATTGGGATTGATGTGGAGCATCTAGTTGCTCATGTGCACACTCAAAATGGTCTTGCTGAGTCTTTAATAAAGCGATTACAATTAATTGCTAGACCATTATTGATGAAATCCAGTTTACCTGCATCTGTTTGGGGACATGCTGTATTGCATGCTGCAAATTTAATTCGGCTAAGGCCTACTGCAAATCATATTTTTTCCCCATTGCAATTGGTTACTGGAAAAGAACCAAATATTTCTCACATAAAAATATTTGGATGTGCCGTATATGTACCAATTGCTCCACCACATCGTACAAAAATGGGTCCTCAAAGAAGGCTGGGAATTTATGTTGGCTTTGATTCTCCCTCAATTATAAAATATCTTGAGCCAATGACTGGTGATTTATTCACAGCTCGGTTTGCTGACTGTCATTTCGATGAGACAGTATTCCCAGCCTTAGGGGGAGAAAATGAGAAAAAGGACCCATGTACGAAAGAGATTACATGGAATGCAACAGGATTATCTTTTCTTGATGCACGAACAAATGCATGCGAACAAGAAGTGCAAAAGATAATTCATTTACAAAATGTTGCAAATCAATTGCCTGACGCATTCACGGATTCAAAGAAAGTGACAAAGTCACATATTCCTGCTATGAATGCTCCTGCCAGAATTGAAATTCCTTCAGAGAAAAATAAAAAAACTCTTGCAAATGAGTCTTCAATACGCAAAAAGCGTGGCAGACCACTTAGTTCAAAAGATGTAAAACCAAGAAAACTCAAAAGGCAAGAGACAATACTTGAAACAAAAGACGTTCATTCTTCAAAGAAAGAAAATGAACGAACCGAGCATGTTAATATAAAAAATAATATCAACGAACAATTTGTTTCAAATGAGGATTTAACCATCTCTGAAGATGCGAATAATTCAGATGAAGATAGAAACGTTGATAATTATGAGATTTCAATAAATTACGTTTCTACGGGATTACAATGGAATAGAAAAGATGTTCATGTTGATGATATATTCGCATATGCCATTGCCACAAACATCATGGATGAAAATGATGACATTGAGCCAACTTCAGTTGATGAATGTCGACGTAGACATGATTGGCCAAAATGGAACGAAGCAATTCAGGCAGAATTGAAATCACTTGAAAAACGGAGTGTTTTTGGGCCTATAGTTCCTACGCCAAAAGGCGTGAAACCAGTTGGTTTCAAATGGGTTTTTGTGCGTAAGCGCAATGAGAAAAATGAAATTGTGAGATATAAAGCCCGACTCGTTGCCCAAGGTTTTTCTCAAATTCCGGGGATAGATTATGAAGAAACTTATTCCCCAGTAGTTGATGCAACTACGTTGAGATTTTTAATAGGCATGTCTGTATTTGAAAAACTTCAAATGCGTTTAATGGATGTAGTGACAGCATATTTATATGGATCTCTCGATACTGACATATATATGAAAGTTCCTGGAGGGCTAAAGATGCCTGAGGTTTATAGTTCAAAACCTCGAGAGATGTTTTCCATAAAATTGGAAAAGTCACTATATGGACTAAAACAATATGGCAGAATGTGGTATAATCGTCTCAGTGAATATCTGCTCAGAGAAGGATACAAAAATGATCCAATTAGTCCATGTGTTTTCATCCATAGATCTAAATCAGGCTTTGCCATTATTGCAGTATATGTTGATGATTTAAACATCATTGGAACTTCTGATGAAATAGAAAATACTGCAAAATATCTCATGAAAGAATTTGAGATGAAAGATCTTGGGAGAACAAAATTCTGTCTTGGTCTTCAAATTGACCATTTGAAAGACGGAATATTCATCCACCAGTCAAATTACACAAAGAAGGTTCTGAAGCGGTTTTATATGAATAAAGCACATCCTCTCACATCCCCGATGGTTGTCCGCTCTCTCAATATACATGATGATCCATTCCGACCTCGTGAAGATGATGAAGAAATACTCGGTCCAGAAATACCATACTTGAGTGCTATTGGAGCTTTGATGTATCTAACAAACAACACTCGGCCAGATATTGCATTCTCAGTGAACTTGTTAGCCAGACACAGCTCGACCCCGACTAGGACGCATTGGAATGACATTAAACACATTTTGCGATATCTCAATGGTACCATCGACCTTGGTTTATTCTACCGCAAAGATGCCAAGGCCACTCTTGTTGGATACGCTGATGCAGGATATTTGTCTGATCCACAAAAAGCAAAATCTCAAACAGGATATGTGTTTACTTATGGAGATACCGCAATATCATGGAGATCGATGAAACAAACTTTGACTGCCACATCATCAAATCACGTGGAGTTGATAGCTCTCTACGAAACAGGTAGAGAATGTGTATGGTTGCGATCAATGATCCAACATATCCAGAGTGGGTGCGGTATAGAAACAATTTCTAGTCATCCGACTCCTATATATGAAGACAATACTGCATGCATTGCTCAAGTGAAAGGAGGTTACATCAAAGGAGACCGAACAAAGCATATATCACCAAAGTTCTTCTCAACACATGATCTCGAGAAAGATGGAAAAGTTGACATCAAGCAAATCAAGTCTAGTGAGAATCTCGCTGATTTATTTACAAAAGCGTTACCCCCAAAGAAATTTGAAGAACTCGTACACAAGATTGGCATGCGTCGCCTCCGTCAATTATGCTAAGCTGAGGGGGAGAATTTTATGAACTGTACTCTTTTTCCCTTGATCAGGTTTTTATCCCACTGGGTTTTTCCTGACAAGGTTTTTAACGAGGCAGTATATAAAATTAGAATGGGTTACTAAACTATGTCCATTTCACGAAGTACTCATCATTAATTGAAAAATGAACATTCAAGGGGGAGTGTTATGAAATTAATGATTGTTCATTTATTCAATTAATCAGGACTAATTTCTAGAATAGTAGATTAAGACACTCATTGATGAGTATCAATTATGTACAGTACTTCCCACTTGTATTTGTATCCATACCAAGGCTCTCATTTGTATCCATACCAAGGCTCTCCACTATAAATAGAGGCCTAATCCCTGCATTGTAATCACCATTAAGAATAAGAAGAAGAGTGAAGAATTAATAGAGAGAAGAAATCAGAAATATATTATATCTATTCTCATAATCTCTGAGTAGTTTTTCTCTCATTTTATAACACTCTCGACTAGGGTGTCAAAAATCCGGGCTAGACCATAAAATCGGACCTGACCGAAAAACCAGTTCTGAGTCAAACCGGTACAATCCCAGACTGGTCTCCGGTCTAAATGTTAAGGATCGGTGAAACTCCGGTCCAAGACCGGATAGTTTTTGTGTCGAACCGGTAAGACTTGAATGTATATTTTTTTTATTTTTAGTACCTATAATACGGAGTATGTGATTATAAATACAACTTTTTGTTTTTTTTCTTATTACTTTAGTACGGAGTATAATCTTTTAAATGTAATATGTATTCTTTTTTATTGATTTTCATTATTTTTATAACTACAATCATTTATCTTTACCTAAAAATCTCCATAATTATAAAACAGTAAAACAATTTTAAAAAAATTAAAGTATAATGTTTAAATTTAGAGTATTAGATCATTTGACATTTAACTTATTCTTGCAAAAAGCGAAATAATTTAAAGTACAATTTTATAATATTTTTGAAATCCCACAAACTAACGGAAGTACAAACTTATTTTAAACTTATCTTATTGTTGATTAAAATAGTTTTTTACATTAATATAGTTTTTTGAAACACACCCAATGGATATAAAAATTAAGAGTAGAGTTGAAATCAATTCAAACCAAGCTAGGTTGATGATGAACAAGTTTTAAAAATTTGACAAAAAAATTAAACAAAATCCTGGTTTTACCGGTTTTTACCCGGACCGAGCCGGAAAAAACAAGTCCCGATTGGCCCGGACCAGAATCTAATAGGTGCGGTTTCCAATCCAACTTTAAGTGATTCTAGCTCTGGTCCAGTCCGGTCCAATTCTGGACCGGTGTACAACCCTACTCTCGACATCTTAAAATTTTTGTGAGACATTATTTACACGGTCAAATATTAATTATTTTTTATATCTATTTTTTATTATTTGATAAAATAATATAGCAATATCACATCTTATTTTGTATAACTTTTGATTTAGTTTTTAAATATATAAATTTAATTTTATAATTTTACACATATAACCAAATAAATTTATTAGAAAAATAATTTCAACCGAATTTCGTATTTGTGAATACAAACCAATTACCCGTATATTACTCTCTTTGTATCATACTCAACTTTTTTCCGAAATGAAAATTATGAGTTGACTTTTATGTAGTTTAAGGAAAAAAAATAAATTCTATGATAAAAATGAATTGACCTAGGTGTATCTATAATGGGGTACCCTATTTGTATTCCACACACACAAACTTTTCATATCTGTACACGCACAAACATGGAAAGTAGATGTATGCGTCTATAAATGTCTGAGGTACAATTCTGGTACCTAATTTTGGGGTACAACTAGCATTGCCCGATAAAAATTGATAGATGCAGGATGGAGAAAAATAATAGAACCCACTTATTTGTTTCATTAAACAAAATAAAAAATTCTTTTGGAACAACTAAAAAAGAAATTAAAAATGTCTTCTAAGGACAAGTTATTTGAATCATCTTATATCTCTTTCCCCTCTTTAAAATGAAAAGATGATTCATTTTTAGAACTAAAAGACTACTTTGGTCTTTTTTCAACATAGTACAATGGCCAAAAATGATAAGTCAAACAACTTACATAGAAATGTGTTTTAAGTCAAAATAAAAATTAAATATTGTACGGAGTAGAATGTAACAATAGATGAATTGTATTGTCCCACAAAATAAACTCAATATTATGAAACCAAATGAGGCTTAAATGGTCATTGTGAAGCATTAATTCAAATTCAAAGATCTATCCTACCCAATTTATTACAAAAAAAAGAAAATTACACTAATTTTGGATGGCCTAAGGCTAAGACCATTTATATGTAAAATGTTTGGAATGGGAATGGGGTATTTATTTGATGTGTGTGTGCGTGTGTGGGCCGGACCAGGTGAAAATGCACCTTGGTGAAAGAAATAAGAATGAAATCTAGTTTTTGAATCTGACGCATCGTGCGGCTCAGATTGCATCTTGCACTCGGATTTTGAGATAATGCATTTTCAAAGAATTTTAGTGCATTTCGACATGATGCATTTTCAAACCATTTTGGTGCACCTAATTTTGATGCAATCTTGACCCTTAGATTTTACAATCTAAAACATCAGATTCATTCTTATTTCTTTCATAAGATCGCATTCTCACCGAAACCAAAATCTATATATATATATATATATACACACACACACACACACACACTTATACATATATACACACACACACACACACACACAGATATATATATATATATATATATATATATATATATATATATATATATATATATATATATATATATATATATATATATATATATATATATATATATATATATATATATATATAAAGAGAAGCAGGTACCAACCCAAGACTTGAATTCAAATGTTAGATTCCTTTTGTTGGGCTATTTTTCCCCTAACATAATGAAGAAATTGCCCTAGCTGAAACCAATGTTTGAACCTGATGATAAAAGAAAATGTCTCTGTGTACCAAACTACCAAATGGAGAAATTACAAAGGGGATTTCTCAATCCTAAACCTACACCCTATTTCTGTTAACTGAACAAACAATTTCACAATCAGCCAAGTTATAATAACAATTTACCTTTGTTTTTCTCTCTTCTTCACTTGTTTGAGGCGTGGCCAGTTTTCCGCTTGTGGCGACTGAAATCCGACACGAACCTAAACGTCTGGCCGCAGCCCGTTTCAGTGCAGAGGTAGGGGCGCGCACCGGTGTGGACCCTTATGTGTTCTGTGCGGGCCCAGGCCCACTTGAACGTCATCTTGCACCCTTTCCAAGGACACTTCAAGGGGCGCTCGTCGATGTGGACACGCCGGTGTTGCACCAGATACTTGTGGGAAAAGAAGTTCTTCCCACACCCCTTCACAGGGCATATGTTCTTCTTGTGCAATTGGAGTTCTTGCTTTGACCTGAAACTCATGTTGCAGCCTTCAAAGTCACACAAATGTTCTCCCATTACTTCCTCCTCTGTCGCGCTCCTTTTATTAATAGCTTTTCTCTTTGTGCTGCTATTATTACCATCCGGAACCTTCTTTATTAAGGGCACTTTCTTGCGTTTCGTCGCCTTCAACGTAGGCTTTGCTTTGATAGGTTCGGTTTCTGAATCTTCAACTGGCTTTGAGATTCTTCTTCTGAGACGTGTGCTGGGCCCACCTTCTACCTCGTCATGTTTAACAAGAACATCGACCACTTCGTTCTTGGTAATAATCTTTTGAGGTTCATCGTACGGCTCTTTCTTAACCTGTTTGTTTTTATGATTAGGCATTGGTTTTTCATCAGGATGATCATTTGCAAGGAACCTGCCGTTTTCCATTACTGCAGATTTCCTCTTTTTCCTGAAAGTGGGAGCAGCGGTTTCGGGGGTATGTTTACCTTCCAGAGATAGAAGAATAGGCTTTTGTTCAGGAACGAACCGGGCAGCAGGATTGGTTCGTAGATCTGGTTGGTCAGAAGCCATGTGGGAGAGGAGAGGATGGACCTGGTTAGACATCCAGAATTTCCCGCACCATTTTCCAGCAACGGATACTTTCTTATGCTTTGCGGGGCCCACCATATCGTTCTCTGGGGCGAGCACTTGAGAGCTACTACTACGTCCGAATGCAGTGTAGATGACAGAGTTATAAGCCATCTGCTTGCAGTAGAGAGTTGAGCGACTGAGACTGGCACTGTGGAAGAGATTGATTCCCAATTTCACAGCCCAATCCCCGTTCCCGTGTATGGCTTCTTGACTCTCTAAAGCTGACCGGATTAGCTTCTTATCACCTACGGTTGCTTCGTGGAATGAATTCTCGCTCCAGACGTAATCACTTCCACAGTCCCCCGCCAACTTTCTTGCTTCAGCTTCAAGTTGGGGATAATCTGTGTGTATTTTTAACATAAAAAGAATAATGTTTTTAGGCATAAGTTAACATTTGCAGGTACTGTATAGCCCATTTATCACATAAAATAAAATTTTATATAAAAGCAAAGAGATCATGCACACAAACTGTTGCAGCAGATTGACATAAGCAAAGACAAGTATGATCTATAAAAGAGCCAAATTTCAAATCTGAGCTCACCTGGATGACAAAAAAGAGAAATGTGGGCCCCACCTACCGAACGGAGCTTTTTTTCCACTTCCACAGCATGTTGGAGACAGAAAACATGCATCCTGGATGAATCTTCATCAGATTGCATGGATACATCACTGAAGGACACATGAGCATTCTTCACAACTCCTGGCTTATGGGAAAACTGGGTACAATTCGGCCCAGCTTCTTGTGGTCTCACGTGATCTCCCAATCTATTTTGTGAAATATCTGACAGTATTGATGTGGTATTATTATTACCAGCATCTGTTTTAGCATCAACCGAACTGCCAAAACTGCAACGATTTCCACCATCATGTTTGGTTCTCCTCACCCTGTGATCAGCATAAGGGTCAAGAACAAAATGGAGAGGGATTACATCAGCGTTAACTTGTGATGAACAAACCGTAGATCTGCCATCACAATCTTTGACAGGTGCATCAGCTTCAGCCTCTGAGTCTGAAGAATCACCATACGCTGAAGCCAACAGACCAAGGGAAGAACTGTCTTTGTGAGTTCCAGAAGTAGAAACCACTCCTACTCTTTCGTCACTAAAAACTTCTGTTTGATTAGTCGATTTTATAGGGGCATCAAAAATATCATCTTGTGCTCTCCTTACCATCAATCCTACAATCACATGAGATGTTCACACAAATTAATATTGCATGAAACTGCTTGCCAATCAATCAAAATCAAAAGCCAAAGTAATTACACACTAATTGTTGAGAATCCCCTATTGTCACTGACTACATTTAGGTCTGGTATACAATTGTGAGTTAGTAAACCCAACTTTACTCATACCTGAAGATGAACCTAACATGGACGCATCGGTATCCCCATCCACAGCTGGGGTCCCAGACTCAGCTGCTCTCAATTGTATTATGCTTTCACAATCAGCAGAGATCAGGCAATGAGCAGCCTCATCGGTCGGTTGAACAATGGCAACACAAGTGTAACACAGTATCCCACAAGTCACACACGAAAACAGCCCATGATCTGATGACCTATCACAGTTATAAGCTCTTTCACTAGTACTAGTGTTCCCATTAGATGATTGGACATTATAATCTTTGTCACAAATAGTAAGCCTACTACTTTCACATAATGGAGAAGATTTTCCTCTATTTGAAAGGACACCTGGTGTTTGTTTTGGTCTCTGTTTCCTGCCTAATGACACATTTTCAAAGCCTGAATCTTTTGTAGGTTTCACCTCGTGATGTAAAAAGCCTACACTGGAAAAGTTCTCAGGCTTTATCTTAAGCGGGGATCCTTGTAAATTTGTAGAATTCCTATGAAGGAGTACAACTGAAGATCCTCCTCCAAGAGTGTGAAGAAGAGAATTAGTTTGCTTTAAATCCTGAATAAAAAAGTCCTTGACCAGTGCTTCTCCTTCATCCTTCTTCTTGTCCTTCAGCCTAGAACTCCTTGGTTCTACTCGAATATTCTTCGACATACTACAGCAGAAATTTAAGCAGATAAATGAGAACATTGAGCATTTATAACATCCAACCAAAATTTTAATAAAGAAAACATTATGCATTGTTGATAGGATTTTACAAGGTTGTTTGTTGTTGTTGTTGTATCACGCATTGTTGATATATTTGGGGGAAAAAAGGTTGAAGAAAAACAATAAGCAAAAACAGTCTAACCAAAACTGCTTGTACAGAAGGATGAAATCATAATTATAAATATCCAGAGTACCAGTTAATGATGAAATCATAGTTCGGTGTAGCATATGATAACGTGAAAAACTTTCTAATTGGCAAGTTAGCTTCATGTCATCAAGTGATTTAAAGGGATTACAAAAAAACAAGAAAACATTGCTGGAAGTAAAGTTTTAAAGTCTAAACGACACTTCATAATCTTCTGCTAGTATCGACAATTATATTTGCAACACGGTTTTAAACCCAAAAAAATGAAGAAATTCCCAATGAAGAAATTCTTTAACTTGCTTATGATTTAGTTACTGTTATAGTTACCCAAGTAATTTCATATACCACCTAATTAGGTTGGAAAGAGACCATTACCAATCAAAGAGTATCATAGAAATATAGGATTAGTAACAAGTTGCCAAGTAGGCAGTGCCTGTGAAATAAAATTAAGAAATTACTACACAATGTCGTTAAGAATATCATGTGTATTTTATAATGACCAATTTGCATAAAGATATATACTGCTCCATGCCCTATGATAAAGCAATTTCCAAGCTAGTTGAAGATGCCTCATCTCAAAGAATAGCTTTAATATAAAACAAACAGTATTTGGAGATGCTGTACTAGGCTGGTTTCCTAAGCGAGTAATAGTATCTCTTTTTTTTTATTTATCTAAAGAGATTGGGGAGGGAATAGATTGGGTCTAGGGGGGGTATTCCCTTGAGCCAAGGGTCATTGACTATGTGCAACTAGCTATTAAATTGAGCATCCATGGAATGTCAGCCAAAAGATTGCATTCGGCTAGGAAACAAACCTTGAACATAAAGAAATTGCTAGGTCATAGAGCAATTGGAAGTGCGAAACCATTGGGGGGCAATTGATCGAAGCCCTACGAATTGCAGCATCTTTTGCAACCCTCAACCATCCAGGAGTAGCAATGTTAGAGGCCTCCCCACAGTTAAAACCTAAGTTTTCCAAATTGACATTGCCAAAACACAATCATCATTCTCCTTCGAATGCTTGTCAGCACATATCCAAAACCACAGTAAGCTGTGGCAGTATGCAAACCAAAACAAAGATAGTTATCTTACCATGACTAAACCCCGAGTGATAAGCTCTTGGAAAGGTGACAACAAAGTCTCCAACATCCTGCACCAACCTGAATCCTCAAAAAAAAAAGGAATCATCAGTGCCCATCAGGGTAAGAATTAAAATCTTATACTCTCTATGTCCCAAAATAAACACACTTTCCTTTTCGGCATATCCCAAAATAAAAGTCCATTTCCTTTTATGGTAAGGAATAAATGGCCCATCATTATTCATCTCCCTTTCATATCAATTCCAACCGCACACTTTTCACTTTTCAGCACTTCTCTTAAACTCCATGTCTGGTTAAAATGGACTATAAATTTGGGGCGGAGGGAGCATATACTACTTATGATAACTAAATAAAATTTTCCCAAAGTTTCCCTGGAGCAAAACTCTCTCGCAAGTCACACCTAATAATCCTGAGAACTATTATTATCTAAGGTGTTTGGTCTAAAAACTAATGCTATGAGGTTGCATAATTAAATGTTTCCATGGATGGTTACTGTTATACATTGTTTGAGAAGTAGATGGTTCTGCAGTATTTATTGTGTGCATAAATATGTGTGATGGGTGTGCATGTATGAGCATCTATGAACATAGAAACTCTACGGGACACTAGTTCTACTACCTCAGTTTTGATAAATCAATATAAATAACTATCCATAAGCTCCATGAACTAAATGTAGAAACAAAGATAGAATAGCAGGCAAACTAGGTAAAAAGCACTGCATAATAGTTGACAAATCAGTTAAGGGTTTCTATATAGAAAACCAAATCAATATATTTCACCTGCAGCATGGAACACCAGCATTAAGCAGTACTTCTGGTGACATGACAGTTGTCTTCTCTCCAAGGGTAGCAAATGTAACTGGACAACATGCATACTAAAAACGTAAAAACAAGCTGCATATACAGAGAAAACAAATGGCAAAATGGCCATAACTCAGTCAAAAATAAAACCTCAATATTTCAATATTATTGCAGCTAGCAACTGATAGAACTTAGAAGACCTATCAGTTGCAGTACAAGGACCAGCTTTGTACTCTTGGGATTAAAGGTAAGGTCAATGTACGTCTCAAGCTCCCCAATCTCAAACTCCCCAGACCCTACACCCAGGTCACACTTACTGGGTATGTTTGGTTTGGTATAGCCCACTAAACTCCATTTCCGTCTTCATATATGAACAATGTGCTTAATTGTGCTGAACATTCAAGATGTTTATGTCAATTTATATATTATAAATTTGAAAACCTGATTTATAGGTAAAACAGCATAAAACCCCAAGTCCATTATGAACTCAATGTGTAGAGTCTTCGGGATATAAAAAATTCAAAATATACGGAGTAGAAAAGATAGCAAGAGGTTGTGATAAAATATACATAAAAATAAACAATCTTCATTTATATTTGAGTATCTCAAGTCTCAACTCATCCTTGTCTCATGATAATTTTCTCATGTGGAAATAAACTATGATGCTTATGCATCAAAATCTCCACCTCATTATTCCTTTGTATGGAGATCGCAACAAAACATTGACATTATGCCTATTGGGCCTTAAAATTTATATTAATTACTTTATCTTTAATCTTTCTAACTACTGTTTAAATAGTAAATAGTAGAAACCTAGGTTTATATTGATAAAAACTTAGAAGAAGATTAAATAAGCCACCGCCCTCTTTTGTTTCACACACTCAGTCTCAGTCTTCTACTTCACTCCCGTTCCACAACAACTACAGTTGTTTTGTCTACACTCTGTAGTTCAACTCCATGCCCACCCTCTCTCTCTCTCTTTCTATCTCTAGTGTTAAAAAGAACAAACCGTTAACTAAATACAACTAATTGAACTTATATTTAATACTACCCTGACCCAAACTAGTTGGGGTTATGGTGCCAGTAATGATGAAGATGATGATGGTTATGAAGATGATGATGACCAATATTGAAAATTACAAATCTAAGCCATCTTCCCTTAACCCTATAATCTGAAATTTATTTGTATTTAATTTAGATTACTTTTGAGGTCATTGGAGATTTAGTCATTCAAAATAATATTAGGATGGTTCCAGTGAAATTTCACTGATGATTAACAAATTCAATTCCTGCGTACCACTACCATTAATGTACCTCTATATGAAGAAAGTAGAGGGGGATCATGAAATAACTGCACATTTCTATCCTATGAAAAATGTCTCAATCTCAGCTTGTTTCCTATGTGACGTATGTGTACAATGGAAACTATTACTTTAAAAAATGTACACATCTACCAAAGTGGATTATACAAAATAACATCCTTTGTTGATAAACACCCTTTTTTGTTTAAAATACCTGTTCAATCCAGAGTTCCCATCTAATACAGATTGGTCATCCCTTCCCCTAAACCCAAGGGAAGACTTTTCGTAACACTAGTCAAACTTCCAATAACAGAACAAAATTTGGGATAAGGAAGTCATTCTCACTCTTGGAGATTCAATTATCAGTGTCTTAGTGAAAACGAAATTAAACAGAACAATGTTTTTAAAAAAAAACAGGGGAAATAGTTCACAGTGCAAAGAAAAACAAGAAAAAAAATGAAGTTGTAGTAATTAGTTAGCACAAGGCTTGAAAATCTCACCAAGAGGATTGACCTCTCCACCATATCCATGAACCCGGATCACCTCCTCAAATGCCACGGCGGCATCCCGAGGCACGCCATACCATGTCTTCCCCGCACCTGTATGCAGGTAATTCAAGCTATGCAAGTCATGATCCTCCACATGCCAGGCAAACCAACTGAACATCATAGCAATGTACACCATGGGAGAAGTAACGCCGGGTATCTCTTCCTTCATGAACTTGAGCAAAGACCCTCTTGCCCTCGAAACCCCTCTCATATTCCACTCCGTCTCGGCCACAGTCGCCCCCTCCCCAACTGCCCTGCTCGAATCTCCCTTCTTAGGTGCAAATGCAGAACCAGGAATATCATTGGCATACTCAACCGAGAACGGCTTGTCCAGATTCGCCTTCCAGTAAAGCGACTCGACCTCCAGAGGAGACAACCCCTTCTTTGAGCTCCTCTTGACGTAGCTCTTCTCGAACCCTTTCGCCTTCGCCTCGAATTGCTGGAGGGTGTAATACTCCCCACTCTGCCAGACCGGCTTCTGCACCGGCCTGTGCTTCCTCGGACAAAACCCAATCTGCTGCTGCCTGGTGGTGAATGTCGGGCCATCGGAGCCAGGACGAGCAGAGAGAGACTTGTTGAGGTTCGAAATCGCAGACTTCTTGGTGGGCGCGGCCACAGGGGGCACAATTTTGCAGATTCCATACCTCGAAGCTTCGGCCTCGATCTTGAAAATGTAGGCAATCGGATCTCTGAACTCGTCCAGTGTGGGGTGGTACTCCGGAGCCACTGGTAGGGTTTTCAGCCATGGAAGCACCTCCACCCCACTGCAACCCTCCCCCATTAGGTTAACAACACATTCAAACAAGCGATATATACTCCGAGATCTGGAAACGGGTCACCGTCACCACCTGATAAGCAGCACTAGCATCATAGCTCTGGCATTAAGATAAACAGAGAGAAATGGGTGGATTTGCAGATTCTCTGATCAATCATTACACTTTCTGGAGAAAACCCGGAGCTCAGATGACTAAATTTACACAGAATTGTTTGAAGATAGAGAGATGAATGGATGGATAATTGCTCTGTTTTGTTGTTTGTGCCAAAAATAAAAAACAGAGAGAGAGAGAGAGGCAGGGGAGGGCGAGGTAAGTGTGACTGTGTGAGTGGAAATGTGTGAGATTTTTATTCGGGCTCCAAGCAAAATTTTTATGGCTTTGTTTGGTAGAGATTTTGAAATTTGAAAAAAAAATACTCCCTCCAGTCTCAAATTAATTTACATATTTATTATTTATCGATTAAATTTCATTCATTTGTTTCCTTATTTTTATAAATCGTTTGATAAAATAATAAAGTCATGTTACTACTAGTTTTATAGATCTTAGTGTTTAAATATGTAATTTTTGTTTTTTAAATTCTACATCGTTTTTAATTTAAAAAGATTTGAAAATAATTACAGTCAAACATCGTAAACAAAAACAAACGATTTAAATTGAGAGGGATGGAGTATTAGATTTGAATTTTGAAAAGAAGTTATTTAGAAAATTTTAAGATAATGATCCAATTAATAATAAGCCTTGTTTGACTCCGTATTTCATTTGTATCAAAGGTAGAAGTTTATATTTAAGTATTTACAACAAAAAAAAGAAAGGAAAAAAGTGTTCGGACAAAATTGTCTATTTCTAATAAAAGGAGTAAATTTAGTCAAATGAAATGTGATTTAGAAACAATTTTTATATATTTGAAAGAAATTTACAAATAATTGCCCACTTAAGTTCATTTCTTTCACTTTTTCCTAACCCTTAACATATTTTTATTTTCCTTGTCAATTCTTTTTAATTTTTCCAAATTCTTCTAATTTTTTTATTCTTTTGATTCCTTTTTATTTGCTCTAATTTTTTCTCATTCAATTTTTTTAATATTCTTATGCTCATGGTAGATCCGTAGTTCATATTCAATTCTTGTTGATTTGGTTGCCTTAGTAATTGATGGAAATAACTCTCTTCAAATATCGTGCCTGTTTGGGAATAGCGTCAGTGATTAGCGTTAGCATTTTGAATAAAATTTTAACGATACAGATTATTTTGAAAACGCTAACGCTAAACAATGTTCGTAAATAGCTTTTTTAAAACGTTAACGTTATTTCCATTATAGTCCTATCATGTTTCAAGATATATTTATTTACTTCTTTCCACATGAGAGATTTAGGTAATTTAAAAATATTTACTAGAGGTAGAGGTTGTCAAAAACTCTATAAGAATCTTTCTCCTTCAACACATGTATACTTCATACACTTTACAAAATTAGATCTTCTATGTTCCCGGTCTCTTGGAACATCAATGGAGTGTAACCATCGAATCATCCTAGCACATGAGAAATTTCTCGTGGATTGAGGATCTTATTAACATCTCAGGTATAGGAACCACATTTACCACTAGCATTCAATCTTAGGCATGATTTATCAATTATCATCTCACGAGTGCTAAAAAATAAAATTTATATATTCAAAAATCACCTCAATAACTATTTGAACCAAGAGGTGATATGACTATATCATTTCACCAAATAAGTAACAAAAAAAGTTAAAGAAAATGAATAAAATTTAAATTCTTTAATGGTATGTTTGGAAACATGGATTTGGATTTCAAATCTGGATTTGACTCAAATTCCGTGTTTGGGAAACTTAAGCATTTCGAATTTGGATTTGAATCAAATTCTTTACATTCAAAACAAAGCTTAATTCGAAATTCATGCACCTCTCCTTGTCATTTGAAATTCAGAATTTCAAATTTTGGAATTGAAATGCATGAATTGAAATGAAATACTAGTTGCCAAACACTACCTAATAGAAAACAAACATTATAATTAGCATTCAACAAATGCATTTAGTTAATTTAAATAAGAAAAAATGGGAGAATATTAGTTTTTAAATTCTAGTAATTTTGAAGGTATTAGTTTTCATGTTTATTTTTAAATGATACTCTAATTAACATGTTCTTTCCTTTTATTTTTCTTCGGATCATACTTAAAGTCCATTCTTTTCGACATAATTATAACTAGAGTCTATAATTTGAAATGGTCTAAGTGTAACTTGATATTATACATAGTAATAAGATTGTGTTTAGAAGCCAATGATGCATCATAACATTTCTATTCATCAAGGAGGGTCATGAATTCAATACCTATCAGAGTAAAATTTTAGGAAGCCACAAAAAGAACCGGGACCAAATCCTCATATTCGCTCGGTCAAAATGGGTCTCGGCAGTTTTCTAGAAGACGAGTTTACACATTCGACCAAACCAGAACCATGGACAGTTTGCAACCCAATGAGCCGAGCTGGTCAGTCTGGTCTTCTCCGGGTTTAAATACTCTCCAAATTAGTGAAGTGCAATGTGAAGAGGTCACTCATAGCACCAAAAAAGAGGCTTGTGGGGTGGGGGGGAGACAGAACACAATATCAGAATCAACTATCTTTTGGACTGCTTAGACCTTGTTCCACATTTGGGGTAGTCCCACATAGCTCAAGGGAAACAGGGCAATGGTCACTACCATAAAAACCTGCAACATATTCAGAACCCATTTAGGTATTCAAGTAGCAAAAAAGACCCAAGCATAAAAGGTGTATGTATATGTATATATTGATTGTATGGTCGATTGCAAATGGAGTTAAAGAGTCATTGTTGATAAATGACATTTTAGCTTAGGGAAACTAATGGACTGAATCAAAATGGGACGTTAAACTTTTTGTTAGAATATGTGCTTCTTACTTTCCATGAGGTTTGTTCTTCCGAAATCTACTTTCCATCGTGAAGTTTTGGGCGATAAATACAATGATGCATTAAGGGGGTCTCACGAAAATAGCATCTCTATTTTTACATAAGATTGTGTAAATCTTGATTTTATGAGACCCCAACAAAAATAGTGTTATATTGGGTTTGTTGTTGTTGGTTATGTATATATAGTCCATAAGTCATAAAATGATTGCCTATTAGATAGGGTAATTATTATTTTAAAAAAAAACATACACGTGCAAATGACAATTTCTATGCTTATAAGCCTTGACACATGACCCAATTGTATATGTAAAGGTTTTACATACCTTTCAATTCAATCCCTCGACCATGCATCTCGCATGATAAGATCCTATCTTTCAGTTCTTCCGAGACAATGAAATAGTCTATTCTCATCCTTTTCCCGCGATACCTGATAGGAAGAGTTCATTCTGATTTTGACCATCGAATTACATTTAATATCAAAGTGCCAACTTAAATACAATGATGATGATGAGGAGGAAACTAGAAAGTGTTTAGGATGACTTACTTTCAAGGAATAAGAAAAAAAAACGCATTTAACACTAAAATGAAGGAAAAAACTTCAGTAGTAAAAAACACTCCTAATGCTTATTCAAGAAAGCAGCAGATTGGTACTCTTACGGAGAAGCACTTCAAGTGCTTAAATGAGAAATCACGTGTGATTTGGAAAAGAAATTATACATAAGCTACCCTAAGCATGGCTGAGAAAAGTGGTTACTTACTTCCCGATTGGATTTCCTGACCAGGAGAAGCCGGATTCCACGTCTTTATCCTTGTGTAGGATTCTATATGCATCCACTAGCTTTCCTCTGAGGCATCCATAAAAGATGGAGCAATTGGAATTTAAAAATCGGAAGTCCAAGAAAACATAAAGTACTTACTGCTAAATTGAAGATAAAAGGTATATTCATGTCATCAACTCCAAGATAGTTTTGTTCATCGGGCTCTGTTCTTGAGTCGAATTGTCAATGACCAACCTTAAACCATAGTCAAGTTGTAGCCTACTTTATAAACCATTTACCAAACATGTGCTTTAGCGATTTGACCAAATCAGACCTCTAAAGTTGGTCAAATTCGCTAAACATATGCAGATCCGGCATTTACCAAATAAAACAACAACGCAATCCACAACAAAACCTTATAGTGGTGAGAAAAGCATCAAAATAGTAGTACTTTAGAATATTGGCTCTAGGAGATGTGGGAAAAAATGGAATGAGCTTGCACCAACTCCTAAGGAGCAAGGTCTGTGTATGGATTTCATTCCCTTTTTATTTGTGTTTAAGTTGGAAAAGGACGGGGGATGGAGATTGTTCCTCCAACTCTCCAAGCTCACAAAGCAACAATTCGATGACATGTTGGGGTGGGGTATTAACTTGTTTAATTCTTAACAGATATAGAAGTTTAGGCAATCTGATCTTTCATAATGGGCAAAAATTAGGATTTATGTGCACAATCTAATAGCAAACGTTATATTTCACATTTTGGCATTGAGAATGTATTGGGATGATAAAACAATAAAACTCTTAATATTTGTTTAAAATGCCCTCATTAAATTTTATGTTTTATTGGAAAATGGTAAATTGAATAGTATAAAAAGGCAAATTAGGGGAAAAGTAGTAAATGTGCATAGATTTCCGAAAATGGATAGATAAAATGCAAAAAGAAAAATTGGTTAACACACAGAGTATAATTGAAACAAGTTACATACTCTTTTAAAATGGTACCAAATCGCCTCCTTTCAGCCAACGTAAATCCAGGCTGCCCAAAGTCCTGTATTAAAAAAAAAGGTCAGAGGTTAGGAATCGTAATGTGGATTACACAAAATTTTTATTTTTAAATTTCCAGCCCAATTTTCTCAGGTTTTAACATGTTCTACCTTCCTACAGAACTTCGTTTAATCTATCTTAAGAAAACAAAACTTTGTTCAGCAAACAGTTGCGGATATCTGGGGAGGGTATCCTTTGATGTTAATTAACATTTTACATAAGTTAACACCATCACCATTACTATGATTTGTTGCATGAATATTTGGTGCTAACTAATTTTATAAAATAAATGGCATGAGAAAATGTCATGGTAACAATCCAAACGAGTTAGGGAAAAGGTAGTGGTGCTGGTGATGGTGATTTAAGTTATGACGTCCATATATGGATTCATAAAGTGCAATCATGCAAGCCTTTCCACTTGAAGATTATAAGTAGGCAAAATCTTCAGGAACCTATAAGATAGATGGAGATATGAAAGGACATGATATAAATGGGCTTCTAATGTTCCATTATAACTACATGGTAAAACAACTATGAAGAGATAAAGAAGAAATATATTCATATCTCTATCCCTCATTTGGTTGTGGGATTTAGAAGGGATGGATGATTTTATTGATGTACTCTCGGCATTTCTCGCATTAGATGATTTGAAAGCAAGTGAAGAACACAAGAAATGTAGAAATACATTATTTAATAAAAAAATATGATAAATTGGTAAAGAAAAATCAACCCTCACCTTTGAAATCCCCCAATCAAATAAGCCATTTAGGATATTAGTGATATTACACATCAACGTTGATATGAAACAGATGGACCATAATCACGCGGAGATTGTGGCATCCTATTACCTCTTTATTAGGCGGAACATACCCATTTTGCTTTGCAGCGGCAAAAAAATCTGGATGACTGACATCAATTTCTTCATGACTGTTTGTAATATATAAAAGTAAATTCATTAAAAAGCTGGAAGTCAGATTCAAAAATAAGAAAATACATAAATGCCATCAATTGAAGTGTGACTTCCTTTTCATAAGAAAAATCTACTGTGTAAACTATTCAATGATCCATGTTTACAAATCCGAATTTGTCGAGCAATAATAATCAATTTTCAGGAACGAAAAATATACAAAAATGATGGGAAAAAAGAAGGGAAGATGATACACATGAAATGATGGGGAAAAAAAAGAAGACAAAAGGAAGTGAACTTAAAATAAAGACACAATAACGGGAAAGGTAACTCAAGCATGGGAAATGCAAAAATAAACCAAATAGTCAAATACAATGGGAAAGGTAACTCAAGCATGCACAAGAAAGGTACCTTACATTAAGATCACCACACCAAATAAGAGGTTTGCTAGAAGCCTGCGTAACAAACTCAAGCATTCTTTTGTCCCACTTTCTTCTTCTTGGAAATGAAGATTCCTCTTCTTTCCATCCATTGTTTGGCACATACGTGTTTAACAGTTTGAATGTCTCAAATTCAGCCAAAATAACTCGACCATCGAGTTCATGCTTTGAACCTATGAAAAAGAAGTATGAAATTTATTTATGCCTTTTTCAAAGGATTTGAGATGTATGCAGGCTCAAATACGCAAAAATATGCAGATTCATCAATTTGTTATATGCCACAATTTAATTCAGTGAAGTGATAAAAGGTCACAGCTAAAGGAAATGTCAATTCCATCAATTAGGCTCAAGCATAAACTATGTGGTAAAATCAACAATTGCAACAAAACAAACTCTGTTTAAGGTGTCCTCCCCCCCCCCCTAAATTTTACTCCCTTCGTCCAAGAAATGAGTCGAGTTTCAAAAGTTTTTTTTCCCAAAAAAAGTTATACTTCGTCAAAAGAAGCAATCTTCGCAATTTTCCCAAGAAAGGTTACAACAAAGTTAAATACAGTATGATTTATTAAATTAAACCAATAAACACATTTTTAGAATATAATTAGAATGTCAAGATTTTAAAATGGTCGAACTTGAACAATGCTACAAGATATAAAACATTAGACCATTTTACCAATATTATTAGAATAAAACATTGAGTAGCAAATCACCTGTTCCATCAAGTGAGAAAGAGACCTTTGGTTGGAAGCACTTTTTAACCAACAATGCAGTTCCAGCATACTTTGAATCAGAAAGAGACCACCAAACATCATAATTTTTGATTGGTAGACTTGATAAAGCACGTGTAATTATCTGCACGATTGAGCAGACAGCAGTGATACATAGGACATCAGATTAAAGAATTTGACAGTTCGTACGTCATGATAAACAGTGACCTGTCAATTCGCATTTTACCAGTTTTTCTTCACGAGATGCGTTCGTGTCATCTTTAATCTCTCTTGGATTTTTTGGTGCTCCCTTGGGACCTGCTGCAGCCATCCTAACTTCCTGCACCAAATGACTTTAGAATAATACTTCAATAGTTTAACCTTTTGCAGGTCATTTGAAAGAACACTTAAAGAATAAATTATTTCACTCTGAGAAGAGGAGACACGGATTGATCCGGCAACGCCATGTTGTTGATATTGATATTACCCTAAAAATAACATAGATGTTTGCCAAACTACTCAACAGTGACATTCCTAAAAACACTCAAAGACCCCGCAAAAAGAAACACAGTAAACTGAGGTGCAAACAAACATGTTCGAGCCAGAATAGTGATGCATTTGAGAAAGTTTGCTTAACATAAGTGGTCGTTTGTGTTCATTCGTTCAGGATAAAAAGCACTCATATCATATGTTTGTTCATTATCAGTCAATTAATGTAGCACGACAACAACAAACATCTTAAATTGTTGCCATATCGTGATATTTTCCATGCATATTTGTTTACAAAATAGAAAACTAGCTCAAAAGTGAGTGTCCCTTATGTTCATTTACTAATAAAATGTACATAAACTAACCCTAAATGAGTTCAAAAACGAGCAGAAAAATGGCTCATTTTGCATAACAACAAGCTCAAACAAATGCATTTGCAAACCCTAACAGATTAGTTGAAATCAAGATTAAACCCTAAATCAAGCTGCATTACAAAACCAGAAGGCGAATTGTTTGCAGAACCTGAATGGCAATGACGTCAGGGTCAAGAGACTCCACGAACTGGGAGAACTCGGGCCAGTTGTTCTTGATCCGCAGCAGAAAGCTGTTGGCATTCCATGTCAGGAACTTGGTGGGGTCTTTCTTTTGATTCTCGCCGGAGACGGCCGAGTTTGGATCTGCGGCGGCCGTCGCGGCGGCTTCTTCGCCGCCTTTCGCTGAAGGAGAAAGCGCGGGTTTCTTAGAGGAACCATCTTTCTGAATCGGTTGAAAGAATCGTTTCATCGTTAATTCTGCTCTGCCGCTGCTTGGCTGAGCCTATGTGAGTGTGTGGTAAATTGGTATTTAATTCTCATTTTGTACATTAAATTTTTTTTGAGCAAACAATAAATTATTTGATTATAAGTATAAAGTTTAAAAAAAATCTATACAAAGGATGTTGAGTTTTTTGCATTTT
Source organism: Cuscuta australis (assembly GCA_003260385.1). Classification (NCBI taxonomy): domain Eukaryota; kingdom Viridiplantae; phylum Streptophyta; class Magnoliopsida; order Solanales; family Convolvulaceae; genus Cuscuta; species Cuscuta australis. The sequence continues at coordinate 1,573,865 of NQVE01000114.1, forward strand.
TTAATACCGAAATTTTAAAAAAATGTGAGGATTTTTTCTGAACTTTAAAATTATCACCAGTAATCCCTAAACTTATAAAATCATGTCAATAGTTTCTCTGTGTCAGATTTGAAAATATGTTAATTACATGCCCGTCAATATACTGGTTGAAGCTTGATGAACTTGTCATTTGTCATGAATTGATGAAAAAGTTGATCAATTGATGAAGAGCTTCTTCGACTAATTCCCACGTTTCAAGTTCGATTACTCATCGCTAAAGCGGGAATAATTGTTTGGGCTTCTAAAAGGTTAAAAATATAGAAAATAACGTTTGGATAATATATTCCAGAACTCAGGTGTGATATACTACGTATGAATTTAGATTAATAAACACATGTGCTTGATGAGTGTGTAATTAACGCGTTTCTAAAAAAACTCAAAGTACATTAAAAAATCACATTAAAAATTTTATAAAACAAGATGTTGCACGTTTGAGTTCTATTCAAAAAAGGGATAGCAGTGCGGCTTGTTGCATATCTGCCTTCTATTTTGATGTATTAGACAATCACATTCCATTGGAATAATATTAATGCAACGAAAAAATTCAGAAACATAAGATGATATCATTATACGTTAAAACACCGTATGAAATGATTAGTGAAAAAATAAAAAAAATGAATAAAATGTGATCATAAAAATTACGAATAAGAAAAATATTTCGGGACGGAGACTAATTTTTTTTTAAAATTGATACTTAAGTCCATGCTATGTGGTGATTGGGTATATGTGTTTGGGTGGGATTTGAATTTGATTCACTAAAGGATATGCAAGGTAAGCTTTAGAGCATTAAACTTAACCCTAGGAAGTGGAGGATGGTCATAGCTGCAGTTTATAATTTATACAATTTGGAAATGGAAATGAGGAGAAGTGAGAAGGTTGATAAGAATAAGTTTGTTGTTTGTGGTTTTGAGAAAAAAATCGTAAGGCTAAAAATATTTTATGAACTCAATTTTACTAATCACAAATGTCTCTTATTTATACAAGCATAACTCAAGTTGAACTGTAAGCTCAATATCATGTAGATCAGTAGTAAAACCTAATTACATCCACTAACACTCACAAAAAATATATGGATGGTTCTCTTTGTTCTTTTCAATTTTCATTCCAATTTAAATCATTTACTCCCTCCGTCCTAATTCTTTCTTCCCAGTTTGATTTTTCACCATTTTTAATTTTTGACTTTGACTTCAAATTTTACCCTCCTTAAAAAAGATTTTTTGAAATTTTTTTTGCAATCATTCAAAATATAGAGTTAGAAGATAATTGGTGTAAATACATGAGGTAATTAATGTCATTTGTCATCTTTTTTTTTCTAATGAGAAGGTAGTTTTAGGACAGAGAAAAAAGGGAGAGTGAGAAGAAAGTTTTAGGACGGAGGGAGTATTTCATTTTGCGATATTTAATTAAAGTTATTTTAAGCAATTTATTTGAAAATTGAAATTGAATTTAAAAGTACTCCAATACTCATTCCATTCCATAATTATCTTCATTTTATTAAAAATGAAGTAAAATTTTAAATTCTTTCAAATTATTTTATTTAAAGATTAATATATAAATAAAAAAATAAAACTTGCATATTTTAAAACTACATCAAAAGTTATACTCCTTCCGTCCCAAATTATAATGTCTGTTTACTATTCACAGGGTCAAACTTTATTCACTTTCTTTCTCTATTTTCGTTAGCAATTTGATAAAATAAAATATTATTGTCACTACTAGTTTTGTAGATCTTTTGATGTAGTTTTTTAATATGTAATTTTTATTTTTTAATTCTATACTATTTGTCATATAAAATGGTTTGAAAATAATTTCAGTCAAACATTGTAAACCAAAACAGGCGTTATAAATTGAGACGGAGGTAGTACAAAACAAATAGTTACAAAAATATTTTATTTTATCAAATAATTAATGAAAACACACAAATAAACAAAAATTATAACAAAATATAATTTTAGAGTAATGAAGAAGGAAGAAAGTTCCCAAGACAAACGATATTAAAAATGTTAAGAAACACTCTTGCCTGTCATGAGTATAGTATTTTATCAAGTGAGTAATGAAAATTATAAAAGAAAAATAAAAAATATTTTGGGAACATGGATTTGGAATTCAAATCCAGATTTGACTCAAATTCCATGTTTGAGAAATTCAAAAATTTAAATTTGGATTTGAGTCAAATTCCTCTCATTCATAACAAAGCTTAATTTCAAATCTATGCACCTCCCCTTGTCATTTGAAATTCAAGATTTCGAATCTTGGAATTGAAATGCATGAATTGAAATGAAATGCTAGTTGCCAAATACTACTTAATTGGAGTTCAGATGGAGTATAGAAATTCAGAGGTCTAAATTTGAATAAACAATCTATTTTAACACCACCAAAATTAGACAGAAATCTAGTTTTGAACTTGTATTGGCTGTAGCAAAGGTGCAAATTTGAAAGATGAGTCTTTAAAGAGCTTGAATACTGAAGAACACAAATCATTTGTAAAGCATAATAGCAACATGACAAACAATTGGCATGTAGCAGCTCAATAAGATTTAACAACAAAAAAAAGTCTTAGCTAGTTGATAAAAAATTCCCTATAACCCCAACAAGCTAGGGTATAGTACACATTTCAAAAACACTAAATATGGTCAACGAGAGACATAATAAAAGAAAGCATCAGAAATCAAGCTCCAACCGGTTCGACGGGCTCGGTAGCTTCTTCTTCTTCTGCCTGTCGGTCAATCTTCATGCCAATGTCTTCATTAGAGCTTTCATGAACCTGCATAAAAAAATTTACCATGTTGTAATCAATGCAGGTTACGCTCTCATTCGGAGAAGAGAAAATGCCATCCAACAACAATCTAGTCGAATCCCACAAAAGTAAGGCAAGGGGAGGGCGTGTGAACCCAGACCTTACCCCTACTCTAAAGTAGAGGGGCTGATTCTCAGAGGCCCCCAACCCGAGTAATACAGACAGCCCGGAAAGCAAAGAAAACACAGAAAAAGCGAAAAGAAAACTAAGGTTAACAAAAGAAAAACCCACCAAGCATAAGAAAACACACAACGACAAGTGCGGAAACTACCACCAAATCCACACACCTACCCAACTACTCTAATCCTAACTCTCTAAACGCTCCTCTCCTATCTAAGGTCATTTCCAGAAGAGGAAATACCATATAGAATTTAAAACCAGATATTGTTATCATTTTGCTTTAGGTATTCAAGGTATTCATATTGGCAATCAAAATCATCGATCAAATTTAAGTATACTTGTAATTTTTCAAGGCGTGACGAAGGATTTCAAGGCACATTTTGTCCCTAGCATTTAATGAGAGTACATTTGGAAACTACTGACCTCCATCAACTTGCCAAGATCAAACTTGGGAGCCTTGAGGATTTTGACCTTGCGGATGAAAACATTCTGAAGAGGGTAGATGTTCGTGGTGGCCTTCTCAATTTCCGCGCCAATTGATTCAGGGATGAACTTATTCACCAAACTCTTCAGATCACAAGACTGAGCACTGCTGGCCATGATTTCTACCATCTTGCGGCGGATCTGTTAGTGAAAAAGATACAGCTTATTAAGACTCTGTGTTAAGACACATAAATTAGAACAAGTATATCAAGGCACAGGGTTCCTTTTCCCAAAAAAAGTGATGGTACCCCATTAATCCAACCTTTCAGGATATTGAATGATATTAATCCCACCCTTCAAAATGCATAAATCAAGCCCACCTTTGCACGCCGTATCATTTTTATTATAGTTAAACTGTTAAAGTTCAATTTATGACACAAAATAAAATAGAAGATGTCCACACATATTGCATATTCATGATCTTGAGACCATCTCCCACTCTACAAATTAGAATGATATAGGCCTAAGCCTAAAAATTGAAAGATGTATTTTTTAAAAATTGAGTACAAACACAAGAAAATAGGAGGGAAAAGGTTAAAACATAGACCAAAAGAAAGAATATAATCATACAAAAGATTACCCGACGAATCTGGCTGGACTGTGCATAGCAAGTTCTCTTTTGTTGGTTACTTTGCTTCTTGGTGAATCCAATGCAGAACATTCTCAAGGTGTAATTGTCTGTTGTCTTGACATCAACATGTGCCTCGATTAGTGACTGCCATTTCTTCACCAGGGACCTCAACTTATCCGTGGTGAAATCCATACCCTGCCATTTTTATGCAATGAAATAAGGTAAACATATTTTTACCGCCGGGAAAGAGAGGTGTAATGTACAAGACATACCCAGAAGTTGGTAAGGACATTCTTCCCCTGAACATCCTCAGCTCTGAGACGGATCTTTCTGTAGGACCTTTCATCGTCATCTTGGAGGTCGGCCAACGACACCTCAAACACACGGTGTTTGAGCCCTTCTGAAGCAATCTGAACAGATAAATGTCATCCAATATAGGGTTATAGTAATAAAAACAAGCTGCTAATTTAGTAGGACGACATCTAACTAGAAAAATAAGTACTCCTGCCCCGAAATGATATTCCCATTTTACTTTTCACAGTCTACAAAGAAACACTTTGACTATCAATATCTATATTCATACATGAAAATATTTTACAAAAATTTAATATTTCAAAACTACATTTCGTAAGGAAACTATTGAGATTATATTCACATCAAAACAGAACACAGTGTATTTTTTCTCATATATGACTAAGAAAAGTCAATTTCAGGATGAGGAGAGTAATTCAAAACTCACCTTAGTTCCTTGAGTTCGGGTAACAAGAGTTTTCCCCACATTTCTGATCTTGAAAACTGAAGGTGCCTTGATGTCATACCAATCCTTCTTGGCAAACGGATCAGCTCTGTGAGAATAAAAAAAAATCCATGTAATTTAAAAAAAACGAAGCTTGATTTGTCTTACAATTTACATGCGCTCAGATTAAAATGCAGTCCATATCGAAGTACAAAACAAATCGCAATCCCTAACAAGCGAGAAGATAACGAAGAAGGAAACGCACATTTTCTTCTTCCCTCCCTTCTTCCCCTTGGAAATCCGCTTGTTCTTCCTGCATTTTCACACAGATCATAGAAAAACATGCACAGAACAACATGGAGAATCAGATCTATTAGTACAGAACATGGAATTAGATTGAATCCGTGTACTGTACCCGACCGCCATTGTCGCGCCTGTGGAAATGGCCGGGAAGCTTTTCCTCTCTCGAGCTCGGCGGCGCCTGCGTCGTTACTCGTCCTCACAACACAGCAAGGTGGGCTTTGTTATTATAACCCGATTAGCTAAAACCCTATTCGGATTGTGGGCTTCTTGAATACTCCTAAAAATGCACTCTTAATTAATATTAATGAGATTTTTAGATAATTTTTATTTGAATGTTTGTTAATAATTTAATGAAATAAAATATTCTGTCTTTGGATGTGTTTGGCTGGGGTAAAATATTTTCTGTAAAAATGATTTTTACACACACGGTTGAGATTTGAGATTAGATTTCACTTTATACCCAAAGTCTTAAAATCCATAATTTATAAAAATCTTTTAAAATGTATTGATTTTTTTTATAATATTACATTTAGAAGGATATTTTAAAATCTGACTTGAATACATCTAGCCCTTAAATGAATTTTTAAAATTTTAATTTAATACGGAGTATAAACTGACATTTTAAATCCAAAAAAATAATGCATAATCAAAATTGGATGCACCCCCTCAGGGAGAGACGAACTCCCCCGCTAATAAGCGGGAGACTATTCCACTTATAATGAAAAAGTAAATAAAAAGGTAGGCATATCTGGGGAATGAGTAGAAATAAAAAAGACTATTGAAAAAGTGTGAAATTTCTTTTTAAAAAATACTACTATCAGCCCATTGCATTTGGGAAATGCAAAGAGTGCCAATTGGTAAATTCAAGTTCGGCTTCTCGCAACTTAGCTGACAGACAACTATGTTAATCACACGACTTCTGCAAGTACCAATCTTCAGAGATGGGACTCATCTTTTTTCTCTTTCAAGAATAGCAACTACAAAAGTGTGTTTGATCAACATCAAACATTATCATCAACATTTCAACAAGGTAAGTTTTCGTTCATTCTTCAAACTATTTCTTCTTTAAACACTATAAACTTTGGTCAAGAAAAGTTAGATGAGAAGCTTAAATCCAGACGATTGGAGTATATGATAAAAGGTCTAAAGTTTAAACAAAGTAATACTCCGTATTAGTTTTGAAATATGAAATAGTAGTGTTTAGAAATTTTTGGGGTAAATTTTGTTAGAATTTTTGGCATTTTAATTGGCATTAAATGGACCAATTTGAGTATATTTTTCAATAGGTCCACTAACGGTTTTAACCGTTTATTAATGGACGTGTGTTCTCTTAAATGATATAAATGTTTTGACAATTTATACGCCAAAAATGGTAGAGGGTGAATGAGAAATTGATTCTCAGAGTTAACCCGTTAATAAAAGAATATGGCGAGGATTGCAATTTTTGCAATTTTACTGAACCAATCTTCTTTTATTAATTTTACGTATTGTTTAAAATTAGTCCATTTTTACGGAGTTAACTGGCCATTAATCTCCAATTATTCGGGACAAATTTTAAACGGAGCGTAGCGTAACGGACGTGTTAATGGCTAATTAATCACCATTAACACACCACTAATGCCATGATTAATTCAATGGGTTAATGGTGTAGGAGTTACAACTTTTTAAACTCCTTTATTATAAAAATCAAAGGTTCTCTCATTTTGTTTGGTGTGTGCCTTGCTTGCGTGAGGAAGAGAGAAAAAAAAAGAAAACACTTTATTATTTTCTTTTAGAGAGAGCTCTTGATTTTCCGGCCAATTTTTCCGGCAACCCCTTTAAAGTTTTTGGTCGTCAACGTTCCTACGTTGTTCTTGTTCGTTGGTGTGTGGTTGGTCCGTACAATCTCCCCACACGATAACGGTTTTATCCTGGGAGGAGAGTGCCCACGTTTTCCGGTACGGTAGGCGGGCACTACTACCTTAAGGACAGCTCCGGCGACTCCGCTGTCCCTCCACGGTGTTGTGTTTTTGCAGGTTCAGTTCATAAAGACCTCGCTGCATTCTGTCCTAGTGCATAATGTCCTCGCAGCCCAGTGCATAATGTCCTCGCAGCCCTGTGCATAACGTTCTTTGCTTGCTGTCCAGTGCTTAAAGACCTCGCTGCCCAGTGCTTAAAGACCTCGCTGTCCAGTGCTTAACGTCCTCACTGTCCAGTCCTTAATGTCCTCGTACAACAAGGCCGTTTGAAGATATAGCAATTTTTCTCAACTTTGTTTATTTTGTAATATTCTGAATAAATTATAAATTCAGAATTTTATTTATTTTTATTACCGGGGTCGTTCATCTTCCCCGTCCGTTGTAATCCGTACAAAAATTGTAACAAATTTCACCTGTGGTATACAAACTTTCATCATTATTTCACTTCGGTGTATAAACTTTAATTCCTATCACGAAAGTACACGAACTTTCAATATTCTTTCACCGGTGGTCCAATGTGCGGTTTCTAAGTCACCTTCAGGTCATTTGGGGTCAAATTATAATTTTATAAATTTAAGTTTTATGATTTTGACCCATTTTCTTTGTTTCTCTCGGTTCTCCACCCTTTTCTTCATCTTCTTCAAGACCCCCACCCCCGTTTTGTTCTCTTTCCCAACCAACCCCCCACTCCCACGCACCCATTTTTTTCATTCTTTTTTCTTCTTTTTCTTCTTCTTTCCTTCTTCTTCTTCTTCTTCTTTTCTTCTCCCCTTTTTCTTCTATCTATCCGCCACCCCTTTTGAGTTGTTTAATATGCTTAGTTTCTGAATTTCAATTCATGCATATATTTTTCTGCCCAGAATGAAAACCGAACTTTGTGGAAATTGAGAACGTTGACTCCCGGGTTGATCACATATTACGCAACAACAAAGCCAGTTACCCGAGATTTTTGAATTCATGACTTTTAGTGATAAATGAAAGTGAACGGTAACGAGAAATGAACTGTGGCTTGTGGACAACTGAAAAAAAAGTAATCAAACCCTATATTAATATCTTCCAAAATATTGGAGACATCAAAACTTCCTCTTTCAAGACATCAAAACCCTATATTAAAATCTAAAATGTGTCTAAATGTTTCGTCTTCACCAAATAGAATATGGAGATACCAGCTAAACCCATATATACTCCCTATGTCCTATCTTAATATTCTTAGTTACTATTACGGTCTCTCGATAACTTATGTTTGTATGAGTCACAAAGCGAAAGACGAGTAAAAAAAATATACGCCGACAGAGTCACAAAGCGAAAGGTGACAAGCCGAGGACCGAGGCGGCATGGTAAATTCAAAAAGTCAATTCAAAAGGGGACGCCGGTGGAAGAGTCGTTGCTGGCGTCGGCTTGGGTTGGCGTCTCGGAGCATCCTATCGTTGGTATTAAATATTTTGTTTGTATTTTTAAATATATTTGTTTTCTTATTTATATATTTGTGTTAAAAAAAATTCATTCAATTATATAATTCTGTAAGGTTCCTAGCAAACGAAAGATGTGATGTGGGATTGTATCGAGGAAAAGTTCTTTACGGCGAACAAGGACGCTTCCTACTGAACCCAAGATCAACTCACATCTAAACGAGGCCACATCAACCGTTAAGTCCAAAAATATATCGGAGTTTACGAGGAATGCTCTCGGTTCCAAAAGAGCGGGATGAAAGACGCCGATATTCTCCGACTTGCCACGACCCGGTATCAAGACGACGGGCACCAATGCAAGGTGCCCATCGATTTTTGGAGAATTTTAAGCCGTTCATCGAAATGGCAACAACCCGAGAGGATTCGGATGACACGATCAGTTCGTCCGAGCAAAGGAGTCCCTGCAAAGTAGAGGATTCGGATGTCGAGGATCCCATTTCACGGCCGATCGGAAGAAAGAAGACAAAATCCAATTTCTCGGGTTTTGGAGGGTCCGACTCTGTTTCTTCTCATGACGATACCGGTCGGGCAATGGTTGAACAACTTCGGATATTCAATATTAGAAAAGAAGAGAGGGAGAAATGAAGGCAGCAAAAGGTAGAGATCGAAATAATGAAAACCGACCTTGATACGTTATCGGATTTCAAACGTATGTTTTACGAAAAGATAAAAAGAGATCAAAGCTAAATATGATTTGCCTTAATTTTTTTATTATTGTATTTTTTTATTAAATGTTCTTTTTTATTGAATGTAAGTTTATGAATTATTTTCATTTTAATTTTTTTATTTAATGAATGTAATTTTTTTATGAATTATTCTCATTTTAATTCAATTAAACAATTAAATTTTATTAATTTAATTTAAGATGTGTATTTAAAATGTACGGAGTAAAAAATAAAGGTTTGAACTTTGAAGCCTCATAACTTCAAACTCATTTCTAGTGAGATAAGTTAAAGCAAACTTAACAGAGGGAAAAAGTTTGAAGCCCCGAGCTTAACGGGAATTACTCCCATAAACAACAAATTTTACTCCCAATATTAGATCACAGAAACATAGGCATATGCATGAGCAGAGATTATTGCGCGGTGAACAAAAACGTCGTCTGTCACAACACACGGCAGCAACAGAAACTAAACACACTGAAACCAACCAAAAGGTCTAACTAACTATTCATGTGCACGAAAAAAAACACCAAAACAAATGAAACCAAAGGGAGAAGGAGAAGGAAGTCATACTTTTTTTCTACAACGAGTCACACATTATTAGGCAAAACGAACGAACAAAGGAACAAAGAGATATGGGTAGAGAAGCTTTCTTTTTTTTTTTGTTTACCATCAGAATTCAGAAGGCTGGGAGAAGCCACCCGCTAGCTCTGGCATGGTCGACGTAGAAAGCGAATTTCGCTTTGGCGTTGGGGATGTCGAGCGCGAGATCATCGAGCCCGTCCTTGATCCTCCCGAACCCCTTCGTCATCTGGTTGATGGTGATCAGCCCCTCCTCGAAGCACGCGCCGAGCAGGTCCAGCATCCCGTCGTTCTTCTTCTCCATCGCCATGACCAGCGCCTTCTTCACCACCTCGTGGTTGAAGAAGGGCATGTCGAGGTCCCGGATGCACCGGCACGCTTCCCCCACCACCCCGCCGCTCTCGAACTCCTCCAGGAGCTTCGTGATCTTGTCCTTGGCGTCCTCCACGGCCCACCCGGTCCCGCCGCCCCAGCACCTCAAGATCCTCTCCCCCGCGTGGCGTGCCGAGACGAGGGATTGGGCCATGCGGACCGTCTCGCTCCCGCTGCTGTTCGGGGCCAGCCGGCCGCCGATCTCTTCGAGGTTGAGCGGGGCGAGGACGTCGTCGACCACGGCTCGGGCCAGGAACAGGGCCAGCTCGTTCGAAGCGTCTAGGATGTCGAGCGCGGTGTCCTCGGCGGTTTCGAGAAGCAGCACGAAACCGTTGGCGATGTCTTCGGTCGAGAAGAGCTCGATGTGGAGGGCGGAGAGAAGGACAGACGCCATTTCTTTCTCCTTGTTCTTCCTGTCCATCGCGAGGGTGATGAGCCTCTTCAGGAAGACGGGGTTGTACTCCGGCGCGTTTATATCCTCCAGACTCCGGATGAGTTCCGGAATGTCGTCGGAGAGGAAGTATTCGTGAATGATGGTGACGGATTGCTCCTTGAATCGCCTCAGCCTTTCGTAATCGGGGTCGTGGCCGTTTTCATCCTCGCCGGATGATTTGAGGAAAGCCGAGTCGAGCCATCCTTGGGAGATCGCTTGGTCCACGATGGACTGGAACAGTGCTTTCGCGGAAGGGATGTCTAATGCAAGATCGTCAAGACTTTCGGCTAAGCGTGCAAAGCCCTTGAGCATTTGGCTTGAGCTTATCAGACCCTCCTCTGCAGCCTCCTTGAGAAGTCTCGCGATGGCCGGTTCAGCAGTGCGGATCTCCATGGCCAACACTAATGCTCTCTTCACTACCTCATGGTGGAAAAAGGAGACCCCGAGCTTCCGAATGCACCGACAAGCCTCATCGGCGTCTCCACTCTCAACGTATTCCCGTAAGAGTTCGGCAATCTTCTTCTTCACCTCATCCACGGTGAGATGGGTGCTGCCTCCCCAACGCCTCTCCACGAGTTCGGCATGGTGGGGAGCCAGAAGATAGCTCTTTTCGGCGGTTTGCAGCGCTTGGTATCCCTTGGAGGACTCCGGAAGCATTTTCCTTGCCCTTGCGATGAAAGCCGGGGGGATGATGTCGTCGACCACAGCTCTGGCTATGAACAGGGCGAGGAGATCCACAGCATCCAGAATGTCTACTGCCAGGTCATCGGCAGACTCGAGAAGCATGAAAAATCCCTGGCTAATGTGGGACGAGCTGATGACATCGGCGTAAAGTGCAGAAAGCAAAACAGAAGCCATCTCCTTTTCCTTGTCATGCCTATCCATGGCCATGGAAACAAGCCTCTTGACAAAGTAGGGGTGGTATTCAACTGAACCCAGCTCCCTAAGGTCAGATGCTGCAACATCCACATCACCGGTGCTGAAGTATTCTTCAACAAGAGACACAACAGATTTCTTGTACTCATCCAATGGATCGGAAACAGCAGTTCCAACAAGCTCATAAGGCTCCTGTGATAATTCAAGAAATTAGAGCACGACCTTGACACAAAGTTTTCTCCAACCCGTGTTCGTTTCACTACACAGAACACTAAATGAGAGTGCATCTTCTAAAATTTTATGACACGATAAATCACACTGAAAACGTAGCTGGGTATGTTAAAATTACATTTCAACCCCAAGGAACTCAGCATAGCTGGTCTATTCAAGGAAAGTTAAAAGGAAATTAGGGGTTCAGGGGGGTAGGGAGGGTGGCAAGAAAGAAAGTAGCATATTTACCAACAGAGACAAATTTTACTCAGAGACAGAACTAACCTCTCCACTATCATAGTTTGGATCATTTCTGTCAATGTGGGAAACCACATCAGTGTCAAGCAGCTTACCCCAGGTGCCTTTACCACCACCTCCATCTATTGTCCATAATGGATGAAAACAACATTTAGCAGAACAATGAAGTACATGTGATGCAATTACCACATCCTAAATCTCCTTGCCACTCCAGTCATCTAAATTTGCAATTGACACTCCCACTCATATAAGTTCTCAAGATTACCCATTTAGTGAGTGCCAGTGGCAAATTGTAACGAGTGAACTAGCACTAGTCGATAAGGTTGTGGCAATGGCATCACTCTAAAAGAATGTACAAGAATGCGTGTGTGTGACGAAAGCAATGCATTCTGACACAACTATCAAGTTACATCATGAAATAACAGTAAGTTTTTGTAGAGTACCAGTTTATGACAACAAGAAAAACTAACATTCTTTTTCATTCTACTCAAAGGATGCACTTATAGTCACAGCATGCAAAATTCCATAAAAAGAGACATATCACCACATTTTCTTTTCGGAATAGCTTACAATGGCTTGGAGCCATGACTTGATAGTAACCACATTGACACATTGTCTTATAAACTGCTTACAGAAAACAAAAGATTCTTCATATTTATAAAGTAAAGAGAAAAGGGCGCCAATAGGAATAATTGCATAGCTCCCCACCCCCAAATGATAATATAGGCCCAACTCCATCTCTCCACTGGAAGAATTGATTGACCAATCTATTCAATTGACTAAACTCTTTCAATGAAGTTCATCTAAAAATTTGAAAAGGGCTTTCACATCCACATTTAAGCATACGAGACCCTCATCAAATGAAACCTAGCATTCATTGTCAACTCTATTTTAAATTTTAAATCACACTCTTTTGGGAAATTTTACCTTGGACGTAGGTTAAATGTAAAAATGCAATTCTAATAAATGTTATATAAATCTATCCTCAAGGATATGTTTTTCTATATCCAAACTTCAGATTGCATGACATTACTTAGGACACCCAACTTCTTACTAAACTTGTACGAAAGCCATATTCTATAATCATAAGAAAATTGGTAGTCGGCTAAGTATTCTTTAGATTTTCTCCAACTCTCATTGTTATGTAATTGTGTTCAACATTAAATCATGAACAATACTTTACAGGCATCAATTGCCTTTTAATCTCATAGAAATTCGAGACACCTAAAGGATATAGCAAACAACAGCAAAATCCACATCAATTTGTACTGAAGCAGGTTTTCTAAGAAAAACTACAAAAAATAAAAAAAACAAAATACATATATATCATCAGCCAAACTACTGCATATGTTTGGTTGATTTATCCTACTCTCAACACCAGCTAAGATTTAAATTCTAATGCAAACACCTCAAGTGATTATCATCATGTTTTCAGGATAAAAGCTTACTTCATCCGAACTAGACAAAGGTGAGACACTCAGTGAAAATAGAGAGATACAGCGTGAGATGAAAATGAATAAATCTCATTTCATATGGAAAAGAACAAACAATGTTCAGCTCAAACATACAATATCTACTGTAAAGAGCACCATTTTAAAGCTCCAATAAAGATCATGAATGTAATCTACCGAGTAGAACTTTACCTTTCTTAACTTTTATGTGTTTCCCCGAGTGTGTGCGCCTTACATGCCTGACAGCAATCCCGGAGGTTGAGGCCTTTCCGCCAACAGGAGCCTTCACGTGGTGGTCGGATAGAAGTCCGGATGAAGATTTCGGTGAAGAAGAAAAGACATCCGCATTCTGAGTCGCCATTTTCATAATCTCCCTCTGTTCCTCTGTCAGAAATCCCTCGCCTGGTTCCATTTCCACTCGCTCACTGACAATCCCTACATCATTCATATCAACGTGTCTCCACCGATAGAATCCAACACACACACACACACAAAAACTCAAAAATCATCCAAACACACAAGCTTTTAAACAGATTTTTACCGTATTCCAGGCCACGCGCAAAAACAAGCGAAGAACACTACCTATTCGGAGCGCCGGACGGCCAACGGAGAAGCTTCAAGCGGCGAGAAAATCCTCCGTCCTTGGCTCGGATCTCGAGCCAAGAGCTAACAGAAACTGAATCGAATGTCCCGATCGTTCCTCCGGATTCACACGCCGCGCGGCGCCAATTCAACCCTAGAGCGACGGCGGAAGTGCGCGCGAAGAAGTGTCCGTACGGCCCTGAGATGGGATTTGGTCGAAAGGGAAGATGGGGGGAACAGTGATGAAGGAAGAGAGGGAGAAATGGATGAGGACGAAGAGGGTTTATATACGGAGGCTTCTGTTATAGGTACACGTCAGCGTAGATGAGGGCTACACGTGGCACTAGAAGTGTGAGTAGTGTGACTAACAATTGGACAAATTGTCATGGGCACTAGAAGGCTGGAATTGAATATTTCGATGCCTCCAAATAGTTGGTGGGTGTACCAAACTTCGTACAGATGATTATTACTTGTGTCGCACAGATTATTCTGTATGAAGTTTGGGTGCACCCATGGAAGCACCTTAGCATCTTTTAAAGAAATTGAAGAAAAAACTAGTTTGTTTTATTGATATGATATGTATTTTGAAACAATGATATTTTAAAACAATGATTATTAGTATCAGAAGGATGTGACTAGCGGGGGAGATGGCCGAGGGAAAACACTCGGGTTGGCATCTTTTAAATTCACGAATTATTAGAATATCTTTAATGGAAAGATAACGAAAAATTGTTTAACTTTAAAAAGTTAATGCGCGCTATGCAGCATTTGTGGAGTATGCGCTGCCTAATTTATCATAAGAGCTCCTTAGGGAGGTAAGTGTTCTTTAGGTAAGAACTTTTAAGTAACTCCACTAAAGTTGCTCATAAGATACTACTCTGTATCATTTTAGAGGGTTTTGATATCGAGAAGTATCAAATTTAAACTCTGTTAAAATTTCACTAAATTTTTACAAGAGAGTTGTGGTATAGAAAGATATCGAAACTCATATGTTTAACTTAGTTTCTTTGAAAAAGTCAATAGTCTTTTTATAAAAAGGACGAGAGCAAGTATAAAAGAAAAATAAAAATGAGCTAATGTAGGTCGAGTTGTACATTATTAATTTAAACTTGTTTCTGATATACGAGTAATTAGAAATGCAAAATTATTTTAAAGAGCACAATTTTAACATATATTCCAATCGTCTCAAAAATAAAATTTTCATTTTCTCTTTCGACTGGCTCAAAATAAATTTTTCATTCTTTTTAAAAAATGAATTGGATGATCGACTTTAGTTTTTCCTACTCTGCATAAATTTCAACCAATCAGTTTTATTTTTTAACTCCATCAAAAAACAAATGAGAAGTTTAATTTGAAACGGAGGAAGTAATATGTCTTTTAAGTTTATTAATTATGGGCTTTTTTGCTTCTTCTCTTTTTTTTCTTCAATCTACATTTTAAGTGTTATTTTTTTTTTTGGGAAAATGAAGTTGAGATCATAGTGAATTAGTTTTTGAAATTGAATACTATGCCTTTGAAGAGCCATGTTTGGCAAAACTTAATTGCAATTTCATTAGATGCCCTATTCTCCCTTTCAAATGCTAAGAATCAGACTAAAAAACAAACATACAAACAAACAGGTATACAAACTTCATTTGATCACACACTTCCTTCAATTTATATACCAACAAAAAAAATTGTTCATTTCCATTTCACAATGCTCCTCTAGAAATTTGTGACCGAAAAGCGTCTTCTATAGCCAAAACCGTTCGTCTATGTAGAGGGAGGGCACGGCATGACCAACTGCAAATGTGCGTTTTCAGGATGGCGCTTCAATCCCAACGCCTGCATATATAAACCACAACCCATTGCTTTATACCCAAACTACCCTTAAACCAAAAAGTAAACGCAACGAGAAGCACCCCACAGTTCTTTCGATGCCAGTCTTGGATGTCATAATATGACGACTCTAGGGCGCTACGGCACTCTGTGGGGCACTTGGGCCTCAAAATGGGTCATACTTCCCCTAGAAAACCCCTACCCCATATAGTAGAACTGTGGATTGCTAGAGTAGAATGGTAGCATTTCAACGCTTTTCGGGGGCAGGGGATTACGAGAGTAGGACCCACTTTGAGTCTCGATGAAGCATAGTAAAGGCCTCAAATGGCTCGGTGTCATGATATGACACTCATGCTTGGTGTCAAAGGATCATTGCTCTAAGAAGTATATATTGTGCAGTGGAAATTACTAACTGTTACCTTCCTGAATGGCGAAAGTACAGTCCTCAAGCAGTGAAACTTTGAAGGTCGCGGACTGGTACAAAGATAGGGGAGAGAAAGCGAAGAAACGGTTAAAATCTAACTAACTACAAGAATAATAAAAACCCGAAAAAAATCATGAAAAAAAAACATTAAAAAACTCACATGTCTTTGTTTCCAGGGCAGCAATTACTTGGCTGGCTGCAAGAGATGCGGCGAGGATCACCGGCATAAAAGGGTGCTTCAGAGGATGTTTTTTTCAGGATTGACAAGGCAAAGTTTCTTGATGGCTGCTGCTGAAGTGACCGAATCGCCCTAGAGTCATTCGACGAGAACGATCTCTTTAGATGATTCACGCTTTTGGGAAAACAGCCAGAACGATGACGGTCCTTTTCTTCCTCTGGTGTCCAGTCGTTGTCGACCACACCAATGCTGAGGGCATTTCCGTCATTGTCTCTTATACTCCTCCTAACCATTTCTTTTTGAGAAATACGCTGCGAAGGGCACTTTTCCACAGCTTTTCTAGAGGCAAAATCAGACGCCTCTGACCCGTCGCTTCCCAGTTCTAAGGAGAACTCTGGTTTATGGCGCGCTCCACGCGAGCAACCAAACAGGCTGAAAGAAGGGTTTTTTGATACGGAGCGGTTTCGGGAAATTTCGCCACCCATAAGATTGATTCTTAACTCTACATTGCAGCAGAGGGTCTGCTGAAGTGCATTGGCAATCAACTTCCATGACTTCTCAGCCGTTGATACGTAAACCGGGCGAGAAAACTTCAGCTCAGCTACTGCTATACCTGAAATATTGATTGAGTGCAGTTGCTTAGAGCTTTTCGGCTAAGCTGTTTTTCAAGTTTGGGTTATAAAAGAAAAAAAAAACTTTTTCTTCAAGCTTCCTTTGGATGAATTTTGTAACGGTGTAGATTAACTTTGAAAATGCTAACGCTAGAAGCTACAATTGGTTAACATTTCCAACTTTGAAAACCATTTCTTAATTCATGTGCAAAGAGATAGTGGACTAAATTCAATTATTGTCAAATGCAAAACCAAAACCAAAACCAAGTATAACTCCAACTCCGTTAGAAGCTACAAGAGAAAACTTTACGGATATACCCCTGATTCATTGTGGCATTTAAGGCGCAAAACTTCATGAGAACGATATATAATAATACAAGAAACGGGTAAATGACGTAAAAGCCCACCTTGCTCAAGACAAATGGATGACAAGCTCCCCCGTCTCAGCAAAAAGGTCTTCAACGAATTGGATTCGCACCTCGCAATAGCCCTACTCCATATAGACATCAAAGTTTCTTTATCATCCTGCATTCCTAGCTGACACGATCTGCTGCCCTCGCGCACGTAAGTTGCAAGGTGCTTCAAGCTCTCGCCGGTTGAGGAAGACGTGCTGCAACAATTACGGCCATCCACCTCTGAAAAGAACGGACAATCAAGAAGTTTCAACATTTTATGTGTATAGCTCATGAACAAAATCTTGACTGAGTTATACTTTTGTCCCAAAAAAGAATCCTCATTTCCTTTCGAGACGTCCCAAAAAAAAAGACCCCTCTTTCCATTTTTCGCAAATTTTGTGTGGCCCATCATCTTTTTCTCTCCTCTCCACCACTTTAAACCAAACAATTTCACTTCTCTTAAACTTTGTGCCAAACCCAATGGGAGGCTTTTTTTGGGACGGAGGGAGTACATATTTGCCAAAAACACAAAGTTACAAACAACTTATATACAACCCGCTATTCTTTCCTTTTAGAAATGGGTAAAGGGAACTCAACTGTGATATAAGACACTTGGGTCAAACCACAGTAAAAGACTGAATTCAATCGAGTATCCAATTCGATTCAAGGCCATATTAGCCTATGATTTTTTAATGTGGGATAGTTTAACAAAGAAAAATAGGATTTTGTAACATTTTACATTCATTTGTGTCGTACTCACCTTGAGGGTACACTGTTCTGCTGCCTACCCATGCTTCATTGGAATCTGCTGAGGAACCGACGGAGCTAAGCTGCACCAGAGCAGCAGTCAACCATGTTGTTTGACTCTTTGACGTTCGCAATTGTTTCTCCGTTTCAGAGAGTATTCTCAGAGCATGGCTTAGTTGCGCCTCACTAAGTTCAGCTGCACGTAGAAGAAGAAAGAGAGAAAACATATAAAATAGTTGACACAACAATGTACCAACTCTAATGATACATTCAAGTATGAATGAATGTAGACATAAAGTATGTCTACATTCATTCATTTTTTTAAATGTACCTTGAGACCATAACAGATAGTTAATAGGGAATGGAGGGAGTAGAACGAGCTGTAATGGAAGTCGGATACTTACAAAAGCGGCCTCCAATGGCTCTCTTTCCAGAGAGAATGTCCATTATGAGATTTGCCAATTGTGATATCAATTGCATGGGATCGATGCGCGACCTCATCAGCTCTCTCGCGGTCTTAACTGTTTTACAAGTATCAGATGACAATGCTAGATGCAGTAGCTCCATTAATTCCTCATCAGATACCGCTCCCGTCTGTGGCAACACGCAAGAGTTAAAACTCACATTAATTCTTAAAGCCTTTAAGACTTTCATGACACATTCAAAACTATTGAATGAATGTAGACATAACGTATGTCTACATTCATTGATTTTTCATATTAATAGACCGTTAATATGAAATGAAGGGCAAACTTATTAAGGCGATCATTCGGTCATATTTACCCGAAACAGATCATTTTCTTTACCAAACATAGTTTAGAAAAAGAAGAGAATGGACGAATAGCGAAAACATACTAGCTCGTAAACCAATGGCATTGTGATTCTTTTACCAAGCAAGCTCAGCTGCTCGAGCATCATCTCCCCATCGCGAAGCGAACCATTTGATTTACGCGATACGAACATCAAAGCATCATCATCAAACTCAACTCCTTCCTCCTCACATATTCTCCCCAAACGGCCCGCAATGTCATCCTCCTTGAGCCTAGGAAAGTAATACTTCTGGGCCCGCGACACAACGGCGCGGGGCAGCTTGTCAAGATCTGGTGTGATCGCTACGAAGACAACATGTTGGTGGGAGTTGCCATTCAAAATGACCCCCCAAGTTTCTTCCCCCAAGAGATGGCACTCGTCTAAGATGAAAACCTTGAACCTGGAGGACAGTGGGGGGGTGTGCGCGCTCTTCGTGACTAGGTGTTTTACCCGTTCCGTTCTGTTGGTTTTCAAGCAGTTGATTTCCTTGACATCAACTCCTCTCCTTCCGGAGAAGAAGAGCACGCGTTCCAGGCAAAGACCGCACGGTTTCTCCTCGTGAGGGGAAAGGCAAAGGCAGTTCAATGCAGCTGCAAAGATTCGGGACGCGCACGTTTTCCCGGTCCCACGCGGACCGTGGAAGAGGTACAGAGGATGTATCTGCTTGTTCGCGATGCTGTTCATAAGAGCCGTTGCAACGGCGTTTTGCCCAACCAATTCGCTGAACATCTTTGGCCTGAACTTGTTCTGGTACAGATTTGTGGTTTCTGGGCATGAAGTTAAATTGTTAGGCTCCTGGCATGAAAGAAGTGGCTTCTGTTCAGCATCTTGTAGGAGGTTTGATCCTCTGAGTCTCGGCGTACCCAACCAGCATGAGCTGATCCCACATCCATTGCTACCCAAATCAAAACCATCAATTTCTTCTTCCTCTTCTTCTTCGTCGTTCCTCTCGTGAGATGAACCCACGCCTTCATCATACTCCTCATTCCCAACCCAAGTGGGGGTTTCTTGGGAGACAAATCTTGAGTTGGGTTTTCTCGGACCATAATCCGAGACATCCTCGTTTCTCCCAAATCCTAAACCGCCGGAATTGGCATCCCAATTCAGGTTCTCGACGAATGCAGAGAGTTTGCCCATTGAATTTGTGGTGGGATCCCTAAGGGATTTCACTCTCCTCAGTGCAACTAGAGTTCTTGTGATGGGAATGTCGACGGAACGCCGCCTCCCATCCATCACCTCAACAGAAAACTTAGAACAATGTGGTTCGCAGCACTCAGAAAAAAAGCTTGCAACTTTCAACCTGAAATCCAATTTCAGTTCAATCAAGAACCACTCTTGCCTCACATTACTAAAGAAACAACAGGAAAACAGGGAAGAAGATGTCTTTAAAGACATTAAGAACAGGAAATCAGAAAATAAAAACCCCCAATTAAGAAAACAAAATCATCATATGTAAAACAAAAAAGAAAAGAAAGAACTTTAAAAGAAAAACAAAAAACAAAGGGGGGTAATAACCTTAAATCCCTACAAAGTACACAGCCGAAAAGAAAAGTACTTACCTTTCATGGACAACAAAACCTTTAAAGTTTCAAACCCCACTCTTATCTTCCATATCTGCAAACAACAACGTAATAAAAACACTAAAACAATAAAAAAAAAATACACCAAATTATAAAGTAAAATTAAAGAATCGAACAAGAAAGAGATAAAGAATTGAACTTTAACACAGTGACGCATTTCCATACCCTCAGAAAATGGTGCCCTCAATGGTGAGCCCAAACCAAATGTTTCTATTTATATATAGACACACAAAGTGAATGAATAAAGGTAAAAATAAAATGTGCATAAATGCATGTCTAATTACCAAGAAAAGTTTAAAAGAAAAAGGGGAAAAGAAGTGAGACATGACAAAAAAAAAGAGTGAGGAAAGAAGTCAAGGACAAACACACATGGAAACACAGAAAACCTGTGAAGTGAAGGGGCATTGAATTTCACGAGAAATTTCGAAATGGGAGCGAGTTTTGCGGAGCACCCATTGAAAAATAAGAATAAAAGGACAATGGGTTTTGATTTTCTTGGGATTTTTTGACGGCTTGTTTGGTTGAAAGATCTCAGCCAGGTTTGAGCACAGTGGGTTGTGGAAGGGGAGGAGGTAAGAGCACTCATAATGTCTTCAAATCAAGCTTCAAACCTTTTCTTTCAGATTAATTTTCATTTACATTATAATTTCACTGGAAATAGATTTGAAGCCATGCAGCTTTAAATCTTTATTTTTACATTTTAGATATATACATTTTCTAAAATTAAATTAATAACATTTTGTTTTTTAATTAAATTTAAAGGAAAACAATTCATTAAATAAAAAAATACAATCAATAAAAAGTACATTAACAAAATAAGATTTGAATAATAACAACAAAAATTTAAAAAAATAAAAATTGCATTACTTTATGAAGAAATTACTAATTATTCGAGCGACTAAAAATATCTTCAATCAAATCCGGGTTGCAATGACATATTGCAAACCGAAATAATTCATTAAATTAAAAAAATACATTCAATAAAAAAGTATGTTAAATTTAAAAACTAAAAAGTTACATTACTAAAAAAATTTAAACAAAAAAGTATTGCATTAAACAACAAAATATAGCGTAAAAAATTGTGTTTGTGTATGTTTTTTTTAAAAAAAAGAGAGTGAATAAAAAGAGTAAAAAAAAGTATTCTTTTAGTCTTATGGCATTAATGTAGTTTTTTTGTTGTTTTTTAATAGAGAGACCCACACATTTTTTCTTCTTTCTCTATTAAACCTTTGATGCAAAAGTGATGAAGCCCTGATAAAATCCCAAGGGGAGCGGCTTTTAACGCCTTTTTGACGTCAAAACCAGTAAAAATGCACCGGACTTTAGGACCATTTCCACTGCTCTAAGTGGCATATTTTAATTGGAATTGGAGTTCTTTTATAGTTTTCACCCACAATGAACTTAAGCTTCACGTCTAAATTTGGAAATAAGAGTCTAATTCTACTTTTACATCACTAATTACATCATAAAATAACACCACTAATTTTGGGAGGAAAACTAAAATAGGAGTAAAACATTAAAAATAGACAAAATTCACATGAATGCTCCCAGAAATTTTAGTTTTTACATAAATACTCCCAAATTTGTTTATTTACATAGTTACTCCCACATTTGTCTGTTATTTACGTCATTACTCCGCGATTGCTTCATCGTCAGTGTTCCTCGGATGCGTCTTTTTAAACGGGGTTCTTCATCGTTTTTTTATTGAATTCAAATTAAATTAATATGAACACACTTGATATTAAACATTAAAAACATTTAGGAAGTTTGAAATCTAATTTTTTTTAAAAAAGTGATGGAAATAAGGGCAATGATTAGGCTTACTAAGACGTGAGAAAGTCGATGGAGAGAATAATTTGAGGTGAATTTGTTATATTATAGTGAAAAAATACATATCTGCATTTTAACTGCTCACTTAGCGCAAAAAAAACGCATTCAAGTAACACTAATGTTCACTACCAAATTTGGGAGCAATGATGTAAATAAAAGAATGATGTGGGAGTAATGATGTAAAGAAACAAATTTGGGAGTATTTATGTAAAATTTGTAATTTCTGGGAGTATTCTTGTCAATTTTGCCTTGAAAATATACCAAAATAGGACTTTCATGTTTTTATTCGTAAAATAAAAGTTAAAATGCATTTACATTACCAAACATGGTCATGTATATTATCAAAAAGTATAATAACATGTACATGTATAATGTCACATTGCAATCACATTATCACAGTGTAAAGTCCTATTTTGGAAATAAAAACATGAAACTCCTATTTTGATACTTTTTCTATGTTTTAATCGTATTTATGGTGATTTCTACCAATTTTACAAACAAATATACAGCCGTTATCAATTCTGATGTCATTAGTGATGCTAGGTCAAAATTAACAAGACAAGTTTTACACATAAATATACAATAGGGGTGAGCGTGGTACGGTATGGTACGGTATTTTGTCCGTACCGATACCGTACCAAATATATCGGTTCGGTATGAGATTTTACATCGTACCAATCCCGATCCCGATTATACTTTGGAATGTACAAAACTTTTTATTTAAAAAAAATCGAAAGTGCATTCAAATAAAAGTAAGATAAACAATTGGAAAATGAATAATTAAATGCAAAAATACTTATAAAACTTAGTTTAATTTATACTTCATATTTTACAAACAAAAGAGAATGAATGATAAGAAAATAATATTTCAAATATTTGTTAAATTTTGTTATATAAATCTACAAAAAAATAAAATTCAAATAAATGATTATATAAATAAAAGATTATTTGTAACTCATCTACACTTGAACCAACTTTTCAAAATCAATTTATTTTTGAATGAAGAAATATAAAAACAATGTTATTTTTAGAACGTATTTGTATATATATGTTCGGTTCAGGATTTTTCGGTATGTGAAGTTACCTCGTACTGATCCCAATTCTCAAATACCGGACCGATCATTCAGTTTGGTATGGTACGGTTCAAATACCGGACCGATCATACCGGACCGATCTCACCCCTAATATACAACCATGGTCAATTTTGATGTCATTAATGATGCTATGTCACGCTACCCTCTCATAATTCAAGTAGATTAGTAGTAAAGTTCATTAATGGTGGTAAACGCATACCACCTCTATAGTTTTCCGTATTAATTAAGAGTTTGTTGTTTTTAATTGAAATTTCAGAATTTCATGTTGGAAGAAACTCAGGGTCCGTTTGAATTGGAATTGAAATTCTATGGGATTCAATTCTATAGATTCCATAGAATTGAATTCTGCCAATTTCAATTCATTTTATGCACTATCAATTCCAAATCCACATATTTTTTGTGCTACCAAACACCAGAATTGGAATTGAAGTCATCAATTCCAATTTCATAGTTTGAATTCTGTGTAACAAACGGGTCTGAAAGAAATTGTAAGAAATGGGAAGGAGTTAGAAAATATTAAAGAATTAAAGTGCTAAAAAAATCACTTAATTAAATGATCACCCAAATAAATAGATACGAAACTCTAATTTTAGATTTTTAAAAAAAGAATTCATCCTTGTCCGTGTTTGAGGCAATATGTTATAAATTTGGATATATAATGTTATTATATATTCATCATATATAAATACTTTTTTAAAATCATTATTGTAAGAAATCAGAAAAAGCTAGAAAGAATTGGAAGGAATTAAAAGAAATTGAAAAAAGCTGGAAAAAATTAAGAATTAATTTTTGCGATCCAAAAGAATAGGTCTAAGCAGAAGAGTACTTAAAGTACTATTTTTTTTGTATAAATTAATTAATTATGAATAGAATTACTCCCTCAGCCAAACATAATGATACGTTTTAAGGATGTAAATTTGTATACGAGTACTTCCTAATAGAATAGTAGATTAGGTTTACTTAAGAATAATGAAAGATACACGAAGTGTAATAAACTAACATTATCATTGTACTATTTTTAATAGAAATATTTGCACTAAATAAGACTAAGAGACGAAGCTTGTAGGCAATATTCCTAAACCGTGGAGACGATAACGCTTTTGTGAATTAGTTACAAGAAGTAGACACAGATATCTTCATTACGTGATGAACATGTCAAGGAACCAACTCAACCAAAAGCTCAAGCTTTTGGTTGTGGCCCAAGAATGATTGTTATATACTCTAACACGCCCACTCACGTGCAGGCGTGACCTCTTTGAGCCTTGCACGTGAAACCTTAATTTTTTTTAAACTGGGTGGCGGTGAGTTTCGAACTCGTGACCTCTTGGTCATCAAGGCTTTGATACCATGACAAAGAACCAACTCAACCAGAAGCTCAAGCTTTTGGTTGTGGGCCAGGAATGATTGTTATATACTCTAACAGAACAAGTTTGCTAAGTTTTTTTCTAGTGAGAGTATTGACGATTGAAACGAGGGCAAAGAATTTCTTTCTTATTCTATTTGTGTGTCATTCTTTGTTTCTCCATCGCATTCTATGCTCTCAAACTTTCTAATTCATCGATCATGCACACGAGCTAGGTAAGTTGGCAGCTATATATGAGGATTGCTTAGGAAGGATACGGTTGAGCCGGGGGTCTTTTGGAAACAGCCTCCCTACTTCCGAGTATAGGCAAGGTCTGCGTACACACACCCCCCCCATACCCCACTGTAGTGGAATTCAACTAGGTTGTTGTTGTTGTTGTTGTTGTTTAGGAAGGATATGAGACTATACAAACTTTTGTAAAGTCATTGAGGAAGGAATAAGGTAGGGTTGAGGCTCAGCCAGCGACTAATAGCTATGTCGCCTACTAGGAGCAAAGATAGAGAACTCTAGATCACCAAGAGCGATGCTTTGATACCAAGTTAGAATAATTGAATAATAGATTTACTTTAAAATAATGAAGGATACAAGAAAATATATATGAAGCATTTCTAACATAAGTAGATCAGATATCAATTCAATAACAGAAGTTGAATGATAAACTAACATTACCATTGTTAGTACTATAATCAATATTGTCTAACACTTGTTGATGGGGTTTAGAACTCGGGACCTATGAGACTAGGTAGAAGAGTATCGAACGAGTACTGAGTGTCTTTGGTTGTAGGAATAGAGAAAGTATACTAGCTTAGCAGCAAAAGTGAATATCTTTTCTCCTCCCGGGGAGGAGTATTTATACAATATATATGTTAGAGTGTCATCCAACATCGTAAGTTCAAGAGCAAAATAATCGGTATATAAGCTCTTGAGTTGAACTAACTAATCGATTGGATTCAATCTTTTAATGTGGTTCAGCCCAAGTGTCTTATTACCCAAACCAGTTATCCATACTCATCCTAAATTCTATCATGGTATCGGAGTAGGTTTTGGCCGACCTCGTTTGTCAAGGTGTCCGTCTAGACGTTCATTCCTAGCGGCCCGTTAGTCTTTAGCCCATTTGTCCGTATGGAGTATGTACCCAACGGCATGTGGCCCGTTTAACACGATTGCTCATCTAGAAATCCATACCCAGCGGCTCGTGGTCCTTTAAGGTGTTGGCGCTAAAAAAATCAAGGGAATGAAAGTTTATTTACAAGTGGTCAACCGGTTACATTCAAAATGACCCAGTTGTCGACTTGAGGAGGAGTGTTAGAGTGTCATCCCACATCGGAAGTTCAAGAGTAAAATAATCGGTATATAAGCTCTTGAGTTGAACTAACTAATTGATTGGATTCAATCTTTTAATGTGGTTCAGCCCAAGTGTTTTATTACCCAAACCAGTTATCCATACCCATCCTAAATTCTATCTAGGGATGGCAACGGGTTGGGTTCGGGTCGGATAGTACTATACCCGAACCCGACCCGACTTTTAGAACTGAAACCCGAACCCGACCCGAAACCCGACTTTTTAAGCCAAAAACCCGACCCGAACCCGACATTCCAACCTGAAACCCGAACCCGACTTTTAACCAATAATCAATTCATTGTACCCCAATAATTTTAAAAAGATTACATCTAATTTTTTTGCGTCTCATTTTTTTATTAAAGAATTATAAAAATGATTATAAATGGCATACTTGATATAGTAGCACTTTGTCAAGAGATTATACGGAGTGCTCATTATATTTATAGATAGGCTTTTATGTTATAAAAAATTCGGGTTTGAGTCGGGTCGGGTGCGGGTTCGGGTCGGGTAAAATAATAAACTCACACCCGACCCGACCCGATGTCGGGTTCGGGTAAAAAATTTTGGGTGAGGTTCAGATTATTTTATTCTCGGTTCGGGTTTGGATATTTTAGTGGTCGGTCGGGTCGGTTAAGATCAGGTTCGGGTTGAATTGCCATCCCTAATTCTATCAATATATTTGGGCTTTCCAGCTGTTAGCTACAGTCTAGCGAGTTGAGCCTACTAAGGTCAAACCCTTCAATAGACGGCGCCAGCAATATGATTACAAACTAGGGTGGCTACAAGCAGATAATAGGGTGGTTACAAACAATCGTAAAGACAAGTGTATCGGGGTGTCCAATCGTAGGTCCGCTGATTGGACAAGGCATACAGGGTCCCATGCCGCAGTGGGCCCACGGTGTTTAGCTGGAAACAGAGGCCGAGTACACATGCTCAGTTGTTGGAGGCCAGTCATGGAGGGTCCGACCGCGCCCGTCCTGGGTCTGAGTGGATGTATCCGAGCTGAGCAGTGATACACATCCGAGTACAATTGTCACCTTGAGGCCTTGGCTTTTTCTCAAGTCCTGCTTAGCCGAGCGGGGGGTCTTTTAGTCGAGTGCGTCCGGATCGTTCAATTAGCTGGGCTTTGTTGGGCCGCTTATTCTGTTGGACCGGATGCCCCCATTCCAGGGTATCCATTACTTGTTCTTTACGTTCGAAAAAGAAAAGTTAGATGTTGAAAGAAACTAGAAGACACTATAAGAATTAGAAAAAAAATGAAGAAAACTAGAAGAAATTAGAAAATTTTGAAAGAACTTCAAAATTTTGTTTAAGCATATTTTTCATATTTTTCCATTATAGTTGTTGTTGTTACATTATTATTATTATTATTATTATTATTATTATTATTATTATTATTATTATTATTATTATTATTATTATTATTGATGGATTCTAAGGATGGAGGTAGTACAAACTATAGAGAGCGACCGAAAGAGGTTGCAGATCTGGACGAATTAGGGTGTTACAACTGAACATTCGGTACGATATTTGGAAACGGTACAAAGTAAATTTCCAGTTTGAAAATCTCGAATTGAACATATGTACTAATATAATATCAAAATCATAATTTTTTTTACATATTTTCATTAAATAATAAAATTATTTTGATAATTTGGTTCAAGTTATACTTTTATTTGAATTTTAGTTTTTTAAAAATGAATACCATATAAAAATGTAAATAACATCCGAAATAGGAGTACTATTTTGTTATCATTCATTTTTTATATTGTAAACTACTCCGTATAAGTTAAGTTTTATTAAACATTTCTTACCTTAAATTATTCATTTTTTAGTTTTTTATTTTCTTTATTTAAATGTATTTTTCATTATTCAAAACTAAAGATATTTTGTAATTTTCTAAAGTATAAACTAGTTATGCATACGTATATACTTATCTCGATTCGTACTGTAACCGATATCGAACCATCTCTAATCATATTGAATCAATTTTTGAAATTATAATCGGTACGACGTAAAATCTCAAACCAAACTAAAATAATTGATACGATATTTATACGAGTTAAATACCGTACCGTATCCTACTTGCCTAATACTCGTACATGCTATGAGGAATTAATACTTCAAAGGTAAAATCGCCATTGAGTATAGAGATAGATTTCTCTAGAGACGTGTAGACCGGTACGGTGGGGAGGGGATATCAGATGGGTGGGGGGGGGGGGGGGGTCTAAAAGCTGGGCCGCCGTTTGGATTGTACATTTGTACATTAATTTATTAGGGAAGCCCACTTTTGCAGAATCATTACTATACTACTTCCCTCTCATATCTTTTTTCAGTTACCCAAAGCGAAAAAAAGAATTTCAAATTTTTTAAATCTATTTTATTTAAATATTTGTGTAAAATAAAATTTAGATATTTAAAATTCAATCAAAATGATTCCATGATTTTGTTTGTGTTTGGAAAATGGCAGTTCGGCCAAAAATTAGCTGTTCTGACCGAAAACGGTTGTTGTACTATTTTAACAGCTAAAGTTGATGTTTGGCAAATGGAGGTTACGGACGGCTGTTGAGTCTCCAAAAGCTAATTTTTGAAACGCTAGCCTCCCTAGCGTTTTAGTTTGGCAGTTGCTATTTATTACTCCCTCCGTTCCACAAAACCTTTCCGATTTTTGATTTTGGGGAAAAATAAGGAAAGTATAATTTTGGTTGACTTTCCAATTTTGCCCCTGATGTGATGGGAAAAAGTAAGATGTGATAGTTTGGTTATTAGTGAAAAAGTATGATGTGATAGGTAGGGTATGAAAAAGTAGGGGTAAAAGTAGTTTTTTAATAGAAAGTGGAAGTGTTTTGTGGAAAGCAAAAAAAAACGAAAGAGGAAGAGTTTTGTGGAACGGATGGAGTACTTTTTATGTCCTTATTTATAAAATGTCTTGTTGCAAATCTGATCATGTGGTGGACACAAAAAAAAATTATGCGTATAAAGAAAAGGAAAAAAAGGTGTGGAGTTTGTATTTGCTTTTTTTTAAGCAAGGGATGTACGAAGCATTATTTGTGTGTGGCTATTGAGCAAAGTAACATTATTTTTACCACTTTATACTTGAATATAAATACTCCCTCCGTCCTAAAACTTTCTTCCCGTTGCGCAAAACGAAGAAAAATCCCAAGTTTTTTCAATCTATTTTATTTAAATATTAGTATAGAAATAAAAAATAAAACATACATATTTAAAAACTACATCAAAAGTTCAACAAAACAAGTGGTGACAAGAATATTTTATTTTATCATATAGGCCATGAAAAAACACAAATAAATATAAATTCCCGTGAAGTTGGAATAGTGATCTGGGAAGAAAGTTTTAGGACGGAGGGAGTATTTTGAATACGTTAAGTACAAAGTATGTAATTAGTTATTTAAAGTTAACTAAATAAATATATGAAGAAAAAGAATACTTAAATAAAAAAATCTACTTATAAAATATAAATGTAAATTCTCATTTCTTAAATTTAAAAAAAAACGAAGTAGCCTTTTTTGTCCAACAAAAAAAATATATGTAAAGCATTTTCTTGTATAATGTGTGTATTTTATCAAATTAAAAAAAAATTAAAATCATATACAAATTAACATAAATGGAAGGATATCCTTATATGTAATTTTACTCACAAACAGCTAATTATAAACAGCTAAAGTTGCCCAACATATAATTTTTAACATCTAACAGAAATAGCCGGTCAAAACAGCTAACTCAATCAGCCATTCAAACCCGCCAACATAAACAGCTAACAGCCTGTTATGAGAAATTTGAGAATAACAAAAATAAACGAGAAAACACGACAACAGATTTAACGTGGTTCACCAACGTTGTGTTGGCTAGTCCACGGGTAGAGGGGGGAGCAGTTTTATTTCGGATGGAGAGGCAAGAACAGAATACAGAATACCACCCATAGGGTTTGTGGTAGCACCCATATATATAGTGCTTAGCTAAACCCTAACAGACTTGGGCCCCAAACTACAGAATTAACAGATAATTAGAAAGCCCAATTAGAGTAGGGTTCGGATCTCTCAAGATTTGGATTTCTCGGAATTCGGATTTCTCAACTTCTCCAGAATTCGGATTTCTTAGAAGCCAGACTTCTCTGGATCCGGGTTTCTCAGAAGTTTGACTTCTCCGGATCTAGAGCTATAACGGATCAGATTCAAGGCATTACAACAAATCTCCACCTTGACTTGAATTCTCCATACAGATTCTTCAGACGCACTATGGTTGTGCCAGATTTCCCCCTCTTCCTCAGAATTGCCACATAGGGCAACTAACAGCTTCTGATGTTAAGCAAGTCCAAACAGTGTTGAAACTTGCTTTGCGGAACCGGCTTTGTGAACATATCAGCAGGATTATCCGCAGTTCGTACTTTCTTCACCTGGATTCTCCTCTCACTCCTCAGGAAATAATACCTCACGTCAATATGCTTGGTTCTCTCATGATGGACTTGATCCTTGGCTAGACAGATCGCGCTCAAGCTGTCACAATACACTGTAGCCTTATCATGATGCAAACCGAGATCAGTAACCAGTCCTTTCAACCAAATTCCCTCCTTTGCAGCTTCTGTCAAGGCCATTTACTCTGCTTCCGTAGTTGATAAAGTCACCGTAGGTTGCAAAGTTGCCTTCCAGCTAACAACAGAACCTCCGAGAGTAAACACATAGCCAGTCATCGATCTCCTCGTGTCGACATCTCCAGCATAGTCAGAATCAGAAAATCCTGTGACCAAACACTGAGTATCACCTCTATAAATGAGACCAACGTCAGATGTACCCTTAAGGTACTGGAAAATCCTTTTCACAGCCTGCCAGTGTTCTCTCCCTGGTTGTCCCATGAATCTGCTAACTACACTCACTGCATGTGCTAAATCTGGCCTTGTACAGACCATAGCATACATCAAACTTCCCACAGCACTGGCATAAGGGACTCGTGACATATACTCCTTCTCTTCTTCTGACTGTGGAGCGAACATGGCAGTGAGATAGATATTGGCAGCACTGGGGGTGTCAATAGGCTTAGATGAAGACATCCCAAACCTCGTCAAGACCTTCTGAATGTAACCTCTTTGTGACAAGAAAAGTTTCCTTTTCTCTCTGTCTCTGATGATCTCCATCCCTAAAATCTTCCGAGCGGCTCCCAGATCCTTCATCTCAAACTCAGCACTAAGTAAACCCTTTATCTTCTCGACGTCATACTTCTGCTTTGCAGCTATCAACATATCATCTACATAAAGCACCAGGTAGATGAATAAATCATCTTTGAGCCTATTGTAGTAGACACAACAGTCATATGAGCTCCGAATGTAGCCCAACTTCACCATATAGCTGTCAAATCTTTTGTACCACTGCCTTGGGGACTGCTTAAGTCCGTATAAGGACTTCTTCAGCTTGCAAACGTGACTTTCCTTCCCTGGAACTTGGAAACCATCCGGCCGAGTCATGTATATATCTCTTCCTCCAACTCTCCATGTAGAAATGCTGTCTTCACATCAAGTTGTTCGAGCTCCAGATTTTGATAAGCAACTATCGCTAGTAGCACGCGGATGGAAGTGTGTCTGACCACAGGTGAGAAGATCTCATTGTAATCCATTCCCTCTATTTGGTTAAAGCCTCTGGCAACGACCCTGGCTTTATACTTGACCCCTTTTGCTGGTGATATTCCTTCCTTCCTTTTGAAAACCCATTTGCAAGTAATAACCTTTCTCCCTGGAGGCTGTATGACAAGATCCCATGTTTGGTTCTTTTGCAAAGACTCTATCTCATCTCCCATAGCGGCTAGCCATTTTTAGAATCAGAACTTAAAACAGCTTCTCTGTAAGTAGATGGTTCAGAAGTATCTACCTCTTCAGCAACCTGCAGTGCATAACCCACCATGTCCTCAAAACCATACATCATAGGTGGCTGAACTCCAACCCTTCTTGGTCGATCTTGAGCTATACTACGATGGGTATCTGATGGCATAGATTCTGGGAAATCAGTTTCTGTCTGTGGCTCTTGATTCTCCACTTCAGGTTCTTTCATATCACTCTCGTTCTGAGTGGCTTGAAGCTCCACCTGTTTATCAAGGCTCTCAGTTTCTGTCGTAGTTGTAGGCTTCACGACGGTTCTAAACAGAGAACTTTCATCAAAAACAACGTTTCTGCTCAGAATAACCCTCTTTTCTGCTAGAGACCAGATTCTAAAACCTTTCACTCCATCTCCGTAGCCCACAAATACTCCGTTTTTAGCTCGTGGTTCTAGCTTACCTTTACTGACATGATAGTAAGCTGTACAACCAAAAGCTTTTAGATTTGAATAATCAGCAGCTTTTCTTGACCACATCTCCACAGGTGTCTTGCACTGAATGCCTGTATGTGATCCGCGGTTAATCTAGTAACAAGCTGTACTAACCGCTTCTGCCCAGAACCTTCTGTCTAGCCCAGCATTAGAGAGCATGAACCTTGCTCTCTCCAGAAGTGTTTGATTCATCCTCTCAGCTACACTGTTCTGTTGTGGTGTATCTCTGACTGTACGATGTCGAGCAATCCCTTCATCCTTACAGAATTGATCAAATTAAGACCAACAGAATTTCAGCCCGTTATCAGTTCGCAACCTCTTGATCTTCTTCCCTGTTTGATTTTCCATCAATGTTTTCCACTCCTTGAACTTCTGGAGAGCTTCACTTTTGTGCTTCATTGTGTACACCCAAGTCATCCTTGAGTAATCATCAATAATTGACACAAAAAATTTGCA
Source organism: Cuscuta australis (assembly GCA_003260385.1). Classification (NCBI taxonomy): domain Eukaryota; kingdom Viridiplantae; phylum Streptophyta; class Magnoliopsida; order Solanales; family Convolvulaceae; genus Cuscuta; species Cuscuta australis. The sequence goes on from NQVE01000114.1 coordinate 1,606,726, forward strand.
TCCTCCCAAAGACTCAACTCGGCATGGACCCCAGCAATCAGAATGGATGTAATCAAGTGTGCCTTTTGTTCTATGAATGGCCTTTAGAAACTTGTTGCGATGTAGTTTTCCAAAAACACAATGTTCACCAAACTCCAAGCTCTTTACCTTATGACCCGCAAGAAGATCCTCCTTTGACAGAATTTGCATCCCTTTTTCACCCATTTGACCAAGTCTCATGTGCCACAACTTGGTCATATCTTCCTGTTTAACTTCTGATGATGCAACATGGACTGAACCTGTAACCGTGGAACCTTGTAAAAAATACAAAGTACCCAGCATGACACCTTTCAGAATCAGATTTGAACCCTTCCAGACGCGCAAAACTCCATCTTTTCCTGACCAACTGAACCCCTTGCTGTCCAAAAGACTGAGAGATATCATATTCTTTGTCATCAATGCCACGTGCCTGACCTCGTTCAATGTGCATAAGCTACCATCATGTGTCCTTATCTTGATCGATCCTATCCCAACCACCTTGCAGATAGAACTGTTGGCCATCAAAATGCTCTCTCTGTCTACCTGCTCATAAGTCGTGAACCACTCTCTCCTTGGACAGATATGATAGGATGCCCCAGAATCTAGAATCCACACATCTGAGTGATGAGTGTTTTCATCAGCAATTAAGGCAATGTCTTCTTTAGAATTGGTGTCTTCTTCAGCAACAGCAGCAGAAACTGATTGTTTTTCAGATTGCTTCTTCTTCTTCTTCGGACAATCAAACTTCCAGTGCCCCTTCTCCTTGCAGTAATTACAGACATCATCCGGCTTTGCACCCTTTGACGATGACTTTTTCTCCTTCTTCTTTCCGCCGTATTTCTTTCCCTTTCCGGTACTGGTGAATAGGCCGGAAGGTTGTACATCTGTACTCGTGCCATTAGCCTTATGCCGCAATTCCCTGCTATGAAGGGCCGATCTAACTTCTTCCAGAGACACGGTATCTTTCCCAACAATAAACGATTGAACAAAATTCTCAAACGATATTGGGAGAGATACCAACAGAATCAGGGCAGCATCTTCATCCTCGATCTTCACATCGATATTACGCAATTCTAATAACAAAGTATTTAATTGCTCTAAATGTTCCCTGAGTGGTGTACCTTCAGCCATTCGTAAATCGAATAGACGTTGATTCAGAAGTAGCTTGTTGGTCAAAGATTTCGTCATATACAGACTCTCCAACTTCAACCACAAGCCAGCAGCAGTCTCCTCGTCTAAGACTTCCGTGATAACGTCATCTGACACACACAGCATGATCGTCGAGTGCGCCTTCTCTTCCAGAGTTGCCATCTCAGGAGTAGCAACGGCGTTTTTGTCTTTCGACGACGGCGCCCAGAATCCTTGTTGTTTCAACAAAGCCCTCATCTTGATCTGCCATAAACTGAAACTGTTCCTCCCTGTGAATTTGTCGATTTTCACGTTCAAGGCAGACATCTCGAAATTTTCCAAGAACACAGATTAACTAACCAGGCTTCGATACCAGTTTGTTATGAGGAATTCGAGAATAACAAAAATAAACGAGAAAACACGACAACAGATTTAACGTGGTTCACCAACGTTGTGTTGGCTAGTCCACGGGTAGAGGGGGGAGCAGTTTTATTTCGGATGGAGAGGCAAGAACAGAATACAGAATACCACCCATAGGGTTTGTGGTAGCACCCATATATATAGTGCTTAGCTAAACCCTAACAGACTTGGGCCCCAAACTACAGAATTAACAGATAATTAGAAAGCCCAATTAGAGTAGGGTTCGGATCTCTCAAGATTTGGATTTCTCGGAATTCGGATTTCTCAACTTCTTCGGAATTCGGATTTCTCAGAAGCCAGACTTCTCCGGATCCAGATTTCTCAGAAGTTTGACTTCTCCGGATCTGGAGCTGTAATGGATCAGATTCAAGGTATTACAACACAGCCAACTGCCAAATGCCATTTTCCAAACAAGGCCTTTACCCCTCGAGTGGATGTTCCACTTTCTTTTAGTGAAAGATGTTTATTGGCTCGTGTTAGCCGTTGTATACTCCATAGTTCGCAAAGCAAGGAATCTCAAGAGTGTAACATTTCAATTTTTGACAATTACACTTCAAGCATGCTAAGTATAAGACCTTCGCAAGTACCACCGATTTGGAGAGAAAAAGGTGTAGAAAGAAGAGAAAAAAATTAATGTTTGAGTTGATAATAGAAATTTATAAGAAAATAGAAGTAAAAGATGAAAAGAATAGAAAAAAGAGCTTCCTCATTCTTGTTGATGAGAACAGTTTTGGCATGAATCTCACACACATTTCTTATTCTCAATAGAAAATCACGTAAGAGTTTTGGAATTTGTATTTTCTCATCTTCATTTTTAAGAAATCACCCCAAATAAGAGTAAAATATAGAAAACGTATCAAAATGAGGCTTCCATATTTTTATCTCAAAAGAAAAGTTGGTACAGTGGTAATGTGATGCTCTATATGCACATTTCATAATATTTTTTTAGTAATGTATATGGTCATGATCCATGTTGTATATGTATTTTAACTTGTATTATAGAAAAAAACATGAAACTCTTATTTTGGTGGTACATTTTCAGTGTTTACTCCTACTTTATTTTTTTCACTTCTTTTTTTCTACTATTTCCTCACCAACTAAACAATGGTTAAAACCTAATTTAATTTATGCCGATGGACGTTGCGCAGTTGGCAAGGCAAAGAGTGCAAAGGGGATAAGACTTGAGTTCGATTTCTGACAATTGCGTTGGGAGACAACTATGCTAAGTATAGAGCTTCTCCAAGTACCAGGTGCATGCTCCACTATTTGCCGCCAATCTACGGTCAAGTTCTTATTTATGTTCTCTCAGTAACCATGTGACCGGGTATGAGGAGACCCTCGAGAATGAGACTCTTCCTTTTTCTGTGTTCAAAAAAAAGTTTAATTTCTTTTGTACTACCAAAATAGAATAGTAACTATAATGATAAACAATACGGAGAATTCCTAAACACAATGTCAAAAAATCATGAAAATGCCAACATAATGATAATAAATTATACTGCATCGTTCTTATTTTGATTACAATTTTATTTTCTCTCTATTCTCAATAATTTTTATTTGTTTGTGTATTTTCATTGATAATAAATTATATTGCCTCGTTCTTATTTTGATTACAATTTTATTTTCTCTCTATTCTCAATCATTTTTATTTGTTTGTGTATATTCTTGTCACCTCTTATTTTATAAAACTTTTGATGTAGTTTTTTAACATGTAGTGATTTTTATTTCTTATTAATATACCAATTTTTAAATAAAATAATTTCAAAAATCGTTAGATTTTATCTCGTAATTTTCATTTTGTAATGAGAATAGTCACTGAGGGAGCACAAAATACTCTCACCATCCCAAAAAATTGACACAATTTGACTTTTTTTTATCAAACCGTGTCATCTTTGACCGTAAATTATAGAAAAAATATATTTAATTATAATGTAAATTTAGTAAAATTAAATTTATTTTAAAATATCAAAGTTCTATAACATTTAATTATATTAAATTATATACAATTTGTGTTCAAAGGGTGTCATAATTCGACCATAAAAGTCAAAATGTGACAATTTTTTAAGGACGGATGAAATATTTTTTTTACGGTATAAAATATAAAAACTTTAATTTAGAAGATATATGAATTTTTTGATCGTGTTATTATTATTATTCCGAGTATATTGTTCAATGGAAAAGTGGGTGAAAAGAGATGGAATGAACGTGTTGTGAAATTAGGATCAGATCTTTGAGGCTTTTTGTCACCTAATAATAACTTCATTTCATCGAAGCCGAGATCCGGTCAAAGATTATTCTTCTTTTTTAATCAAAGCTCCCTTTCAATACTACAGTACACTATATATCTCCCGGTTTCTATATTGTCTTCCTTTTCCTTTTCCTTTTCCTTTTTTGTGATACTCCCTAGTCCCTACATTGCTAACCATCCTCTTGGGCATTTAGCGAGGTTAGCGTTTAGAAATAGTTATTCGACGGTAGCATTTAGCGTTAACGTTTTCAGAATGAATCTCTATTATTAATTTTTTTTAAATTCAAAACGCTAATGCTAATCGAAAATGCCGTTTCAAACAAGATCTATGTGTTACATCGGTCTCAACGATTTTTTTTTGTTCAATTTTTTTTTTGAGTTAAACTAAATATACCTTGAGTTTCATTTACTCTCAATTAGAATTTCGTATTAGTATAAGAAAATGAAATTTAAAAAATTCTCAACAAGGTAAATATAATAAAATCATGTTTATACTAATATGCATTATATTTTTGTTTAATTGAAAATCAAACTTCAAATGTTTGATTTGAAAACATCAAAATGGATAAATACATTGAGACGGAGGGATACCTTAAAAATGTTATAACGACATTTTACTAGTTTAAAATTGAAAAACTAAAATATGTGGTAAAACTATAAATGTGTTACTCTTTCCGACTCAAAGTTTTCTTCTTAGTCAGTATTCATACGACCAAACGATTTCTTCTTTGTTTTAACATTTTCATTGACCATGTGTTATAAAAAATGGTCATGTCACTTCATGTTTTGTAGTGCCTTTGATAATTTTTAAATATATTTTTATTCCCTGTAAAATAGATATATTTTGTTTTTAAGTCGTGTATTTTTTTATGTAAATCATTCTTGCAATTTTTTTAAAATTTTTGAATATGGTTTTCAGACGTAATTAGAACTTCTTAGGCTATTTTCTTTTCGGTTGGAATTTTAAAGTTGGATGTTGAAAAAAACTAGAAGGAATTGGAAAAAACTGAAAGAAGTTGCAAAATGTTGGAAAAAATAAAGTGTTAAAAAATTACTCAATTAAATTATCATCCAAATAAATATGTAAGAAAAGTAATTTTGGATATAAAAAAGAATTCATCTTTGTCTATGTTTAAGGTGTTATGTTATAAATTTGGATATATAATGTTATTGAATGTTTTCATATGTAAATATATTTTTTAAATCGTTGTCGAAAGAAATTGAAAAAAGTTGGAAATAACTGGAAAGAGTTGGAAGAAATTAGAAGCAATTGGATAAAATTGGAAGTTAATTGTTCCGACCAAAAAGAACAGAGCCTAATTTCTTAAGATATGACATATTTTTTATACTCATCAGTTTAGTCATGCATTTCTAGTAATACTCATACTAAACAGATGCATCTTATTTTCGAGAGACCATCCGTTAAAAACTTCAAAACTAAGTGTTCTTAACTTAGTTGTACAATGAGCGACCCATGTCAAAGTCCTATATGCCTGCATGAGTGACCAAAAGGTGCACATGAAAGATTTGTGTTGTTTTGTGAGGTCAGACAATTATAATCTTATGAGCAGACACTTCCGGTTAGGGAGAGACCGAGGTGTTACATCGTCGTTTTCCAATCTTTGTTGTATTATATTTCAAAGAAATTTTGGAAATGAAAATATAATGTGGATAAGGAAACAATTCAGAGCATTAGAATTATGTCAGAGGTAATTAGAAATATACAATAATGTTAGGATGTTAAAAATGAAATAAGTGTGCTATTTCAACTAATTTGAAGTGCTAATTATGTTTATAGACTATTTTCAAAATAAAAAATTGGTAAGAGGGACTCAAAGATATTTTTTTACAGGTACTAAAAATAAAAGCCATTTATTTTACAGGGACTAAAAGCATATTAAACCTAATTTTATGTTTAAATTTTGTTCTAGAAATTAAATAAACTAAATTAAAAATAATTTTAGTCAAATACCTTAAAGTGAAACAGGATGATCATTTTGGAGTGAAGGGAGTATAATTTAGTCAAATAAATTGTAAATATTGTTATAGAAAAAATATAAAATTTGAGATCCAACTATAAATTTTACGAAAGACAAAGTCCATGCTGGACCTAAGGTCCAACATGGACTTACTATGATTGAAATAAGCAATTTCTTATTATCTAGATGAGCATTATTTTTAGAATAAAAAATAAAAATAATTTTTTTATGTAACAAGGTCCATAAAAATAATATGCACCGAAGGTGCACTATAAAAGCACTCTTTACAAAAGGATACAAGCCCCAAATTTAAAGGTATGATAAAACTGGATTTTCAAAACAATTTAAACCAATAGACATAAGTTTGATAATATATACCGTAGTTTCTTTTGGCAAGGAATTTATGTAATTTATTTTTATTATTTTATCTTTTCAAATAATTGTACAATCACTTTAGTTTTACTCATTACGGAGTACTTTTTTATAGATTTAAAATGGCCATGACTTAACTATATAGCTGAGATCTATTCAAAAGATATATCGTTGAATTTCTCCTTTTGAGACTTATCCAACGACTATCATATTGATTATAAAATAATAATTTCAAAAATCTCTTAATATTTTTTGTTAAAATCGAATGCAATATTCATATAATTAAAATATAAACGCATTTTAAATTTTCAGTTTTACCGCGTTCCAATTTTTTAATTTTTAACCGATGGGGGATGGGGTGGGGGGTGCTATTAACACTTAACTTATCTTAAGTATTTTCTTTATTTTTTTATTAATTACCAACACATTTAAGTCACTATTTTAAAATGTGTCTTATAAAGTTGAATTGGCACCGCAAACAACAATGTAAAAATGTGTATTATTTTTGAATCAGTGAAACAAAAGAGTTTTTTTTAATCCTACAAATAAATTTCTTCCCTAAAATTTATTCTTGTTCCTATTTTATGATTTTTTTTTGATGTTTTTGTTACACAAATTAGGGAAGTAAAAGGTACATTTTTTTAACCTACACCTAAGGATGGGCTTGGTGGTAATTGGTACGAGCAAATTTGGGCCAGTTGGAGTGGCGACTCCAGCCCACAATTGAGTACTAATTTGGTTACAATATTTTTTTCATAATGTTAACCTAAGAATGTAGCTAAAGTATTTCCTAATTCCTCCATCCCAAAATGTTATTCTTCTATTATTATAGATTATAGATATATAATTTTATTTATTTATATATTTTTATTAATTATTTAAAGGGAAAAAAATATTTTTGTCGACAATTCTTAATTATTAATGTGGAGATTGTTAAGTCTGGCACTTGTCTTAATATTGAATAATAAAAGAGATGATAATGATGATGATGACGACGATGACAACTTAGCACGTTGTGTCTTGGAATATTGAGTTTCGATATAAAGTTTGAACGTTTAAATAATATCTGGGTGATTCATTTTCGGAGTAGAGAGTCCCAGAAAGGTGTGAAAATTCTAATGTTATTTTGTTTAACTAGAAAAAATAGTACTAGCTCCTTCTGTCCGAGATTAATTGTCAAATTTGACTTTACAAAATTCTCAAAAATGTTGAAAATTATTATACGAGTGGCTAAAATTTGATTGGAGAAGCAAAAAAAAAGATACTTGACCACAAGTTTTTAATTTTATTAAGAAAGTTAAAAAGTGTGATAATTATTTTGAGACGGACTAATTAAAAGAAAAGTGAGATGATTGATTTGTGACGGTCGAATATTAAATTCACCTTGGTCTCTAACAAACTAAACTTGGTTGGCATGGCAGTCACATGTAGTGTGAGGGTATTATCCAATAATTTTAATGTGATAGCTTCTTTTGCACAAAACTTCTCTAAAGAGGGTGATTTAGCAATCACTACTATAAAATATTGAGAAAGATTCAAAATAGTGACTTCGTGTTTTACTTCAAAATAGAAGTTTTATATTTTTATTTCAAAATAGAACATATAATGCCAACGTATAATACTAAAAAATATATGAAATGTCAATATACAATGCTACATTTTTACATTGTAATAATTCTATTTTGAAATTAAAAACATATTATATACTTCTTGTGTCGACCATATATCTTCTCAGACACTATTTACTGGGTCAAACATAATTCACTTTGTTTGTATATTTTTACTACTCATTTCATAAAATAATATATTGTTGTCACGTCTAGTTTTGTAGAGTTTTTCATATAGTTTATTACTACATAGATTTTATATAAAAAATTTTACCCCTATATTCAAATAAATTAAATTAAAAATAAATTCGGTCGAACCTCGTAACGCGCAATGAGAAGATCTTAGGTGGACGGAGGGAGTATTTATTTTACAGATAAAAACCATGTTTTAGGGCCTATTTGGGATTAACGTTAACATTTTGAAAAGACTATCTACGGGCAGCGTTAAACATTTTCAAAATAATCTGCACCATTAAAATTTTATCTCAAACGATCCCTAACTCTTATTTTAAACGATTTCCTTTCCACCTCAAATTTTTTTAGATTTTGTTGGCAATAATGATTTAATTGCCTTAATTTAATTACATCAACATATTAAAGACAACATGGAATGACATCAAATTAAACACGCAATCAAACGAATCTTATTCTTATCGCGTCCTACGCGCTCCGTACTTGACATCCTTGATTTCATAGTAAAGTCTGGTCCTCACATTTTGGACCCGCCTTCAATCTCTAACACATCAATTAATAAATGTGTGACAAATTAATCTTGGACCGATGACCAGAAATCGAATCCCGCAAGCGGCAGTGTGGGAGCTATTTAAAAATCCCATAAAAGGTGAGGAGGTTCCTTGTGCGCGGTGGACACGAGTCTAGCGTTCTTGGCCGACTGAGTCACCATGATTTACCTCATCCACCATCCCTGTCGGGCTAGGGGGTTGGGGGCGCCTAGGGTGGGCGATTCCACCTTTGGACCGACAACACTTAAACACTATCATTCTAAAAAGGAGAAATCTTAAGTTAAGGTTATCTCAAGGTGGTGTATCTCAAGCTTACAACATTTTCTAAAAAACACACAGAGATACCCACTTCTGTGTGAAACACGCAGTGGATATATGTGTGTGTATGTGAGAAGAAGCTTCTCTATCATCCATTCATTGACTCCAAATCAATAACTACTTCATTCATCATGCGTTATTGCGTTACATGCATCACCCACGGGTAAAATAGGTTATAACTGATGATATTATTAATAAACTTTTAATCATTACTTTCATGAAATGAAAAAGTAATTAGCACATAACACAAAAAAAATATTTCAAAACAAGAGATTAATGATGTTTATGATTAAATATCACAAGAAGCAGTTTTTTAGTTACAAACTATTTTTTATATAAATTAGGACATTGAACGGTTGAACAAACTCATGTGTTCAACAAAACAATTTTTGTTTGAATTTAATATTTTTTTCAAAAACAAATATCCATGGACCGAGCGACAGTTAATTCATCTCAACCCGTTCACCATCATTTTCTTTTTGGGTTTTCATTCATGTGATCTCAACCCGAATTCATCTCAACCCCCCACCCCGCCTCGAACCAAACACACATCCCACCCCGTTCAATTGCACCTCCAAGTTAATTTTGACTCCAAAGTCAAAATTTACTTGGGGGGTGCAATTGAAAGGAGTGGGGGGTGTGTCCGGGCCAAGGCGGGGTGGGGAGGTTTTCCGGGGGATTAGGGGGTAGAAATCGTTAATTTTACGAACGGAATACCGGAACACCTCGTGTCATCCCATGACATTGATTCCCAATGTTATGGGGAGGGGATCTTAAATTACGCAACCAAGACCCATCCAATCTCAAAGAGGAAACAAATTTGATTTCTGGCAATTTCAGTAAAGCAAATGTCATGAAAATGGCACTCTCAAGTTACACAAAACATTTTCCTATACAAAAAGATGGGCTGCATAATGATAGTGTTAGCAACTCATCTCATCACCAAACCTTTCTATTTCTCCTTTCCCACTCAATAGAAAGAAAGACAGAAAAAAGAGTAGTCCCATTACATATGCTCAAAGCCGACAACGTGCTCGACCAAAAGATCAAGCTTGTGATTGCAGGACCGGGGCCCGCCACTTGCAAAATTTACATCGCCCGCCATCGTCTCTTCAGCCGACGCGAATCCTCTCCAACCAATCGACGCTTTTGCGGGCCTTGTCCATCTCGACACTCCTTCGCGGCTTCTCGAAGATCTCGACGCTCCTTCGGGACCTCTCGATCTGGTCGAAGGGCATCCTCAGCTTCGAGAACTTCTCGTCCCTCGAGAATTTGAACTCGACGTTCTTTAGCTTCTCGGACGATTGTTTGTCCGTGCTGGGCCTCGGCTTCTCCCTCCGGGTGTCGGTGCTCTTCCTCGGGCCGTCGTGGTGGAAGTCGGTGCTCTTGCGGGAATTCTCGGGCCGGTCCACGCTCTTCCTCAAGATGTTTCGGTGCGAGAGCGGTTTCTCGACCGTCAACACGAACTTCTTCAGATGTCGGATGTATTCGGGGTATAGTTCGAGGTCGCAGTGGGTCCCACCCTTGAGCCATAATGGTTCATATTTCTCTTGGCATAGTTCCCATAGCTGCTTCCCATGGGAACAATCAACCACTTCATCTGAAGTTCCCTGCATTATTTAATTAAAAAAAGATATCTTAGGAACAATCTAAGTAAATATTTTGACTCATATTTGTGATATTAATGAATAACATAAGAGGGGATCATATCACATTTTAATTACTTTTTATGTAAAAGATTACAAGGATGACTTCATCAAGTAAAAGTCGCCCGTTTTACAGGGAGGAAAAACATATTTAACCCTTGTCTAAATTATCGAAGAGATAGGTATGAACGTTGAAGGGGTAACGACGACATTTGAAGGGCTTATTTGACATTTCAAATTCATTTCTTAGAATGACCTTCATACTTACATGAATGACGAGAACGGGACACTTCACTGATGGGATTTTGTCAATATTCTGCAGGAATCACCACAACAAACACCTTTTATGAGTTCGTAGATACATTAAGAATCGAACGAATGTGGACATAGTGCTCGTCCACATTCATTCAACTTTCGGCACATGTAGAAAGTCATGCGTGTAATAGACAGTTACTCAGTATTGAAGAAGAACAGTTGGAGTACATTACAACCACTGTTTTTTGCTCCTATTTGTGTTTACCTTGTAGATGTCGAACCAGTATGTCCGTTTCACAGGGTACATGACCCTTAAGCCGGAGAGTATAGGACTGTGCAAAACAACTGCCCTTAGCCGAGGCAAACGAGAAGCAAGATCCACGGTAGGGCCACTTCCAACGGACTGACCATAGAGGATAACATCCTCCTGCTTAGCGCCATAGCTTTCTTCAAGACACTTGTAAGCAGCTTCTATATCGGCATAAGTGTTTTGTTCGCTCGGCTGCAAAATCAAATTCGTACACCAAAAAAAATCAGAGGATTTGGAAACTTGAGAACGAACGAACGAACGAATGAACAACAAATTGCACTGCCCGGATCTTTTTCCCTTCACCCACTCACCTTCCCCGTCGACTGCCCATAACCAGAGTAGTCATATCTGCATTAGAAAAAAACAAAACAAAAGAAAAATTCTATCATGTCTATTTATTCAATAATGTTCTACTATTCACATTTAAGGAAATCACACTTTACTCACATCCAAAACAAGAAATAGCTATGATGTCTACTTATTCAATATCTAATTCAGCAATCTCGTCGAAGGCAAAGAAAATCGTAAAGCTATTTAGGTATAACATTGAATAGGTTAATGGGAAATGCTAATTTAACACCAGGGATGACAACATCAGAGACATTTACGCACACACAGTCATTGTCTTTGAGAACCCATTGTCCGCGTGAAACACTGGCGGTGTCAATCTTGGTGTCAAAGTTAATAAACTGTAGCATGACCCTAATTTGGCATCTAGTGACTTTTTAAATTCTTATCGGGATCGTGCTACAGTGCCCTCACCCCCGCCTCACGCATGACAATACATGCGATTTTATACCCACACAGACAACGATAATCATCTGTGAGTAACAACAGACAATTATCAGTCTCTGCACGTATAAAATCGTCGGTATTGTCATGCGTGGGGACGTGAGCAGTGGGTTTTTAGCATTCTCCTTCCCATCATTTGATCTTGCATTCAAAACAAAGGATCTGATGTGTGTGAATGCTTGTGAACCAAGAAAAGAAGAAAAGGGTCTTCTTTTCTACTTTTACTCCACTATGAAAGGAAGAAGACAAGCAAATTTAGCTAAAGTGATCCTCCCCCCAATCTGCTCTGACCTTTCTGATGATAAATCACCCCAAAAGTCAATAGATCTAAGAAGATGAGCCATAGATTGTCTGAATCACCAACTCTCAAATTCAAAATATACTTTTTCTAGGAAATTAAAAAAAAACCTCAAATAAAATAAAATAAAACAAAATAAATAAATCATATTGACTAAAAATACATCTTGCCAATCCCTCTGCATCATCAAACTGTTGTAAATCTCACATTACTTAAAAAAACAGAAATTTGTCATCTAAAAAAACTATTATGGCATGTTTCGGAGCTTGAATTTGAATTTCAAATCCGGATTTGGCTCGAATTCCATGTTTGAGAATCTTTAAAAATTTCGATTTGGATTTGAGACAAATTCTTCTAATTCGTAACAAAGTTCAATTACAAATCCATAAACCTCCTCTTCTCATTTGAAATTCAAGAATTCAAATTTAGGGATTGCAGCAAAACTGTAAAATCCCATTTGAGGAATACCCATCACAGGAAATGATAAATAAATCATGAAATTCAAATCTGATGGAGAATTTACCCCTTTTTTTTACCAAGAAAAGAAACTGAATTTCTGATTGAAAAACTAAAATCTGCCCAAGAAAAAGAGTGAAAATGAGAACTGACCCCAAAAGATTCACCTTGAGGTGAATACTGAGCTGGATGAAGAGCTCGTACATCTGCCCGATGTCGGCGGCGTTGCCGTGGGAATAGAGCACCGTGGAGGCGGCCATGGGATACCGGACGTACAGGGCCACGATCTCCGACCCGCGGCGGGTCGGCAGCCGGAGGACGTCGACGTTTTCCCGGTGGGGAAACGGGTCGAGCAGCACCAGCCCTGTCGCATCGTCCGCCACCACCTTGTACGACGGCGGGGTCGGCGGGAAGAAAGCCAGCTTCGCCGCCATTGATGACGTCACCCCACCCATCTCCCCCCAATGAAAACCCCCTTCCCAAATCTGAAATCGACGCCCAATCTGCACTAATCTGGCAAGAAATCGCTCGCCCGATAAACAAATACCGACAAGGAGTAAAAAGACAGAGCAGAAGAACTGAGAGTTCAACTGAAAACGTTTAGAAATGAAATCTAAATATGTGAATAGAAAGGAGTGCAGTGTGAACTGTGAAATAGAAGGAGAAGAAGAAGAAGAAGAAGGGAAGTATTTCTACAGTGCCAGTGAGGAGAGAGAGAGCTTTTGGAGTGTGGGAAGAGATCAAATAGAAGGAAAAGTTGAGATGATAATTGATGCCAAGCTGTGAAAGATACTCTTTTCTTTCTCCCCCATACTCTCTTCTTTTCTTGCTATTTTAACAAATTTTGGTGTCATGATAATAACCTACAAAAAGCGATGTCATGCGTAAAATTGATAGTTTCTAGTCATTCATTTAATCTCACCTTAGCCCCTATGTGAACCCCGTCCATGCATCCCACCCCAATCCCTCGAGATCCACATACCCATCTCTTTTTATGAGTTGTTGCAAAAAAAAGAGTCATATCTAAAAAGGTGAAACAGATAACGTAATAATAAGGTGTAAATCACAATATAACCTAGTTTGATTCTTAGGCAAAAGGAGTAGATCACACCTTCCCTTCTAACATTTGATTATCATTTCTTGCCAACTCAGCATCACATGATTTTTCACTTTCTCATCAGATATCATCCCCTTCTAAGAGTGTGAATCATACTCATTCCTTTTTTTAAACATTTTTGTACATCTATGTTAATCAAATTTGATTAAACTTAAAATACAAAATTGATTTCTTATTAATATTAAATTTTAAATTACAATAACAAAAGTGCAAGAAAAAGGTGGATAAAAAGAGTGATGGATAGCGGAAGGAAATGCATACTAAAAAAGAACAACTACTTGATAAAAAATATCATTGCTTATGTTGTCGGTTGTACTTCTAAGCCACTTCTATCCAATTTTGTCTTTTTTAGAACAGTTGTGCGTCCAAGAGGTGACAAATGTGCACCTTTATTTTCTACTGAGTATGTTTTAAAACTTGCAATGTATTTCATTTTTCATTCTGATTTTGAAATCTTACACCAATACCCTATGTTGACAATTTAATTCCATTTTTTAACAGATTGACTAGTTTTCCTATTAATATACCCATCCTATCATATATTTCAACCTAATTTCTTTTCAAATGAATGTAGTTATCTAAGAAATACTAGGTTAAATATATGAGAAATGCTAAAAGTGTTATAACCCATCCAAGTTCAAACACACGAAAAAAGTACTCCTATTCAAATGTCAAGCGAGTTGAGCCATTATTTAGATATATAGTTTTAACAGACAAGGAAAGAATTGGTGTTGGATATCAAAACTAGGTCAGGAAGGAAAACGGAGTATATTTTGAAAGTCGAAAGAGTAACAATCCATATTCACTAAACCATATAGGGTATCAGTGTCATAAGATTAATAATTTTGTAAAATTAAGAACTTAATTGAACTTAAAAGTGCTCAACTACATTCAAATTCCAGAATAAAGATGCAAAATTGAATTGAAGGAGCAAATTTTTCTGAATTGAGTTCAACTGCAAATAACTAGAAAAACAACGGACTTGTAATAATAATAATAATAACAATAATAATGTTTTGAACTGCACTTATCTTAAAAGTAATTGTAATATTAATTGAGAATAATAAACTGAACTTAAAAATTTTTAATTAACTAAAACAAAACTAAAAATGAAACATGAATAATGGAATAATTCAAAAGAATGTCAACAAGTTAAGGCAGCATATGCATGGCATTTAATTTGCACCAATGGGTTTCATATTTTAGGACAAGTAAATGCTTTTGCCACGTCCAACATGTTTTTATTGGTATTTGGTCTAATCAATCAATTCTCATCCTTATTTTTTTATTTTTTATTTATTTTTATTGAAATCAGCCAATATCAAATTAGAAATAGATTTAAATTAAATATAATTACATTTATATCTAACCAAATCAAATTAAATTAGAATTTATTCCAATCAGATCAGGTGAAGAGAAGAGAATAGTGTCTAAATCTCCTTCATCCCCACAGGCAATCATGTCATTCATGTGTCTTTCACCGTTTCTTTTTTGGTTGGGAGGCGTTTGGCTATTTCATTTGTCACATACATGATGCTATGAGGAAGTGGGTAGTTTCGAGTGTTAAAACAAACATCACCCACATGCCTCATTCATCCTAAAGTGAAAAAATTCTCATTTGGTTGTAGTCGGTACATGCATGCATGGAATTATATACTCCTTCACCTTCCTTCCCAAAATATTCTTCTCATTTGACTTTTCACATTCTTCAATATTGTACTTTGACAATTAATATATATATATATATATATATATATATATATATATATATATATATATATATATATATATATATATATATGTATATACACACACACACACTATGGAATTGAAATTTGATATTTCAAAACTACGTTTCCTTAGGGATATTTTGATATTAAATTTCTATTACAATACAAATTATTTTTTTCACAAATTGAAATCAAGCTTTACAAATTTTGACCAAGAAATATCAAATGTAAAGAACATTAATATATGGAATGTGAATTTGTTAAAATTATGTGTACTAACGAGTTTTGATTGGCGAGAACTAGCATACTCTCTCCTATCCAAAAAAGGCAAACTTTTTACACACTTTGACCATTAATACTCTGTCTAAATTGCAGTGCTTTAGCCTCATCTCCATCGGGCCCAGCAAAACTGATTTCTGTATCCAACATCTCCAAGGTTTGCTCTAAAGTTGCTGATTCCTCACTTCCCCATCGTTTTTGGCACTGCCTCCTTCGTCCTCTGATGGAAAATGGTCTCCTCCCAGATATTGTTTTTGGAACCACCATAAAAATATTCTCATTTTGACCGAAAACGATGAAATGGTGGTTTCGGAAAGCTCAAGTGGTCAAGATGAAGTGTACAATGACATTGAACAAACATGTTTGGATATTGACTTTTCGGATGACTTTTGGTTGTTTTTACTGGTCAAGCAACCAGATAGAGTGTTTTGCAAATCAGCAAATGGTTGTTAGAGTTGGCTATTAAAGTCTTTAAAGCCAAAACTAGGGGAAATAGTCTTTTGAGTTGGTTGTTGGATGAAATAGAAAATAGTTTTATTATTATAATTATTTATTAATTTGTATATAAATAAATGAATAGCAATAAAAAAATGACTAAATAATAACTACTTTCTCATTCTCTAAATAAAATCCCAGGGATTTACGAGGTAACTTTTTTAAGAAATTATTTTATTCCAAAATTGGTACAAAAAAAGAAACTTACATATTAAATAATTTTTTAAATAAATATAATTTGTCAAATAATATAATATATCAAAACGTAAGGTAAAGACTTGTCCCTTTTAATAGCAAAATTAAGTCTTTTAAAAATACATTAATAAATAAAAATTATCGACTCTATAATGGTAACATAGAAATTTAGTTGGCGATGTAGGGAGTGTGTGTGTGTATATACATACATACATACATACATACATACATACATACATACATACATACATACATACATACATATATATATATATATATACACACACACACACACACATACCCCCTCACCCAGTTTTAAGTCTAACCCATCCACTATTTACGTCAATTGCATATCACAAGTTTAGTTTATTTTGTGATCAAAATTTTACACTTTAAAGTCAACTAAACTTGTAAGATGCAATTGATGTGTGTGTAGGATGAGTTGGCGTCAGGAGTGAGTGAAAGATTTACCAGATATTATGAGGAGTAAGAAACATTAATTTTAAGAATGACACACTATGACACTAAAGAGTGACGGTGGCTTTCGTGAGCACGGAAATGTAGTGTCCCCCTTTTCGAGCTTGTTCTTTAGGACTTAAACTCTTAACTTCCAGTCCTTCTAGTTTCTTCCAGTTCTTTCCAGTTCCTTCCAATTTTGTAGTTCTTTCCAGTTTCTTACAGTTTCTTACAGTTCCTTCCTGTTTCGTTCAGCTCCTTCCAGTTTCTTACATTTTCTTCCAACTATTCTCATTTTATTCAAATTCTCTCTATTCTCCAACCAATTACTCTAAAAAAGATATATTTTTAATGTGATTATTATTATTATTATTACAACTATTATGTTCATATCTATAGTTTATAAATTATTTTTTTCATCTCACTATTTTGATTATTCACACTCATTATTTTTTCTTCAACTTTTTAATATGAATAAGACAATTCTTTTTGTATATTAATCTACATGATAAATTAGGAAAACAACAGTATTTTAAACTATATTAAAAAATTATGGATAATAGTTACATAGACTATTTTATTAATCTAACTTTATATAAGATCTCTCACCTTTTCCTTTATTACTCAAAAATTTTTCATTTTTTAAATTTTATAAAAAAATTGAAAGTCAAAATAGTTTAGAGAAAAAGACTAAAATAGGGGTAAAATATAAAAAAATAAAAAAAGTTCTATGGCTTTATTCCAAAAATAGGGCTTACAATGAAAATAAAATGTCAATCATGAAATAAATAGGTTTGATTACATTATGTGACATGTATAATATTTAAAACAAAATCTTGTAATATATAAAGTATAATTACAAATATATTATTTATAATAAATACTGTACAAATAAATTGAGATGTAATGTAACCAAAAAAACTTTTTAAAAATTAAAATTTTGATAGTTATGCTAACTTTATATTATAATTATTATTTTTGCAATAGTAGTTTTTGAATTTGAAAATAACAATACTATTTTTTTTAAAGACATTTATTAAGATAACGTAATGATGATGATAATAATAATAATAATTTATAAAAACAAGAATTAAAATCTGAATAGTATAAAAATACACTAAAATAAAGCTTTTTTAAAGTTTTTTTAGGTTTTCAAAATTTTTGAAGTTTTTCCAGTTTTTTCCGGTTACTTCCAGGTTTTTTTCTAGATTCTTCTAGTTTCTTCAAATTCTTTCTAGTTTCTTCCAGTTCCTTTCAATTTCCTTTATGTTTCTTCCAGTTTTTTCCAATTTCTTTTAATATCCAGCTTTTTTTTCAGTCCTAAAGAACAAGCTTGAAATCACAATACAATAGTTGTGCCCAATGGACTAGCTGTTTAAGAGTTTTAATTATTAATAAGGATTTTATTGTACCAACGCCCCTGTGGTTTGATAAATGTGTATCGTTATCATCCATGATTTCAAAGCTTACGTCGTTACCCATTATATTTCTAATATTGCTATGTTAATGTCCTTCTGGACAAATATTTGGTGAATAACTCCACTGCCCCTATGGTTTTGGAAATTGACGCCAACGCCCCCTCTCCTTTTTCTTTAGTGTTTTTCTTTTTTCTTTTCTTTCTTGTATAAAGAGAAAAAATGTTTGTGTGTGAAATAATATAAAGTTGCTTTCAAACCTACATTTTTTAAAAAGTTTTAAAAAATAAAAAAATGTTTGTCTAAAAATGTTTTTATCTTTTTTAATATGTCATTATGTAAGGACCAAAAGAATATTGAGTAATGTCTTTTTAATATATTGTTAATTGTTCACTCTGTTGGGAAATGTTCTTCTCGTTTGACTTTTTACGACCTTCATATGATTTCTATAATAATATTTTTTGGATTGATGCGAAAATTAAAAGATTTCCTTCATGATTTAATATTTCCTATTCTATAAAAGTATTTTTCATATGATTTTCTTTTTCTTTGTTTTCTTTTCAATTCTTTTTTTCTTTTATTTTAATTTTGATTAAAGTAAAAGAAACGGTATAAAATTAATGAATAGAAAATGAGAAATGAGCTTTAGTGAAAAAAAGTGAATGTTTCATTTATTTTCGTATCATGAAAATGAAACCAATAAAGACATTTATTTTGGGCAAAAAAATAGAAATGTTTAAGTTTAGACAAATGAAGTGTACATTAATTTTTATTATTTAATTGGTTTTTAATGCAAACACAAAAATATTTGATTATTAAAACATTATGAAAATAAATTTTAAAAAGAAATGAAAAAACATTTTTGAAAAAAGTAGTAGAAAAAAGAAAAACAATAAGAAAAAGAGGGAGCATTTGTGCCGATTTCCAAAGCTATATGGGGCAATAACGGAGTTATTCATATAATATTTGGAGGATATTTTAGTTTAGAGAGACACTAATGTAGTAATATAAATATATGAAGGTCAACGATGCAAGTTGATGGGTGTATTCCACCCACGACCGGTCAAAGGGAGAAGACCAATTAGTTGACCGGTCAATCTTGATAGTCTTGGAAGGGAGACTTAAATCATCAGCAAATTGATATGTGATCGGCCCAAAGATGACCGGTATACTTCACGAAAAAGTATACCGGTCAAACTACTTTGTCACCCTATTTATTCCCTGACTTCGATGATTTCATCCCTCGAAGATTACCCGGTGTAGTTTCTAGGGTTGGAAAGTGTCGGCAGAAGAGAATCTAAAAGGGCTTGGCGTATAGCGACCCATGTCAGTGGAGGATAGCTGGAGATGCTGAAGGAATGTTTCTAAGCCAGAACGCGACAAGGGAAGTAATTCCCCTCACAAGACGGCAAGACAGCTCGAGGACAAAACCAGTCAGCTCGCACCACATCAGCATCGTGCCCCCACGTGGGCGCACGTGGTCTTGTCCCCCTTAGCCCAGTATAAATACTCATGTAAACCTCAGAAAGAGGGATCCGAATTCATTCTCTCTAAACTCTGTTGTAAAAGCACCCGTGCATTCTCCGTTATAGTATAAATTGGGCTACAGGTGTTCCACCTAAGGTCCTACCGGTCAATCTACGTGTTTTTACCTTTTTACTTTACCAAATCAAGCAAACTATTCTAGACCCGGTCTAGTATAGTTTGACCGGTCAAGTAATTTACACCATCATTTTTGGCGCCACCCGTGGGACCGTTAAGGTTTCTTCTCTTCTAAACACAAACCTACCCACGAAAACACCACTCAAAATGTCTTGCAGTTAACAAATCAACGCTACTTCCACTCAGGTGCAAACCACCAATGAGGGTACCAGCATCCCTGTGGCTGCTACCCTACCGGTCATTTCCGCCCCAGTGTTGCCTTTGGGTCTGAGCTCTATCCCAACGCCTAGCGTGATCAGCCCATTCACGACCCTCGTCCCTTCCGCTGGACCGAGGGTCACGTTCCCACCAAGCATGACTCAGTTCATGAATGACCCAGCCAACCTACAAGCCATCCAGGGCTTTGGCCAAGTCATGGCCATGTGCCAACAGCATGGGGGGATGCCTTTTCTCCCTGGTTTGTTCCCGTTCGCTCTTCCAGGCGCGGGAACCGTGCCCCTACAAGCTCCGATGGCAGTGACGCCGTTCCAGATACCGATGCCGCAACCATCACCTTTCCAGCCCAGCTGGTCAGCGCCATGGCCCCTGTCAACTTGACTAGCGCGCTTAACGCTGCAGGGCCGTCGCGTCCCCCGCAAGGTACGAATCCGCAAGTCACCCCTGATGGTCATTGCGTCTCAGTTGAGAGTGATGACGACGAGTGAGACATTCCGAGGGCCCACAAGAAGAAAAAGGGAAAAAACATCCGTCCAGCAACTTCCCGAAACTCCGCCTTCGAAAGGCTGGGGGATAGGGAGGAAGGCCAGAAAGTCAGCCAAACAGAGGCTGGGGCAGATCGTTGCCCATGTCAGCGCGTTCGCCCGGTTAGGCGAGGTGAGGGAGGCCGAGCCTGCCCGCACCCGGCGCTCCCGGTCTAACCGGCAGGAGCCAGCGACGACAAGGGCCTCTCGTCAGGAAGAGGAAGCAGAGAGCCAGTCCAGGTTACCAGTGGCGAACCGGTTAACCATCCCAAATGACCGCGTCCAGCAGATGGAGGCAAAACTGGAAAGGCTGGAAAAGAAAGTCGGGGAAAAGAATGACCGGGACAAACCCCTGGCGGGGTCCCCGTTCACCACAAGGGTCCATCTGACGCCTTTCCCGCGAAAGGTCAAGATCGACGCCCCTAGATTCACCGGGAAGGAAGATCCGGAAATTCATCTGGACTCCTTCAACCAGAGTGCAACCATGAACGGTTGCACCGATGAAGAAAAGTGCCTTCTTTTCTTTCAGACCTTGCGGAACCGAGCCACTGAATGGTTCAATAAGCTTCGCCCGAGAAGCATTGATTCGTTCAGTGATTTGGCCTCAAAATTCAAGGCCAAGTTCCAGGAGAACTGTACTAAGAGGAAGAAATTCACCTATCTTAGTACAGCCGGGCAGAGGGAGTCAGAGAACATAACTCAGTTCCTCACCCGGTTGAAGGAAGAGGTGGACAAGGTGGAAGAGATGGATGACAAGACCGTCTTATCCCTTCTCTTGAATGGCTTACGTGCCAGGGAACTATACAAGGAGTTCTGCCGGAAACCCCCGGCCACGTACCAAGAGGCCTACCACACTGCACGGGAGTTTGCTGAGGCTGAAACCCAACTCCGGGCAAAGAAAGAAGCTGAGCATGGTTTCAAGCCCAAGCTGGTGCAAGTCAAGAAGGAAGAAACACCGGGATCTAACTGGCCAAGGCACCACTATGACCCGGTCGTCCGTATGGTCAATACGGAAGAATGCCAAGAAGTCCGGAAAGCACCGGTCATTCCTCCGGAAAACCCTACCGGTCAAACAGGGCGGCAATGGTCCGGCACCTATTGTTCGTACCACAGGTCAGATTCCAATAACATCTTCGAATGTAAGAGTGTTAAGGGAGTAATCCGGCAGATGATAGACAGTGGAGAACTAAGCAAGGATTACTTGCAGAAAGCCCAGGAGAAGAGTCATCAATGGGTCAGACGAGCAGCTCAGGGAAATGACCGGGACAATGACCGGCGAAGAAATAACCGGCAGAGGGAGCAGCAGCCGGCCGTCGAAAAAGAACACATCGGCATGATCTTCGGCGGACCTGAGGGTGGAGATTCAGCCGCGCAACGGAAGAATTGGGTCCGGAGCATTTACGTTGGTGAGGTAAGCGCTGAACCGGCCAGGCGTAAACATATTAGGAGGGAGCCGATCGTCTTTACTGACCGGGATCTCCCTCCTACCGGTGAAGATCGAAATGATCCATTGGTCATCACCATGGACATTAATGGGGTGGATGTCGCCCGGGTACTTGTTGACACCGGCAGCAGTGTCAACATCTTATACCTGGAGACTTTCCAAAAACTCAGGTTGTGTCGGACAAAACTTGAACCCCTGAAGACTCCTCTCTCGGGCTTCACGGGAGATACAGTGGAAGCTGAAGGATCCATAGTTCTACTGGTCAAACTAGGATCGGGTGAAAAAACCGTATGGAAGAAGATGCGGTTCATAGTTGTGGACATCAAGTGCGTCCACAACGCAATCCTTGGAAGGCCAGGTATCAATAAGGTCGGGGCGGTGATTTCCATGCCTCACCTGTGCATGAAGTTCCACACTCCAGGTGGTGTGGGTGAAGTGAAAGGCGACCAGAGGAATGCCCGGGAGTGCTATGCCCGGGCAGTCAAGAAGATGACCAAGGGGGTCAATGTCATCTGCCAAGAGATCACAAAGGGGGAGACCCGGGAGAAACTGGAGCCCGAGGCCGAGACGGTGGAAATCGAACTTCACCCGGGTGATTCTTCGAGGATGGTCAGAATTGGAGCAAATCTCCCTGAAGATCTCAAGGCAGAGATTACACGGGTCCTCCAAGAATACGCGGGGATATTCGCATGGAGCATGGCAGATATGCCCGGAATAGATCGCTCTGTCATCTGCCACTGGTTGGCCGTGAGGGAAGGAAGTCGACCGGTACGTCAGAAGAAGCGGTACCTGGCCAGTGACCGGCGAGACTTCGTCAAGAAGGAAGTGAAGGACCTCCTCAGTGTTGGTCACATCCGTGAAGTCAAATACCCGGATTGGCTGGCCAAAGTTGTCCTCGCTCCCAAGGGCGACACGTGGAGAATGTGTGTGGATTATACGGACTTGAACAAGGCTTGTCCGATGGATTCATACCCCCTCCCCAGTCCAGATCAAATGGTGGACGAAACTGCGGGGTGCGAACTCCTAAGTTTCATGGATGCCTTCAAGGGTTACCACCAAATCTACATGGCCAAGGAAGATGAAGAGAAGACGTCATTCCTCACACCCGAAGGAACCTACTGCTACCGGGTAATGGCGTTTGGCTTAAAGAACTCGGGGGCAACCTACCAGCGTATGGTGAACAAGCTCTTCAAGCCACTACTGGGAAAGACCATGGAGGCATACGTCGACGACATGCTGATCAAAAGCCAGGTATCTCTGAACCACCCGGCTGATATGCGAGCCACATTCGATATCATGGCAAGGTACAACCTCCGGCTGAATCCTAAGAAATGCGTCTTCGCGGTTCGTACCGGGAAGTTCTTGGGATTCATGGTGACCAAGAGAGGAATAGAGCCCAACCCAGAAAAAATCCGAGCCATCACTGAAATGCAAGCCCCTACCTCCGTTAGGGATGTCCAAAAGTTGACCGGTCGTCTAGCGGCCCTCAGCCGGTTCCTCTTCCGGTCAGCTGAGAGATCCCTGCCCTTCTTCAAAGTTCTGAAGAAGGCCAACACATTTGCATGGGACGAGGAATGCCAGAGGGCATTTGAGGAGCTGAAAGAGTACCTAGCATCGGATATTGTATTGTCTAAACCCGAACTGGGTGAAACTCTGTATCTGTACCTGGAAATTTCCCCAAATGATGTAAGCTCCGTTTTAATAAGAGACGATGGGGCACAAAAGCCCATTTATTATGTGAGCAAAGCACTAAACGGAGCAGAAAGTAGATATACGGCGATGGAAAAGATAGCGTATGCGCTTTTCATCTCCGCAAAAAAGTTAACATCCTACTTCCAAGCTCGCCCGGTGGAAGTCTTGACTGACCAACCGCTGGGTGCAGTGTTGCGAAATTCAACATCCTCCGGGAGGATGGTGAAGTGGGCAATGATGTTAACTCAATTCAACATTGAGTACCGGCCAAGGTCAGCAATAAGGGACAAGCCCTTGCAGACTTCCTGGTAGAAATGACCGGTCTAGCTCCAAACCTACCGGTCAACAAACCCGCTGAGCAATGGTGGGAGATGGCAGTTGATGGGGCGTCTGGTCCTAGAAGATACGGGGGTGGTATCGTGTTCACCACCCCAGAAGGGTTCAAGATCTACCATGCAATTGTCTTCAACTTCAAGCTGACAAACAACGAGGCGGAATATGAAGCACTGGCTGGAGGGCTCAGACTTGCCCAAGCCCTCAAGATCAACCAGGTCCGTATTAAATCTAATTCTAGCTTGATTGTTGGGCAAGTGACCGGTAACATGGAAGCAAGAGAAGGACAAATGGCGCAATACAAGGACCTTGTACTTGCCCTGTTGAAAGGCTTCGAAGAGTTTAAGATCGCCCAAATACCCCGGGAAGAGAACGCGGACGCAGACCTTCTTTCTAAGTTGACGCAGTATGCCCCCGAGCATGTTTCAAAACTTGCCCGGGTAGAGATCCTTGACCGTGCAAGCATCGAGAAACTGGAAGTCGCCGCTATAATAGCCGGAAGCCAATCTGACCGGTCAAACCTGGTCGGGGCGGACGACCATTGGATGTATGATCTGATGGAATATTTGATGGATGGGAGTTTGCCAGAACAAGATGACCGGGCAAGGAAAGTGAAGCTCAGGGCACCCCGATTTCAGGTTCTTGATGGAAAACAGTATAAAAGGGCATTTGGGGGGCCACTCCTGAGATGTCTAACCAACCGGGAGGCTGAGCAAGTCATATCGGAGGTACACGAAGGCGTATGCGCGGCGCATCAAATGTCCCGTACCCTTTCCCAGCGCATCATCTTGTTGGGGTATTACTGGCCAACAATTGTCCAGGATTGTGAGAGGTACGTTCCGAAATGCAGAACGTGCCAAGTATTCTACAAGTATCCCGGTAGACCGGCGACCTACTATCACCCCGTATCGAATGTCATCCCATTCGCTAGGTTCAGAGTTGATATCATTGGAGCATTCCCAGTCGCCCAAGGAGGGAAGAAGTTCGTAATCGTAGCCATCGATTACTTCACCAAATGGATCGAGGCCGAAGCGTTGGCCAACATCACCACGCAACAATGCAAGAAATTCATTTGGAAGAACATCATCACGAGGTTTTGAGCTCCCATGAACCTGATTTGCAGTATAGAACGAGCAAAAATAACAACTAAAAAGAATTCCTTGTAAGTAGGGTGTCGAACCTCAGGGAGACGCGAGTTAATTTAATTTAAACAAAAGTTTACAAAAGAAGTTGTAAAATATTTTGGTCTTTTTGGTTTTAGAGATAAAATAAAAAGTGTAAAAGAAGAGAGTTCCAAACAACACAAAGTTTTTGATGATAAAAAGTTAGGGGTAGAAATTGGTAAATTAATTGTCCAATGTTTTTATAAAAGTTGGATTGTCAATTTATTTTTATATAGAATGTGTGGAGTTGCAGAAAAGTATTTAGGGACGCTCTCGTAAATCACCTAAATAATAACTACTCCGACTTTAACACGCTAATGATAAATCCGGAGTAATTATATAGTAGCAACGGCAACCATAATTATTTTATTGTATGTTTACCCAATTTAATGGTGTAAAAATACAACTCAATAATTATTTCCACCCGAAAGTCTTCAATCCCGGTTAAAGGTAGAGAAGGCTTACGGTGTATTTAAAAAGTGTTCTATTTTATGATTATATCAATTTTAGCTCATATTCTTTGTAACAATTATGTTTATGATTGGGCCCTTAATTAAAAATCACAAACATTTCAAATTTATTTATTTTTAAATACAACATCTAAGTAAAAATAAAATCAACAATCCATGTTAAAAATATTCAAAACATTAAGATGGACAATTAATTACACCAACTTCTAACCCCAATGGAATTTAGAAATTCATAGTTTGAAGCTTAAACAAATAAATATTTATTACAATAATAAAAATCTTACAAAATGGAAGATGTGTTCTTGAGCTCCAAATATGATAAATGATGATGAAGTAATTTTTATGTGTTTGGATGAAGAAAGTGGTGAGATATTAGTGATGGAGGAGGAGAATTTCGGATGGGAGAGAGGAGAGAAATGGGGGGTTCCAACCTCTTTGAAGAAGAGAAGGGAGTGGATTTTTTAGATAAATTCGTATATACGGAGTATATACGAACAGTTACACTTCCAGTCAATACAGCTACAGTAGCGCACATGGAAATGCAGCTGGTTGTCTTGCCGTGTCACCCGTGTTCGAAGCTTCCCACCGTTCACTGTTTTGTCATTTTTCTCTCTGGATCAATGGCCGACTTTGAGTTAAGAACATTAACCCTGTTCGCCAGTGATATGCCGAATAATCAGGTTCGGCGCGATGGTCAAAGCTTCGATTCCACATGCCGCACGTCCAGAGTTCGAATCCTAGAGCTGTTTTATGCTTTATTTTTGTTTGATTCCTTCATTCCTTCAAGTTTCTTCCATTTATTTTGGTCCCAAACTTCCATGTTTATTTTCCGTCCTTGCAATTATCCTAAATGCATCCAAATGACCTCAAAATGCCTGCAAAACATATAAAACCAAGCATAGGACTGCTCTACCAAAATAAAACGGAAAATTGAAATAAAATATAAATATTAAATTCAATTGGGACTCAAAACTCCTTCAAAATATGTCTAAAAAGTGTATAAAATATGTACATATCAGAACCTAATCACCGACAACGGCCCGCAATTCCGAAATCCAAGATTCACCGAATACTTGGAGGGCTTCGGGATCAAGCACAATCGCTCTTCGGTGGCGTACCCCCAAGGAAATGGCCAAGTCGAAAACGCCAACAGAACTATTGTAGATGGTTTGAAGAAACGGCTGGGGGAAGCAGGAAACAAGTGACTAGAAAAGCTCCCGCACATCATATGGGCATTCCGAGTAACACCCAGGAGGGCTCATGGGGAAACTCCGTTCTCCCTAACCTATGGGTGTGAAGCAAGGCTGCCCATCGAAGCTGAATTCCCAACGTTCCGGGAATCAAATTATCAACCCCAACAAAATGAAGAAGACCATCTAGCCGAGCTCAACTTGGTCGAGGAACGAAGAATGGGGGCAGAGGTGAGAATGAGTATATACCAACAAGTTGTGAAGAAGTACCATGACAACAAGGTTGGGCCGCGATACTTCCAAGTTAGAGATGAAGTCCTATGAAGAAGAGAAGCAAGAAGACCAGGCGATGGAGGAAAGCTGGAAAAAAACTAGGAAGGCCCGTACAGGGTTAGAGCCATCATTCGCCCAGGAACCTACCGGTTAGAAACTTTAGATGGTGTACCGGTAGAAAGAACTTGGAATTCCCATCATCTTCGCAAGTTCTACAAATGGTTGTATACTAGGCGAGGCCTAACTACCTTATCAATCAAAATGTTCAATACTCTACATGGTAGCAGCAGAAATGATGGGTCGAACCTATCCTAGGAGGGCTTCCCGGGTGGATCGAATCCACTTGGATAAGCCAACTGAGACACAGGCCCGGACCTGGCACGCTGTTTACTACACCGGTCTTGCTCAGTATAATAGAAAAAATAATAAAACCCAGAAGAGGGGTATGCCTGCAAGAGGGCTGGACCTGGAAGAAGGTTCGAACCGTACTTACACGAGCCCATGAGGTTTGACCGGTATCGGGGAATCAGCCGGTACCGTCAAATTGATTGGGGACTAAAAGATGCCCATTAAAAGAAATAGAAAGGGATCGTCCACCGTGGCACATCCTATTTCCCCCTTCTCAGGGAAGACTTGAACGAGGGGGTGAGCTAAGGCCTTCCCGGGATGGTAGAAATCAAAGGGCCATTAAAAGACTTAATCACCCGGAAGAGGGGGCCCTGGAAAAAGGGTGCATTTGGACCTTGGAGAGGGTTCGAAACCATTCGACATGGTTAAATCTCCAGTATTCTTACCGGTTAGGAATACTTCAAGAAATTACTAGGTTACAGGTGCTTCCATCTACAACCTACCGGTCAACAAAAAAAGGGAATACCCCGGTTGGGTATTGATACAACGGAACTTCGAAAGTTCTACAAGGCAAAGTAGTTGACCGGCCAGACCGTGGATATTGATACAACGGTTGACCGGTTGGGTATTGATACAACGGTACTTTATCGAAAAGCCAAAATGAAGTTTAGCCGGTCGAACTTTTTTTAAGTTGACCATCAAGATGAAGACATTCAAGAGTGAAAGTTGGAGTTTAACCGGTCAGAGTTTTTACGAATGCATTTTTAGATGCAGGAGCAAAATATCAATCAAGGAACATGCAGATATAGAAGATTAACCGGTAAGAAAATTAAACATGAAATTCAACAAAATAAGAAAGTTAAGCGTTTACAGCTACACCGGGCATTCCCGGGGAAATTTCAAGTTGTGAAGTTTTACACGAACAACCGGTCTGAACCGGGGAGATCCTAATCTAGGGGGAAAGGGGGAGTAGGCTCTTCCTCTGGGATGAGAGCCAGGCCGTAGGAAGCCGCAGTGAAGGCCGGGTCTCTCTTCAGGAGGATCCGGTGGGAGGCTGCCCGGTCTTTCTTCTGGCCGCTTTTGAATCCGAAGGACCCAATTGCGGTTATCATCTTCTTTCCTTCAGGCTCCCGGTACAGAAGTCTGAAGGATTCCATGGTCGCTTCTAGGCTCGCCGTCATCACCCGGGCAGCTTCGGCCTTGTTTTCCTCAACCCAGGCAGCTGCGCGCACGGGGAAGTTTTCTTCCTTTTCCGCCATCTCCCTTTTGGTTTCGGAAACCTCGTCCAGCAGCTGACCGTTCTCCTCCTTCAACCGGGTGTTCTCTGCCCCCAAGGACCCGACCATCCTTGACAACTTGGCCAACTCATCCGTTTGGCTCTTCAGGATGAGGGTCAGCTCTTCGTTCTTCTTCTTCAGCCTGGCCACCTCGGTTGGAGAGTCCATTCTCAACCGGTCGGCGGTGATGGGCCAATCTCCCCAACCTGCACAACGTACAACAACCCGGTCAATCTTTGTGTAACATAAGATAAAGGTTGACCGGTGACGAGAAATGACTTACCTCCCTCAGTCGCAGACCACGGTCTGGTGGGCCATGCCGGAATCTGTCCTCTGCCTCTTGTTCATGGCAGAGGGATGGTTGGTGGCCACCTTCTTGGTCCGACGACCGGTCTTCTCCTTTTCCTTCCCCTTAGACCGGTTGTCTTGGGGTTCGTCTTCGTCAAGGATCTCCACGGTCTCTTGGTTGACTGGGAAGGTTATGGCAAGGTTGGCTTGGGAGCCCCCGGTGTCTCCCGCGGGTTGGTCGTCGAGGATGACGAACTCCTCGAACTCCATATCTACAAAAGAAGCTAAAATCGTTAAGTACAAGGAACGATACCGGTCAAGCGCCAATCACAAGAAGAATAAAAAAAATGTACCTGGGTGGTTCTGGCCCTCAGCCTCTGCAGTGTTGCCCGGGGAGGGTACCCCACGCCCCGCTGCTTCATGGGCTTGGGAGGTACCCTCACCACCCGATTCAACCCGCCAAACCCAGCTCCCATAGTGGAAGATCCTCCCGGTGTATGGATCGCCACGCATGAGGATTTCAAGATTCGCTTCCAAGTCAGGGGAGGAAGCCGGTGCAGCATACTCTTGATCGAGCAGATGGTCGTTCAATTTCAGACCGGCAAAAGGAGTGACGAAGGGGGGAAACTCGATGAAAACAAATTTTTCCTTCCATCCCCGGTTACTCTAGGGGACTTCGGAAATGAACTTTTTACCGGTACGGGCTTTGAAGAATACCAAACCTTCGCAGCCAGACCCGCCCGGTAGAACTTCAAAGCAAAAAAGGAAAAGACACAAGGAGGGATCAATTTTCAAATGAGAGCAGATATTTGCAAAGGAATGGAGATACCGGTGGGCGTTAGGTGTTATTTGGCCGGGCAAGATCCTAAACGCATGGCAGACTTCGGTAAGGAGGGGGCGAAGGGGAAAAATGATGCCCGCGTCTAGGGAAATCGTATGAAACCCTATCCTATCCTCCCGGTGGGGTTCAACAATGTTGGGCCAGTCGTGTTCATACAAAAGGGTATACCCATCCGGGAGCCTCCTACGGATTTTATTCAGAGCAATTTTGGATACATGGGAAGGAATGTCAAGGACGTAGAAGGTGGGGAGCGGAAAGTAACCGGCGGCATGAAGCCGCTCCTCCCACGCGTCCCGAGTTTCGTTTTAAGGGTCATAGGGACCCGGTTCGTCATCAACCGGCTCATCCCTCCCCATAAAAACTTCACCGGGTATTTGATTTACAGGCTGCGGCTCAGGTATGGAGGGGTTAGGAGTCTGACCGGGCATAGAGTCGGGAGAATAAGACCCGGTCGAAGAAGATGAGTTGGAGCCCTCAGAGGAACAGTCCTCTGAGGACGAAATCCTATCGCTAAAAGAAGACATAACCGGGAGGGCTGAAAGGCAGGTGAATGAAACTTGACCGGTTAGAGCTCTAAGACTTGAATCGCGGAAAGTGAGAAGTGGAGAGGGGTGGAGCTCTTTATATAGGGAGGAGGAAGCTGAATCAGGCGACGTGGCTTCTTCAAGTTGCGCCGCGTCAGGCGGCGCAATGATGACCAACTAGCAGGCGAAACGACGGGTATGCAGCCGACTGATTGCAACGGTTGATGCGCAACACGTGGCGAAATTCAAATTTCAAAAAATTTTAGGCGGGAAGAGCCAAAATTTCAAAATTGGAGTCCTATTTCAGATTTTTCACTTCCCGCTCGTGACAAATTGCATGACCGAGAAGTGGAGGGCTTATTGATGGGTGTATTCCACCCACGACCGGTCAAAGGGAGAAGACTAATTAGTTGACCGGTCAATCTCGAAAGTCCTGGAAGGGAGACTTAAATCATCTGCAAATTGATATGTGATCAGCCCAAAGATGACCGGTATACTTCACGAAAAAGTATACCGGTCAAACTACTTTGTCACCCTATTTATTCCCTGACTTCGATGATTTCATCCCTCGGAGATTACCCGGTGTAGTTTCTAGGGTTGGAAAGTGTCGGTAGAAGAGAATCTAAAAGGGCTTGGCGTGTAGCGACCCATGTCAGTGGAGGATAGCTGGAGATGCTGAAGGAATGTTTCTAAGCCAGAACGCGACAAGGGAAGTAATTCCCCTCACAAGACGACAAGGCAGCTCGAGGACAAAACCAGTCAGCTCGCACCACATCAGCATCGTGCCCCCACGTGGGCGCACGTGGTCTTGTCCCCCTTAGCCCAGTATAAATACTCATGTAAACCTCAGAAAGAGGGATCCGAATTCATTCTCTCTAAACTCTGTTGTAAAAGCACCCGTGCATTCTCCGTTATAGTATAAATTGGGCTACAGGTGTTCCACCTAAGGTCCTACCGGTCAATCTGCGTGTTTTTACCTTTCTAACTTTACCAAATCAAGCAAACTATTCTAGACCCGGTCTAGTATAGTTTGACCGGTCAAGTAATTTACACCATCACAAGTTTTGAAATAATAGAGGGTAACGATGCATATTTACCAAGCCACATGGGATCTTGGTGCAATTAGCTCTATTAATAGGAGTTACCATTATAAACTTGTTATTGAATTTTCAAATCATCATCATATATGATTATATATTCTCCTTTAACTTAAAGTTTTAGTTAAATTTGCCCTAAATAAGACTAAAACACGAGTCATTTTTCAATGCAGGACTTAAATTTTTCTATTTTTCCTAAATAGTATTCAATAATGTCTAGTGAGAGGAATAATATCCAGTGATGGTGGATTTTTACTTGTATAATGACCAATTGTCCAACATTGGAAAATAAAAACGTATATATATTGAGAACGTCATTATCTTTTAGTCCTATTCAGGTAAATTCCCAAAATTCTTATTGGTGTTTTTAGTTCTTCATGACATATGCTCCCTGAGGCATTATTATAATTGCTAGTTCAATCATAGTAAAATAAAATTTATTCCC
Organism: Cuscuta australis; assembly: GCA_003260385.1. Taxonomy (NCBI): domain Eukaryota; kingdom Viridiplantae; phylum Streptophyta; class Magnoliopsida; order Solanales; family Convolvulaceae; genus Cuscuta; species Cuscuta australis. Next base: position 1,638,790 of record NQVE01000114.1, read on the forward strand.
TATATATGTTGGTAATTTTAGTATCGTCGGCTATTTTGTATGATTGGATTTACTCCGATCAGACAAGAATTTGAACAGACGTTCTCAAATGAGTTATGAGGTGTGAAGTGCACACTTCTTCAATGATATTACAAATTCATGCCAGGGGTAAGAGGGCGGCAGCCCACGGGTAGCAGGGTTTGAGGGGGGCAGCCCCTGGTAGGGTCCAAGGGGCAGAGCCCTTAGTCAGGGTGGACAACTTGGGTTTATTTTATGTTGGACATTATTGCTTTATGAAAATCTATAGTTTTTTGTGAACGAAGTCCAACATATTAGAAAAACATGAACTTTGGATAAAGATCAAATTTGACCAAACTTTGCAAATATTTGCGTCCAAATAAGTCAAAAGTTTACGTTTGTCCCTACCGCGCAAAAGTTTACAAGTTTACGCCAAACTCATGTCTAACCAGTGATTCTTTGTCTCTATAAACAGAGACACACAGCCAACACACGTATGGTTGAGAGAGAGATTTTTGAAATGCTTGTTCTTGATTAAAATCTTATCTGATTAAAATATTTTGGTATACCCCGAAATAACATTGATTTGAAAGGGTACTCGTGATTCGTTAAACTATCAAATTGTATTCCCGTTCTTCATTTATTAATTCATCAACACCGTTTCACAACGTTCATCCTCTACAAATTCTAACAAATATATTTCGGCCTTGAAAACCTCTTTGGGGAAGCTTAAGAAACATTCTTCAATGGCACATGGTTCTTCGGCTCGATTTCTAGCTCTCCCTTGCACCGTCGCATGGACGAAGGCAAAAAAGGTTTGGAAAGAATGAACTTCATCTCTGAAGACTCCCTCAGACCAGTTTAAATGGTCATTGAAAGAAGGTAAATTAGACTTTGATGAAATTAATCGCACCAGCGGGTTGAGAGCATAATCAATACCACGAAGATAATCAACAAACCCTGGCACCTCGATCGTCGGTGGGAAAACCAATTGCGTGGTCATGTTACCGGTAGGGATCGGCGCGCACCCCTACAAAATTAAAAGTGCCAGTGAATTTTGGTTCAAGGGGTTTGCTCTCATTACATTTGCATAATCCTCATTTATATACTCCCTTGTCCCTGTTCTCCTTTAATCTTTTCTTCAAAACCAATGTCACGAGAGGATTCAGGGTCTCTATTATATTTCCTTTAAAAAAATTAACGATTCTTACTCCACCTAACCTCCCTAGCCAGAAACTTTCACCCAACCAAAACCCATCCTCTACTGGTGGCGCTAGATTTTTTTTCACCGGGACACATTTGATAAGCACAAATATAATAGAAATAAATTAAATTTAAATAAAAGAAAATATATAATTAATATGTAGTCTTTAATACTGTTTTGGCTTAATTAGGCAAATCTTGGATTGGGCTGCACATTTAGGTGTAGTGGATCTGGGCAATTTGTTGAGGGAGTGCTAAAATTTAAAGAATTTAATGGGGGCAACCCTTATAATATTTAAAAAAAATTTAAAAAAGTACAATGCAAAAAAATTCATTATGGGTGTAAAGAGTGACTCCAAAAATAGCTAACTCAACCGTGTTTTAAAACAATTATTTGTGATATTGTATTATCAATGCAATCTTCGTGGATGAAGATAATTGGAAATAAATAATTAAATTTGTTGATAAAAAAAGGAAAAACCTGAGAATACCAAACCGAAAAATACCGAACCGATAAAGTACCAAAAATAAACCGAACCATATATACCGAATCGAACGGTCGGTCCGGTACGAGGTTACTTTCCATACCGAAATTCCCTAACCGAACATATATAGTAATATATTATAAAAATAATAATCTTTTTATATAACTTCATTAAACAAAAAAATTATATAGACAATTTAGATTAATTTCATCATGTTTAAGTTGCACTTTAATAAGAGTTTTTTTTTATTTTTTGTAGATGAGGATAAGAATATTAACAAATATTTGAAATAATACTTTGTTATCACTCTTTCTTTAGTTTCTGAAATATAAACTAACTTTCATAAGCATTTGTTGCATTTTATTTTTTTCATTTTTAATTTTTTTTATCTTTCTTTGATTAAATGTACTTTCCATATTTCTAAAATAAAAGGTTTTTTTAGATTTCATGATATAAACTAGGTACATATATATTCGTCCCGATTCGTACCGAAACCGATACCGAATCATCCCGAACCATATCGAACCAATGTTTCGGGATCGGTAGAATGTAAAATCCCATACTGAACCGAGATATTTGGTACGGTATCGGTACGGTCTAAAAACCGTACCATATCGTATCACGTTCACCCCTACCACTAACTCCATTTTATAATCTGTTTAGGTTGTCGGATTCAGAACAACAAACTCTATAATATAGAATAAATTTCCACATCAAAAGATAATTACAAATAATAATCTTGTTTTAATCCGGCCCAGTATTTAATTAATTACTTACATTAAATAAATAGACTTTGGGGCCTTACAGGCCCAGCCTGTCGGTTTCGCACAAATAACTAATTGGATTTTATTATAAGATGTTAATACATCTTGTCATCTACTCCACACCTCTCAAACGGCCCGTTTTAGTCTTAAGAATTGGTGGCTTATGATTGGGCCATTGGGCTGTTTAGTTTAGTCCTGGTCCAACACCCGTGCAACCTGAGGGAGGCGTCAAGCCCAATGATTCAAACAATCCATCATTTCCATAGGATCCAGCACGCCAAACAGGATCTGTGGGTCTTTGGGCCTGGCCCAATCGCGCTTCAGGCCTTGATCGAACTACTTTATTTAGCACTTCCTAGGGGTGGACACGGTACGGTTCCGGTTCCGGTACCGCCACCCCTTGGTACCGGTACCGTGACCGGACCGGCCGGTACCGGTTCCGGTACCCGGACCGGCCACCCCCAATTATTATTTTTTTGCTTTTTTATTAAATTTTTAAAGTGTAAAATTGTAAATGTGCAATTGTTAAAGGAAAAAATGAAATTAAAAAATTTAAAAATGCAATTGATAAAGGAAAGAATGAAATAAAAAATCTAAAAATGTAGTTGTTATTTAAATATTGTAAATCAAAAATAAATAAATAATAGTACCAGAACCGGTACCGCCGGTGCCGGTACCGAAAAATGGGTACCGGAACCGGTACCGAGGGAGGCGGTTCCGGTACCGGTTCCCGGAACCGGTGGAACGTCCCGGCCGGCGGTGACGATGGTGGGTACCGGCGGTACCGTTGCCGGTCACGGTACCGTACCGGTACCATGTCCACCCCTACTTGCTATATATAGTTCAACGAATACACCTTGGCTCCATTCTTCATATTCTCAAATTCCATGTGTTTTTTTAAAATAAAGTAAGCTCTAAGTTTTTAGATCCGTGAGTTTCTAGTAACACCCATCTTTGATGACACTAACGGTGTCACTGTCATTTTAGAGCACTTCCGGTGCTCTATTCCTAAAATTAACGATTCCTACCCCCTAACCCACTCCTTAAATCCCCCACTCTATCCTCGCCCCTGTACCCCACCCCCCGCAAGCCCCCCCACAAAATGTATAGCAATTATGCAATGCATTATACATTTCAGTACACAAATTTATTATTAGTGGGTTCACATGACATTAAATTTTAAACTTACAATGTATAAAATATATATAAGATCTTGAAACTCAAACTCTCAATCTATTAAACCCGTAAATGAAAAAAAATTATGAATCAAACGGAAGACATTTTCTTCCTAACCAAGTAACGAAAGGGAGGGCGAGAAAAGGTCCCGTTGAGGAGCTCATCCGCAACGGCCTTATACATTGCCTCCGTGAGGTGGACCCCGTCCCAGTTTATATACTGGGATGGGTTCGGGCACGAGGTCGCGGTGGGGGACCCACACGTGGAGAAAACCTCGAAATTCAACTTTCCGCCCCCAGAGCCACAACAGGCTCTGTAGGGTTGGGTGATGCCGTAGCGGTTGGCATTGGTGAGGATTGACTTGTAGGTGTTCCAAAAGTCGGCATAGACGATGGTCGCCTCGGGGAAACGTTTTCGGAAGGCGCTGAGGTTCGATTGGAGGACGGCGTTGTGGGCGTAGCTTTGGTTGTTGGAGGAGGCGACGCAGCCCATGGTGTCTCGATCGTTTTCGGGGGCTAAGTAGAGGGCTAGTGTCAAGCAACCTGTGGTTGGTAGGCCTTGAACCAACATGTATTTTGCGCCTTTGTTTAGCAATGCCTGTGAAACATATAAATGTATAGGTTCAGTATTATTATTATTAAAGGTCACATATATTTGCTACATTACTTAGAAAAATGTTAAACATATAGTCTTTGAACATTATACATTTATACTGTTAGCCAATAAAAATTACTCCATCTGGCCTAACAAAATGCCTTCTAAGTCTACATGCATCTTCCAAATTTATGCACTTCACTCACAAAACCATTATGTGTTGGGCAGACACATGAGAAAAAGACTAAAATAGTAATAAATCATCAAAAAAGAAGGAAAATAAGATTTTGTGTATTTATCCCAAAATAAAACATATAATTCCAATATATAATACCAAAAAAACACTATAGAATGCCAATATATAGTATCGCATTGTCGGAGTTCAGTAGTCCGGCCTGTTTTGATAACGAAAATATATATGTTATTCTTATTTTAAAGATAATGACTATGTTTTATTCCTGTTGTATAGAGTGATTTTTCTTATCTAGATTTCTATCTCAAATCATTTGATCAATAAAGTAATATAATTCTACCAATATTCAAACAAACTGAATTAAAAATAACTCCAACTAAATATCGTTATCCAAAACGAGACGACTAAGAGAGGAAGCAATTGTGTAGAATTTTGGATGTAGTAGAGATTGAATTAATTACCTCAATAAAGGCGGTGACAGTAGAGACAACAAGACGTTGAATAGTTTCTCCAGAAACAGTAGAGCCAAGAGTGTAGGCATAGTCATTGGCCCCAATTTCTCCAACCCAAAACAAAGACTCCTCAAAAACCTCCCCACACTCCTTTGGTGTGGCCTTATTGTCTTTGCACCCCACACTCTCCAAGTAGGCATTGAACCATTGGAGTTGGGTTTTTATTGATTGGGGAGTTATGTTTAGTGTTAGGTTGTTCTTCACGAAAAAACTGCACGCATAACGTACTCAGTAAAATTGTTGCCTCTTTTATACTAAAAATGTTTTTATGTTTTTTATTCACATAATCAAATTATGACTAGATGAAAATGACAATTTATTTTGGATGTCATGTTATGACACTTGCCTCTCTAAATTGAGGCTCTTACGGTATTATATTTGAAAAATCAATGGTTTCTACAACCTAATCCCTCGTATAATCGGCTCGACCTAAGCCTACCCTCTTAAATTGCAAAACTTACTTTAAGTAAAAAAAAGATCTCAAAGTCATTTGGGGTGCAATTAAACTGGGTGGAGAGTGGGTTCAGATTGAATCACGTTGGGTGTTTACAGAAGTTTAGAGGTAGAAACAATTGATTTTTCAAACGTAACATCATTAGAAATTTATGGTCGAACTTAATTTTACGAATATGCCACAAATTGACATTGGATTTTTATGTTGAAAGAAGCCCAACTGGTATTTAATTTCATCGATAAATTATATGATCATGGGGCAAGGATCTTTTGAATATGAACCTCGGGTCATATTATGACAATATGACCCGGGGCACGTACGGTGCTACATTCGTAAAAATGATAATTCCTACCCCTTAAATACCATAGCTAATCAGCAAAATGGAGAGGGGGACAAGGGTGTTGTGGTGGGTAGGGGGTAGGGTTTGGGAGGTAGGGGGTAGGAATCATTAATTTTACAAACGGATCGGAGTACTGTAGGTGCTCCAGGTCATAATAGGACCCGGAGGCGCTCCAGTGTCCGGTTAGTTAAATTGACGGTTCCTACCCCTCCAACCCCCCGGTAAAACCCCCTTCAATTGCACCCCACAAGTTAATTTTGACTTTTGAGTCAAACTTTGACTCCAAAATCAAAATCAATTTGTGTGGTACAATTAAAGGAGGTGGGGGTGTGTTCGGGTCAGAGCGGAGTGAGGGGTTTACCGAGGAGATTAGGGAGGTAGGAACCGTTAATTTTACGAATAAGATACCGAAACGCTCCCGAATCATCTCATGACATGGGATTCCAATGTCATGGGCACGTCATGGTTAAAAAGGATTTAAATATCACTATAACTGAACATGCACTTGCTGTGTCACACACAGCATTTACTACCGATAATTAAGATTTGAACAACCAACCTACCTACCTGTGATCTATGGCGGTGGAGCCCCCAACGGCGAAGTTGACGCCGTGAGACCTGTCGGCCTTACGGTTGAGGTACGGCGGCAAGAAAGGGAGGGAGAGGGCTTGGGCGGCGAAGTCAATGACGAGGCGCCCGTCGGAGTAGCGGTTCGTGGGGCGGTGGAAGAACGTGCGCCCGTACGGCGGGTTCGACACGTAGGTGAACGAGCTCGGCCCCGTCGCGGAGTGGGTGTTCCCCGTGTCGGTGAACGAGTCTCCGAATGCGTAAATTCTCTTGAAGGGCGCCTTCTCTCCGGTCGCCGCCTGCGTTGGGTAACACAATATGATGAGCATGAAGGATAGTAGTGTTGCCATTTTGGAGGTGGTGGTCATGGTGAAATTAGAAGCCATGGCTTTCTTTTGGTGATCAATGTTCATACTTCATAGATATAGATGTTGATGAGGATGATGATATATAAAGTCCAAATAAAGGTGGACTACACTTTGGATCACAAATTCACTAAGTTCAACATTTTTTAAATGCATAACCTAGATTTTCTAAATACCCCTTACCTCCCAAAATTATCGACTCACTTCGAACTACGTGCAAAATGAATGTAGATCCAAGGACCGCATAAGAATTTGTCAAAATATTAAAATGTTAAATTTTAAAATACATTTAGTGGGCACACCTCAATTATATACCCCGAGTATATTTATTTATGCAGTATTTATTATAAAATAATATATTTATGTTTTCATATTTTATGTTTTAATTATTAGACTCTCACATAATATGTACAAATCTATTTTATTTTCTAATTATGACTCATCTATTCTACATATATACCTCATCCTACTCTATTATAAAGTAAGAACAAATATAGAAAATAACACTAAAATTACTCATTTTAAGGGTGAGCCTTTTTATCAAAAAGGAAGAATTTTATGAGACAGAGAGAGCATTAATATTTGTTAAATAACGTAACTAAGAAAATTATATCGTATACCTCAATTTACTTATTGATGAAAATTTTAATGTGTATATGTTGGATGTAGAATAATAATAATAATATATAATAATAATGATGATGATGATGATGATGATGATGATGATGATGATAATGAACACTTTCTAGACTTGTTTAGATTTGTTTTGTTTTCAATAATGCTTTCAAATTGTGAGGAAATTTTTTCCTCTCAACCCCTCTATTTCATCCTCTCTCCCCATTTTCGCGCGGAAAATTTTCTCATAGTACTTGTAAAAAATAACGCATGAGGAAAATGGTACGGTTAAAACTCGCCTGCATTAGTAAAAAAGAATCGGGAGAAAGACCAAAGTAGGACTAAAACATTGAAAATATATCAAAATAAGACTTCCATGTTTTTATTTCCAAAATAGGACTTACATTACCAAACATGGTCATATACATTACCAAAAAAGTATAGTAATTTGCACATCTGCACTGCCACATTACCACAATGCAAAGTCACATTATCACAGTGCAAAGTTCTATTCTGGAAAAAAAACATGAAAGTCCTATTTTGGTATTTTTCTCTATGTTTTAGTCCTATTTAGAATGATTTCTAATTTGTATATATAAAATTAATTTAAAAACAACAGATCTTTACTTCGTTGGGTCACATATTTTTGATCTGTCAAATAATCATCTTGCATCGTTGCCACGTACAACTTCACGGGACATGGCGTCTGACTTCCGCTTATTGAAAGTATGTACTTTCAACACAAGGCGATACCTTAGATTTCCTTCCTGTCTTGGTCCAATTGTTACTGTTGGAGTCTATCCCACATCGGAACTTGTAGTGAAAATAAATCGATATATAAGCTCTTGCGTTGAACTAACTAATCGATTGAATTCAATCTTTTAATGTGGTTCAACCCAAGTGTCTTATTGCCCAATCCAGTTGTCCATACCCATCCTAAATTCTATCAGTTACACCGTCACACCGCGATTTTATCACATTGCATTGTCCGCCACTCTCGTCTGCTTAAATTTGGACTCTGATACCACATGTTCGAACTGCATGTACCCTCAACTCAATGTTCATATAAGAGGAATTTACCTATATAGTATAAAAACATACTGAGTTTCTCAATGTAATACAATATAGTTTAATTTCACAATGTAGTATCACTGTGCAATTGATATTGTTTCCGCCACTGAACATTATTCAAATATTATTTATGGATTAAAAAATATTAGGTGTTACATTGGGAATTGACATATATTTTAGTACGAAGTACTGTTTAGTGCAGATTTCACTTCATATAATTGATAATGGTGATATATAAAGTCCAAAGGTGCATGGACTCCGCTTTGGATCTTAAATTCACGAGTTCAACATTTTTTTAAATACATAGATTTTCAAAATACTCCCTAAGATACGGAGTATATGGAATTGATTTTTCAAGTTTAATGGGATGTTTTTCGTTGAAAACATAATGGATTATTAAATGTTTTTCGTTGAAAATAAAATGGATTATTATATTTACACATATGTATACTCCCTAGTCCCTCCGTCCAATAAAATTCTTCCTGTTTGAAAAAAAGTTGATGTTATTTTTTAAGTATGACTAATCTATCCTACAGATATCAACCAGCTACTCTATTATAGAGTAAGAGCAAAGTTAATAATTTTAAGGATGTGGGTTTTTTAAAAAGGGAAGAGTTTTAAAAAGGATAAGTTTGATATTAGTATAGATTTAGCAAATTTAAAGTGAAATGTGTGGGTATAGTCATTTCAAAAATGCTAGAAACTACAACCGTTTTTACACTAATTTATTTAAGATTGGTATAGTAATAAAAAGTAATACTCTCTAAAACAAAATTTCTACTAACAATCCCTAAAAATTACCCCCTCCATTCTATAAAAATGTTCTAATTTTGACTTTGTGTAAAAATAAGAAAGTGTTAAATTGTAGTTGACTTCCAATTTTGCCCTTAATGTGATGGGTAAAAGTAAGATGTGATGGATTGAGTATTAGAGAAAAAATATGATGTGATAAGTAGGGTATGAAAAAGTAAGGGTAAAAGTGGTTTTTTAATAAAAAGTGGAAGTGTTTTGTTAGAAGTAAAAAAAATAAAAGAGGAAGAATTTTTGAAAACAGAGGGAGTATATGACTAGTATTTGATATGAGTAAATTATAAATATGCACCATTACACCTAATGGTTTGATAAATGTGCATTATTACCCTCGGAGTTTCAGAACTTATGTTGTTGCCTCTCATTATTCTGATATTGGCATATTGCTATGCCAATATCCTTATGGGCTATAATATTTTTCAAATATTAAGTAAATAGTTCCGCTCTTCCCTATGGTTTTAGAAATAGACATACACCAACGCTTCCGTCTATTATTTTTCTTTAATGTACACCACCGTTGGTGGTTGAGAGCATGCAGAAGAGTATGATGCCTTTATGCAAGCCACAAATGTGCAACTGCCACCTACAAACCAATGAAATTCAAGCACAATTTCAGCCCACACAAACGAGTGTTAAGAAAAAGAATTGAACTACCCAAAAAATTGTACTTCATTTTAGTATTTCGAAGACATGCACTAATATTTTATGCTAGTATAATATTAGTGTGATGATTTATAATGACACAAAATGTCAGAACAATTTTTTTTTGTTTAACTGGCATTTTGTGTTAGTGTGAATCATTAACATACTAGTGCATTCTTTAGGGGTACGATTTGGGATAAACTTCTTGGTGTCCCCTATCATAATTGTAAGAAAAAATGTAGCCACAAGTAGAGTGAACACAAACTTCACACATTTATTATGTGTGAATTAAATTCTAAGAATAATTTCGTCTAAAATAATCATTTGAAAGTGAGAACTCAATTCACAAACGGTAAATTTGTGAATTTTGTGATCACTTTGTTTGTGACTATAGAATTTATTCTAGTATTAATGTCGGCTCGTAACACCTTAAACATTTTGTTTTTGTGTAGAGGGACATAACATTTGAATATAGAGTACATTATATTAAATTTGAGAAAATATGAAAAACTCCGTAGCTAGAATAAATATGAAAGAGAGAAATGATGATATCAAAAAAAGAAAAATAAAAGTTTATTTAAGAATGATCCAAAAAATACATTTTTTTTTAATTTTGAACGATAGGGAATATTATTTTAACATTTTCTAAAAAATTACTCTGTTAATTATTGTTGGGATTTGTTGGGACTATTTCCTAAAATTGTCTAGCCCAAGTTGTTTAGGTGCATGAATTAGCATTTGGAAAGACAAATGTGGTGATTAGGAGTTATTGCATTTGGGAGGCTTTTCACTTGTCTTGGTGGCCGTTTGGTTTTTTAACTTAATTGCTTTACTTTTATATTTAAAGCCTTGCATAGGCTTTGGAAAAATGGAGTGGTGGGGCTGGCACGAGCAAGAGAAAAGAAGGGGAAAAAAATTCTAGCCATGTGTGCTCTTTTATGAGAGAGGTTGTACAACTTGTTTTTTCATACAATATTTTAGGGTTTTTTCCTTGTAACAAAATATTGTATGTGGGTCTAGGATTGGTATTGTAATCCTTGACGGTTAAGTTGTACTTGCACTATTTTTTTAGTGGTGATTTTACTTCTGTAAAGAGGGTTTTTCCGATTTCAATAATCTTTGGTCTCGTCTTTGTTTTTTCGGCTTGCGGTTTCTTTGTTCTTCGATCGACTACTAGTTTGTTCCTTTCGCTGCGTGGGAAGTTTTGTGCTAAATTTCCCAACAAAGTGGTATCAGAGCTTTCGGGTTAGGTTCTGGTGGTTCTAGTAGTTTTCGAGGATGTCGAGTTCGGGTTCGGGGTCTCACTTTGCTGTGCCTAAATTCGATGGAAAGAGTAGCTTCACTCTTTGGCAAAGAAGGATGAAGGATCTCCTTGTGCATTTGGGCTTGTCTAGAGCCCTTAAAGGAGATGAGGCGAAGCCGGAGAAAATGAGTGACAATGATTGGCAGGAGTTGTGCGGGAAGTGTGTCAGTACCATCCGGTTGTGCATTGCAAACTCTGTTGTTAATTGTGTTATTGACGAGGAGTCTCCGGTGGCGATATGGGAGAAGTTGGAAAAGCTGTACATGGCAAAAAGCTTGACTAACAAGCTTCTTTTGAAGAGGCAGTTGTATCGGTTGCGGATGGAGGATGAAGACACCTTGGTTGGACACATGAATGTGTTCAATGGTTTAAAGACGAGCTGAAACGGGTTGATGTTAAAATCAGTGAGGAGGATCAGGCATTGCTTCTCCTTAATTCTCTCCCAGATTCCTATGAGGTTTATGTGGATACCATATTGTGCGGCAAGGACACGATTACCGTGGAGCAGTCACAATCAGCTTTGTTGTCGTTTGATGCGAGGAGGAAATACAAAGCTGGGGTACGGAGTGACGATGCAGTCGCGGCAATTGCTCATGGTGGTGGGAGAGGTCGTTCGTCTATTAGGGACTACAAATCAAAGCACGGAAGGTCCAAGTCCCAGAACGCACCTAAGAACGAGGTGCGTTGTTACAAGTGTGGCGAGCTCGGACATATTAGGAGGAGCTAGATCACGGTTTGTATCGTATGGTGGGTCATACGGGTAAAAGCGGCTCAAATCATAAAAGTAGTCGTCGTGTCTCGTTCGTGGATGAGGCGACAATGGTTCATGGCTTCTAGCTTCTTACCGAACACACTTGGGCTCGAGGGGGAGATTGTTGGGACTATTTATCAAAATTGTCTAGCCCAAGCTGTTTTTTTAAGGTGCATGAATTAGCATTTGGAAAGACAAATGTGGTGATTAGGAGTTATTGCATTTAGGAGGCTTTTCACTTGTCTTGGTGGCCGTTTGGTTTTTTAACTTAATTGCTTTACTTTTATATTTAAAGCCTTGCATAGGCTTTGGAAAAATGGAGTGGTGGGGCTGGCACGAGCAAGAGAAAAGAAAGGGAAAAAAATTCTAGCCATGTGTGCTCTTTTATGAGAGAGGTTGTACAACTTATTTTTTCATACAATATTTTAGGGTTTTTTCCTTGTACCAAAATATTGTATGTGGGTCTAGAATTGGTGTTGTAATCTTTGACGGTTAAGTTGTACTTGCACTATTTTTATAGTGGTGGTTTTACCTCTGTAAAGAGGGTTTTTCCGGTTTCAATAATCTTTGGTCTCATCTCTGTTTTTTTCGGCTTGCGGTTTCTTTGTTCTTCGATCGACTACTAGTTTGTTCCTTTCGTTGCGTGAGAAGTTTTGTGCTAAATTTCCCAACAATTATGACCGGGCGGATCATATTTTGTAAAACCAAATTTACCATTTCCTAAAGATTGCATAGAGACTATTTTACTCAAGACTTCAAGAGTTGTGCTTCCATTATCTTAAGGTTTATATGTTGAATATAGATCTTCTTATATTTTTCATTGGTCGATATGGATGAGAACTTTTATGTTTTTTAAAGAGTCCAATTAATTCATGATATTTTTGTATTAATGTCCATAATATGAGTGTTGACTTTAAGATCATAGAAGAATTTGTCTTAAGGTACTCAATGTTTTTATACAATTATACGAAAGCATTATTTAGGGCTTAGTTTGATATTTTTTTTGGAGATATAATATGATATGAATTCTAAAATTTGAGAGAAATGATATGAATTTGGAAATCTAAAATAAAAATTGATGAAATATTATTCCACCCATATAATGAATCACTCCTTACCCGAACATTTCTTATTCCAATATCATGGGGTGTCGTGGTATGGGTCGCCCAAGAAAGGATCCGGCGTACTGGATATTCACTTTGACTTATATATATGTTGGACCGGTAATATAACTAACAATACCCATCTAAAGTATTTGGAAAAATAATGAAATCAAATTAAAGTTTTTTTTTCGATAGAAGAGGTTTCAATTCCCACATCTATTTCATTGTTTGTTTAATAAGAACTTGTTCTTTAGCATTAGAAAAAAAGGATCTTGATGTTCGAAGAAACCAGAAGTAACTAAAAGGACCTGAAAGAAATTAGAACAGTCTGGAAGAAACGGGAAGAAACTGGAAAAACATCAAAAATTAGAAATCTAAAAAAATTTTAAAATTTATTTTAGTATGTTTTTATATTATTCTCATTCTAATTCTTGTTGTTATAAATTATTACAGAGTATTATTATTATTATTATTATTACTATTATTATTATTATTATTACTATCATGTTATCTTAATGAATGTCTTTAAGATAAAAAAATATTGTTATTTTTCATAAACAAAACAAACTAATTTTGTGAAAAAAAATTAATATATAAAGTTAGCATAAATATCAAAATGTTAAATTTTAAAAAGTTATTGTGGTTACGTTGCACCTCAATTTATTTATGTTGTATTTATTATAAAATACTCCCTCCATCCACAAATAAACTTCTCGTTCACTATTTACATGGTCAAACTTTATTCACTTTGTTCCCTATTTTCGTTACTAATTTGATAAAATAATATAGTCATGTCACTTCTAGTTTTGTAGATCTTTTGATATAGTTTTGTAATATGTAATTTTTATTTTAAAATCTCACACCATTTTTCATTAAAAATAACTTCAGTCAAACACCGAAATGCGTAACGGGAAGTTTATTTTTGGACGGAGAGAGTAATATATATTTGTAATTATACTTTATATATTACAAGATTTTGTTTTTAATATCAGACATGTCACATAATGTAATCAAATCAATTTTTTTCTTTTTTGATTGACATTTTATTTTCATTATAACTCCTAGTTTTGGAATAAAGATATAAAACTTTTTTTGTACTTTTTTTTATGTTTTACTCCGATTTTAGTCTTTTTCTCTAAACTATTTTGACTTTTAAATTTTTTTATAAAAATTAGAAAAATGAAAAAAAAATAAATTTTGAAATAAATAAAAATGAAAAAAGTTGAGTAATTAAGGGAAAGGTGAGGGGTCTTATATAAAGTTAGGTTAATAAAACATTCTGTCTAACTAAACTATATTGATATTTTCCTATTTTATCATGTAGATTAATATACAAAAAATGTCTTATTCATATTAAAAAATTGAAAAAAAAATAATGAGTGTGATTCGTAAAAATAGTGAGATGAAAAAACAATTCTATTTATAAACTATAGTTATGAAAAAAATAGTTGTAATAAGTATATACTCACGTTAAAAATATATCGTTTTTAAATTAATTGATTGGGAGTAAAAAGAGTTTGTAGAAAATGAATATAGTTGGAAAAAATTGGAAGGAACTGGAAGAAACTGAAAGAAACGGGAAGAAACTGGAAGAAACTAAAAGAAATTGGAAGTTAAGAGTTTAAGTCCTAAAGAACATGCTCTTAGACCCGCTCACTCTTCTATTATGAGTTGATAAAGTTTTGAGTTGAATTAAGTAATCATTTGAATTCAATTTTTCAATATGATTCAGTCTAACTTTTTATGACAAGAAATCACCTTACGTAGCACTCTAAGTTACTCAATATTACGCATATAGCACTCCTTAATCTTTTATACGAATTTAGCTATTAAAAGTGTAAATATCTTCCAAGCATACCCTCTACCTTTTATTATATTCTACTACTTTTTATTACGTTTAATTGTTTAATTAAACTTAGGTTATTCACTTAACCACTCCTCCTCATACATGCGGCTCCTCCTCATTCGTGCGAGAACATCATTCTACGCCGTTTACCATATCTCTACGAGATCCTCCTCCTACGCAGTTTACCAATATATAATGTCCATGTTTGGCGAGTGTGTTTTGGTGTAATAGATTATTCATAAAATCAGTCATACATTTTTGGGCAGTGTGGAATTCATACATGAAAATAGTCATACACAATTTTGGATGTGTGGATTTCATACATAACAAGAGCTACACATTTTTTGGACAATGTGAAATTCATACATGAAAACAGTCATACACTTTTGACAGTGTAGAATTTATACATGAAAATACTGAGACATGACACCATAGGTCGTACGTTTTAGTCTTATCTATGTAATTCTCTCTTTATTATTTATTCCGTTTTTCATTCTAACTATTATGGTGTACTAACACAAAATGTGATCAAAGTAAAAACACATTTATAAAAAAGAAGCTAGTATTTAAACACTAAGGGAACGTTTGAGACATGACAAAAATTATACTATGCATTGTACAATTTGAGCTTTACGAAATGGAGAAAAACTAAAATAGGACTCTTAGCCTTAAAATATTCTAAATAGCAGTGCTATATGTTTCGTACATATGATTCTGATTTTGTCCTTTAATTAAACAACAAATATTCATTACACATTGCCAAAAAATATGATTATTTTGGGTGGTGTGATTGTCACTTGTAACTGTGTAGTGGAAAGTGTAGTTTTTTATATGTGAGCATTTAATGTGGCAGTGTAAAATGGATATATGTTATTATATCTTACGGAAGTGTGTAAGTGTATTATTGTGTTCCTTAATTTCATGTTGGAGTGTAATGTCCATTGATTTATGTACCAGTGTTTTCATGTATAAATTCTACACTGTCAAGAAATCTATGATTGTTTTCATGTATGAATTCCACACTGCCCAAAAAATGTATAGCTCTTTTTATGTATGAATTCCACATTGTTTTCATGTATGAATTCCACACTGCCGAAAATGTGTATGAATGTTTTCATGTATGAATTTCACACTGTCCAAAAATGTATGATTGATTTCATGAATAATCTATTATACCAAAACACACTAGCCAAACATGAGCGTTAAATATGAAACTTAATTTAATATGTACGAACTTGTTTAGGCATTATACATTCGTAAACTGCGTAGGAGGAGGATCTCACAGAGCTATGGTAAACAGAGTAGGATGATGTTCTCGTACGTATGAGATGCACGAATGAGGAGGAGCCGCACATATGAGGAGGAATGACTACGTAAATAACCTAAGCTTAATCAAATAATTAAAAGTAATTAAAAATAGTACTCCGTAGAATATAATAAAAGGTAAAGGGTATGTTTGGAAGATATTGACATTATAAATAGCTAAATTCGTATAAAAGATTAAAGAATGATATATGCGTAATATTGAGTGACTTAGAGTGCTACGTAATGTGTTTTTTTACGAAATTCATCTAATGTTCATCATGATTTCTAAGGGAAGATTCAAGTTTGAGTTCTTTGTAATAGAAATTTGGACTCACTAAGAGCAACTATAAGGAGGGGGTAAATGAAGAGCTAAGATACCATAATTGCCATATTTGTTTTTTCTTCACACAAATCAAATTTCAAATGGAGGATGTAAATGAGAAGATAATTTAGAAATTACTCTAAATAGGACTAAAACATAGAGAAAAGTATCAAATTAGAAATTTCATGTTTTTTCCCTGAAATAGAACTTTGTACTGTGGTAATATGGCACTTAACATGTGCACATTACCATACTTTTTTGGTAATGTACATGACCATGTTTGGTAATGTAAGTCTTATTTCGAGAATAAAAACATAGAAGTCCTATTTTGGTATATTTTCAATAAACTTGTTGCTAATGTACACATTCGTAGAGTCACTCGTATAACCAGTCATTATCCAACATTTGTTTTTAATCAGAATATATGTTGCAGATCATATGGAATTATCTGCCATAAAGAAAATAAAATATATTTGGTCCTATTCAGCGAAAGTGGTTTTTTAATAGAAATGTAACGGACTTTATGGGACACAGTTTTTTCTAAACGTAACAAACTTTTTGGGACGGAGGGAGTATATCTTTTAGCCATGACTTCAACAGAAATTTTATGGAGTATGTAGTATATGTTCTCTGTAGTTGTTACCAACTAAGCAAAGGCTTAGCAGAAGCAAAACAAAGCAGTAAAGCTCAAGAGTCTCAAGACACACGAAAAGTCACAAAATGAACAAACAACAGACAGATAATTAATACGTATCATTCTCTGCAAGTTTTTTATTTGATGATGAGTTTTAACTTCCTCATCAGATCACTTCTTCATGTTGGCGAAGACCATTTTCGCAAACTCCGAGAGCTTCTCGGTGGAGGGCATGATCTCCTTCACGGCATCGTCTTCGCAGAAGTCGTGCTCCCACTTGGCCAAGCCGGGTAGCTTGGCTTCGTCAAGGAGCTTGAAGGCGTTGAGCTCCTCGGTCACCCTGACCCAGCCAATGTTACTCCCAAGTGCAATGTCTACGAGCCCGATCGTGTCCCCACCGAAGAACTTCTTTCCCTTGCTGCAGCTATGGAAAGCGCCTTCTAAGACCGCCAACCCTTCTTCCACTTGCTTGATTGCCTCCCTCTTCGCCTCCTCGCTTTGAGCGAAAGCTATGCCACGCATACTCGGGAACCACTGCAATCAAATAAATTCGACTCTAAAGTCAATAAAATTTAGAGGGTTCGATTAGTTGGGGTGTGGGGATGCGTTGGGTCGAGCCGGGATGGAGGGTTGAACACCTAATAAGGCCATGTATAAAAATATATTTTGCATCAATTATTTGTATGACGTACTTGTGCTTAAATATTAGCACCAGATTTGATTTTTGAATAATTCTATGGTTGAACTAAGGTTTCCATACACCTTCTCACATTTTTTTTTAATTTTAAAAATTCTTATTTCAATACTTGAAAATGTTTATTTTGCATATATGAAAATTCACCAGGGACCTTAAGTGTATGTAATAATTTTCTTTGATTTATAATGACAACTTTTATAATATTTTGATTATTGATATGCATATTTCTACATTTAAAAATTAATTTAAAAAATACTACGGAGTAAATAATTTGAACATTAAACGTATACTCCCCCCATTCGCTAAACCTCTCCCTCTAAATTTTTCGCTTTCATCTCAACACTTCCTTTTTTTATTAAAATGACTAATACATCCAAATAATAAAGTCATTGCAATTTATTCCATCCATCTTACAGTGATATAACGATTATTTAAGTGATTTATCTCTCTTTTTTTCGATGCAAATGATTTAATGGAAATGTCAAATTGCAAAAATAAATTCTACAAAAGTCAAGACAAAAACTGTTTTGATGAATGGAAGAAGTAATAATATTGGATCATACTACATATATAAAATTGAGGGTTTTGTGCAAGTGCTAATTCCTTCACACGCTCCGTGCCACCCATCTATGAATAACTAAAAAATGTTTATCTCTCTAGAAGAGGCTCAATGAGTAATTGCAAAACTTTAAACTCCACTAGCTATTTAAGATAAAAAGAACATAATTTATACACACTTCATTGTTCTAAACCTTTTTTTTCAGTCGATCAAACTTTATTAATTTCATTTGCAGAAAATTTACTTAAATAGTACTAAAACATAATGATATTTCTAATATGGTAACATATGATTTTATTTCTCAATATAATACCACGGGTCATTCCGCTGGTCATTGTTTTAAAAAATGTCTATCGCCACTGGACATTGTTCAAACTAAATATCAACTATCATTGGACATTGTTTTTGTCACTAGACATTATTTAAGTACTATTTAGAAAATAAAAATGTAAGTATTATATTGAGAAATAACATACTCCTTCCGTTCCACAAAACTCTTCCAGTCTTCCTCTTTCGTTTTTTTGCTTTCCACAAAACACTTTCACTTTCTAATAAAAAACCACTTTTGCCCATACTTTTTCATACCCTACCTATCACATCATACTTTTTCACTAATAACTAAACTATCACATCTTACTATTTTCCATCACATCAAGGGCAAAATTGGAAAGTCCACGAAAATTACACTTTCTTTATTTTTTCCCAAAGTCAAAACCGGAAGGGTTTTGTGGAACGAAGGGAGTATATTTTAGCGGCTTGGTTCGGTGGCCACTAACTTTCAGTGGCCACGGAAGCCACTGCCCTCCTACGGAGCTCCGTTCATAAAATTGATGAACCCTACCCCCAAAACTCCCGGTAAACCCCCCCACCAAGTCCCGACCCCAAATCATCCCTCACCTACGTCAATTACACCCTGTAAGTATAATTGACTTATCAAAATTGTTTTCTCCAAAATCAAATAAACTTGCACCCTGCAATTGACGTTGTTAGGGGGATGAGTTGGGATCGGGACCAAGTAGGGGGTTTACCGGGGGGTTAGAGGGGGTAGGAACTATCAATTTCGCAAATAGAGCACCGTAGGTGTCCCAATTGTTGAGTGGCTTCCGT
Organism: Cuscuta australis; assembly: GCA_003260385.1. Classification (NCBI taxonomy): domain Eukaryota; kingdom Viridiplantae; phylum Streptophyta; class Magnoliopsida; order Solanales; family Convolvulaceae; genus Cuscuta; species Cuscuta australis. The sequence goes on from NQVE01000114.1 coordinate 1,658,205, forward strand.
AGCCCTTGGAGTGGCTCTAGAAGCTAGCCAATATTTTAGTACTCCGTACTATTTAGGATAAATTTTACTTCATTTGCTTATATCTGTTAATCATGCATGACATATCTTGCCCTAATAAACTTTATTTTCAAAGTTTCATTTTAAAATAATTTCTCTTTAGGGAGTAATAAATATGTGCCAAATTGCAAATAATTCATCCGTCCTAAAAAACAAAGACGTATGGAGTATGTAATTAATCAATTAATTACAGGGGAATCATCTAATTAACTTGCAAATAATCTGCATACTAATCAAGGGTACCTTATCCTCAACATAAGTGGCCCAGAATCGGGCCTGGGCCCGGTCGTAGGGATCGGCGGGCAAGATGGACGATCCGGCCCACACATCGTCCACGTACTGGACGATGATGAGGGACTCGCAAATTGGCTTGTCGTTGTGGAGGAGGACCGGGATTTTTTTGTAGACCGGGTTCGACTTGAGGAGAAGGTCGCTTTTGGATCCCATATCCTCCTCTAGGAACTCGTAGGACACGCCCTTAATCTTTAGAGCAACCCTAACCCGGATCACGTACGGGCTGGCCCACGAGCCCAACAGCTTCACTGCCTCAGGTGCCATGGCTAGCAAGCAGCTACTAAGTAATTATAAATTAATTAAAGAGTTTTTTAGGCTTTTAATTTATTTTAATTGAATTTAGTATTGGTTGTAGGAATTGAAGGTGGTTCTTATATTGGGGGAATTGGGAGTGGAAAAGTCTAATTTGCCCACTAATCTCTCTTGATGACTTTGGGGGTCTCTCTTCAAGTCTTCCTGAATTTTGGGTCTCTCTTTTTTGAATATGGATCTCTCTTCTTGACTTTGGGTTTCTCCTTTTGAATTTAGGTCACACTTTTAAATTTTTTTATGTATAAAAATGAAATTCTAATGTTTAGAAAGTCAGTATGTGACATTACTTATGTGGCGTTTTTTTAATATCTAATTTATGATATGAAAAATAAAAGAGGTGTCTTCATTTTCATGATACTTTGTTTCTCTTTATTTACAAGGAAACATTTACATAATAAATAAAATATTTCCTTCATCTCTAAATAAATTTTATACAAGTATTTTTTATTAAATGTTTAAATTAAATAAGTAAGTTTTGATTTTATTTATTTACATATTCCCATAAATTTAAAAATAAAAAAGTTATTTTAAAAACTATAATAAAATTTTATAAAACAAGATCTCCCTAGCCTATAATGAGTTAAGATAGAGAAAAAATACTATACATAATTTGGTAGTTTGAGTATATTAATTTTATGGTTTGATATAATTACTAGACAATATATGATTCATATTTTTTAGATGATTTATGATTCAATATAATATTATATTTTTATTTATTATGATACTTTTAAAAATAATTATAGAATACAACTTATCAAATTAAATATGTGGGGACTAAATATGAAAAAACAACCGATAACTGGGAACAATTTATGGAATTTATTCAAAATTTAAATTAAAACTTACATATTAAAAAATTATGCCAAAAGTTCAACAAAATAATAGGTGACAAAAATATTTTATTTTTTTTCAAATAACCAATTAATCAACAAGCACAATTAAATAAAAATTGATGTAACTTTTGAATAGAAAAAAGTTTTGGGACAGAGAAAGTACTAAAAAAGTATATATCAATAAATATTACATTGTAATACAACCAGTAGTGATAAAAGAGATAATTTCTTTATGTTAAATATATTTTTAGTCTCTATAAAATGAGTGAATTTTAGTTCTGGTTCTCTTTAATACTACATATTTTTTTTAATGAAAACATCTTTGTTAAATGTATTATTTTTGGAAAAATTGATATAAATACTCCAAGAAATTCGAAAATTTACAATAATACTCCCAAATTTAATAAAAGACTCTGGTGCTCCCAATTAAACTATAAGTTTACATCACTACTCCCATTATGTCTAATCAGCTTTTTTTACGCTTACATGTAAGTAATTATGCTTAGTTGACATCTTAGTTGTTTTTTTTTGTTTTAATAAGAGGTAAAAATTATATAAATACTCCCTGAAATTCAAAATTTTACAATAATACTCTCAAAACCAAATAAAGACTCCACTAGTCTAAAAAATATTTTCCTTTTACGTGTTACGATGTTTCATAAAAGTGGTGTGAAACCAAAAAATAAAATTATATATCTAAAAACTACGAGTACATCATAAGATTTATAAAACTAGTAATGATATAATTATATTATTTTATCAAGTATATAATTAAAATAGGTAAGCAAATTAAATAAAATTTGATCTTGTTAATACTCTTAACAGTGAATGAGAAGATAATTTTTGGACGGAGGAGGTATTTTGTATTAGAATATAAAAAATAACTACGATGCCAATTAAGCTCAATTAATTAAGGGAGAAATACGAATATAGCACTTTAATAGGCTTATAATACGCAAAATAGCAGTGCTGTAAGTTTTTGAGATGAATTCCCAATATTACCCTTAATTAAAATTTTTTTTATTATATATACACTGTCACAATATATCTACACTGCCACAATATATACAATGCCATAATGTTAGCCACAATATGTACTTCCAAAAATTCAATGTCTGAAATATACTGCCACAATATATGCACTGCCAAAAATTCAATGTCTAAAATACAATGCCACAATATATACACTGCCACAATTCGGGCAATCACAGAGCATACTTCTCATAGTTTCTAAAAAAATATTTTAGTTTGTTTATGAACAAAATTAAATAAATATACCTTCTGAGAAGAACAAGGATTCTGAGATTTTTGAGCAAATTCATGCTGATAACGTGTTGTAAAATGAGAGAAAAACTACTCAGAGATTAAGAAAATAGATATAATATAATACACTGCCACAATATATACACTGCCACAATATATCTACACTGCCACAATATATACATTGCCATAATGTTAGCCACAATATGTACTTCCAAAAGTTCAATGTCTGAAATACACTGCCATAATATATGCACCGCCAAAAATTCAATGTCTGAAATATAATGCCACAATATATACACTGCCACAATATATCTACACTGTCACGATATATCTACACTGCCACAATATATTGTGGCATTATATTTCAATTAAATAATAAAACCCATCTGTGATGCTCCTTTTAAATACAACCCACAATATATCTACACTGAAATACAACCCATCTGTGATGCTCCTTTTAAATAATAAAAGAGAAAATATTCAATTAAATTAAATAAAGGAATGAACTCAAAGAATAGACGTATAACCTAATATGCGATGAAAATGCTGGATTTAATGAAGGTGGTGAATACAAAAACACATCGTATATATATACATGATAGGCGTTTTAGTCACATTGCAAACTTCAGAATATTAAACAAATACATATTAATCTCAGCTTTCTGCATGTGTGCAAGTTTTGGGCCGCCGTTAAAAAACTAACGGCCACTAAACTGGATTTTATGAAAATACATATTTTTGGAAAATAAATGAAAGGATGGATTATTTTAGGTAAATTTATTTTTTAATTTTTTGACATGCAAAGTTTTTTTAAGGATAAGAACCAAATTCAGATATTAAGAATTAAGGAAATAAATAAAACTAAAAATGAAGGACAACATTTAGGCATTTAATCTTCATACTGCCCACACCATAACACATAATCTTAACACTGCCAAAATCACAATGCCTTTCAAAAGGCCTAATTTTTCAAAAGGAACAAATACTAGGTATTTCAAAATTGATTTATTCACACCACCTAATCTTCAGTACGAATAAAACACAATAATTAAAACTAAAAATACATGGAAATCCAAATAAAGGGATGAAGGAATGAAAATTAAAAATTGAAGGAGAAGAAAAAATGATTAGCCACATCGATGAAGGAAGCGGAGATAACCTGATGATTGCCGCTGCTGATCAGCCCAGGAATCGTGGGAGAAGGCCTGAGGACGCATGATGGCGGGCGACTGAAGGAGAACGTGCGGCTGAGCGCAAGAAGAGTATGTGCGGCCTAGGGAGTGCCGTAATTTTTAATGAGAAAAAGAAAAAAGGTTAAAGGGCATAATAGAAAAGGATTGACTCCAAAAAAGTGCTAAATTTGTTAAAAACAATGAGTAGTGCTAGATGCGTAATTTAGGGTGAGTTAGAGTGTTATGTAGGGTGATTTCTTATTAATTAATCTATAATATTAATAAAAAATTATTTTTACATATTACTATATTAGTTTTTTAATATGTAATTTTTATTTTTTTAGTTTCACACCTTTTTTCATATAAAATACTTTAAAAATAATTTCAGTCAAATATAGTAACGTGCAACGAGAATATACTTTTGGGAGAACAGGAGTCTTTATTTGATTTTGGGAGTATTATTGTAAAATTTTGAATTTCTATGAGTATCTGTATAAATTTTTCCTCTTATGAAAACAAAAAAACAACTAAGATGCCAACTCAACTTAATTAATTACATGTAAGCGTAGGAAAAGCCGGTAAGGCTTAATGGGAGTAGTGACGTAAACCTATAATTTAATTGGAGCACTAGAGTCTTTAATTAATTTTGGGAGTATTAATTTTGGAAGTATTATTGTAAAATTTTTCCATTATTTTTCGCAAATGATGCTTCGATCAATTTAGAGATAATGTGCTCGGGTTTACATGGATAAAAATGAAATCGCTTTGGACATAAAAAATTTGAAAATGACAAAAATTTAGAGGAAAGAACTTATTGTTTTGCTTTTTCTTTATTTAAGATTTTCAAAAAGAGAGAGACACAAATTCTAGAAGAGATATCAAAAAGTACTCCTTTGCATATTACTCCCTTTGTCCAATTTAAATTCTATGTTTGTCTTTTTTCTCCGTCTCAAAATAAGTTTTATGTTAGTTGTTATCGTAAACTTTTAAAAATAAAATATCCAAACTACCCTAAAATAACACTCTTCTTCACATTATCTTCTAATTCATAGTCACTCCTTCTAAAAAGTAATGACAATTTCGAAAAATCAATTCTATTTTTTCTTTTCCTTAAATATGCCCAAAAGTCAAAACAGACGATTTAAAACGGGACGGATGGAGTAATTGTTTATAGAGTAAATTTCATAATTGGTCCTTTATAACAGGGGGGTTTCCGTATTTAGTCTTCTATTGTCAAATATTGCCCTAGTAGTCCTTCTTTTATGGGTATCTTTTCACAAATAGTTCTTTTTTGATCTTCTACCATGTTGGTGTTAATTTAAGGCTAAAAATGTAATTTCACAATGATAATATATCTTTTTTGTCAAACACAATTCCAAAGGTTGTTCCATTTGTGTCGTTTGTGAATTATAGTCGCTTTCTACTACAACCATAGTCTACAAATGTGGTCTTTCGTTAGAATCCTAGCCCACAATCATAGTCATTATTTTTGTGTTATCCGCTTAACCAATATCAGAACACGTCACTAAACATATTGTTGATGCCAAATTATACTTTTAGCCTTTAAATTAACACCAACATGACAGAAGATCAAAAAAGGACAATTTGTGGAAAGGCGCCCTTAAAAAAAGGACTATGGGAGTAATATTTGATAACAGAGGACTAAATATGGAAACCCTCCTTTTATAAAGTACCAATTATGGAATTTAATCTTGTTTATATATTAAGACTTTCTTGATACATTGAAAAATAAATGAAGATAGATATAGTTTATGTCTACATTCATCGATTTTTTTAATGTGTTGAAAAATCCTACCCCTCTGTCCCTTTAGATTTTTCTAAGTAACTATTCATTGGGTCAAATTTTATTAATTTTTTACTTATTTTTTTATCATTTGATAAAACAAAATAGTATTGTCACCAATTGTTTGTAGATCTTTTGATGTAGCTTTACTATCTATAATTTTTATTTGTTAATTCCACACTAGTTTTCAAATAAAATAATTAAAAACTAACTTCAATCAAACATTGTAATAGAAATAAGAACTATTTTGAAGGAAATAAAAATCACATTAATTCAAAAGAGGAACAATAAAGTCACGCGGAATAGACTACCAAGAACTTAGAGCTGAGGGACGGAGGTGATAAAAGTTACTCCCTCCGTCTCAAAAAGAAAATGTCGTTTACTTTTTTTGCGTATTTCATAAAACATTTCTATATCGTCTCAAATGCCAAAAAAACTTTTAAAACGACTACTACCCACAATAAAAGATAAATATGGTAAATTTTAGAAATTTTAGATGTGAGTAAGAGTATTTTTTGGGATGCGCGAAAAATGAAACGTAATCTTCTTTTTGAGATGCAGGGATTAGTTAACATGGAATGAAGGAAATATCTTTATTTACGAATTTTAAAAAGAAAAGGGATTTGGTAGGCATACCCCAAAGTGATGTATCCAAGTGTACATCACTTTCTCACAAACGCAAACATACATTCAGTGTATGTGTGTGTCTGTGAGAAGATAATGTACACTTGCGGTACACTATCTTTGGGTACACTTAGGTTTTTCCAAAAGAGAAAGACCCAAATTCTAGAAGAGAGACCCAAAGTCAGAGAGAGGTTGGTGGCAAGGTAGACTTTGATGGCAAAGTAAAGTTTTTGCCTTTATCATTCCACATTTAATTCCCCAAAGACTCTTTAATTAGCCATGGCCTCGGAGACAGTGAAACTATTGGGCTCATGGCCGAGCCCATTTGTGATTTGGGTTCGGGTTGCCCTAAACATTAAAAGCGTGTCCTGCGAGTTCCTCGAGGAGAATATGGGATCCAAAAGCGACCCTCTCCTCAAGTCAAACCTGTCTACAAGAAAATTCCAGTCCTCGTCCATAACGACATGCCCATCAGCGAGTCCGTCATCATCATTCAATACATCGATGATGTGTGGGCCGCTTCTGGACCGTCGATCTTACCTGCCGATCCCTACGACCGGGCCTGGGCCCGATCTCTACTACTAGTTTGATGTATAGTTAAATAAGAATTATATACTCCGTAGTATATTAATTTGATAAAATAATACTCCCTTCGTTCTCAAAAACACTTCCTCTTTCATTTTTTCCACTTCCAACAAAACACTTCCCCTTTCTATTAAAAAACCACTTTTACCCTTATTTTTTCCTACTCACATCATACTTTTTCTCTAATAATCTATCCATCACATCTTACTTTTACTCATCACATCAGGGGCAAAATTGGAAATCAACTATAATTTAACACTTCCTTATTTTTGCCCCCAAATCAAATGGGAAGGGTTTTTCCAAACGGAGGGAGTATTTTAAAAAATAAATCTAATAGAGTTATAGGGTCAATAATGGCTATATATCCTATATTTATATAATAATGTGAGCTCATGTTCCAAGTTTTGGACTTTTGGTAATAATAATAATAATAATGTGTCTTGAGTTTTACTGTTTTGTTGTTCCACTTCTGCAAAATCTATGCTTTGTTGGCTTTCAAATAACTTTCTCTTCTGCTAAATCTATGTTTAGTATGGAGTATCATTTGAAATATCTGCTTTTCCGTATATAATAAGCATGTACTCCCTACGTCCCTAAATATTCACAACATTTGCTTTTTCAGCAGTCGCGAGAATTTTTGTTTATTTCGACGTTTTCAATGGTTATTTGATAAAATAAAATATTCCTGACACCTCTTATTTCGAAGAACTTTTCGTATAGTTTTTTTATATGTGAATTTTATTTTTTATTTCTATACCAATATGTAAATAAAATGAATTGAAAAAACTTAATATTTTGCCTCGGAAATACAAATGTGGCAAATAATTTGGGACGGAGGGAGTATAATTTTCCTTTTACTTTTAATCTTTGTGACATTATCATTGTGGGATGGAGTAAGTATGATACATATGTTACTTATTATTATTATTATTATTATTATTATTATTATTATAAGGATATCTCTCATGCAAGAAGTCTTGAGACTTCTTTAGACTCTGCTACATTAGTATTTTATTAATATTTCAGAGTTTTTCTTCAAACTTTTAGAAAAATACTCAAATCCTAAGATAAAATAACATATATTCACTCTATCTCAATCTAAAAATTTAACTTATTTGATTTTTAAAAGTAAAATAATTTTTTAGGACTTCGAAAAAATGAAAAACAAAAAGATGACGTAAAAACAAGAGGTGACAATAATATTTTATTTAGAAATCACGCTAAATAGGACTAAAACATAGAAAAAGTACCAAAATATGAGTTTTATATTTTTATTTTCGAAATAGGAGTTCGCACTGTGATAATGTGGTGGTAATATGACACTGTGTATTTGTAAATTACTATAGTTTTTGGTAATCTATATGACCATGTTTGATAATGTAAATGTACTTTAAGTCCTATTTCGACAATAAAAACATAGAAGTCTTATTTTATTATATTTTCAATGTCTTACTCATATTTTAATTTTTTTTCTTATTTTATTTTATCAAATAATCAATAGAAACATATAAATAAATAAAACTTTGGATGATTTTTGAATTATAGAGTCTATAATCATTTGTGAGGAATTACAAAAGTAAGAGGAATTAAATTTGGGCTACCTAACTATCTGTCATAGAGAGAGAGAGAGGTTGTTGGGAAAGTATACTTTTCCATTCCACAATTATTAAAACTCCCAAATATAAAATCCAATTCAAAGCAATACTATACCCCCCACCTAACTGAATTGTGTAGAGAAACACAAAAACACCAAAGACTCTTAGCTTCTTGCTTTTAGCCATGGCGTCCGAGACAGTGAAGCTGTTAGGGTCATGGGCGAGCCCATTCGTGATCCGGGTTAGGGTTGCCCTAAACATTAAGGGCGTGTCCTACGAGTTCCTCCAGGAGAAGTTCGGGTCCAAGAGCGAGCTTCTCCTGAAGTCGAACCCGGTCTACAAGAAGATCCCCGTCCTCCTCCACAACGACAAGTCTATTTGCGAGTCCCTCATCATCGTCCAGTACGTGGACGATGTGTGGGCCGCTTCTGGACCGCCCGTCTTGCCCGCCGATCCCTACGAGCGGGCCCAGGCCCGCTTCTGGGCCACTTATGTTGACGATAAGGTACTCTTATACTGTTTGCATGATGTCCTCATTAGTAAATAAATCCCATGTTAATTAAATTCCACCTAAGTTAATTAATTAATTAATCATCCTGTATTTTAAGGGTCTTTGGGTTTGATTAAAAATTGCAAGAGTGAAGTGGACATGCATGCGCCCCTTAAGGCCTCGTTTGATACACGAATTCAAACTATAGAATTAGAATTAAAGATTTCAATTTCAATTCTGGTGTTTGGTAGCACAAAAATTATGTAGATTTAGAATTGATAATGCAAAAAACGATCTAGAATTGGTGAATTCAATTCTATGGAATTGAATCCCATGGAATTTTCAATTACAATTCAATTCCAATTCCATCAATTCCGTATACCAAACGGACCCTAAGTTTAATCTTTTGTCTATATATTTGGGCGGTTTAAGTGAAAATGACTATATATTAGTGTGATATAATTAGTTTTAAGCCAAGTCCTTATAGATCTGCTTATACTCCTTCAGTTTGGGAAAACACTTCCTAATTTGACCAAAGACCAAAATAATTTTTAACATATAGATTATTAATATATAATTTTTATAATTATTTAATATACAAATTACAAGATAAAATAGATTAAAGAAGTGCATTGGATGGTGTGCTAAAAGGTAAGTGGACAAACACAGTGGGACGGAGGGAGTATGTGATACATGAATTTTCAGTGAAAAAACATGATGTGATAGATACGATGAGAAAGAATAGAGGTAAATGTCTTATTTTAATATAAAATGGAAGTATTTTGATGACAGAGAAAAAAAAATAAAAGAGAGCTTTTTAATAAAGAATTGGGTAGAATTTTTTCTGATAAAGGTTTCTATTAAGGTGAGTCTATTTAATTTGGTTCTTTCCACTAACCCCAACAACCATGCACATCTTCTTTTTCCCCTTCTCTCACCAGTCACCACAGTCATGAGAAAAGTGCATTCCTTCTTTCAGAAATTACATCGCGTTGAATATTAAAAAGTACATCAAATACTCTTAAATTTTTAGGAGGGATTTAAGGGGAGTGTATTTTAATATTGAATTTTCAAAAATATCCTTTGATGTGAGGGGTAAAAGTATGATTTGATGGATAGATTATTAGTAAAAAGGTATGATGTGATAGTTAGGGTATGAAAAAGTAAGGGGTAAAAGTGACTTTTTAATAGAAATGTGAAGTGTTTTGTGGGACGGATAAAAAAAAAGGAGAAAGGTTTCATGGTACGGAGGGAGTATCAAATATCCATGAAAATTAAAAAGTATACCAAATAAAGTCGATGATTTTGGGGGAAGAGTACTTTGGAAAAATCACAATGGCCAGATGAATCATCTTGCAATTCCTGTGTGTCGAAGCAACGCACTTCCTATCTAGCATTTTAGGACCAATGGTGTAATGTTTCAAATTGTTCGAGGATATTTGGTGCATTTTTTAATGTTCAGGGGTAAAATGTGCAATTTTCTATAAGTTCGAGAGTAAACGGTGCACTTTTTAATGTTCAGAGACAAATTATGCAATATCCAAACAGTTCGATATCCCAGTTTTAGGGAGTATTTTCTTTATTTACTTATTTTAGTTTTATTTTACTCCGAAAATAAAATAAATCCTAATATGATTAATACGGAATATTTCATAAATGTGGGGATATAACAAAAAAAATTTCCCTGGCCTCAACCTAATTTATGAAATTTCGAAATTCAACTAACATATTCCGTACCGAAGGATGTTGTTAAATCCACCCCAATTTTGGCTATATCAACCCAATTTGTCAAAAATGTACAAATTTGTCTCTAAAAGTAGTGTAATAAGGGAAAAATGACATGTAGGCCCTGTTTGGCATCAGCGTCAGAGATTAGCGTTAGTGTTTTGAAAAAGCTATCTGACGGTAGCCTTTGGCCCCGTTTGGAATCAGCGTTAGAGATTAGCGTCAGCGTTTTGAAAAGGCTATCCGACGGTAGCCTTTAGCGTTAGCGTTTTCAGAATTAATCTACACCATTAAAATTTTATCCAAAACGCTAACGCTAATCGAAAACGCTGTTCCCAAACAAGGCCTTTATCTTTAGCGTTTTCAGAATTAATCTGCACCGTTAAAATTTTATCCAAAACGCTAACGCTAATTGAAAACGCTGTTACCAAACACAGCCGTAAACTCTACATAAGGATAAACATGTAAAATTCTCATAAATGAGGCAAATTTAGCCAAAAATGGGGTGGATTTAGCAACACCCATTTGATAATTGAGGAGATATCCCAACACGCTCAAGTGAATTACAAAATACTTGGACTGAACCGAATAAAAAAAATAATGTCAATCAATTATCTAATTCAAATTAACTTCTTATTTATCCATAGCTTGTTTTAGTGGAATACTTTTAATATTTATACTATGTTTGGTTCAAGGAATTTGGAAGGAAAAATAAAATGAGATGGAAGCCAAAATCTGAAAGATGTGTAAAAATAATAAAGGAGGATTAAAGCGGAGACTATTAGGTCATCAAGAGCAAAAACCCTGATACCATGTAAAAATATTAAAGAATGCTTTATTGCTTGAATAATTTGGTGGAATAATTGAATATATAGCTGGAGTTGAAGTATTCTAGAACTCTCTTCTTTAATTGCTAGATAAATAAGGTACTCTGTAATAAAGTATAACAATAACTCTAGCTATAATAGGTGACGATCATAATTATGATATATAATATTAAATATATTAATTACAATAATAACTTCATTCGTTTCAAACTAAGCTGTCTATTTATAATTTACATAGTCAAATTTTATCCACTTTATTTTCCTATTTTTATTGCTCATTTGATAAAATACTACTCCATACGTCCGGAAATGTTTTTCACGTGTTGACTTGACACGTTTATTAAATATTAGTAAAAAAGTGGAAAATTTCCAAAAAATCACGTACTATAAACTTTTAGAGCTTCTTTTCTTATTAAAAAAATAAAAAGTAGATTAGAGGTAAAATAGAAGAATATTATTAAAATTTATCCTTAAAAAGTAGACTAAAAAAGAAAATGAGAAGAATATTTCCGGATGGACCAAAAAGGAAAATGGGAAGAACATTTCGGACGGAGGAAGTATAATCATATCACAACTAGTTTTGTAGATCTTTTGATTTCGATTTTAAATATGTAATTTTTTTATTTCTTAATTCTACATAATATTTCATATAAAATAATGATTTGAAAATAACTTCAGTCAAACATCGTGAACTGTAACTGACAATTTAAATTAGGACGGATGGAGTAAGATATTTTGCAAGATGGAGTAGTAATCATACAATGTGATATTTGAAAACAATAGTTTGTTTAAATCTATTGGCTTGTACCTCTTGGATACAAAAAAATACTCCATTAACACTTGGTTCTAAGAATTTTGATCCCCAAGACCCCAACGAATGAAGTTGAGATTATACTAGCTAATAGAGCTAACTGATCACAGTTTTTCCCGAGTATGCGTGGCATAGCAACCGCTCAAGGCGAGGAGGCGAAGCGGGAGGCAATCAAGCAGGTGGAAGAAGCATTGAGTCTCTTAGAAGGCGCGTTCCATAGCTGCAGCAAAGGCGAGAAGTTCTTCGGCGGGGACAAGGTCGGGTTCCTAGACATTGCCCTTGGGAGCATCGTTGGCTGGGTCAGAGTGACGGAGGAGTTCAACTCCGTCAAGCTCCTTGACGAAGCCAAGGTACCCGGCTTGGCCAAATGGGCGCAAGACTTCTGCAGCGACGACGCCGTGAAGGAGATCATGCCTTCCACCGAGAAGCTCTCGGAGTTCGCGAAAATTATTTTCGCCAACATGAAGAAGTGATGGGGAAGCCACCAAAACCTCATCAGTCATCATCATCAAACTTGTAGCCAATGGCTATCTTAGCTTTCTACTGTTTGTGACTTTTGGTAATAATGTGTCTTGCTTGAGCTATTCTCTTCTGTTGTTATAATGCTTTTGCTAAACCTATGCTTTGTTGGGAACAACTACAAAGAACATATGGTTATCGAATAAATTTCTCTTCTGCTAAACTTATAATATTTAGTATAATTTGAAGTATGTGCTTCGTATTTACTATCTAAGTATGCATATAATATTGTGAAATTTCAACGAAATAGCAGTAAAACATATGTTATTTCACAACGTAGCATTTAAACTTTTTTATTTCCTATATAATACTTGAATAATGTCTAGTGGCGGGAACAATGTCCAGTGATGGTGGACATTTAGTTTGAACAATGTTCAATGACAGTGGACATTTATTTGAACAATGTCCAGTGGCAATGGACATTTACCTGAACAATTACCAGTGGACATTGAACGATGGTACTACATTAGAAAATAAAAATATATGGTGTTAAGAGTATCTCACATCGGAAAAGTGTGAGGAAAATAATCGGTATATAAACTCTTGAATAACTAACTAATTGATTGAATTTAATCTTTTAATGTGGTTCAACCCAAGTGTCTTACTACCCAATCTAGTTGTCCATACCCATCCTAAATTCTATCATGGTATCAGAGCCAGGTTTTGGCACACCTCGTTTGTGAAGGTGTCCGTCTAGAAGTTCATTCCTAGCGGCCCGTTAGTCTTTAGCCCAGTTGTCCGTATGGAGTATGTACCCAACGGCCTGTGGCCCGTTTAACACCATTGCTCGTCTGGAAGTCCATATCCAACTAACTAATTGATTGAGTTCAATCTTTTAATGTGGTTCAGCCCAAGTGTCTTATTACCCAATCTAGTTGTCCATACCCATCCTAAATTCTATCATAGTATCAGAGCCAGGTTTTGGCCCACCTCGTTTGTGAAGGTGTCCGTCTAGACGTTCATTCCTAGCGGCCCGTTAGTCTTTAGCCCAGTTGTCCGTATGGAGTATGTACCCAACGACCTGTGGCCCGTTTAACACGATTGCTCGTCTGAAAGTCCATACCCAACGGCTCGTGGTCCTTTAAGTGTTGTCGCTCAAAAAAAATCAAGGAAATGAGAGTTCATTTGCAAGTGGTCAAGCGGTTAGATTCAAAATGGCCCGGTTGTCCACTTAAGGGGGAGTGTTAAGAGTATCCCACATCGAAAAAGTGTGAGAAAAATAATCGGTATATAAACTCTTGAGTTGAACTAACTAATTGATTGAATTCAATCTTTTAATGTGATTCAGCCTAAGTGTCTTATTATCCAATCTAGTTGTCCATACCCATCCTAAATTCTATCATATGGTACTACATTAGAAAAGTCACTATGTTTTAGTACTATTTAGGTAAATTTCCCTATAATATGTTTTTTAATTTTAATGTTTGTGACACTCTCACACATGAAGATGAATGTGGGATGGAGGAAGTATTAGATGAATTACAGAGATACATTGAAATAAGAGGAATGACGTTTGATTGTATTGGATGAACTAGTTAGGATTCTCCAAGAACACACTAAAATTCAAATAAAAAATGAGAAATTTACCTAAATAGGACTAAAACATAATGACTTTCCCAATATATATAGGACCATATGTTTTTATTTTCCAATGTAGGACTTTTGGTCATTATCAAGTAGTCATTATTCAAGTAAATGTCCATCATTACTGGATATTATTCCTCCCACTAGGTCATTATTAAGTCCTATTTAGGAAATAAAAAAATTTAAGTTCTACATTGGAAAAGTCATTATGTTTTAGTCTTATTTAGTGCAAATTTTACATAAAAAATCTATTTTTGCATTAATGCCCCTTCAAAAAGGTGTTGGATGAACCATAATAATACTATTCCCTTTTCAGAATATTTGTCTATTTTTTCACTTTTACAATCAAAATTGATAAATTTTGACTGTTAGTTACTCTATTCGATCCTAAAAATATTTCATGTTTTGACTTTTTTGGTCAAATAGTGATACTAAACATAAATTGTGAGAAAAGTATATTTAATTATAATATAAATTCGATATAATTGGATTCATCTATTAGTTTTAATTTATCAAATTTTTATATCATTTATTTATTTAAATCATGTTAGACCACAATTACAGTCAACTTTCAATTTAATACTACTAAAATGGCTTTTAAAATTCAAATGTACTAAATAAAAATTCAAAAGGAGGGACCCAAAGTTAGAGAGAGGTTGGTGGCAAAGTTGACTTTAACTTCCCAATATAAGCAAGCACCTAAGACCTAACCAAATCCACTAGTAGAGAGAATTAAAAAAAACTCTTGATTATATTAAGAAGACTCTTGGGTGAAGCCCATTCGTGATCCGGGTTTGGGTTGCCCTGAACATTAAGTCCGTGCCCTACGACTTCCTCGAGGAGAAGTTCGGATCGAAGAGCGACCTTCTCCTCAAGTACAATCCCATTTACAAGAAGATTCCAGTCCTCGTTCACAATGACAAACCCGTGTGCGAGTCTCTCATCATCGTCCAGTACCTCGACGATGTGTGGACGTCTTTTGGACCGTCGATCTTGCCCGTCGGGCCGAAGCCCGCTTCTGGGCTACTTACGTTGACGATAAGGTACTCTACCATCTCTTTGGGTGTCCTCGTTATTAGATTAATCCAAGGCTAATTGTAATGTAAGTATATGGTAGTATCATAGTTGTCCTATGCCACTCATATGGTATTAGAGTTTTGTTGGCCAAAATGTTACGATTTAGAATTTCACTTCCACCTAAACTAGAGGAGTATTTTTTGGTGTTTATTGGCTTACTGCTAATAAACCATTTTAAATTTATAATCTTCTTATAAGTCAAATATTCTTTTGTGGAAATAACATTACTTAAATGATAGATAAATGATTTGTAAATATTCATAAACGTTGAGGGACAGTTTTGTAAATAATCTGGTCAAAACGAAGAAAGACTTAAAAATAAGTAGCTAAGACCTACTTATTTTTTCTAGTTCATAAGCAGCTTATAAGTCAACTTATAAGTGCACAGAAAAATGTCATCTATTGACTTATAAATTAAAAACTGTTAATAAGTAATTTTGACCAGATTATAAGTACAAAGAAACACCTACTAAATATTACTCCCTCCGTCCGAAAATATTCTTCCCACTTTCCTTTTTGGTCCGTCCGGAAATATTCTTTCCATTTCCTTTTATAGTATACAATTTAAGGATAAATATCAATAATACCCTTCTACTTTATCACAAATCTACTTTTTTAGTACTTCTATGCAAGGCTTGAGCAAATATAAAATGGTATTTGTTACGGTGACTTCCCAAATAAAGGGGCATGGATGCCCCTCCACTTAATTCCCGCCATGTGGATTTCTAGCTACGTGGATTGATAAAACATTTCATATTTCATATCACTTTAGTTTCGAGAAATTGCAAAATGGTCCTCTCCACTTACGGCCCGGTTCCATGGCCACTGGAATCCAGTGGCCACGGAAGCCACTGCCCCCCTACGGAACTCCGTTCATAAAATTGATGATTCCTACCCCCCTAACCCCCCCGGTAAACCCCCCCGCCAAGTCCCGACCCAAACTCATCACCCCACCTACGTCAATTGCATCTCGTAAGCATAAAGTCAAAACTTTTGACTTTAAAGTCAATTATGCTTACGAGGTGCAATTGACGTAGGTGGGGTAATAAGTTTGGGCCGGGACTTGGCGGGGGGGTTTACCGGGGGTAGGAATCATCAATTTTATAAACGGAGTTCCGTAGGGGGGCAGTGGCTTCCGTGGCCACTGGATTCCAGTGGCCATGGAACCGTGCCGCTCCACTTAATGTTAAGTTACTAATCTTTAATGGAGTATTATTTTACCCATTAAAAAGTTATTCACTCAATTCAATTTTTAATAACTTATATTGTCTTAGTCATTTATACTTTTTCAGTTTGACTTTTTGGAGTCAAATTGGATAAATTTTAAGTTTGAATTGCTCTCAATTTATATTGCATATTAGTACAATAAAGTAAAATTTTAAAAGTTTTCATTAAAATAAATCTATGAAAAATAATTTTTATACTAATATTATTAGAGTATATAAATTTATTCCTGGGCACAACCACAAACTTAAACTTTTGGTTAAATTGATTCCCTGACATCGTATCAAAGCTTTAATGATTAAGAGGTCACGAGTTTTAAACTCACTGCTACCCAATTTTTTAAAAAATTAAAGTTTCACATGCAAGACTTAAAAAGGTCATGCCTGTACGCAAGAGGCGTGTTAGAGTTTATAAAATTATTTATGGGCCACAACCAGAAACTTGAGCTTTTAGTTGAATTGGTTCCCTAACAAATAAACATTACATTTTTGTTTACATAAATCTCAAAGTTCATCATCTTTGACTCCAAAAAGTCAAAGTAGACAAATACACTGGAATGAAAGAAATATTTGTTTGAATATTTTCATTTATCATTTGATAAGATAAAATATTTTTGTCACATCTTATTTTGTTGAACTGTTGATATAGTTTTGAACAATGTTACTTTTTTATAAACAATTTGCGAATAAAGTAATTTTAAAAAAGATAAGATTTTGCACGTTGTTCAAAATGAAAAGATAAAAATGGACGGAGCGAGTAAATTTTCTTAGAAATATTTAAATGAATAATCCAAAAAATTTGTAAGTGTACGTTAGTAATCCAAAATTCAATAAATTACACTACAAGTCCTGAAAATTCTACGTGTTACAATGTTAACTGGTGGCTACAAACCCAGCTAAATACTACGTACATGAGATTTTAAATGTTAACTAAAAAAGTCAAAATTGAATAAATACTTAGGGACAGATGTAATATTTAATGTGTATTTAGTTGCCAACTCATACTTATTAATTGTCTAATTAACATTTTAAATATCACGTATTTATTTTAGTTGGCAGCAGCTGGATAAAAATGTGAATATGTATTACTTCTGTCTCTGAGTATTTGTCCAGTTTTGACTTTTTGCAGCCAACTATTTTAAACTTTTCACCTAAAATTAAATAAAATATATATGAAATATTAGTAAGATAAAATTATATTATGAAAATAGTTTATAAAATAAATCTAATAAAATTATTTTTGTATTAATATCTAATACTCTTTTAATTATGGTCAAAGCTTACCAGTTTTTGTAAAAAAAAGACAAATACTCAGACACAAATTTAGTAGAATTTTTGGGATTCATTGGTAAAATTTTGGAGCATTAATGTACAATCACATTTTTTTGTGGAAGTATTCATGTAATTATTTCTAAAAAAATATTAAAAAAATAGAAATCATCCTATATAGGATTAAAACATAGAGAAAAGTACCAAAATAGGACTTTCATGTTTTTTTCCCGTAATAGGATTTTGCACTGTGGTAATGTAACTTTGCATTGTGGTAATGTGGCAGTGTACATGTGCAGATTACTATACTTTTTTGGTAATGTATATGACCATGTTTGGTAATGTAAGTCCTATTTCGAAAATAAAAACATGGAAGTCATATTTTGGTATGTTTTCAATGTTTTAGTCTTACTTTGGTCTTTCTCCCTAAAAAAAATCGCAGTACTCAAAAAAATTAATACTCCATAAAAAGAAGTAAATTAACATTAATGGTTTTACAATCAATTATTTAACAGAGTGAGGCATGACCATTTTGTATTTTTTCAAAGTTGAAGTGATATGGAATTATTTTTAATCCACGTCTAGTAACTAGCCCTCCATATGGCAGCAATTGAGTTGAGGGGCATCCATGCCCCTCCATTTGCAAAGGTACACTAGAAAATCCCATATAAAGCGTGGTAGAGTATATAAAATGGTTGACTTACACAATCCATGGCATTAATTAAGTTCAAAGTAATTAAACAATAAATTTTTAAGACAATTAGGGTCCGTTTGGTATAAGGAATTAGTGAAATTGGAATTGAAATTTCATGGGATTCAATTCCATAAAATTGAATTCTATCAATTTCAATTCATTTTTTGCACTATTAATTCCAAATCCACATAATTTTTGTGCTACCAAACACCAGAATTGGAATTGAAGTCTCCAATTCAAATTTCATAGTTTAAATTCCATGTACCAAACATGACCTTAGTTGTCAATAATTTATAGAATTGAACAAAGCTAATACACTTAGCCGATCACAGCTGTACCTGAATCTGCGTGACATAACATTCGCTCAAGGCGAGGAAGCGAAGAGTGAGGCAATCAAGCACTTGGAAGAAGCGTTGACATTGTTGGAAGGCGCATTCCATGGATGCAACAAAGGCAAGAAATTCTTCGGCGGGGACAGAGTCGGGTTCCTAGACATTGCACTTGGGAGTTACATTGCTTGGGTCAGGGTGACTGAGGAGTTCAACTCCGTCAAGCTACTTGACGAAGCCAAGGTACCCGACTTGGCGAAATGGGCGAAAGACTTCTGCGAAGATGATGTCGTGAAGGAGATCGTGCCTTCCACCGAGAAGCTCTCGGAGTTTATGAAAACGATCTTGGCCAACATGAAGAAATGATGGGGAAGCTTAAGGGTCAATAATGGCTATCTACCTTTAGATAGTTGGTTCATTTTGTGAGTTTTGAGCTTTTGGTAATAATGTGTCTTGAGTTTTATTTTGTTGTACGTTTTGGTTCTGCTAAACCTATACTTGGTTACAACCACAAAGAACATATTTCTCTTCTATTCCTTCTAAACTTATGTTTTAGTGTCATTTGAAATATGTGCTTTGTATTTACTAAGAATGGATAATTTTCCTTTTAATCTTTGTGTTAAATATATTAAATATATTTAATATTATTGTATTATGATTTGTTTTCATACTTGAATAGCTTTCCTAGAATACCTCTCCTACCATAACTAGGATTGAGATGTTGTATATATATACATGTACTCCTCACATAATTAATTAATGAAAATACAATTCTTCATGGTATTAGAGCCACACTAAAAACCCTAAAATTTTCTCCCCTTAGTTTCAGCCTCCTCCTCCCTTCGCCGAATAGCAGCGCCGCCGCCCCTCCTCCTTCTTCTCTCGGCCGACAGCTCCTCCTCTACAATGACCGACAGTTAGGTCACATCTCAATCCTCCAGCCCAAAACCTCCACATCTCGCTTTCTCCGTCTCAAATGTCAAACTTCATGTTCCCATTCAACTCAGTTTTTCTCAACCAAACTATAAAAAGTGGAGCCGCTTGTTCCTCCTTCTCGCATGGTGGTTCAATCTCCATGGCTATCTCAAAGGCTCTATTGCTCCCACCGACGGCGACGACGAATGGTTCCAACTTGATGCTATTCTCCAGGGATGGATTCTCTCCACCATCACAGATGAGGTGTCTGATCTCGTTCTCTCTTCTGTCTCTACTGCATCTGCCCTCTGGAAGCTGATTCATGATTTGTTTCACGACAATAAGCATGCTCGAGCCATGCAACTCAAGCATCAATTTCGCACCGCCGTCAAAGGATCTACCCCCATGGCTGCATATTGTCAAGAGCTCAGGAATATTGCGGATTGGTTAGATGACGTTGACGTCCCTCGTGTCTGAGCACCAACTAATACTCCAGATGTTGCGCGGCCTCCCCGACGATCTACAAACCCAAACCTCGTTTCTCCAATTTCAGGATCCTTTGCCGAGTTTTCTCCAAGTCTGGTCGGCTCTTCTCCTACTCGATCGGCAGAGGACTCCACTGGGCGGAACCAGCAGCACGGCACTGCTAGCAGGTCGGGACGCTGGCGGTTTCAGCGGCAACCAGCACGGTGGCGGTGGCAGCCGCGGCCCTCCTCACGGTGGTAGTGGGGATCGGGTTTTTGGCAGCAATTATGGTGATGGCTCCTCCTCCGGACAGCGTGGAGGCTATGGACGCGGACAAGGGCATGGCAACGGCAATCGAGGTCGTGGTCGAGGGCGCTCAAACGGAGGTTCGAGACAACGGCCACCAACGGACGTCCAAAGTTTCTGGAACTCATCTTACCCAAACCCTAGCCCCAGGGTGCTGGGCCCCCGAACCAACCCCGCCCCCTACCCGTTACCCTACCCTGCCCATGCCTACTACACACCTACCCAACCCCCAAACCCGTCACCCTAGCCACCCCTACCCCCCTACCCGTCACCCTACTCCCAGCCCCACAGCAGCTTCACCCCACCACCAACCCGCAACCTACCCCCCTCCTACCCCACACACCCACAGCCCTAGCCCACAGCTTTGACACCATGTCACTCCGAGAACCCACATGGCTCATGGATACTGGTGCCACACACCACATCGCCTCAAATCCAGGTACTCTTTCTCATGTCTTTTCTCAAGCTTTATTTTCACCACATTATATCACTGTTGGTAATGGATCTAAAGTTCGCACTACGGCGGTTGGTATCCACACCCTCCCCACCACTCCTCCCCTTTCCTCAAACAATGTCTTAGTTTCCACTCATATCACACACAATCTTATCTCTGTTCGCAAACTCACTCGTGATAACATTTGCACTGTTGAATTTGATGCTCATGGTTTTTCTGTGAAGGATCGTCAGACGGGGACCGTGATGCATCGGTCTAATAATGTGGGTCCCCTCTACCCTATAGGCCAAACCGAACCTGCCCAAGCGCATGTCTCATCCGTAGATCATCAAACCTGGCATCGTCGTCTCGGACATCCAAGCCCTGCAGTCCTTCGTGGAGTCTCTCATAATTTTTCTTTATTTACAAATTATCAAAAAACTCTTTGTCATGCATGTCAGTTGGGAAAGCATGTGCGCCTCCCATTTTACTCTTCTAGTCGTGTTTCTTATTTTCCGTTTCAACTTTTGCAAACAGACTTATGGCAATCTCTTGTGCCAAGCATTACTGGTTTTAAATTTTATATGTTGTTGTTCGATGATTTTTCTCATTATCTGTGGGTGTTTCCTTTAAGACATAAAAGTGATGCTTTTACTCACTTAAATTCTTTTGTGGCATATGTGAAAAATCATTTTAACACAACAATAAAAGCTGTTCAAAGTGACAACGGAACTGAATACAGAAACTCATCTCTTAAAAATATTTTTAACTCTTTAGGCATTATCTCCCGCTTCTCTTGCCCTCACACCAGTCAACAAAATGGACGTGCCGAACGAACCATTCGCACGATCAATAACACCGTCCGCTCACTCCTCTTCCAAGCCCAACTCCCCCCTGAATTCTGGGTCGAAGCCATGTACATGGCTGCCCAGCTTTTTAATCTCCTCCCCACCACCACTTTAAACAATCGCACTCCTCACTCCGTTCTCTACAACTCACCCCCCACTACTCCCACCTCTGCGTATTTGGATGTCTCTGTTACCCCAACATCTCAGCTACCACTCCACACAAACTTGCACCACGCTCTACCCGCTGCATCTTCCTTGGCTATCCCTCGAACCAACACGGTTTTAGATGTCTTGATCTTGAAACGAATAAAATCATTGTCTCCCTCCACGTTGTCTTTGACGAACACACCTTTCCATATGCTCAATTCTTAGATTCCACGGATGACGAACCCCACCCCCTAACCCACCCCGCCACCTCTCCCATGGCAGCCCCCCCTCCCAAGCCCCCTCCCCATTGCCCGATCCCCTGCCACCCCCCCTCAGCCCATCTCCCCACCTCGGCAGCCTCCCGCCAACGTGCCTCCCCGTCCCCCACCCACTGCCAGGCCGAACCTACCCCCAGCCCAATCCCCTCTCCCCCTCCCAGCCCCCCACGAACCACAAACCTCACCCCCCAACCCGCAACCCCCACGGCCCAGCAACCCAACCCGGCACCCAACAACCACCCTATGCAAACCCGCTACAAAGCCTATTTTTTCTGCCCTAAACAAATCCTTATTCTCAACACTTCTGTCCCCATCTCCCCATTACCCCCAACCTATCGTAGTGGCACACTACTTTGTGTGATCCAAACTGGCACACTACTTTGTGTGATGAATTTAATGCCTTGATTAAGAATGACACATGGGAATTAGTGCCCCCCTCCCCCCTCCCAAAACCTTATCACCGGTAATTGGCTTTTTCGACACAAGTTTGGCCCCTCAGGTGAGTTATCCAGGTACAAGGCCGGTTGGGTGGTTCGCGGTTTCAACCAACGTTTATGTGTTGATTATGACGAGACCTTCAGCCCCGTTGTCAAGCCTGCCACTGTTCGTATCGTCCTCAGCCTTGCTCTGTCTCGTGGATGGCCCATTCACCAACTTGATGTCAAAAATGCATTCCTTCATGGTCAGCTACAGGAGACCGTTTATGCCAGCCAGCCTTCTAGGTTTCAGGATCCCACTCGCCCTCATTATGTATGCAAACTCAATAAAGCTCTTTATGGTCTTAAGCAAGCACCACGCTCTTGGTTCCACAGATTTGCAGGTTTCATACAGACTATCGGCTTCCGAGGATGCAAGGCCGACACTTCCCTATTCATTTTCTCACAACCCATGGGCACGGCCTATCTGCTTCTATATGTAGATGACATTGTACTCACGACATCCTCCCCGGCACTACTTCAGAGCCTCATTCAGCAGCTTAAGGCTGAATTCTCCATGACAGACATGGGTGACCTGCACTTTTTCCTTGGGATTAATGTCTAGCGCACAGCCACCGGCCTCTTCCTCCACCAGACTCAGTTCACTCATGATATCCTCGAGCGGGCAGGGATGGTCTCTTGCCGCCCCATCTCTACCCTAGTGGACACAAAGGCAAAACTATCTAGCACAGCTGGCTCGGCGCTACCCGACCTGTCCTTTTACAGGTCCATTGTTGGTGCACTACAGTATCTCACCTTCACTCGTCCTGATATCACATATGCAGTTCAGCAGCTCTGCATACACCTCCATGCACCACGCGATGCACATCTCACTGCCATGAAGCGAGTTCTTCGCGATCTTAGTGGCACTGCCACCCACGGGATCCATCTGACACCATCCGCCACCAATTATTTACAGGCTTACTGCAACACCCGCCTTCCGTGGACCCGGTTCACCCGCGACCCAACGGACCGGTAGGGTTACATGGGCAGTCTGAGAACCGTTCGTAGCGAAAAGAACATTAATGACTATTTATTATGAAAACGGTTACGTTTAATTGGTGGAATAAATGCTAGGGAGTTAATTCCCAAAACGTATGTGATATAAATGCAGTGTAAAAGCAGAAGTAAATAAACAAGTCCAAAACAGGTAAAACGACAAATGGTGGGTTCTTGCCCAAATGGTTAATTTATTAAATGTATTTAATTATTAAACTCGTTCGTGCGCTGCCCATCTTCCTATAACTGTCCCCTAAGGTTAGCACCTGTACTGTCATGTCTAACAAAAGAACATGAAGTGATACCCCATATGATTATACACATATTAATACATGTACTTTAACGTACGGAAAACCACATGTTTACTAACTGATTAGTTTGCACCTGATGGAGTATTATTACACATAACAAAATGAATAACAACCACATTGAACGTTGATGTGACGTGGAACATACATGATGATGACGACCACGTTGAATGTTGACATGACATGGAACACACATGATGACGATATGACTTGATGCATGACTTAAACTATCAGGGACACCCCTGGCTTAGTCTCACTTGACAGGATCACCCCTGCACTCCGGTTATCATACCAACGGTAATGAGTCGGGCTCGACGAAAATGTCGCAAGTGAACTAGCAAAACTGGGTGGTAGCCGTAGCCTGACTACCATGTACGTACACAAAGCCCACCTGATGAAAACCCGTTGGATCCCAAAGGTTCCTGGACGGGCCCACTGTAGTAGGCGCACGGAAGCCTGACCTCCCTACAATGGTATGCACATGATGATGAACCTAGTACATGCGTCTAGGATGAACATGATGAATGCCTGATGTATTTACCTTTGGTCAATGCCAATAATATATCAAATAAATAACATACATAATGAAGATTAACATTTTATGCAAACACACAATCGGATTCTAAGTCGATATGGTCAACGGGGCTCGTTTTACAAACTGCCTGGAATTCTGCCCGTAGAACGGTCGACCGTACCCTACCAGCGGTCGACCGTGGGCTGCGTTATGGAGGTCTGGAACGCCGACGGTCCACCCCAGTCTTCCGTCGCTGCTGGCGGTCGACTGTCCCGGCGGTGACCGTTGGACTGGCCGAGGGTACGGTCCCTCGTCTGAAGTAACGGTCGACCGTCCTGGTGACAGTCTTCTGTCCTTGGCTACGTTTTGATCCATTTTGCAAACTTAACACCTTGATTCTTTTTATAACAATAATGTAAACATTGATGAATATATTCCTAGTGACTCCTAGGCCAATATATACGATTTTTTCGTAGTGAACCTTTTGATGGCTAACCTACGAACATGCAAAGATTCTACGTAGGTTGCGTACGATATTCCTATGAATATAACGACATAGATTATAACTTGATGTTCTAGAATTAGAGGGGACAACTACTCACCTCTAAATGAAAGTGTTAGAATAATAGACCAACGCTAGAGGGGGGTGAATAGCGTTTGATCGTAGAAATCGCAGGAATAAAAAATTAAGAACGTGAAAGATAAAGAGCGTAGAAAGCGTAAAGGGAGCACACCAAGATTTACCCTGGTTCACCACAACTTGTGGCTAATCCAGCCTCCCGAGAGACTCTCTTGAGCTACACTACTTCCGTTAAGCTTACGGGTGCTTAACAAACCGTTACAACCTGAGAACTCGAGTCCCACGAGCCTCAATACACTTGCTCGGAGATACCGCACTCCAAGACTTCAACCCGAAGGAAAATACCTTTCCTTCGTACGACCAAGGGAAACAAGCTTCCCTTAATGTGTATACAACACTAAGACACTCAAGAAGAAGACTCTCCTTAAGAGTGGATATTGAGTAAAATATATACGCTCAAGAACAACTCAAACTTCACACAAGTTGGCTCTAGAAAGCTATGAAAAATAATGTGGTTTGGATGCAATGATAATATCAATATTGTGAAGTGAATTGATAAGAAAAGAATACCCAAACACCCCTTTTTATAGTGCCAAAATAGGCTCCAACGGACCAATACATTAAAGGTGTGTTTGGCTTGATTTATGGGATTGAATAAATTTGGGATCTGCAGGATATTGTCTTCCCATCGATGTTTAGACTCACCCATCGCTGGTAAGCCAAATTTCCTTAAGTTTTGAAGCCAACGGTCACCTACCCATCGATGGGTACATGCTTCCCATCGCTGGGTGGGAGGTTGACTTCCAAACATGGAAAGCATCAACCTTAAATGACTTACAACGGTCATGACTTCTCATCGATGGTTAACCCAGCGATAGGTAAAGCTTCCCATCGCTGGATAAGGGCATTCTGCCTTGTGATAATGTTGGACCAAGGCTTTAACAGCGATGGGTAGAACCTCCCATCGCTGTTTGGCATGGTTCTGGAAGTTGGTTTGGCTAAGGGGCCGCTTACCCATCGATGGGATGTTCTTCCCATTGCTGGGTGGGTGGTTAGCCAAAAACCTATGGTTTTTGCCTTAACCACGGCCTAGCCAACCGATGCAAAAACCGACTGAAAAATCCAAAGTTCTCCAAAATAAAAACCAAGTGTTTGAAACACTTATTTGATGTATTTGGCTAAGAAATCAAGTGAGTTACTTTAAAAACCACGTCATTTGAGTAAGAACCACGGCTAGCCAAGTTTACGCCGTTTTGCGTGGTTTTTGTCAAACGACCAAAAGCGAAAGATGGTTTTCAAAGTGTTTTTGTTGGAGAACCGTTTAAACATGCCAAAGAGTGAAAGCAGATCATAAAATGCTGAAAACCACTTGGTTGGTTCGGATGCCAAAAACCAAAGCCGATAACCGAAGCCGAACGCTGGTTTCTGAAAGCCAAACACTGGATGGCTTGGTTTTTGGTTTGGGCGAACACCAAGTGTTTTTAATGACTTAAACAAGTTTGAAAAAAAAATTTATGATGTAAGAAATGCAATGAAAGATTTTAGCCTAAGGAGCCAAGGTGTAAAGATTGGGTCAATCTTGATCACAATAAGGACCGACTCAATACTATGACTAAGGTCTTCGTTTAGCTCTTGGTCTTATCTTCGTTATTCTCCTTGTATATTCAATGTTCGACTTGATCACGGCGGTTTGGCATTATCAAAACCTGTTACAAAAACGAACACGACTTTAGTACAAAAATGTGACAGGCCCATGTTTCAACAATTTCTCCCTTTTTGATAATGGCAAACGAGACGAGGTTATGCATAGGAGGATTATTTTGAAAAAAAATTTCCCCCTCAATTTATGCATAACCTTATTATCTTCCCCCTTTTGACATTAACAAAAAGAATTAAAAGTAAACATTAGAATTTTAAAAGTAAACTTTTATTCATTAAAAAGGGAAATGCGGAATACAACGGAATGGAAATAAAAAAAATACAATCATAGTAAGAAGAGAAAAGAAGAGTCTAGGCATCGGAGTCCTTGTCGTCATCTTCGTCGTCCTCCACGTCCATGGGATCGCCGTCGACTGCGTCCTCAAAGTTGGCCTCGTCGGGAGTGGAGGAGGGAGCATAGGAGTTGTCGTCCTCATCCTCGCCCTCATAGTTTTGGCCGAGGAAGGTGCTGTCAAAAGGCGGCGGGACGTAGTTGATGCCGCGGAAGAACGCCGTCATGTCATGGTGTTGACGTTGCAGCGTCCAACCCATCCGCTCCATGTACTGCCCCATGTCGTCCACCGTGAGGGTTAGCCGATTCAGGGTATCGGCTATGGACTGCAACGAGGCCCGGGCGGGAGTGGGGGCAGGTGCACGAGCAGGGGCACGGGCACGACTTGGTCCGACACCGTCTTGGTCTCCGGACTTCTTCTTGAAGGTGGTGTCGGCGTTGACCCACAGCTTCGTCATCTTTGTGCTTGGCCCGATGATGTGGATGTCGGCGGAGACGATGAGGTCCATGACGAGGAAGGCGTATGGCAAGCTCCGCTCGGTGGCGATGGAGGCACAATCCACCATGTGAATCATGACGAATTTCGCCCAGTTGATTGAGGCGCCGTGCATGATGGCGTGAATCGCCTTCAAGTCCTCGTTGAAGAGCGAGGTGTGGCTGCTATCCCGGGGGCAAAGAATCCGAGTGATGAGGTAGAGAAGGAGGCGCTTGTCCGGTGGGGCCGAGTGGATTGTCGGCGTGCCGCTGTGGCGGATCAGGTTGGTGATCCTAAGCTCGCGAATAACAACCGCCTCGTTGTTGAGGATCCAATCGTCGCCACCGTACGTCGCGATGTCGTCACCGCGGATGGGCAGCCCTGTCGGCAAGTCAATCTCTATGTCGTAGAGATTGATGCTGCTGTAGATGGTGTCCCCGTCACGGCGCAGATTTGAGTAGAAGGCCCGGACATAGGCGGGATTGTATGAGGTGCGGCTTGTGGAGACGAAGGGCCACAAACCTGACTCTATGAGTTGATTGTCGAGGTCGTGGTACCCTTTGTCTTGAGGGTACAGCTCTGGTAGCACGCGAGGGGGAGAGATCGGGCGTTTGGCAAAGTGATTGAGGAAGCGAGTAAGTTCTTCCTCCGAGCCAAATTCGAGGAAGGATCCATCCAGGTACGGAAAGGGTTGAGGCGCAGAGGTTGTGGCCTCGGTAGGGCCTTTTTTCTTGGATGCCTTTGCCTTTGATCTTCCTCCGGCCATAGTTGTGGCGTTTTTGAAGAAACAAGGAGATGAAATATTGAGATTTGGATCAAGGAATGAAATTATGATGTTAATGGTGTATTAGAATGAGCAAATATGAGGGATATATATAGGGAATGGGAGATTAGGCCGTTTGGATTCAAAAATATAGCTGTTGGGCAATTAATGTGGTGCCCAACGGCTCTGAATTTTTGAAATGCAGATTCCTTCCCAGCGATGGTAGGAGCTACCCATCGATGGGAAGGTCGCCACTGGAAAGCGAGGAAGAACTCAAGGCTGCCTTCCCAGCGATGTTTGGATCTTCCCATCGATGGGAAGGTGGCTTCTGGAAATTGACGAAGAAAAGAACATGGCCTTCCCAGCGATGTTATACCATCCCATCGCTGGGTTGGTAGTTTTGAAAATCCGTTAAATAATTTTTTTAAAAAAATAGTGTCAAACACCCAGCGATGGGATGAAGTGCCCATCGATGGGTTGGGAGGTTCTGAAACAAAAGCAAGCACTCACCCAGCGATGGGATAAACTACCCATCGATGGGTAAAGGTGTTCTGGAAAACTGTTAACCATTTTTAAAAAAATAGAGTTAATAACCCATCGATGGGAACTTCCTCCCATCGATGGGAAGTGGGGTTTTGAAAGCGAGAAGCTTCCCTCCCAGCGATGGTATGAACCCACCCATCACTGGTTCCCCCTGATTTCCAGATTTCTTCACTTCGAACCGTCCCTGCAAAAACAAGCAACGCTTTGGTACCCAGAATATGTCTATGGGTCCTTGGGGGTTAGGTAACCTTTATTGCCCACACACACACCCAAAATTAGTTTCAATACGCACACACACACACACACGATTAGATGATCGTTTAGGAGTTACCTTGGCCGACTCATTGTCTCGTGGTTGGCGGGTTCCAGTCTACCTGAACGGAGTGCCGATATCTCGGTGTGGTTTGTGTTGGTTCCGGTAACGGAATGTGGACTTTCTTCTTTTCGTCAAAGTAGAAGAAATA
Organism: Cuscuta australis; assembly: GCA_003260385.1. Lineage (NCBI taxonomy): Eukaryota > Viridiplantae > Streptophyta > Magnoliopsida > Solanales > Convolvulaceae > Cuscuta > Cuscuta australis. The sequence continues at coordinate 1,687,799 of NQVE01000114.1, forward strand.
ATACGGTTTCTTTTGTGCATTATCCTGTGGAGATTGTTTATGATACGAATATCCTTTTCCAAAGGATTTCTTTTTGTTAGCACCAAAAATGTTGTGTGTTTCATTATAGGTGGAGTGCCTATGTCTGGTAAAACACACGGGAGCTATATGTCCTACCCTATTGCAATAATGGCATACTACGTTTGGGTTGAACATATGCCTAGGTTGATAATAGCTAGGGGGCCTAACCATGTTTGTCCTATTTTGAGAAAAAGATGGTTTATGCATGTTTTCAAAAGGATCATTTCTAGGTGTTCTCATATTGTCTCTTCTATTTTGAGAAAAATTATTTTTATGCACCAAATCATTTTGATAATTTTTCTTAGGTTGTCTACCATGAACGTTTTCATTCCTAGGTTTTTGTCTAGGTTGTCTAGTGTTCTTTGATTGACTAGGTTTTCTATTAACTTGATTTTTAGCTTTCTTACGTTGAGCCTTAGGAGGTTGTTTAGGTGTTTGCTCAACGTTTTCTCTATCCTTAGCTTCGTTTTTATTAAAACCTATTCCTTCTTTTGAAAAGTGCATAGTGTCAAGGAGTAAATTAAGATCTTTGTGCGGAGTATTAAATTTCTTAACTATACTCTCAAGTTTTGTGACTTGTTCTTTCAAAGCTATGCAAGTGTCACAATGTTTCGTAGAGCTCTCGGGTTTGTCGGCGCTTCTTTTACCATAAAACTTATTTTCCTCTTTTAGTTTTTCGTTTTCCTTTTGAAGTTTTTCAAGGTCAGTTTCAAGATTAGAAATATGTTTCTTTAAAGCTTTGTTGGTTTTAGAAGTGCTAACAAACTCGTTATAAAGCTCTTGGAGAGCCTCTTGCATTTCTTCAAGAGAATAAGAAACAGTAGAAGAATTACATACCTCTTGGTTTTCGCCGTTGTCGGACTCCTCTTCTTCTTGAGCTATGAGACAAAGGTTTGCTTCTTCGTCTTCCTCTTGCTCGCTTGACTCATCGCCAGAGTCGCCACCCCAAGAGATGTATGCTCTTTGTTTTTTGAAGTGACGAGCATTCCTTCCGCTTCTTGGGCATTTGTTCTTGATGTGCCCGGCTTCACCACATCCATAGCACACAGGGCCATCCTCAACCTTTTCTTTCTTCCTTAGAAGCTTGCAAAACTTTTTCATGACAAGCTTGACTTTATCATCGTCGCTTGAGTCATTCATCGTTGGTTCTTTGAAGGCTTTTAATGCTATGCCTTTCCTTTGGTCATTCAAAGACGGGTTAAGTATAGTAGATTCATAAGTTTTTAAGTTACCTCTTAAACCATCGATGGTGACATTTGATGTGCTGATTGACTCATAGATGGCATCGGCCTTAGATCGCCATTCGGATGTCAAGCTCCGTAGGATCTTTCGTACAAGATCCCTGTCGGTGTAAGTCTTCTTCAATGCATGAAGATCGTTGACTATCTTGGAAAATCGATCGAACATGTTGTCAATCTTCTCGTGCTCCTTCATCCTGAACATCTCATATTCTTGGGTGAGGAAGTCAATCTTGGCTTCACGTACTTGGTCCGTTCCTTCGTACGTCACCTCAAGTTTATCCCACATCTCCTTGGCGGTTGAGCAGCAGGAGATCTTGCGGTAGTCATCAGGATTTACGGCACAATAAAGCATGTTTATTGCCTTTGCGTAATTCTCGACCTTTTTGATGTCCTCGGCATCAAACTCGTCTTCGGTCTTGGGGATCGACTTGTCTCCGACTTTCTTCATCGGTAGCTCTTCCCCGTTTTTGATAACCAACCATAATTGGAAGTTCGTGGAACGAATATAGATTCTCATTCGTTCTTTCCAATATGTATAATTGGTTCCATCAAAAAGAAGTGGCCGTGTAGTTGATTGACCTTCTCCAATCCCTGCATAAAGATTTCAAGAAGAAGAACTCATGATCGCTTTACTCTCAAACGGTTAAATATGGACGCGAATTAGGATTTGATACCAATTGTTAGAATAATAGACCAACGCTAGAGGGGGGGTGAATAGCGTTTGATCGTAGAAATCGCAGGAATAAAAAATTAAGAACGTGAAAGATAAAGAGCGTAGAAAGCGTAAAGGGAGCACACCAAGATTTACCCTGGTTCACCACAACTTGTGGCTAATCCAGCCTCCCGAGAGACTCTCTTGAGCTACACTACTTCCGTTAAGCTTACGGGTGCTTAACAAACCGTTACAACCTGAGAACTCGAGTCCCACGAGCCTCAATACACTTGCTCGGAGATACCGCACTCCAAGACTTCAACCCGAAGGAAAATACCTTTCCTTTGTACGACCAAGGGAAACAAGCTTCCCTTAATGTGTATACAACACTAAGACACTCAAGAACAAGACTCTCCTTAAGAGTGGATATTGAGTAAAATATATACGCTCAAGAACAACTCAAACTTCACACAAGTTGGCTATAAAAAGCTATGAAAAATAATGTGGTTTGGATGCAATGATAATATCAATATTGTGAAGTGAATTGATAAGAAAAGCATACCCAAACACCCCTTTTTATAGTGACAAAATAGGCTCCAACGGACCAATATATTAAAGGTGTGTTTGGCTTGATTTATGGGATTGAATAAATTTGGGATCTGCAGGATATTGTCTTCCCATCGATGTTTAGACTCACCCATCGCTGGTAAGCCAAATTTCCTTCAGTTTTGAAGCCAACGGTCACCTACCCATCGATGGGTACATGCTTCCCATCGCTGGGTGGGAGGTTGACTTCCAAACATGGAAAGAATCAACCTTAAATGACTTACAACGGTCATGACTTCCCATCGATGGTTAAGCCTTCCCATCGCTGGGTTCCCATCGATGGGTAAAGCTTCCCATCGCTGGATAAGGGCATTCTGCCTTGTGATAATGTTGGACCAAGGCTTTAACAGCGATGGGTAGAACCTCCCATCGATGTTTGGCATGGTTCTGGAAGTTGGTTTAGCTAAGGGGCCGCTTACCCATCGATGGGATGTTCTTCCCATTGCTGGGTGGGTGGTTAGCCAAAAACCTATGGTTTTTGCCTTAACCACGGCCTAGCCAACCGATGCAAAAACCGACTGAAAAATCCAAAGTTCTCCAAAATAAAAACCAAGTGTTTGAAACACTTATTTGATGTATTTGGCTAAGAAATCAAGTGAGTTACTTTAAAAACCACGTCATTTGAGTAAGAACCACGGCTAGCCAAGTTTACGCCGTTTTGCGTGGTTTTTGTCAAACGACCAAAAGCGAAAGATGGTTTTCAAAGTTTTTTTTGTTGGAGAACCGTTTAAACATGCCAAAGAGTGAAAGCAGATCATAAAATGCTGAAAACCACTTGGTTGGTTCGGATACCAAAAACCAAAGCCGATAACCGAAAGCCGAACGCTGGTTTCTGAAAGCCGAACACTGGATGGCTTGGTTTTTGGTTTGGGCGAACACCAAGTGTTTTTAATGACTTAAACAAGTTTGAAAAACATTTTTATGATGTAAGAACTACAATGAAAGATTTTAGCCTAAGGAGCCAAGGTGTAAAGATTGGGTCGGTCTTGATCACAATAAGGACCGACTCAATACTATGACTAAGGTCTTCGTTCTTGGTCTTCGTTTAGCTCTTGCTCTTATCTTCATTCTTCGCCTTGTATATTCAATGTTCGACTTGATCACGGCGTTTTGGATTTATCAAAACCTGTTACAAAAACGAACACGGATTTAGTACGAAAACGTGACAGGCCCGTGTTTCAACAGAAGGGGTTGACGGAACGTAAGTGAATTGAACGGATGGATGACAATGAACGATGAATGGACGAACGAATGAATGAACGACTTCTCGCGTAGCCCTCCTTCTCTTCTACCTCCTCGTCTTCTCGTCGGAAACTCCCCCCTTGGTTGCTGTTGTCTTGGCCGAATACAAGTGAAGGAGGATGAGGGTTGTATGTGTGGGAGTTACAAATGTGGTGGAGGAGGTGAAGGGAAGGGACTAATATATTGAATGGAAATTAATAGAATAATATTGGGTATTAGTTGTAAGGGAAAATGAATGGTTTGGAGGTGTGGGTGGCGTGAGAATTGATGTAATTAAATGGGGAGTTATCTCCCTAATTTATATTCCGTTGTGTAAAAATCTGAGTACGCATTTTTCCCCTAACGGGTCTGAATTGAGATCCGTTAGTATTTTTGGAATCAGTCAGTCAAGACGAATTTAATGACATGTTCAAATAATTTTTCTAGTAACTTTATTTTCAAACTTCCGGATCCATCCCAAGCATTAATTAATTTATTTACTTAACTAATGTCGAGAGATCCGTTATTAAAACATCTTTTTATATTTAAAAACACATTAACTTTTGAAGTCCATCTAATGAGGTCAAAATCTCAATATTTATTATTTAAAACAATGAGTCTCAATAAATAAATAATATTTATTTATTTAAAACTAGGCCGGTTTGAGGGCGTTACACTTACTCCGATGCTGATTGGGCTGGCTGCCCTAATACCAGACGCTCCAAATGCCAGGCCACCACCTCTCGTTCTAGCGCCGAGGCAGAATATCGAGCCGTTGCAGAGACCTGTCTTCTTGAGCTGCAACAACCACTCCGTCGCGCCACACTCGTTTTCTGTGACAATGTTAGTGCTGTCTACCTATCATCAAATCCGGTGCAACATCAGCGCACCAAGCACGTCGAGGTTGATATACACTTTGTACGCGATAAAGTGGTGCTTGGCCAGATCAAAGTCCTTCATGTTCCTTCATCCTCTCAGTTCGCCGATATCTTCACAAAAGTACTGCCCTCTCTCTTATTTCTGGACTTTAGAGAAAGCCTGGGTATCCGACCCCCAGCACATCCGACGTAGCCGGGAGCATGTTAAATATATTAAATATGTTTAATATTATTGTATTATGATTTGTTTTCATACTTGTATAGCTTTCCTAAAATACCTCTCCTACCATAACTAGGATTGAGATGTTGTATATATATACATGTACTCCTCACATAAAATCTTCACTTTGTGAGTCTTGGGAAACTATCATACAAAAATTAAATATCACTGCCTTATGGAAGAAGCTAAGTATTGAACTGTTAGGAATTTGATTAAAGTGAAATTTGCACTGAATAGGACTAAAACATAAGTCATTTCCCAATGTAGGACTTAAACCTTTTTATTTTCTAAATAAGACTTAATAATGACTAGTGAGAAGAATAATGTTCAAGTGATGCTGGACATTTAGTTGGATAATGACTAATAGATAATGACCAATGGTCCTACATTGGGACATAAAAACATATGGTCCTATATTGAGAAAGTCATTATATTTTAGTCCTATTTAGGTAAATTACCCGTGTAGATTAATTCTGAAAACGCTAACGTTTACGGTGTCAAAAAAAATTAAAATTACTTATTTACCTTTATTAATTAGTAACTTAACTATCATTTCAAATATACCCATTATTAAGATACAAATTATACACATTATATCCTATTTCTCACTTAGTAAAGGCAAGATAGGAATGTAATACCGAAATTTAGCTAGGGATGACAAAACAATCTTAATCCGACTTTTACTGGCCCGATGGGAGGGTTGAAGAATTATATCCTTTTTTTGGGTGGGACGGACATAATATAATTTAAATTGAAAAAAAGTGTTGAGCAGATGGAATTGAATAATTCAAAGTTCAAACCAAGAATTAAACTCTCAACATGGGTCTCCGGCCAAAAACACATTAATTATACCACCAAAGTCTTCAAATACGGAGTAACGTGTAACAAAAATCCTCAAATAATGGAGTAATTAATTAATTATTTAATTCTTGCAGAATTAAAAAAAAATTATTTAAAGTAATCCTCAAAAAAATTACTTTCAAATTTATAAAATTACATTTATAGTTTTTAGTATTATATTTTCATCCTATAAAATTTTAAAACCCCCCATAATTAATGTATTTTTATTTTGAAAATAGATCAATTTGAAAAAAGAATCTAGTTATTAGAAATTGCGGTTTTGAGAAAGTAGTATAAAGTTTAACGTCGTGTTAACAACTGTTAGTCGGAGTGACTGAACTAAACATTATACTCAATTAAGGAGTGTTATCTCCGAAATTTGTTAATCTTGAAACTAATTTGGAGAAACATATAGTTATTGAGTAGCATTTTAAGAATTTACTCTAATTTCTACTCCGTATTTCAACCAAAATTACCCATTGCCTAAAAAAATTGAAATTACCTAGCAATATAATCCCATCAAATCTAATCATTTGTAATAAATAAAGGATGTTGCTAAATCCACTTCTCTTTTCACTATATCCATTCCATTTGTGACGAATGTCCAATTTTATCCTTTAGTTAGCCTACATGTTGTTTTTCCGTATTTTTACACTTTAAGGATATACTTGCTTTTTGACAAATATGGTGGATATAATAAAAAGATGGGTGAATTTACGAACACTCACTACTACAAAAAAGACTTTTTGAATCAGTTATTTTTTACTTTTTGAATCGGTTCCTTACTGATGCAAAATGCAGCGAGTTATAGTTCATTTGGGTTTTTGTTTTCTCTCTTTTGAAAAATTAAAAGATATATACATTAGAAGCAACAAAAGTTTTATTGATCTTGACAAAAATTGGTATTCACATGTTTATTTATAATCTTTCTTTTCAATTAAAGAAGATTACTCCGTATGATGTATTGTTGTGGGTTAGGCAACAATTGATTCAAGAACACAAATTTTGTAGGTCCAAACTGATACAACACCTCCCACATTGTTCAGTAGTTAGTTGTGGGGAGGATGCTACTTTAGTTACTCTTCCCGGCCACTTTGGTCATTCTAAGATAGTACATAACTTATTAAAGTCTTCCTCATCAATTCATAAAAATGTGTTTTAGAAAAGGAATCATGGAGTTACTTGCATTTTAGTTTGAGAAAACTTTTAAGAATTAGTGAATACAACTCTAAAAAAAGATATACTTATCTTTAACTAATATAGTTCTGACCTTTTTAAAAAAAAGATAAATTAGATCTTACTGATACTTTATTTATTTGTGAAGTCACATATGATTTTTAGTTTGCTTATAAATTGTTAATTTATGAACCTGTCTTGGTAACAGACTCATATTGCTTTGGGACATTCGATTGAGGAAAGAGTGTCAAAGCATAGTTTTTTATTGACGATGATATGCATCATCATGTGTAAAGGTTGACTGTAACTATGATACTCGACTTGATTAAGCTATGGAGTATTTTTGTAACAACTTTTAAAATTGAAGAATTTGATTGAAGATTTTGTTCTTTATCACTATGATTGGAGTATTTTTGCTCTTTATCTTGCAGAATTTGATTGAAGATTTTGTAGAATTTGATGATGGTCGGCTGGAACAAAGTGTGGACGATATGACAAATTTTACACGGAATGAAGCAAAATCCTTTCCTTCTTCGTTCCCGGATTCGTTACCTTTCTTGATGCCAACACATCAACGAACGGTAATTTTACTTCTTGAAATTCATATGGGATGGAGTGCATTGATTATAAATTTACTAAATTTGTATTGCTTTCCAATTCTGTAATTTTTCTTTTCATCCCTTCCTGAATTATTAAATCTTTGGTGCAATTTGTCTTAAAATTATCATTATTGTTAAATATATTGTTTATATATTTACTATTATTGTATTATATTGTTACTATAACTGTATCACCTTCCTACTATGTCTCTCCTACCTTAATTAGGATTGAGACTACTAATATATATTTACATGTAATCACCTCAAATCAATCAATGAAAATACTCTTTCTACATGGTATGAAAGCCAATTAAACCCTAAACCTAAATCCTCCCAGCGCCGCATCTTCCTCTTCGGCTCTCTCTCGCTCGCCGATCTCTCCCTCTCACGCTGCTCTTCTCTGCCGGCGAAGCTCCTCTCTTCTTCCACCATGGCAGACAAAGCAGAGAGTGCAATCACATCTCAAGACACCACCTCCAAATCTCCCCACCTTGCCTTCACCACCATCTCCAACGTGAAACTCCACGTTCCTATTCAACTCAGTTTCTCACAACCCAATTACAAAAAGTGGAGTCGATTATTTCTCCTCCTGGTTTGACGCTTCAACCTCCACAGGTACCTCGACGGCTCCGTCGTTCCCACCTCTGACGACGATGATGAATGGTTCCAACTCGACGCTCTTCTCCAGGGTTGGATCCTCTCTACCATCACCGACGAAGTTTCGGATCTCGTCATCTCCTCCACCACCTCAGCAACTTCTCTCTGGAAGGTTATTCACGATCTCTTTCATGACAACAAACATGCTCGTGCCATGCAACTTGAGCATCAGTTTCGTACTACGGTCAAAGGAAACACCCCCATGGCTACTTATTGCCAAAATCTCTACAACATTGCCGATTGACTCGACGATGTGGATGCGCCGGTATCTCAACACCAATTAGTTCTCCAGATGCTACGCGGCTTGCCGGAGGATCTTCAGGCTCAAACTTCTTTTCTCCAATTTCAAGATCCGCTGCCTACGTTCCTTCAAGCCCGATCGGCTCTTCTCCTGTTGGAGCGGCAACGCACGCCCCTGGACACTCACGGCTCAACAGCCCTCGTTGCACGATCGGGTGGACTTCCCCATTCTGGGGGTTACGGCGGGACTCAAACGCCGCAGGGCAGCGGCCACACCGGCGGACACCAGGGCAGTTTTGGCCGCGGGTATGGCGAAGGCTCCTCGGGACAGCGCACTGGCTATGGACGAGGTCACGGACGTGGCAGTGGAAACCGGGGCCGAGGTCGCGGTCGTGGCGGCTCAAACGGATCGCGGCAACGACCACCCACTGACGGCTATCATACTTGGAACTCACCCAACCCGAATCCCAACCCGGGGCTGCTAGGTCCTCGGCCTACCCCCTCCCCTCACCCATATCAAGCCTACGCCTACAACACTACAACCCTACCTCCCCCCACCCCACACCCGTACCCTTCCCCCCCACCCAACTCCCTACCCGCAGCCATACACCATCACCCAACCCACTACCCAGCCGTACCCAACCCCACACCAAACATACCCCGCCACCCAAACCCCCAACCCCACGGCCCTGGCCAACTACTTTGACACAATGTCCCTCCGTGAGCCCACTTGGTTCATGGATACCGGTGCCTCTCATCACATCTCATCTGACCCAGGAACTATTTCTCATGTCTCTTCTCAAACTTTACATTCACCACTATACATCACTGTTGGTAACAGCTCTAAAGTACGCACTACGGCTGTTGGTAGCCACACCCTCCCCACTAATCCCCCCCCTTAACCTCAATAATGTTCTAGTCTCCCCCCACATCACCCATAATCTTATATCTGTCTGTCAGTTTACTCGTGAAAATAATTGCTCTGTTGAATTTGATGCTCATGGTTTTTCTGTGAAGGATCGTCAGACGGGAACCATGATGCATCGGTCCAATAATGCAGGCCCACTATACCCTGTCGACCGCACAGCTCCCGCCCATGCCCACGTCGCTGCCGTTGATCCTCGAACTTGGCACCGACGTCTAGGTCACCAAGCCATGCAGTTCTCCGTGGCGTTTCGCACCTTCTCCCTCATTTTACAAATTATTCCCATACTTTATGTCATGCGTGTCAACTGGGAAAGCATGTTCGCCTCCCATTTCATAACTCTAGTCGTGTTTCTTATTTTCCTTTTCAGTTACTTCATACAGACTTATGGCAATCTCATGTTCCTAGTGTCACTGGTTTTAAATTTTACATGATATTATTGGATGATTTTCCTCATTACTTATGGGTTTTTCCGTTAAGACACAAAAGTGATGCCACCACTCACCTAAACTCATTTGTTGCTTATGTGAAAAATCATTTTAATACTACCATTAAAACTGTACAGTGTGACAACGGAACTGAATATCGTAACTCACCCCTCAAAAATATATTTAACTCCTTGGGTATTGTATTTCGGTTTTCATGCCCCCACACTAGTCAACAAAATGGCAGCGCCGAACGCACTCTTCGCACTCTTAATAACATCGTTCGCACCCTCCTCTTCCAAACTCAGCTTCCCCCTGAATTTTGGGTCGAAGCTCTTCACATGGAGGCCTACCTCTTCAACATCACCCCCACCAGCACCTTAAACAACGCCATACCCCACACCACTCTCTACCGCTCTTCCCCTGATTACTGCCAACTACGTGTTTTTGGATGCCTCTGTTACCCTAACCTTACCGCCACAACACCCCACAAACTTGCGCCCCGCTCGGCCGTTGTATTTTCCTTGGCTATCCCCCTAACCAACGTGGCTTCCGCTCTCTAAATCTTGAGACCAACAAAGTCATCATATCTCGCCATGTCATTTTTGACGAATCCACGTTCCCCTTTGCTCATCCATCCACCGATCACGACCTTCAGTTTCTCGACGACAAGGAGAACGACAACCCACTACCCCCCCCCCTCCATCTCCCGGCCCAACCTGCTGCCCGGCAGCCACGACAGCCCACCCCCCAGGTTCCCCCTATCCCACTGCCCAGCCCCTTTCCAAGCCCCCCCAAGCCCGTCACAGCCCACAGACCAGCCCACCCACCCCTTCGTCGCTGGCCCATTCTCCTCTGCCCAGCACAGCCCCTTCCCCTCTTTTGGCCCAACAATCCCCTCCCATCCCCCAAGCCCATCTCGGCCCCCCCTCCCCTTCCAGCAACCCATCCAGCCCACCCCACCCCATGGCCCACAACCCCTCCAACCCAGTACCCCACGGCCCACCTCCTACCCACGGCCCAAACGAACATCCCATGCAAACCCGTTCCAAATCTGGAGTCTTCCGTCCCAAACAAATCCTTAACCTCCACACATCCGGTCCAATCTCACCCCTCCCCCCAACATACCGTAGTGCACTCAAAGATCCAAACTGGCATGCTGCTATGTGTGATGAATATAATGCTTTGATTAAGAATGACACATGGGAACTAGTACCCCCCTCACCCTCACAAAATATCATCACCGGTAAATGGCTTTTCAGACACAAACTTGGCCCCACAAGTGAGTTATCCAGGTACAAAGCCCGATGGGTGGTCTGTGGCTTCAATCAACGTTTTGGAGTCGACTACGATGAGACCTTCAGTCCTGTCATCAAGCCTGCTACTGTTCGAATCGTCCTTAGCCTTGCCCTGTCTCGAGGATGGCCTATTCACCAGCTCGATGTCAAAAACGCGTTCCTGCATGGCCACCTTCAGGAGACAGTCTATGCCAACCAGCCTTCTGGGTTTCAGAATGCCGCCAGACCACACTATGTTTGCAAACTCAAGAAGGCGCTATATGGGCTCAAGCAAGCACCCCGCTCGTGGTACCATAGATTTTCCGGTTTTATTCAGACCATTGGCTTCCGCGGGTGCAAGGCTGATACGTCCCTCTTCATCTTCTCACATACGACGGGCACAACATTCCTCCTTCTTTATGTGGATGACATTGTCCTCACTGCTTCCTCTGCATCACTCCTTCAGAGCCTCATCCACCAGCTCAAGACAGAATTTGCTATGACCGACATGGGAGATTTACATTTCTTTCTTGGCATTAATGTGCATCGCACGCCGACAGGGCTCTTCCTTCATCAGACTCAGTTCATACACGACATACTTGAGCGTGCTGGGATGATCTCCCGTCGCCCAATTACCACTCTGGTCGACACAAAAGCCAAACTGTCCTCCTCCTCAGGCATGTTACTCTCAGATCCCTCCATGTACAGATCCATTGTGGGCGCACTACAGTACCTTACTTTCACTCGGCCCGACATCACATATGCGGTCCAACAGCTTTGTCTTCACCACAATGCACCACGCGATGTTCACCTCACCGCCATGAAGCGGGTTCTTCGTTATCTGAGCGGCACTACTACTCATGACATCCATCTGACACCTTCCTCCACAGATTATCTCCAGGCCTACTCCGATGCTGATTGGGCAGGTTGCCCGGATACCAGGCGCTCCACTTCAGGCTACTGCGTGTTCTTAGGGGATAATCTTGTTTCCTGGTCGTCCAAACGACAGGCAACCACTTCACGATCCAGTGCAGAGGCTGAGTACAGGGCCGTAGCAAACGCCGTAGCCGAAACTACTTGGGTGCGCAACCTTCTACTTGAGCTGAGCAACCTCTCCGGCGAGCCACTCTTGTCTTCTGCGACAATGTCAGCGCCGTATATCTCTCAACCAATCCCGTCCAGCACCAACGCACCAAACATGTTGAGGTCGACATCCACTTCGTTCGTGACAAAGTGGCGCTCGGCCACGTTCGAGTCTTACACGTTCCATCGTCCTCCCAGTATGCTGACATCTTCACCAAAGGGCTACCTTCACTTCTGTTTCTTGACTTCAGAGACAGTCTGGGCATCAGATCGCTTCCACATCCGACGTAGTCGGGAGCATGTTAAATATATTATTTATATATTTACCATTATTGTATTATATTGTTACTATAACTGTATCACCTTCCTACTATGTCTCTCCTACCTTAATTAGGATTGAGACTACTAGTATATATTTACATGTAATCACCTCAAATCAATCAATGAAAATACTCTTTCTACAATTATTATGTTGATATTATTATAAAACTGAACTGTGCTCTTAAAATGGGATCCAAAATGTGCATAATACAAATGGGGTCAAGATCAAGACATTTGTTTAATTGTCTCCAAGTTATAATAATTGATTGATTATGAAACAACGAGGTGTGAAGGGGGTTCTACATTGTCTTTATTTCCCTTTTACTTATTAAATGTTTATTTCCAAATTTCAGTTCAATGTGTTCACGCTGAAGAACGATAGCTAGTTACGAAATCGCTGCAAGGAGTCACAATTGCGAGTAGTAGAGTTCTTACTGACATCAACTCGGTTCTTCCCAAAAAAATTATGGAAATGTGGAACTCTATTTTTTTTTTAATTGTAATAGGACTACATAGTTTTAGTTTCTTAAAGGTGTTCATACTTAACTGGTTTTTGGAAATCATATTATTGTGTATATTATCATATTGGAGTCATTTTCTCGTTTATGTAATTCAATAGTTAGTGTGTTTTATTTTAACATTTTAAACAATTGAGTAATATTTACCCTTTTTTATGTTGTTTCAATATTTTATATATATTTCTAATAGTGAAATTAGTGAGTGATCAATAATGTATTTGTGGTGTATTTTATTTATTTCATCACATACAACATATAATTAAATTTATTAAGTTACTATTAGAATTATAATCTCTATACATTGATAAGTTTATCCCGATCCATACATATCTTGATAATGATAGTGCGAATGAGTTCTACATCCACTAACTTTGAGTGACTCTGGATTCAGAAGAATTTAGAATAAACTAGAAAGAGTAGAAAGAAATTTGAAAAGTTGAAAGAAATTTGAAAAACTGAATTAGAAAAAACTAAAAAGTGATGAAAGATACTAAAAGAAGTTAGAAGTTAGAAGTTAAGGGTGCATTTGGTTGAGGGAAAATATGTTTCTAGACAATTAGTCTAAAGGAAGATATTTTCCGCAAAAAATTATTATTCCCCACAATTTGTATTGTTTTATAAGAATTTTTTTTACAAAAACGAAAAAATCCATTTTTTGTTGGCAAGAGAATTTTTATGTAATACAAGTAGTATAAAAGGTATGTGCAAATAAAATGTATAAGAAAACAATTATTAAAGTGTAATACTCAAAAAGTAATTTGTTTTTATGTGTTATCTTAAACTAAACCATTTTATCTGATTGTTTTCTTTTTTAAATATTTGTCATGAAATTTGATATTTTTTAAATTAAAATACTCGACATATTGAAATGAATTTGATTGGGTACAAATTTGGATAATAGTGACGCAAGGCCAAAGAAAAGAGAAATGGGTTTTGGCGAAAGAAGCAAGAACACGGCAAAAAGATATACTTCAACAAAAAAGAGTGCAAAACGGTTTATTTACCATAGCTTTTTTTATCTTCAATCAATTTAAACATATATATCACTCAATATTATGTAAATAAATATTTTTTTCAGTTTTTAGCTTTTGTAAGTGATATTGCAGAGGTTGAGAGATTGTCATCAATATCAAAATCTAGAGCAACGTCAAAAATAAATACGTTGAGGGATGTGACAAACATTATCTATATATTTCTTTATGATTTAATATATTATTATGCATGTCATATATTAAATCATACAAATAAAATAAATAATATCACCCTTTCTCATAGCATCTTATTTTTAAATTTTTTAAAAAACAGTATTAGCATCGCACTAAGTGCAATCGTCAATTTGTATTTTAAGGACACCAAAGAACAATGATGCAACAACTTCGGCACAATTACAAATGAATAAAAGACGGAGTATTTGAGCTCTGATTCTTCATGTCAAGTAGATTTAGATGTAGCCATAGATGGTGATTGGATAACGACTGAGTTTTTGAACGATATCAAGTGTTCGGGAATTCCAAACCACAGAATTGTTTTGAAGAAAGGAGTACCAATTATGTTATTAAGAAACATTGATCAAACATCTGGGTTGTGTAATGGTACAAAGTTAATAGTTGAAGAGTTGCGAAGAAACGTTATCAGTTCAATTGTTGTATCAGGAAACAATGCCCATGCCGGTGAGAAAGTTTACATACCAAGAATGAATTTGGTACCGTCAGATCTTGGATTACCGTTTAAGTTTCAAATAAGACAATTTCCAATATCTTTATGTTTTGTCATGATGATCAATAAGAGTCAAAGCCAAACATTATCATATGTTGGATTATTCTTGACCAAATCGGTATTCACTTACGGTCAACTTTATGTTGCAGTTTCACGAGTGAAAACTAAGAAAGGATTGAAAGTGTTAGTTTTAGATGACAACGGTAACTCTTGCAATTGCACCAAAAATGTTATTTACTCTGAAATTTTCCAAAACTTTTGGATTTAATTAATACATTTATACGTTCTTTTCAATTTTATATACATGAATTTTACTTATCATTCTTTTTTTATGTCGCATTATTCATTAAAATTCTAACATTGTATATTATATTTAGCTACATTTTTTAATTATTTACTTAAAACAAAAATTTAACGGAGTTAAAAATAACATGTGTTTGACCTAAATTTACCTAAAAATTTAACGGAGTTAAATACTAGTCATTTTTAATAAATAAAGGATGTTGCCAAATCCACTTCTCTTTTCACTATATCCATTCCATTTGTGACCAATGTCCAATTTTATCCTTTAGTTAGCCTACATATTGTTTTTTCTTATTTTTACACTTTAAGGATATACTTGCTTTTTGACAAATATGGTGGATATAATAAAAAGATGGGTGAATTTACGAACACTCACTACTACAAAAAAGACTTTTTGAATCAGTTATTTTTTACTTTTTGAATCGGTTCCTTACTGATGCAAAATGCAGCAAATGCAATTGATGCAAATACTTTTTGCATCAGTTATTAGACCGATGCAAAAGACCTTTTATGCGCTGAGATTTCGCGCTATGGTAAAGCTTTTTGCATCGGTTATTTCCAAATAACCGATGCAAAAGCGTTTTATTTTATTTTATTTAAAGAGCATTTGCATCGGTTATTTCAAAACAACCGATGCAAAAGTTGTTTAATTTACGATGGAGTTCACAGCCACAACCTCGATTACCTATCTTTGGATTTTTCTTGTAATCATCTCAAAAAGTTCTTTAATAGAACGAACAAGATTTTCTTTGCAATTTTTCTTGTTGAGCAAATACAAACGAACAAAAAAAAATCTTTAATAAGCTAAACAACAAGATCTTTAATAAGCTGAGCGAACAATCGCAACATCAACAAGCTAAACAATAATAATAACAATATCTTATGCCAATTATATCCTATTTCTCACTTAATAAAGGCAACATAGAAAAATAATGCCCAAATTTAGCTAAGGATGACAAATCTAACTTGAATCCCACTTTTACCCATCCTTTTTTGATGGGTAGATTAGTAGTGAATAGATGTGATGTGATAGGTAGGTTATGAATTAGTAGGAGTAAAATGACTTTTTAATAGAAATAAGAAAAGTTTTTTGAGACGAATTAAAAAAAGAAAGAAAGATTTTCAAAGACGGAGTATTATTTAAAACAAGAATTAAACTCTCAACACGAGTCTCCAGAAACACATTACAATTATAACACCAAAGTCTTCAAATAACGTGTAACAAAAATCCTCAAATAATGTAGTTTTACTTCCTCTTAGAGTATCTCTTCAGTTTGAATTTTTTGAGACAAATTAAACAAACTTTGAGCCTTAATTAAGTAAAAGCTATAATAATGTATATTAGGATAATAATGATTTTAACATATTCAACTTATTTTGAAATTTCATAAATTTATTTTATTGTATTAAAATGCAATATAAATTGAGTGTAATACTCCGTAGATGATTAAAATTTATCTTGTTTGACTCGAAAAAGTCAAACGAGACGAATACTTGGGAGGGGAGTATTAATTAATTCATGCAGATGATGATGAAGACATCTTCTTCTTAATCAAGTAGCTAAAGGGAGGGTCACAAAACGTGCCGTTGATGAGCTTATCCGCAACGGCTTTATACATGGCTTCCGTGAGGTGCCCGCCGTCCCAGTTGATGTACTTCGACGGGTCCGGGCAGGACACCCCCGACGAGCCGCATGTGTCGAAAAGGTCGAAGTTCAGCTCGCCGCCGCCGGAGCCGCAGCACGCCTTGAAAGGCTCGGTGATGCCGTAGCTCTCGCGGTGGGTGAGGATGGCCTCGTAGGCGCTCCAGCAGTCGGCGTAGACGAGGGTCGCGTTGGGGTAGCGCTTGGAGAAGCCGTTGAGGAGGGACCGGAGGGCCGTATTGTGGGCGGCGCTTTGGTTGTTTACGGTGGCTACGCACCCTGTGCCGTCCCGGTTTCCCGGGTCGGCCAGGTAGAGGTTGAATGAGGTGCAACCTAGCATGGGAAGGCCTTGGACTACAACATACTTTGCACCTTTGTTTAGCAATGCCTGATGAGAGTAACCAGGAGAAACAAAAAAGTAAAATGTGTTTAAGTGTTATTTAGGGAATAAAACGGTTTAAGTGCTATTTAGTAGTCCGTACAAATATTTCAAAATAAAAAGAATCACTTACTCTATTGTACACTTTGATTTTTTTGGTTGAATTATTACCCATGTCCTTAGTGAATAGTGAGTACTACACAAGTACACATGTCCTTTTGACTTTTTACACTTCTTATAGTTAAAGTTGATAAATTTTAATTATTAATTTTAATTATTAATTAAATAAAATTGATTTTATTAATTAAATAAAATTTTAGTTATTAATTAAATAAATTTTAATATGTTAAATATTAATATAAAAATATATTTATTATATTTATTTTTTAAAATATTATTTTATTTACTTAATATATCATATAAATTTTATTTAATTATAAAACTAAAATTAAATGCAAAAATCTAAACTGGATATACCGGGGACATAGGTAGTATTATTTTATATAAGTAAAATGTTATAAAAAAATTGACATCATACTATTAAAAAATTACTTGTACTCATACTAATTCTCAACATATCTATCACATCATAATTATTTACTAATAATACATGCGTCACATCCTACTTATACCAATCCCATCAGGACTTTTTTTTGGAAAGTTAACACAAAATATCTCTCTTAAATTTTCTAAAAGTCAAAATGAGAACATTTTTATGAGACGAAAGAAGTATATATTTTTTTCACAATTTGTTTTAAAGTCTATAAAATTTAACAAAAAATTCAAAATCTAAAAAATTTAAATGTCATCGATTTTTTCGGGATATAAAATTCAATTTAGTTTTTTTAATTTTTGTATCAGACCAAATATAGACTACTTCCTCCGTCTCTGAATGTTTGTCCATTTTTTGGTTAAAATTGATAATTTTGACCTCAAATTAAATAAAAATGATATTAGATATTAATACAAAAAAAGTTTTATTAGCTTTATTATATCAAAAATTTTCAAATATTATTTTATCTAATTAATATACAATATAAATTTTATTTAATTATAGGTCATATGTTGAATATGGTTGACCAAAAAAGTCAAAATTATACAAAGCTAGGGTTTTGTCCAAGAATCAGCTGAGCAAATGTATGACCCCTTCAATTATTCGAGGGAGTTATGACCATATTCATTACTCCTATATTTATTTCCCATTTTTGTATGATTAAGATTTTATTAAATACATATATACTGTCCCAACTGCCAAAGACAAATTAATCTAAACTGTCAATAATGGCACATGTATAGTACCACAAACACCATGTACTTGGTAAAAACACATTTAATATGTATATTCTCCGTATCCATGGGCTCATCTCTTAGACAAATACTCCATTCATCTCGAAATATTTTTCACATAAAATTTTTCTTAGTCAAAGTTAGTAAATTCTCACTCTGAATTGTAAAAATTTTATATCATATTGTGATATAAATTTAATATTAATATATTCCTAACAAAATGTAATTCTAAAATATCAAATTTTTATAAAACATCTCTATCTATCAATATAGATATTATTAGTCAAAATGCAATATTGAAGACCGTGAAATGTCATATGAGAATAATATTTCCGGACGTAGGGAGTACATCATATGAATGAAGAGGAATTGATAATCAAAATTTATATAAATTGATATCAAAAAGTTAAACTGGTTGAATATATATACTTGGAAAAAAACTAGGGCCAAACAAATGGGGATCGGACGGTCAAGGAATCAACTTGACCAAAAAATGTGTTTTATATTCTAATACGCCACCATGATATAGAATTTAGGATGAGAAAAGATTATTGGACTGGGTCATAAGACTACATTTAGATTGAAGCACATAAAAAGATTGAATTCAATTGATTACTTATTAGTTTAACTCAAGAAATTATATACCGATTTGTTTTCTCTTCAAATTCCGATGCGAGATACTCTTTAACACTCTTCCTCATGTAGACAACCGAGTTATTTCGAATTTAACCGGTTGACCACTTGCAAATTGACTCTCATCCCAATAAATGGAAAGATTGGAAGTGTCAACACCTAAAGGATCACGAATCAAGGAGCATTGACTTCCAGATGAACAATCGGGTCATATGGGTCACATGTTGTTTTTTCTATACAAACAACGGGGCTAAAGACAAATGGGTCACTAGGAATAAACTAATAGACAGATAACAAATAAGGTGGGCTAAAACAAGGTTCGATAGTATAGGGATCACTAGACTGGTTTGACCAAGAGGCGTTCAAGTATCTAACTTGCCCCAATAGTTGTTTTAAAAATCAATTACTCCCTCCGGTCTTAAATACATGAGAGTTATTGATTTTTAAGAGATTTAAGGCAAGTGTATTTTGGTATTGAATTTCCAAAAAAATAATTTGAAATGATGGATAAAAGTAGGATTTGATTGATAGATTATTAGTAAAAAAGTATGATGTGATAGGTTGGGTATGAAAAAATAAGGGGTAAAAGTGACTTTTCAATAAAAATAGTAAGTGTTTTTGGAACGTTTGAAAAAAGAAAGGAGAAATGTTTTTCAGGGACGGAGGGGGAGTAGTTTTCTTAACCCAATTTGTTTAAAAAAACACAAACACACACACTAATGCCTCCACAAAAAATTGTATGCCCCCAATAAACCTTCCCAATCTCTATTTGCATAAGAAAGGGCTAAAATATTTTAAAATTTTTAATTGACAATTAGTTTTTGCAATCTATGGATGTATAATTTCTAAATTTAGCACAATTATTTATTAACTTAAATTAGTTAATTATAATTAATTATGCATAATAATTCACAATATTAAGACAAAATTTAACACTATTCCTGTCATTTCAAGTTGTCTTTCAAAAAAGAATAATGAATACACTCCATTCCCCGAGACCCTACCCTAATTTTCCCAGTCCTCTCATTTTTTAGATCGACCACCGAACACACCGAGACGAATGTAGTATCAAGTTAACGATAATAAATGTATTGCATTAAAGACGGTGAAAAACCAAACCTGGAGAAAGGAAGAGATGCTAGAGATGGAGAGGCGTTGAATGGTATGGCTTGTGATAGAAGAACCAAAGATGTAAGAATAGTCATTAACCCCAATTGGGCCCAGCCAAAACAGGGAGTCCTCAAAGACAGCCCTACAAAACTCCCCATTATTATTAGGGGTGTCTTTATCTTTAGGACACCCAAGGGTCTTCAAGTGCCTGTTGAACCATCCCCACTGCGTCCCAAGTGACTGTGGTGTGATGTTTAGTGTTATATTGTTCCTCACGTAGAACCTGCAATTTCAAAATTAAAACAACACACACTTTAAAGATTTCTATGTTCAATATTACAAGGTCAACCACTTTATTATACTCTAAACTTTAAAGAGTCGGTGGGCGTTGCACAGTTTGCAAGGTAAGGAGTGTCCATGGGTAAAATTCGAGTTTGATTCCTGACAACTGCGCTGAGAGGCAATTATGTTACAAGTACAAGGTGCAAGCTCTACTCTTTGCGACTAATCTGCGACTAAAGTCTAATTTACCTACTCTCAGTGATTGTCGGCCGGATCTGAAGAGGCCCTCAGGGATGGGGCTCGTCCTTTTTTTTTCTTAACTTTAAAGAAGTTGACTAAGAATAAATCAAAGACTATAGAGTATTCATATCATGCTTTTTTATACTCATATACACTAAAATTTAATAACATATCTTATACCGACATTTCTTCCCTAGTCCATACTCTCGTGAGATTCAACTAGATTGTTATTGTTGTATGTTATACTGACATTCATAGATAGTCATTAGACTCATTACCTATATATTCATATTAGTGTAATACCTCTTCTGTTCCTAAAAAAATTGTCATAGTTTGACTTTTTTTGTCAAGCTGTGACACCCTATGACTGCAAATTATGGAAAATGTATATTTAGTTATAATGTAAATTTAGTAAAGTTGAGTTTATTTTAAAATATAGTTTTAAAAAATCAAATTTTTATAATATTTAATTATTTTAAACCATATTTAATTCATAATCAAAGGGTACCCAATTTGACAAAAAAATTCAAACTGTGACAAAAGACACAGGGAGTACAAGGTAGTAACAAATTTTAATACTCCATCTTTTTCACAAATTTACTTTCACTTTTCACTCTCTCCAAAAACAATCATTCTACTTCTACACCAAAGAGTATACCCCATTTTGTACACCACGGCTTTGTACTGTCACTTTGATGGTTCTCGTTGACACAAATAAAATACTAGTGTGAAATATTTTACGCTAGTATTTTATACAAACGTAAACGAATAAAATGACGATACAAACCCGTGGTGTACAAAATGTGGTACATTCCTTGGTCTAGAAGTAGCTTTATTCTTCCAAAAAATGTTCTATTTTTTCAATAAAAAAATTATTTTACCTTACTTATCACATCATTTCTATCCACAACTAGTCATCCATCCGGCGTCACATCCAACTTTAATTTTACTCAACATATTCATGGGCAATATTTGGAATTCAACTAGTGTCCTCCGTTCTAAAATGATCTTCTCAGTTCAGTTTACGATGTTTGACTGAAATTATTTTCAATTCAATTTATTAGATTATAGATGTAAAATTAAAAAATAAAAATTATATATTCAAAACTAGATCAAAACAATATTATTTTATCAAACAATTAACAAAAAGGTAAAGAAAGTGATTAAAGTTTGATCATGTGAATAGTGACTGAGAACATCATTTTAGAACGAAAGGGATACAAAATAAACTCCATTTAAATTTGTCAAAAGTCAAAATTAGAAATGTTTTCGAAACATAGGGACTACGTATTATACTATTATTAATAAAAGAGTAATTCCATAAAAAGTCCCCAATTATAGTTCATTTTACATATTTAATCCCTACATATCAAATATCAATAATTTAGTCCCCAATTATTATATTGTTTTCCACGAATGGTCTTTTGTTAACATTTCCATTAAAAATGTGGATAGAATTGTAAATTTATGCTTCTCTCTCTTCTCAATTAAGCTTCTTTCCTCCTCTCACACTCCTTTCCCAAACCTGTCACTGAGTTTGAAGCTCCTAATCCAAAATCAAAACGATCTCTCCTCCCTCAATTGTTCATCTTCCTAGTGGAGCCCAAAATCAAAACCAATAACCTTCATAGATGAGTGTTATGGGTTAGTCTCAGAAAATTGAAAAGAAAAACAAACCTTAAAACTCATCAATGAAGGTTACTAGTTTTGATTTTGGATTCCGTCAAGAAGAAGAACAATTAAGAGAAGAGTGATGGTTTCGATTTTGGGTTGAAAGCTTCAAACTCAGCGACGGGTTTGGAAAAGGAGTGCAAGAGGATGGAGGAAGCTTAATTGAGGAAAGAGAAAAGCGTGAATTTACAATTTTATCCACGTTTTTAACGAAAATATTAACAAGGAACCATTAGTGAAAAACAACATAATAATTGGGGACCAAATTATTGATATTTGATATGTAGGGACTAGATATGTAAAATAAACTATAATTGGAAACTTTTTATAGAATTTCAGTAATAAAATAAATTTATCCTTCTTATACATCTTAAATCTTCTAGTACTCCATGTTATATACTCCCTCCATCTCATCCGAAAAATCTTCTTGTTTTTATTACCTTTTTGTCAAAATTATTTTATTCCCTTTTATTACAAATTAAACATAATTTAAATAAAAAATTTCATACATCGATCAAAACTATATATCTTAAAATGAATCTAATTATTCTAGACTTACAAAAAAAAGTATCACTATTTAACAAATGGCAATGATCTTTTGACCCTTAAAACTCCGGTCATATTATGACCTGGAGCCCCTACGATGCTCCGTTCCTAAAATTGATGGTTAATTACTACCCCTAACCTCCCTAAATCATATCCTACCCCCAGTACCCCTTCCTCTCCCCCATTTCGTCGATTGGCTACAGTATTACTGTAGGAGGCAGGGGTAAGGTTAAGGAAAAGTTAGAGGGTAAAAACTATTAATTTTACGAACAGATCAACTTAGGTTCAAGAGTCAAAAGAATCATTTGTTTAACAAAAGAAAAAGTCAAAACTTTGAAGTTTTTATAGGACAAAGAGGTAAAAAGACATGACAGAAAGCTGGCCATTGGAAGATATACATGCATTTAAGTTGTATCAGAGTCATTTAATTAATTAACCTGTGGTTTATGGCAGTGCAGCCAGCAACGGCAAAGTTGACGCCGTGGGACCTGTCGGCGGCGGGGTCCAAATAGGGCGGCAGCAGCGGGAGGGAGAGAGCTCCGGCGACAAAGTCGATGACGATGCGACCGTCGGAGTAGCGGTTGGTGGGGCGGTGGAAGAACGTGCGGCCGTACGGCGGGTTCGAGACGTGGGTGAAGAAGATGGGGCCGGTGGTGGAGTTTGTGTTGCCGGTGTCTGTGATGGAGTCACCAAATGCATAGAACCTCTTGAAGGGTTTTGGGGCAGCTGATAGGGCAGCTGAGGGTTGTTTAGGGCAATAGACAATGAGGATTAGTAGGGTCAGTGCCCTAAAAATGGTAGTTTTGGTCTTGGAAGCTTTTGAGCTAAGAGCCATGATGATATATGGGTAATATGGGAAATATGGAAAGTTTTGGCAAATGAGGGAATGTCCATGCATGTATATATATAGTGATCATATTATTGATATAGATGCATGGAAATTAAATACTCTCTCTGTCCTAATTTGTACGGAGTATTATAATTTTTTCTTCTCTTTTTCTATAATTTTTGTTTATTTATATGTATTCATTGATTACTTAAGAAAATGTAATAGTCTTGTCACTTCTTATTTTGTAGAACTTTTGACGTATTTTTTTAATATATAATTTTTACTTATTATCAATATACTCCCTCCGTTCTAAAAATAAAGTACTTCCTCTTTTATTTTTTCCACTTCTAACAAAATACTTCTATTTTCTATTAAAAACCACTTTTTACTTTTACTTTTTCATACCATACCCATCACTTCATACTTTTTCTCTAATTTATTATCCATCACATTTTACTTTTACTCATCAATCAAGGACAAAATTTGGAATATTGGAAGTCAACTACGGAGTATAACTTAACATTTCCTTATTTTTACACTTGGTCAAACTAGGAATCCTGTTTTAGAACGGGGGTACCAATTTATAAATAAAATAATTTCCAAAAAATGAGAGATTTTGCCTCGTACATTCCAATTTGTAATCAAATTTAGGACGGAGAAAGTACACACTAAAATTATGGGTAGTGGGCTTAGTGGCGGATCCACTTGCAATGAGTAGGAGGCAAATGCCCCCAACTAATTTTTTGTGATAAGGTTAAGAATATTATTTTTTAAAATTTTATGTATATATGTCCCCAACAAAAAATTAATGTGATCCCGTTCAATTAGGTCAAATTTAAAATTTTTGTTTAATTTTTTTAGCAAAGAGTATTTTATTATATAAAATTACTTGTTTATAAAATAAAATTTCACCTTACCAATTATAAAATATTTTACATTTAATAAATATTTGAAATAAAATTTATTTTTTTATCATTTCAAATAGTCTATCAAAAGAAAATTCGGGGACGCTACCCCGGACTCCCGATCAATAGTGTCCCCATCTACTTCATTTTCTGAATCTGCCACTAGTGGCTACAATTTGATTATTGCATGTTGGTGTGTTAGGAAACAATTGGGAATGAAAGGGGGGTTTAATTTAATCTTCTACCCATCTACAATAATTAAGAGGCGGCTGGTATTTTAATTATTGGCTGGCGGGTTTATAGGCACTCAATATTGTACCAACTACCCGCCCTTTACAATTGCATTATAAAAATCTA
This sequence comes from Cuscuta australis, assembly GCA_003260385.1. Classification (NCBI taxonomy): domain Eukaryota; kingdom Viridiplantae; phylum Streptophyta; class Magnoliopsida; order Solanales; family Convolvulaceae; genus Cuscuta; species Cuscuta australis. Next base: position 1,712,638 of record NQVE01000114.1, read on the forward strand.
TGCAAAATTTTGACATAAAATGGGAAAAATCTTTTCCGGATACATGAACGGAGAAAATATATGCTCCCTCCTGTCTAAAAAAATCTTTACTGTTTCAATTTTTTTTATTATAAAAAGTGACATTCTTTGACCACAAATTAAAAATAATATAAATAAATAAATGATATCAAAATATGATATATAAAAATATGTCTTAAGATGAACCTAATTATATTGAATTTTTATTATAATTAAATATTTTTTCTCATAATTTGTGGTCAAATATTGTAACTGTATGAAAAAAAGTCAAAACAGAAAATGTTTTTAGGACAGATGAAGTATTATTTATTTCAATTGTTTCAGTTTCTTCATCATTGACTTTAAAAGTATTTATATTTATTTTTCATATCACACTTATTTTATATGTATAAATATGAGGTAATGTGACTTTAAAAATATTTATAATTATTTTTCATATTACACTTATTTTATATATATATAAATATGAGGCAATAAGGTTACAAAGAAATACAAAGCAAATTAATGAATGAACCTCAATAAACAATTGTAAAAAAATGCAAAAGTGTGATGCCATAGATAAACTTCAAACATACTCCCTTCATCTAAAAAAGAATGCTATATTATAAAAAACAAAGTGAATTTTTTAATTTTTTCTATTCATTTCATTCGTTACATTAATAATTCCTACTCCCAAACCCCCTCACCTAGTCTCTGCCCCAACTTATCCCCTAGCCACGTGAATTACATTCCACAAGTTTAGTTGACCTTGAGGTCAATAATTTTGACACCAAAATCATCTATACTCGCGGGATGTAATTGATGTGGGCGGGGGATGAGTTGGGATTGAGATTGGGCGAGGGGTTTATCGGGAGAATTAGTAGGAATTATCAATTTTGTGAACGCATCACCGTATGTGCCTATTGTCCTCCGTGGCCACTCAAAGAAAGTGGTCATAGAACTGATAGAACCAGCCTGATTCTGTTAACCCGTCAAATAAAAAATATCCCTATATACTTTTTCTGTCCCGTAAAAATATTGAAAAAAGAAAAAAATGTACTTAGAACAAATTTGATAGGAGAGCAATTTCTTTTTGGCACATTTTTTTCTTAAAAAGGAAAGTGAAGTTTTTTAGACCGGTGAAACAGAAAAGATCTCAATGGGGGTGAAAGGAGTATTATATTCGTTTAGCTGCAGTTTTAGTATATAACTCTAACATTTTAAAAGTATTATCTAATGTCAGCATTTTGCGTATTTTCAAAGTTATAGAGTAATATTTATCATCAAAATATTCTTAAAATCGGTAACACTATTTGAAAACGATATTCACAAACAATTCAGAGTTGTATAATATTATAACCATATTACAATGTATAGTATTTATCCATTAAGGCTCTGTTCATTTGCATTGTAAAAACAAAGTTATTGTTGGAAAATACTTGAAAGATTTAAAAAAATTAGGAGTTTGAAAAACTAGCAGAGGATAGAAGAAAATGGAAAGACTTAAGAAAAACTCAAAAAATTGCTGCCAGATACTCTTTATTTTGTGGTAAGAATTGTCAGGTACCCCTAATTTTTAAAATATACTCTCAGGTATCCCAAATTATAAAAAAATATACCAAGAGGTGATTTTCCATCCATTCTCCATCTATCCCTCCTTTCTCCGTTAAGTGTACCACCACCATCATCATCCATCATCATCATCATCATCAATCATCATCATCATCATCCCACACCACCATCCCATCTTCTTTGTACTTCCTCCTCCTCTTTTTTTATTTCTTCTTCTTCTTCTTCTTCTTCTTCTTCTTCTTTTTCTTTCTTCTCCTCCTCCTCCTCCCCCCTTTCAACTTTCGATCTTCCAGACCCCGCCCCCACCACTCACCCTTATTTCTTCTTCTTCTCCTTCTATTATTATTATTATTATTATTATTATTATTATTATTATTATTATTATTATTATTATTATTATTATTATTATTATTATTATTATTATTACCATTATTATTATTGTTATTCTTATTATTATTATTATTATTATTTAGTTGTTGGGCAAGGTTCCCATGACATTGCCCGGCAATCGAATTGACCCGGGGGCACTCCTATTGGCCGGAGAGGTCCGGATCCGAAGAAATCAAACTTCCGAGAAATTCGATTTCCGAGAGGTCCGAAATCCAAGAAATCCGAATCCTGAGATGACCGAATCCCATTCTAATTGGGATTGATCTTGATTTATTTGTTTCCTAGTTTGATTATTGATTCGTTTCCTTGTAGGATTTGTATTCCTTTTCTATTTTGGAATTATCCTCTCCTATAAATAAAGGAGAACCCTCTTGTAATGAGGTAGAACAATATACAGAATATTTTCTCCCTTATCAATTTCTTCATGGTATCAGAGCCTGGTTCCTAGGGAAAACCCTAATCTAGACAAACGACGGTCCATCGTTGTCCGCTGCCGGATCAAGCCGTCTTTCGCCGGACCATTTTCCTCGACCGTCGACATGGAAGATGCAGAGGAAAATCTCACCGGAAAGATCTTCGATGAGGAGGAGAAGATCCCTACGAAGGGAAGTTCTTACGAACTCAAGAACGCAGACACACCTGGATTAATTATCACCCAAGTCAAACTAAACGGTGATAATTATGAAAAATGGGCCCGTGCAATGAGAATTGCATTCCGTGCAAAACGGAAAATTGGATTCATTGACGGATCCATCCCTTGTCCAGAAGAGGGAGATGAAAATTATGAAGAATGGTGGATTGTAAATGCCATGCTGGTCTCATGGATTCTGTAGTATTTTTTGGATTTCAAAAGTCTATGGGTATTCAATCTCGATTTTAAAAAGTCATTTAAAATCTAGAAGTATTCAATTCAGATTTTAATATATCCTTCTAAATATAATGGTATTCAAAAATCAATTGATTTTTAAAAGATTTCTATAATATATGGATTTTGATGGATTTGAGGCTTTAGGTATAAATTAAAATCTAAGTCCAAAATCTCACAAAAAATGCAAAGATTTTGCAAATCCACGCTGGGTTGTCTCCTTCACCATCTCGCCCCCAATCTTCCCCGGCGAATCCTTCATCGTCACACAGGATTGTTCCGTGCCCCCATCTCGCCCAATCCCCTTCATTGTTCCGTGCCCCCATCTCGCCCAATCTCCATCACGATGGCGGCGACTCGACGTGGAGCACGATGACGGCGGCCCTCGAATTAGGCAGAGGAAAGGTCGAAGATTGAAGAAGAGAGAGGGGCTAGGGTTTCTGGGGAGGAAGAAGGGGAAAAAGAAAAGAAAAGAAAAAAAGGAAAGAAAAAAATAAAAAGAACGGAGATGGCAGAAGAAGGGGATAGGGTTTCCGGGGAGGAAGAACGGAAAAAAGAAAAGAAAAAGAAAAAAGGAAAGAAAAAATTGAAAGAATGGAGATGGCGGAAGAAGGGGCTAGGCTTCATGGGGGAGGAGGAAAAGAAAAGAAAAAGAAAAAGAAAAAAGAAAAGAAGAAAAAAGAATAAAAGAAAAGTAAATATAATCCTATAAAATCCTTTCAAAAAATACATTAGAATCTAGTCAACTCTGCGTAAACTTAAAACAATCCAATAAACTAACAGAATTTATGGATTCTAAATAATCTATCAAAATCTTGTAAAATCTAAATTGAATACACCCCCTGAGAAACTCTATCACACAAGTGGAGGTAGCTGCAGAACTGTGGAAAGACATCCAAGATCGTTTCTTTGTTGCGAATGGTCCTCGGATTCATCAACTAAAGAAAGAACTTGCAAACTGCAAGCAAAACGGTCAGTCCATTGTCACGTACTTTGGAAAATTAAAAACAATTTGGGACGAACTTGGTGATCATGAAAAGATTCCCACTTGCAAATGCCAAGGATGCAAGTGTGGGATAAGCAAAGCTCTTGCCATTCAAAGGGACAAAGAAAAGGTGCACCAATTTCTGATGGGATTGGATAACGAAGGATATGGGAGTCTACGATCCAACATCATCGCCACAGAGCCCTTGCCACCACTGAATCGTGTTTATTCGGTCATTATCTAGCAGGAAGGGGTCTTGAAGACTACCCAAGAAGAGGAACGTAACCCGGTTGGCTTCGTTGTCACTTCTAAATTTGATCGTGACGCGACTAAAGATTTAAAATGCAAACATTCTGGGTTGAGCGGACACGAGAAGAGTGGTTGCTTTCAACTCGTTCAATATCCTGAATGGTGGGGAGATCGCCCATGCATCTTGAACCCGGGACGAGGTAATGGCCGAGGCAACGACACAAGAGGACGGCGCGGCAGCAGGGGGGCAACGTCGGCCGACGTAACCGAGGCGGGGCTGGTGGCGGTCCAGCTGGCGGTCCAACAGGGGGACCGATGGCCCACACGGCTCAGGCCAACCCGACGGATGGAGGGCGTGCAAATCTCCCTTCTCTCACAACCAATCAATGGAATGCACTTATGGGTCTTTTAAACGAGAAGGATTCGGGTATGGAAAATAAATTTTCAGGTATGACTAATACTTCTTGGATCATTGATAGTGGAGCCAGCCAACATATGACCAGCGATGAGAAGTGTTTTAAAAAATTGGAAGCAATGACACCTTGTTCTGTTTGTCTACCAAATGGTGATTGTGTGGTATCCAACAAAAAGGGGAGTGTGATCTTGAACAATTTGATAACCTTAGAAAATGTTTTGTTAGTTCCTCAACTTAACTGTAATCTTATATCTGTCTCACAACTTCTTGAGAAAAAGAATTTAATTGTCAAGTTTAATAATAAAATTTGTATCATACAGGACTATATCTCGAAGATGGTGATTGGAGTGGGTGAGTAGGCTGACGGACTGTATTATCTCAAGAAAGGTGTGAAGGACAAAGTCTGCACAGTGAAGGAGGCAAAGGATCTGGACATTTGGCACAAGCGTTTGGGTCATCCCTCCTACACCATTGTCAACACTTTTCTTCAATTATCCAAAAATACCAATATTCCTAATTCCCCTTGTGATGTGTGTTTTCGTTCAAAACAATGTCGTGACTCTTTTCCAAATAGTACAAATAAAACTCTTACTCCTTTTTCGAATTCCTTGATTCATTGTGACTTATGGGGTGGGTATCGTACTCCGTCTCGCACTGGGGCGAGATATTTTTTTTTACTATTGTTGGCGATTTCTCTCGGGCAACATGGGTATATCTCTTGAATCACAAATATGAAGTTCCCATTGTCCTACGTAACTTCTTTCCCATGATTGAACGCCAATTTAATAAACAAGTAAAAACTGTACGAAGTGACAATGGTATAGAGTTCACTTGTTTAAAATCCTTTTTTAGCAATCATGGGATTCTTTTTTAATCCTCTTGTGTTGGTACCCCACAACAAAATGGTCGAGTTGAACGAAAACATCGTCACATTCTCAATATTGCCAGAGCCCTCCGTTTCCAAGCAAATCTTTCACTTAAATTCTAGGGTGATTGCATCCTCACCGTTGCCTATCTCATTAACCGAACACCCTCTGAGCTACATAAAGGCAAAACCCCATAATCTATGATCTTTCAGAAAAACCCCTCATACAATCATATCCGTGTTTTCGTATGACTCGTCTATGCCCACAATCAATCCCACCATGGAGACAAATTTGAGTCTCGTTCTCGTCGCTGCGTTTTCCTTGGCTAGCCATTCGGCCAAAAGGGGTGGCGACTTCTTGATTTGGACAACAATAAAATATTTGTCAGTCGAGATGTCAAATTCTTTGAAAATCATTTTCCCTTTCACCCACAAAATACCCCCAATCTCACAGAAACTGAACCCACTTCTGAGCTTTTTGAGGAGGAAATACCCAGTGAAGAAACTGCCTCAGAAACGGTCGACCGTCTAGACAACAACAGTCGACCGTCACCCTCTGAATCTGACACTGCCACTCAGATGGTTGAACCGATGAACCGTTCTCAAGACTACGGTCGACCGTTGCTCACACAGAACCCCAGATATCTCTACATCAGCACCACCAAACAGCCAACCCATTGAAACAGTTGAGCCTTCCCCTGATCTTGATAACCAAACCCTTCTGACCCAAGACACTTTGCGCCGAAGTGAAAGAGAACGTCGTCCTTCTTCGCGACTGCGTGACTTCGTCACTCACACCATTCAACGCCCCTCTCCTGATTCACCCACACCGACGCCGCCTTCAGGTACAGCACACTGTATTACAAATTTTATTAACGTTGACAAATTTTCTGTTTCCCATAGATGTTTTCTGGCAGCTATAAGTACAGATGTTTAACCCACATTCTTTTCTAAGGCGGTCAAAAACCCACTCTGGGTACGAGCTATGAAGGAAGAAATTCAGGCATTGGAAGCTAATGGTACCTGGTCGCTTGTCTCTTTGCCTTCTGAAAGGAAAACGATTGGATCCAAGTGGGTCTATAAAATCAAGCGCAAGTCTGATGGAAGCATTGAACGATACAAAGCTCGGTTGGTGGTGCTTGGCAATCGTCAGAAAGAAGGAATTGACTTTAAAGAGACTTTTGCACCGACGGAAAAATTAGTTACCGTTCGCACTCTCTTAGCTGTTGCCACTACCCGAAACTGGTTCCTTTATCAGATGGACGTGCATAATGCTTTTTTGCATGGAGATCTTCGTGATGAAATATACATGACTCTTCTTCTAGGGTTTGCCTCTCACGGTAAAGGATTGGTTTGCCGTCTTCATAAATCTCTCTATGGTCTTCGTCAGGCTCCACGTTATTAGTTTGCTAAACTCACCTCTGCTTTGAAACATTTTGGGTTTCACCAATCCAAGGCTGATTATTCTTTGTTTACTCTTCTGCGTAGCTCCATTGAGCTTCGTGTGCTGGTGTATGTGGATGATCTCGTTATTGCAGGAAATGATGAAGGTTTCATTGCAAAATTTAAACAGTATCTCTCTGATTGCTTTCATATGAAAGATCTCGGCCTTTTAAAATATTTTTTGGGCGTTGAGGTTGCCCGGAATTCAAAAGGAATCTTCATATGCCAGCGAAAATATGCTCTTGATATTCTCTGTGAGACTGGGTTTCTAGGTGCTCGTCTGGCTTCAACCCCTCTTCCTCAAAATCATCGTCTGGCTCTGGCAAATGGACCGCTTCTCCCTAATCCAGAGCGTTATCGCCGGCTTGTAGGGCGCCTTATTTATCTCACGATTAGTCGTCCTGATTTGGCATATGTTGTTCATGTGTTATCTCAATTTATGGGGAACCCGCGACGGGAGCATTGGGATGGCGCGACACATGTTCTGCGCTATATCAAGGGCAGTCCTAGGCAAGGCTTATTCCTTCCCGCACAAAGTGATCTCACTCTTACGGCTTTCTGTGATTCTGATTGGGCTGGCTGTCCTTTGACTCGCCGTTCCGTTACTAGTTATTTTATTACTCTCGGCCATTCCCTAGTGTCCTGGCGTACAAAGAAACAAAATGTGGTCTCCCGCTCCTCTACTGAAGCTGAATACCGGGCCATAACAACCACTATTTGTGAACTAATATAAAATGGCTGAAATCCCTTCTATTGTCCTTGGGCGTGAATCAGAAACAACCCATGCGGTTGTTTTGCGACAATCAGGCTGCTCTTCATATCGCAGCTAACCCCGTTTTTCATGAACGTACCAAACACATTGAGATTGACTGTCACTTTGTGCGTGATGAGATTCAAAAAGGTGTTCTGTGTACCCAGCATGTCTCCACCACCGATCAACCGGCTGACCTGTTTACAAAGGCTTTGGCTTCCGTTCCATTCTCACATTTGTTGTCCAAGCTGGGCACGCAAAATCCGCACGCTCCAGCTTGAGGGGGGGGTATTGGCCGGAGAGGTCCGGATCCGGAGAACTCCAGATCCTGAGAAGTCCAACTTCCGAGAAATCCGATTTCCGAGAGGTCCAAAATCCGAGAAATCCGAATCTCGAGAAGTCCGAATCCCGAGATGACCGAATCCCATTCTAATTGGGATTGATCTTGATTTATTTGTTTCCTAGTTTGATTATTGATTAGTTTCCTTGTAGGATTTGTATTCCTTTTCTATTTTGGAATTATCCTCTCCTATAAATAAAGGAGAACCCTCTTGTAATGAGGTAGAACAATACAATATACAAAATATTTTCTCCCTTATCAATTTCTTCAACTCCGGTGCCCCGTTCGTAAAATTGACAGTTCCTACCCCGCCTAACCCCCCGGTAAAGCCCCACCCTGCCCCGACCTGAACACACCCCCCCAACCCCTTCAATTGCACCCCACAAATAAATTTTGACTTTGGAGTCAAATTTTGACGTCAAAGTCAAAATCAATTTGTGGGGTGCAATTGAAGGGGGTTGGGGGGTGTTCGGGTCGGGGCGGGGTGGGGGGTTAATGAAGGGGGTTAGGGAGGTTGGAACCGTCAATTTTATGAACGGGACACCGAGGTAGTAATTTTTTTGTTTTTCTACTATATTTTTAACAAAAAAACACTAAAGCTCCCTCCAAAAAATTGTATACTCCATTAATCTTTCACAATCTCCATTAATCTAAAAAAACAAAAAATTACTGTTTAGTACCATTAATTTTGTACTTAGAATTGTCGGGCACCTTCATTTTTTTTAGTGAAACTATTAATTAATTTTTAATAATAATAATAAAAAATAGTAGAGGTAGAAGAAAATTATACTTCGTAATAAATAATAATAACTAGTTTTAATATTAAAAACTTATAATAATATAGAGTAATATAATAAAAATGATGGTTTTTTGTTAACAAAAAATTATTAATATTAATTTTTAATATTAAAAATAATAATTTAGAAGAAGAAAATAATACTTTGTAATAAATAATAATAATAATAATACGTAGTAATAATATATTAAGAGTGATGGTTTTTTGTTAACAAAAAATAATAAGAATTAGGGTACAATTTTTTGGTGGGAGCTTTAGTTTTTTTGTTAAAAATATAGTAGTAAAACAACTGAATAATAATAATAATAATAATAATAATAATAATAATAATAATAATAATAATAATAATAATAATAATAATAATAATAATAATAATAATAATAATAATAATAATAATAATAATAATAATAATAGAAGGAGAAGAAGAAGAAATAAGGGTGAGTGGTGGGGGCGGGGTCTAGAAGATCGAAAGTTGAAAGGGGGGGAGGAGGAGGAGGAGAAGAAGAAGAACAAAAAATAAAAAAAAAAGAAGAGGAGGAGGAAGTACGAAGAAGATGGGATGGTGGTGTGGAATGATGATGATGATGATGATGATGGATGATGATGGTGGTGGTGCACTTAACAGAGAAAGGAGGGATAAATGGAGAATGGATGAAAAATCACTTCTTGGTATATTTTTTTATAATTTAGGGTACCTGAGAGTATATTTTAAAAATTATGGGTACCTGGCAGTTCTTGGCACAAAATAGGGGGTACCTGACAGCAATTTTTTGAGAAAAACTGAAAGGAGTTGGATAAAACTAGAAGAAAATGAAAATTTTGGAAGTAGTTGGAAAAAATTAAGAGTTGGGAAAAAATAGGAGTATTGAAATAATTATTATATTTTAATGAAGTTTAATTTTGATTTAAATAATTTACACTTATTTTTTTATGTCTTTTTATTTTGTATATGTTAATGGAGTATATTTTTGTCTCAAATAATATCTGTAATATTTGTATGACTCACACTTATTTTAACTTTTTAACTTTCTAAAATCAATGATAATAATAATAATAATAATAATAATAATAATAATAATAATAATAATAATAATATGACGAATATAGCCTACAAAAAAAACACTCCATACAGATTGAATCTTTCCATTTGACTTTTCTCAGTCAAAATATTCTATTTCAATATAAATGTAAAATTAAAAGTTTTTTGTGAAACGTAGTTTCAAAATATTAAAATTTTATAAAATATATCTATTTATAAATATTGATATTAATGGTCAGGGTGTTATATGAAAAAAGAGAAAATTCAATGAGAATATAAAATTCAGACGGAAAGAGTGAAAAATATACTCAAATACTTTTTTAAAGTAATTATTAAAAGAAACTGTAAAGAACTAATCTGGGTAGAAGAAACTGTAAAGAATTAGGTCATGTTCTCTTCAACTTAATTTTTTACCTATTATTTATACTTATTGGAAACAAATCAGATCAGAAATAGTTTTAAATCTAACTATATTCAGAACATATCAGAACTTATTCCAGTTGGATCAAATGAAGAAAACATGGCCTTACTCCGAGTAGAAGAAACCAGAAAGTGTTCGAACAAAACTAGAAACAGTTGAAAAAACTAAAAAACACTGGAAAGAATTCAAAAAAAAATTACTTCCTCCGTTCCGTTAAAATTTTCAACTTTTGCATCTTAAATGTCTCATAAAACATTTCAATTTAGCTCAAATGGCCACAAGGTGACCTTATTTTTCTTAAATCTAACTGAACAACCTTCAACTACCCGTTTTGATATTTCTCGAGCCTAACTCGTTTCAATTATCGACGTTTAACCTTGGTCAAACTTCCATAGCTTTCTTTTCCAAAACTAACAAACAGAAAATATTTTACGGAACGGAGAAAGTAGAAGTTAAATGTTGAAAATCAAAAGAATAGATTCAAAAAATAAAAATAAAACTACTCCAGTACTTCGTATTAAACTACGGAGTATGTATTTATAACACAATTTTGTTCACATTATATCACACCTATGTTTTTTACAAACGAAGCAAATGAATGAACCTCAACAAACAATTGGAAAAAGAAACAAAAGTGTGATGGTATAAACTTCAAACATACTCCCTCCCATCCAAAAAGAATGCCATAGCAAATTTTTTTGTTTTTTCTATTCATTGTATTTAAAAAATGGTATAAACATAAAAAATAAACTTACATATTTAAAAACTACGTCATAAGTTATACAAAACAAGAGGTGATAAAGAGTATTTTATCTTATCAAATAATAATAAAAAAACGCACAAATAAACAAAAGTTCCCACATGTTTAGAATAGTGAAATATGGCATTTTTTGGACGGAATGAGTACGATTTTTTATGTAAAAAGAATGGATGACAGCTCAAAACCACACACATTGAGTCGTTCACAGACTGCATACATTAGGTGGCCCGAGTGCTATTTCTGGAAAGCGGCGAGTCGGGCTCGGTTTTAGATGAGATAATTCGAGCCGAATCACCAGCGTCACATATCAAGACCGAATTTCCATGTTTGAGATGGATAGCCAAGTCGGGTTGGAGGTTATGGTACTCGTTCTTGACAAAAGCCGCGGCTTCTTCTGCTCGTTCTGGTTTTACCAAGGCCACACAACACCCTCTGAACCCTGCACCACTAAACCTTGCTCCATATACACCAGGAGCCCTTAGAAGGGTCTCGTAAAGTTGTATCAGCGGTTCACAACCTGGAGAAACAATACAAATCATGTTTAAAACTCACCGCCGCTTAGTTTTAGAAAATAATGATATTCACGTGCAACGATGGAACAAAGAAAATCTCACATGCAGATGGTATTATAGCATGTATAAGTCTTTTATAGGCCTGCAACCAAAAGCTGGAGCTAGTGGTTGAGGTTGTTCCTTAACATGGTATCAATCTTGTTGAATTGATATAGATGTTACAAGTTTGAGCCTCAATTTTCAAAAACTAGGGAGTAATGTTTATGGTACAACGCTCAAATAAAAACAGATCTCACCCGCAAGTGTGAGTGTGTTAGAGTATAAAATCTTTCAAATGCCTACAATAAAAAACTTGAGGTTGTGGTTGAGTTGGTTTCTGCTAATTTCGAGAAGATAACCTTGAAACAACCTAACTCCTTTCGAGTGGAGGGTAAGGTTTACAGTGGGACACCCTCTTATGCGACTTTAATTGGTTTGTTATTGTTGTTATTTTGAGAGGATAACCGATAAGGAGTGAACAACAACAACAACAACCCAATTGAATCCCACAAAAATAGGGACTGGGAGGGTGTGGGTACGCAGACCTCACCCCCAAACTCAAGCAACACAAAGGTAATCACGTATGTAGCCTCACCCTTATGTTTAAAACATAGAGCGGCTATTTCTGGATGACTTATGATGAGCGTCAAAAGTTGCATTGACTAACTACTAGTTCAATAAAGAGCCATTTTGCTTTATTCCATTATAAGCCAAAGCCAAAACATAGTGATATGTAGTAAATTAAGTTGAGAAAAATGCATATATACCACACTCGTAGTTTTCAATAGAACTTTTTCCAGATTCTGTGATGAGCTTCCCAAACTCCTCAATGTTTCCACACGCCCACGCTTCGAGTCCTGTAGTTTCAACTAAAGTGTCATATTACAATGCAGAGAATGGATGTGTAGGGAAGTGTATTGGAGCTTGCGGTAAAGAAATGTACCTTTGATAACTCGCTTATTTTCTGAGAAGTAATGCTCAGCTCTTCGTGCTACATTCCTTTCTAATTTATTCTGCAGAAATTTATTGTTAGACTTAAGGGTCGGTTTGGAGCACGGTAAAGTGTTTGGAAAAGAAAGTAGGAAGGAAAAAAGAGAAGATAATTGAAAGGGGAAAAAGTTTGGGAAAAACTAATAGAGACTCAAACTAAAAGCATTTAGTTTTATTTGTCCACACTCATTTCATTTATTTGATACTCTTTTTTTTGCCACTATGTTTACTTTGTGCTTTTGTGTTTGAGTCAAGGTCTCTTGGAAACCGTCTCTAAACACACACCCTCCCCCCACCCTAGTGTTGTGGAATTTTATTGGTTTTGTGGTTATTGTATGATAATAAAAAGACTACTTAATACACGGAGCACTATTTAAAATTTGTAAAAATCTAGTTAAATTTTATTTTCCTTGAAAATTTCCATGGTGAAACAATTCATAAGAAAATAACTTTCTTTAGCATTTCTTTTCATTTTCTTGACAATTTCCGAGATCCAAACATACAACCACATGAAAAAATCAAACCAGATATTGGATAATGACCACAGTCCTTATGATACATGTTTCGGGTGTCATAATATGACCCCGGGACACTAAAGTGCTTCATTGGACCCCAAAGCCCCACAAACCCTAGCACGCTGCACGCCCCTAACCCGTTTCGTCAATATGCTATACTGTTCATTGTTGCATATCAATGAAAGAATGGGGTTGAGGGTTAGGTGGTAGAAACTACTTTGGGGTCCCGTCCAATAAAACACCATAGGGTGATCAAATGAACGGTATCATATTATGACACCTAGAGTGGGTGTCAAAAGATCCCCACTCATTGGATACTTGTGGTGTCACAACAATTCACTTACCTTGTGAGCTTCATAATCTTCTTGCGTGACTGCATAGAGTAAGTTATTAAAATAATGATGAGCTTATATAACTCTATCCAATATCATAGCCAAGGTTAGTTATACTAACCATTAGATAGGATAGGTTCCACTATTTCACTTCCTGATGCCCTGCAAACAGTCGAAACACGACATGGGCCGGGCTTAAATCGCCTACAAAAATGTTAGGGTAATGGGACTGTCCAAACAAGAGAATTGAGTCTTACTTCAATAGGACTCTCGCAGCTTCTTGACACTCGGAGACTCGTTTATTGTATCCGGGGTTAGTTGTTAAGGCCTGTTTAAGGCCTGAGAATGCCAGCAATATCTTGTATGTGTTGCGGGCCTCTGTTTTTGAAGGATTGTGAGAATTTGAAGGTTGTATTAACTTGTGAGCTCTGGTCTGCAAAATCCCAGTCAAATATTTAAAATACTGGTTTTCAATTTTTTATGTTCACAATGGATCTATTCTTTATTCTGAATTTTTTTTATATTGACCCAAAATAAAAAATAACAACACAAAAGGATAAAGTGGTCTTTAAGGCAGAGAATCATTTATCTTTGCAGTATATTGACACATATGAGCACATTACCTTGCAATTTATGCAAGTTAGAGAGCCACGGTTGGAAAGCAAGATGGCCGACTGATCCAGTATGCCATTTTTTAGACCAAAATATTCATTTTCAATTATTCTGCAAGAAAGGAATTCACATTGCAAAGTTAAAAACTACCCAAAAAGGTGCACATTCATCCAATGAATGTTAGTAAGTTAGATAGTGTGTAGAGGGAACATAACATACCTATCATACTCAATATTTTCTGTGGGGGACACAGAGATATTATTTGCATTTTCTAGAGCCAACAAATACGCTACACCAACCTGTTAAATGTTGAAAGTGGTTAACATTCTCTGTCTTGATTGGATGTGCATTTGTTTAAACGGTTTAAGAAGAAATGATTTTTAGAATTAGTGGTTCTACGAAAAGCAATTCCACTATAAAACAGCATAACATTCGACATTTGTTAGAAGTACTTTTGATTGGAATTTAAAAAAAGAAACATTGATCTCAAAAGCAGCATAACACATTTGTAGGTTGGGTCTCTCAAAAGAAGTATATACTCCGTATGTGTTTTGATTTGGAAAAAAAATGAACTGTCATGACTTAAATAGACTTACTGCTGCAGAAGAACTGAGACCTGAACTGTCAAGACCTTCAGAACCACATATAAAACCAGTGATGCCCTACCAAAATAGTTGAAAATGATAATGAAACAACAGAAAATGAATGGAAAGGCAATCTTACCTCCAACGAATTGAAGAAATTGTTGGAGTAAATTTACACAATTCCAAAAAAAACAAGCACAAATTAAATTATGCAACAAAAGAACGCTATCTCACCTTATCCAGATGGTTTCCTTTCTTTTGTAACGCATATAAAGCACCTCGGACATAGTTTCCCCACTTGGCTTCTTCAAGCTCGGGTTTAGATAAATCCTTTGCACCATTAATACCATTTGATTTGGAAAAATGAATGGGGATTTGAACCTCATCAACCCTGAAATTAAAAGCTATAATGTCCATAATTTACTCCATATCATTTTCCGGGTGCGTGTCAAATCATCTTAGTGAAAATAAAATGGTGTTGTGTGGCCCATGAGAGCCATAATGTGAAGTGCTTTAAATAAAAAAAGGATATGTTTCCACTCACATATTGTGCAAGCAATGCAGCATAGGGGAGAAAAGAAAGAAAGAAAGAAAAATAAAGTTTTGTGTTTAATTTCTGAACATATGTAGATTGACCTACAAAATGTACCTGATTCTTACTTCTCCTTTGAACTGTCCAGATTGTAGATAGACCTACAAATGATATTTTTGTTGCCCATAAAATTACAAGAAAAAGAGTAAATTCCACAAATGGTCCTTTATATTTGAGCATATTCCACATTTAGTCCGCAAATGGTCCTCTATACTTGCCAATTTTAGTCATCTTTCCATCAAAGGTCCTCAAAATAATACACTAAAAAGGATTAAAAGTAGCAAAATTCCAAAATTATAAAGACTTTAGTTGGTATTTAATGACATAGAGAATAAACACTGAAAAATGTTCGGAGTTAATGTAGACCTCCAATGGAACTTCATAAAGTAGTAGACTACATGCGAAATATCCTTAACATTTACTTAAAAAACAGTACAAAGTATGGATTAGCTGCAAAATGATTGATGAAAACTATAGCAGATTAACAGTGGTACATAGAAATGAAAGAGAACAAGTGAAGAGTCATGCTGGTATATGTCATTCCATTTATTGAATATAAAATTTGTACCTGGGCATCGCTAGAGGGAACAAACCCAAGTAATATGCCGTGGCTGATTGTCATAGCTGTAACAGTCCCACCCTGAAACACATTAACAAGATTCACCCTTTAGTGCTTAATGAGATCCATCATTAATTCACATGCATTTTCAGAATTCCGACCTGATGGTCTATGTGAGCTCCCAGAGGACAAATCCTATAAGGTGACACGGCAAACCTTACTTCGTCTCCATCTCTGCCAGACATTTCCACAACCTTCTGTCTTACTTTGTCCAACTGTAGCATTACACATATAGTAGCACACTCAAACATTGCACAATGAACGTAAAAGTTTACTATTAAAATTAGAAAAGTTTGGTTAAAAACATTTTTCGGCATGAAAAAGTTTTGCTATTATAATTTCTGTGAATGAATTATTTTTCGGTCCAGCTGCAACTTCTAATTTTGGGGAGTATTCGCCCAAAAAATGTTCATTTTAAGACAGAAAATAGGGCAAAATATCCGATTTCTGCACATTTGGAAAACGGTATGGATCACATAATCCATATTTTCATTTAATATACACTTTCCATTATCCTCATAATCACAACTCATAGCCACTGAGGTCTTAAAATAGCAGATATGTACATGTAGTCATGGACAATCAACACATTGTTCACAAAAAGAAATAGAAATGTTTTAAAAAGAAAATTATAGGACACCCAAAAAAAGAAAGTCTAAATACTCTGTATCATTTTGGTATGGAGGGAGTTGGAAAGAATAATGAGATGAAAGTCAAATTTTCAACAGTTATGTCTACATGCATGGAAAATACTCAGTATCATAAAGCCTCTATTAACTCCTATGACTTATACAGTTATACTAGGTTCTAAAGACACTGTACACTTGTGCTTTCCTAATATTTTACTCTCCAGCGCAATAAATAAATAAATAACATAGGCCATGGTTTGTATTCAACTGTAAGAATAAGTTGTTTGTGATAAGTGTTTAAGAAAAAATTGTCTAGTAAAATGATGTTTATGATTCTTAATATAAAAAAACTCTAAACAAAAAAATGATGTGCCCAAATAGCATGGGAAACAAACTTTGGCCTAGTTCGGCATGGGATTATTAAATATTAGATGGAGTAAATTCCCAAAATAGTCCTTTGTAATAAGGGGTTTTCCCAAATTAGTCCTCAATAAGTTTTAATTACCTACGTGGTCCTCTATAGTTGAGATTTATTCCCAAAATAGTCCTTTGTAATACGGTGTTTTCCCAAATCAGTCCTCAATAAATTTTAATTACCTATGTGGTCCTCTATAATTGAGATTTATTCCCAAGATGGTCCTTCGTAAATAATGTTACTCAAATGAGGATTAATTGAGGATATTTTTTCTCTGCTAAATTTAGAATCAATTCTTAAAATAATCATTTATAATGAAGTGCTTTCCCAAAATGGTTTTTCTAATTAAAGATGTGTATTTGCTTTGAAATTTAAAAGATTTTTTTAAGTTTTATAAATGTATCTGGTTTATTTCTATGTAATTAGGTGTTTTCCCAAATCAGTCCTTAAATGATGATTAATTGGGAGATATTTTGGTATTTTGATCATCCAAATTTAAAGTATATTCTCGAAACAATCATTTCTGTACAACTAAATGTAAAATTTAAAAAATACATTGACTATAAATAATTTATGAATTATTTAAAACTTAAAAAAATCTTTTAAATTTCAAATCAAATACACATCTTTAATTAGAAAAACCATTTTGGGAAAGCACTTCATTATAAATGATTATTTTAAGAATTAATTCTAAATTTAGCGAATAAAAAATACTCACAATTAATCCTCATTTGAGTAACATTATTTACGAAGGACCATCTTGAGAATAAATCTCAATTACAGAGGACCACGTAGATAATTAAAACTTATTGAGGACTGATTCGGGAAAATACCTATTACAAAGGACTATTTTGGGAATAAATCTCAATTATAGAGGACCACGTAGGTAATTAAAACTTATTGAGGAGTAATTTGGGAAAATCCCTTATTACAAAGGACTATTTTAGGAATTTACTCTATTAGATGTTTGTATTAGTTGTTTAAGAAACTGTTTGATCAAATGAGTTGTATGTGTCAATTGTTTGAGGTTTCAAAGATGAAAAGTAATTGACCGAAAAATTGTCATTAAAAAGCTTGAAAAACAAACTTTTTGGGACTGGAATTTTGTTCCGAAAAGTTTAATAGCTTTTTGACCAATCATTTATCTCAAAAAAACTCATTTTCAACAAAAAGCAGTCCAAAAAGTAGTGCCAAAACCCTTTATGTGATTCAACTCTTAGTGCCTAATCATCAACCACAAAGAGCCACTCAAATACCGTAGTATATTTTTCCAAAAACTAAAATCTTATCTTAAAAATTGTTTTCCAAATGTTTGCCAAACACAAAAACAATGTCTCACTAGAAAGTATAGAGTAGAACCCAACAAGAACACACATTTAAGGTAATCATTACTCCCACACTCACTCACTCTAAAATAGTCATCGATTAATGTAAATCTTCTGATTTGGTTTTTTTTTTCTAATATCTAAATCTACTTTCTAATTCAATACAAATATCTAAATAACTTTTATTATTTTAATTTCAAAAAAAGGAGCATTCTATTTTAATTTTAAAAAAGTACATCTGCAAGACACAACCGGATGAATGCATATATCCATTTCAGAACACTGAAGTAAAGATTGCTCATTTATGAATTGAAATAGATGATGATGGGATCTTGAAGAATTACCATGGATCGAGAAGGCCAGGTCTCATGGGATCCAACCATATCCGATCGGGGAAATTGCAGAAACGGGATTTTCCTCTGCTCGGAGCGGAAAAATCAAAGTAGATTGTCGGCAAGAGGGTTTCCTCTTCGTAATTGTGGAGCAGCGTCCGTCCCAGCTGTGATCTGATGATGATGTTGATAGTGATCGTCCCTCGTCGTTCATCTTTAGATTTTGGATTTGGAAAACTCCTCTTCCTCCATTGATTTTTTTTTGTCTTATAATCAATCTATAATATTCCTTCATCACTCCATAAAAATTTAGGGGTATTTAATCAAGATTATGATAAATTATTTAAAATTTATAGATTTTATAAAATTTATGGATTATTTTAAAGGGAGCGTCTAAAATGACACCAGTTAATTATACACCAGTTCGTTTAGAGTACTTACGGTGCCCCGTTTGTAAAAAAGACGGTTTCTACCCCCTAACCCTCCCCAAAACCCCCACCCTTGCCTCCCACCCAGCCCCCCCTCCCGCCCCCTCCCTACCCTGGCATTACACAGCCAGGCAGTGTACTGCCAGGGTAGGGAGGGGGCGGGATGGGGGCTGGAGTGGGGGGTTTTGGGGAGGGTTAGAGGGGGTTGAAACCGTCATTTTTACAAACGGAACACCGTAGGTACCTCAAACGAACTGGTGTAATAAAATGACACCAGTTGCACTGGTGTCATTTTAGACTTACTCTATTTTAAATATATGCAGAGTTAGATAAATTGTAATGTATTTTATGAACGAGATTATATAGGATTCTATCATGTTATTTGTAATCAATTGATCATTTATACATTTCATGTATATGTAAATTCCCCACAAATAATTTGGCTTCCTTCGGCAATTCTGTGTACTCGCTGGAATCTTCTGCAAACACACTACCACTCTCTCTGGCATCCCCGACCACCACCAAAATCTCTCCTCGTTCTTCACCCTCCCCAACCTCAGTCTCCATCCACATTTTGTACCCAAAAGTAGCATCGTTGAAATCTCCGTCTCCGTCCTGTTTATATAAACATTATGGAGTATAAAGTTAAAAAGCAGGTAAAACGCAGAATAAAACATAGAAAATATATCAAAATATTAGTTTTATGTTTTTATTTCAGAATTAGGACTTAAAATGTATTCACGTTACCAATCATGATCATTTACATTACGTAAAATACACATCTACAGTACTATATTACCACAATGCAAATTCCTATTTAGAGAATAAAAAATGGAACTCCTATTTAGGGAATAAAATATTAGTGCAAAAAATTTTACGCTAGTATTTTATACCAAGGTAAACGAATGAAATGACGGTACAAACATGTGGTGTACAAAATAAGGTACATTCCTTAGTCTAGAAGTAGCTTTATTTTTCCAAAAGAATATTCTATTTTTCTTTAAAAAGTTTATCTTGCCTTACTCTCTTTTACCTATTTAACTTATCACATCATTTCTATTCAATATTAATTTACTTATTAGGTAACATTCAGCTTTTACTCAATATATTCAAAGACGATATTATATTGGGAATTCAACTTCAAAATAAACTCTGCTTATATTTGTCAAAAGTCAAAATTAGTTTATGCGTTGATGATAATTTGAGCTAGATAGCACTACATGTTATACTTCCTCCATCTCATCAGAAAAATCTTCTTGTTTTTACATTTTTGTCAATTATTTGATTTCCTTTTACTAAAAATTTAATATTATTTAAATAAAAAATTGATATATCGATCAAAATTATATCTTAAAATGAATCTAGTTAGTCTAAATTTACAAAAAAAATATCACTATTTAACAAAGGCAAATTTACCTAAATAGGACTAAAACATAACGACTTTCTCAATATAGAAGCATATAAATTTAAAATTGAGAGTAATTAATGATTAAAGTTTATCGAGTTTGACTCGAAAAAGTCAAACTTGAAGAATACTTTGAACGGAGGGAGTATATAAATATGAGGTAATAATGTTATAACACTCTTCTGTTCATACTATATCACACCTAAGTTTTACAAAGAAATACAAAGCAAATGAATGAACCTCAACAAACAATTGGAAAAAGATGCAAAAGTGTGATGGCATAAATAAACTTCAAACATACTCCCTTCATCTAAAAAAGAAAGACGTATTATAAAAAACGAAATGAATTTTTTAGCTTCTTAATTCATTTTATGTAAATATTAGTATAAAAATAAAAATAAACTTACATATTATCATAAAACCACGTTTAAAAATCTATAAAACAAGAGACTATAAAAACCTTTTACCTTATCAAATACAAAATGAAATCGCATAAATAATACTCATTCTATTCACCTGTCAAATAAAAAATGCCTATATTTGTGGACATATAGAGCAATAATGCTTATTCTATTCTCCCTTAGTTTTAAGGTCATTCTCTTTGAGTGACCACGAAAGAGTCTTCAATTGGAACACCAACGATGTTTCAATCGTTAAATTAATAGTTCCTACCTCCTTCCCTGGGTAGACTCCATCACCCCGTCTCAACCCCAACTTATCTCCTAGCCACGTCAATTATACCTCACAGGTTTAGTTGACTTTGAGGTCAATATTTTTTACACCAAAACAAACTATACTCACAAGGAGTAATTGATGTGGGTAGGGGATGTGTTGCGATCAAGACTGGGTTGAGAGTTTACGGGGGATTAGAAAGTAGGAACTATTAATTTTGTGAACGCGGCACTGTATGTGTCTATCGTCTTTCGCGGCCACTCAAAGAAAGTGGTCATATAATTGATAGAAGAAGAGGTAGAGAAAGATGGAAAACTTCGAGCGTTCCCGAACTCCAAGAAAAGAGAGACGAGAGATTAAGATAATTCTTGATTATTAATTGATTGAATGATAATGATACGGGATTACAATATATAGAGATGAGACGCCACACCTACATGACCTAATGGGCTCGGGCCCATACAAAAACCCTAATCTATAAAATACTGATAAATCATAATAACTAACTACTAATTAAATAATATAACTAATTAAAATATTCTAATTAACTATCTGTATCATTCTCACCCCTTAAAACCCACCTTGTCCTCAAGGTGGAGGCTCCCACTCGTACTTTAAGACTGGAGAAAGAATGTCGAACCAAAGGAGCAGTCCACTCTTTGAATCTTCTAGTATCTTGGATCTTGGAGCAAAGTGATGGAATTATGGAAAGGTGAGACAAGACGCAGAACATAAGTAGTTGCTCTCGGTGAAACCAGGTGCTCTGTCTTGACCACTTTGACAAGCTCAAACAACTTGATGGTGTCAATCAACATAGGTGCGTGTGCTTGTTTACCATCTGCATCTGTCACTTTGTCAACACTTTTTGGAATAACATATTCTGCAATGACCACACCAGCTGAGGTAGAAAATTCCTGAAAAGTAGGATCTGACTAGTCGACATTAGCAACATCTTCTGCAAGAGGAGCTTCATTTTTGTCCACAACATTGGACCTCCCGTCATCTTTGTTTATTGCTTCATGCCCGGTGTCCACTTCATCTCCAACTTGTGAGTCAACTCTTGATTCTTCCTTGGATGCGTGATCTTGTGCTTCAGCGTTTTGCTCAATTACTGTAGAGACCACATTTGGCGCATATGGCGGAGTGTCAATGAGAATTTTTATAGCGGCCAACATGTTTGTCTTAAAGTTTCGTAACTCCCAAGGAATCAAACTCAGCAAAATTGGGGGACCACGAACCAAATCTTGTATTCAGCAAGAGATTTCGACATCAAACGCGTACAAGTCAGAGTCATAATTTGGCTGACCAGTAGTATGACGAAACGACCAGAGCGTCTTTATAAGTTCATCCACATGATCATAAACTCCACACACTCCTTCGTCTAGATCAATTTCTCCATATAGAACATCTTCAAGCAAACCAATAAGCGCGTCCAATGCATTGGTACTCATAATCAAAATCTCTAACCGTGCAAATTGGGCCTCCATTCGTAATAAAAAATTCGACTTGATTTTGGGCGGCACAAGTTTAGTGATTTTGGCCTCAATAATTTACTAAATTTTGCTCTCTACGAGCAGCGGAAAGGGCAACTCCTTTGACGGCTTGTTGCGACAGTGGTGATCTTCTACGGCGGTGATAGAGGCAGTGGACGGCGGCGCTAATTCAGGGTGGAACCTCAATTCTCTGATCTACAACTGAAACAAAGTGGATGGGATTTGCTAACGCAATTCACGGCAGCGACGAGGTGCGCGACAGTGAAGCAATTTCTGGTCGGCGGCAATGAATCTGGCTCACAAGCACAACTTTTTTTAAATAAAATCAAAATTGGAGTGGGGTAGGTGGTGAAAAATCAAAACGGTAGAGACGATAACAGATCTGGCCAAGGTTGGAGTTGAAATCACGATTTGGGTGGGCGGCCTTATCCTCAACTTGATTCCAAATTGTCACTGATACGTCTGCGATGTTTGATGCGGCACCTCCAATTCTTCTCTGCTAGAGAATTCCTTCAACGGCTGCAAGGAAGAATTTCACTTTTTGTGGTACTTTTTGTTGGCAGGCTCAAGAGATCAGTGGATAGAGGAAATTCACCCTTTTTTGTGTGGAGTTCAAGTGAAAGAAATTTGGATCGGTGACGGATCGGCGGTGGGACGACAATCAGGGAGATTGACGGTGTATTTTGTGTGGCGGCGAAGCAGGTTCTTGGTGATTTTTTTTTGGGATTTTTTTTCTTCCTCTCAACGAGAGCACCAATTGATACGGATATCGTATCGGATAGGGAAGAACTTCGAGCGTTCTTCAAGCTCCAAGAAGAAGAGGTAGAGAAAGATGGAAAACTTCGAGCGTTTCCAAACTCCAAGAAAAGAGAGACGAGAGATTAAGATAATTCTTGATTATTGATTGATTGAATGATAATGATACGGGATTACAATATATAGAGATGAGACTCCACACCTACATGACCTAATGGGCTCGGGCCCATACAAAAACCCAAATCTATAACAAACTGATAAATAATAATAACTAACTACTAATTAAATAATATAACTAATTAAAATATTCTAATTCACTATCCGTATCATGATGATGATGATGATAATAATAATAATAATAATAATAATAATAATATGAAGAATATAGCATACAAAAAATACTCCCTTCATCCGGATTAAATCTTTTCATTTGACTTTTCTAGTTTCTCGCTCAAAGTATTCTGTTTAAAAAAAATACTCCCTTCAACCAAATATGTCTCCAAATTGGGTGCCTCTCAACAGGCACCACCCAGCCAGGCATCAGGACGCTGTGAAATTAAGCATCCTACAACAGTATGATCTTGAGACGACGAAGAGTACACAGAGCACAATCTATGTACAAGAAACTAGGGAGTATTTTCCAAGATGAACAAGTATCATTTTAAAATTTAAAAGCATGTATTTTCCTCTACTCAATTTTGTAACACCCGCCTTCCGTGGACCCGGTTCACCCGCGACCCAACAGACCGGTAGGGTTACATGGATCTGATGAATAGTGTGTTCCGAAACCATCTTGATCAGTTTGTTGTGGTCTTCATTGATGACATCTTGGTGTACTCCAAGACACAGGAGGAGCACGCCGAGCACCTACGCATTGTTTTGAGCATTCTTCGGGAACAGCAGCTTTATGCCAAGCTGTCCAAGTGCGAGTTCCGGCGAATTTCCAGCCAGTGAGATTGTAATTCCGGCAACTCAAATCCTGCGAATTTCCAGCCAGTGAGAAATTCCGGCGATCCAAATCAAGCATTCTATTCCCACACCAAGGTATAAGAATCGAAGAGTTCTAAAGGAGATGAAGAAGATGATGATGAAGATGAAAAAGATCTGAAGAATCCTTCGTCGATTCACAGATCTGAATCCGGTTTTTCCAGATCTGACGCACAAGAAGTACTACCTCCGTCCCATTTTAATTTGCATGTTTGCCTTTTTTCTCCGTCCCAAAATAAGTTGCATGTTAGTTGTTTTCATAAACTTTTAAGAGTAAAAAACTTAAACTACCTCTAAAATATGTCACTTTTTTCCACTTTATCTTCTCATTCATCGTTATCACTCCTAAAAAGTACTGACAATTTTGAAAAATCAACTCTATTTTTTATTTTCCTTAAATATGCCCAAAAGTCGAAACAGACAAGAAGAAGAAGAAGAAGAAGAAAAATCAGAAGGAAATGAAGAAGATGAAGAAAAGAAAATTCAGAAGGGGGAAGGGGGAAAGAATAAGGAAAAATCTGAAGAAGAAAAAAGAAAAAAAATGAAAAATCAGATGGTGGAAGAAGAAAAGAGAGAGAAGGAAATTAGAAGAACAAGAAAAAAGAGAGAGAAGGAAAGAAGAACGGAAGAGAAGGAAAAAAAGAAAGAAGAAAAGGAGAGAAGAAAAGTAAAAGGTACTAAAGGGTATTTAAGTCTTTTCGATAAAAAAAAGTTACCAAAAAAGAAAACGGACCTTTAATTGTGGACATCTAAAAAAGGAAAGTGGGAATTTTAATTATGGGCGGAGAAAGTATTATTATTGACAATATTGCATTGAATGTTATTTAGATGTTATTGGCTTATTGAATGTTGATCAACCGCAAACTGAAAGAATTGGAAAAAGTGGAACACAAGTTAGAGTGATGGATATTTGCCTTGAAGATTTAGAGTACACCTAAAACTGATTTCTTTTCCACTTTACCTTTCATATTATTTTATATCCATTTGTGAAAACTGACATAAAAATGCAGTGGGGACTGGGGAGAGAAGTTCTTGCACCTTATGGAGCTCGTATGTTGATCAGCTCTTAAATTTCCTCAAACAAGAACCGCTGCATCCGGTTGTTTCTATTATGCAGTTTTGTAAAGGCACTGTTTTCCTAGGTATTACAAGAAATAAACACTTATTGACCTTAGAATATTATAAACACATCTAAAGGAACTGTTTTTCAATGTATTACAAGAAATAAACACATTTAATAGAAGAGACATTCATACTGACAAGTACATTAACTGCTATGCAGAGATGAACAAGGCATCAACCTATTTCGATGTTACAAAACTCATTTTGGATCAGGAATTCTCACCTATTTTGGAGTTCAAAAAACAGTAAGAACACACAGCGCGTCCTCCATCCTGGCATTCCCATTAGGCTTGGTCGCCTTCTTCTTCTAGGATCGCCTTACTTTCTTTTTTTTCCCTGAGAGCCCGCAGGTCCAGCCTTCTCGCCTACGGGTACCCCGGTTGCGTCTTCCACCACAATCTCGCGATTGGGCGTCAGTGCCGCCAACACCTCCTTGAACTTCTCAGCCATGATCCCAACCCTCTGAATGAAGGCCTCCGCCTCTGTCGTGCTGATAGGAGGGTGCCGGCCTCCGGTGGCGCTGTTTTCGCCCTGGTGGGGGGCTCCGGTTCCAGCATTGGCATTGCTGCGTGTCTGCACCATCGTCTTCTTGGAAGGTTTTCTCTGAGTATGATTCTCGAGCTCTCAACAAAAGCACCAATTTGAGGGACAATAAACTCACCAGACGATCTGATTCAGATGAACGGATCGTAAGAAATGAATTAAGAATAAGAACTTGAGAATTATGTGTATTTTATTAGCTTGATTCCGCTTCAGTTCTCCCTTTTCGGGTCTCCTCTATTTATACCTGGGTTCTAGTGTTACGACGAATGTTGAACCCACACATACCGATGGTGCCCCGCGGGTGGAAGGAAATGAGAACGAAGATTCGGACGAAAGGACTACGGGGGACGAAGAGGTTCAGACTGGGGATGCACAGGGAGTCCGCCGGGGTGGTCGGCTTAGGCAACCTCCGGTGTGGCAAAAGGATTATGCTATTTAATATCATTCATTATTTTATTTTAGTTATTGTATTTTAGATTTTCCTAGGTGAGCGAAATTATAAGCTCCTTCGAGGGTTTCTTTGCGGTTCTTTACCTCGTCGCTTTTCTTGAACCGCCAGGTTAGATAACGTAGTAATTTAGGGTGAAGGATTAGGGTTTGCCATATTATTATAAATAGGGATTCGTTGTATCTCCCTACCATAGAAGAAATAAAATAATAAACCCTTCCCTCTCTTGGTCTCTTCCGCCGCAAGAACTGCGGCCTCTCTCTCTCTCTCCCTTCGCCCCACCTTCTGGAGTTCGGAGGCACTCGAAGCCTTCTCAACGTGATACACTCGTATCATTTCTGCTCTTGTTGAACAACATGTCTTCTGATCTCACCACCATCACCGAACAATTGGCCGCTTGGGATGCTCGCTTTCAAGAATTACAGGAGGCCATTACCGACAACGCCAAGCAATTACACCAGGAATTTGAGCTGCGTTTGGCTTCCCAGGCCACTAGGCTTGATGCTCATTATGCTAGGGTTGAAGGGTTGCTGTTGGCTACACAGGGGAGACAACCATATATGCAGTGGCCTCATGGCGGGGGGTCTTCTTACACTCCCAAACCTAAATTGGAGTCACCAAAGTGCGACGGATCTGATCCCATACGATGGCTCTACAAGGTAAATGAATATTTTGCATTCTACGAGACTCCACCCGAGGACCGTTTGCGGTGTGTGGCTCTCATGCTCGAGGGACCGGCAGCGGACTGGTTCCGGTGGTGCATGAAGAACAATCTTTTAGATGGTTGGGAGGATTTCGAGGATAAATGTAAACGCCGATTTGATCCGGATCAGTACGTTGACTATTTTGGCCAGTTAGCCAAGCTTCGTCAGTGCGGGACTGTTATGGAGTATCAGCAGGACTTTGAAAAAGTTTTGCAACACATTACGGGCGCAAACGAGGAAATTCTGATCTCTTTGTTCCACGCCGGGCTGCGGCATCATTTGCAACAGGAGATCACTATGCTTAAACCCACCACGTTGTCCGCATCGTTTGCCATGGCACGCGAACTAGAAGCGAAACATATGGCCCTCGTTCAATCTTTCCAACAACGGACGCCTTTCGCGCCCTCCAGTGGGGTACCGCGAGGACCACCCCAAGGCCTGCGGGCATCATCTACGGCACCACTCTTGCCGACTCCGCCGAAGCCTGCGCCCACAACTATGCCAAACACTGTCCGTCGACTCACACAGGCTGAAAAGGAGGCCAAGGATGCAAAGGGCCTATGCTACAATTGCGACCAAAAATGGTCTCGCACACACAAGTGTGGCCGTTTCTTGATTCTTTGTGGGGAGGACGACGACGATGACAACTCGGGACCTCTAGCCACGGATGAATTAGTTGTGACAGCGGATATTTCTAGCCTCAATAACTTTGTGGGCCTTCAACCCCCGCGGTCATTACGCTTGATGGGGCGTGTCGGAGCTCAGGATGTTCGCGTGTTAATCGATGGGGGTAGCACCCATAATTTTATTCACCCGGAGGTCGTTGCCAAGCTCCAATTACCCATCACCGCCGTGCCTCCATTCCGGGTGTATGTGGGGAACGGGGACGCCATGCCATGTATGTCACAATGTGTAGGGGTGTCCCTCCTCATGCAAAATCATTCCTTTGTGGTTGATTTGTTTGTTCTCCAAATTCACGGGCAAGATCTTGTCTTGGGCGTCCAATGGTTACAGCAGCTCGGCAAAGTATCCCAAGATTTTGCCCAATTAACACTGGAATTCACTTGGGCATGGCAGCAGATACAGTTACGGGGCGACACCACACCTAAGCAAGTGTCTTTTTCCATGTTCAAGGCTTTAAGTGGTGGACAACAGGTTGTAGCTTTTTATGAAATGTTGCCTATTTTATGCAGTAGCCATGCAGAACCAGAGAGGACCAGCGAGGTGGCCGAAACGAAACCAGCGCTAATTGCAGATTTATTGGACTCCTTCTCGGCCATATTTGAGTTACCCACGGGTCTTCCGCCGCACCGCATGGCCGACCATCGCATCTTTTTGCAGCCCGGGAGTGCCCCAGTAAATGTTCTACCTTACCGTTACCCACACTATCAGAAGGGTGAAATTGAGCGACTCGTCAAGGACATGCTCGACCAAGGATTGATACGGCCGAGCCGCAGTCCGTTTTCTTCACCGGTGCTTTTGGTTAAGAAGAAAGACGGTACGTTTCGATTCTATGTCGATTATCGTGCCCTAAATGCAATCACCATCCCGGATCATTTTCCCATCCCTACGGCCGATGAGTTGTTTGACGAGCTCGGACACGCCCGTTATTTCACCAAATTGGATCTCCGGTCGGTTTATCATCAAATTTGCATGGCGGAGAAGGATATTTACAAGACGGCATTTCGAACTCATGAGCGGCACTACGAGTTCCTCTTAATGCCGTTTGGGTTGACCAACGCCCCGTCCACATTTCAGGCATGTATGAATCAGTTGCTGGCCCCGTTTCTTCGCAAGTTCGTTTTGGTTTTTTTCGACGACATCTTAATATATAGCTCCACCTTAACGCTGCACCGTGATCACTTACAACGGGTGTTGGGCGCACTACACGCCCAGGTATTCTACATTAAACGCTCCAAGTGCTCCTTCGGCCAAGCTTCTATTGAGTATTTGGGGCATGTGATCACAGCAGGGGAATTACATGCGGATAAAACCAAGATCCAGGCCATGGTGGATTGGCCGCTACCCACGACCCTACGCCAACTTCGAGGATTCCTTGGCTTGACGGGGTACTACCGCCGCTTTGTATGTAATTACTCCCACATAGCCGCCCCACTTACAGATATGATGAAAAAGGACTCGTTTCGGTGGCATTCGGGAGCTACTCGGGCTTTTGAGCAATTAAAGGAAGCCATGTCTACTGCCCCCGTCCTTCGGTTACCGGACTTTGCCGCCCTCTTTGTTATCGAGACGGACGCGTGGCCACGGGCATTGGGGCCGTATTACTGCAACAAGAACAGCCCATTGTTAGAATAAGAGACCAACGCTAGAGGGGGGTGAATAGCGTTTGATCGTAGAAATCGCAGGAATTAAAAATTCAAGAGAGAAGTAAATAAAAGAGTAAGAAGCACACCGAATTTTACCCTGGTTCACCACAACTTGTGGCTAATCCAGCCTCCCGAGAGACTCTCTTGAGCTACACTACTATCTCGTTAAGCTTGCGGGTTCTTAACAAACCGTTACAACTTGAGAGTTCGAGTCACACGAACCTCAACGAATCCTTCAAAGGAAACAGCCCTTCCTTTGAATCTACCGAGAGAAGTACCTTCTCTCAAAGTGTCTAAGAACACAAATACACTCAAGAACGAGACTCTCTTATAGAGTAGATTATGAGTAAACTAAGTATGCTCAAGAACAACTCAACCTTCACACAAAATGGCTCTAGCAAGCTATGGAAAATAATGATATTTGAATGCAATGAAAGTATGAATGTTGTGAAGTGAATTGGTGAGAAAAGCAGACCCAAACACCCCTTTTTATAGTGCCAAAAAAGGCTCCAACGGACCAATGCATTAAAGGGGTGATTGGCTTGATTTAAGGGATTGAATAAATTTGGGATCTGCAGGATATTGACATTACCCATCGCTGGTAGGCCAATTTTCTTTCAGTTTTGAAGCCAACGGTTACCTACCCATCGATGGGTACAAGCTTCCCATCGTTGGGTGGGAGGTTGACTTCCAAACAAGGAAAGAATCAACCTTAAATGACTTCCAACGGTCATGCCTTCCCATCGATGGTTTAGCCTTCCCATCGCTGGGTTCCCATCGGTGGGTAAAGCTTCCCATCGCTGGGTAAGGGCATTCTGCCTAGTGATAATATTGGACCAAGGCTTGAACAGCGATGGGTAGAGCTTCCCATCGCTGTTTGGCATGGTTCTGGAAGTTGGTTTGGCTAAGGGGCTACTTACCCATCGATGGGATGTTCTTCCCATCGTTGGGTGGGTGGTTAGCCAAAAACCTGTGGTTTTTGCCTTAACCACGGCCTAGCCAACCGATGCAAAAACCGACTGAAAAAACCAAGGTTCTCCAAAATAAAAACCAAGTGTTTAAAACACTTATTTGATGTATTTGGCTAAGAAATCAAGTGAGACACTTTAAAAATCACTTCATTTGATTAAAAACCACGGCTAGCCAAGTTTACGCCGTTTTGCGTGGTTTTTGTCAAACGACTAAAAAACGAGGGATGGTTTTCAAAGTGTTTTTGTTGGAGAACCGTTTAAACATGCCAAAGAGTGAAAGCAGATCATAAAATGCTGAAAACCACTTGGTTGGTTCGGATGCCAAAAACCAAACCCGACAACCGAAAGCCGAACGCTGGTTTCTGAAAGCCGAACACTGGATGGCTTGGTTTTTGGTTTGGGCGAACACCAAGTGTTTTTAATCACTTAAACAAGTTTAAAACCATTTTTATGATGTAAGAAATGCAATGAGAGTTTTTAGCCTAAAGAGCCAAGGTGTAAAGATTGGGTCGGTCTTGATCACAATAAAGACCGACTCAATACTATGATTAAGGTCTTCGTTCTTGGTCTTCGTTTAGCTCTTGCTCTTATCTTCGTTCTTCGCCTTATATATTCAATGTTCGACTTGATCACGGCGGTTTGGCATTATCAAAACCTGTTACAAAAACGAACACGGCTTTAGTACGAAAACGTGACAAGCCCGTGTTTCAACACCCATTGCGTATTTTAGCAAAAAACTCGGCCCCCATCGCCTCGCCGCTTCTACATACCATAAAGAACTCGTGGCTATCGTCGAGGCGGTCCAAAAGTGGAGGCAATATTTATTGGGTCGAGAGTTTCTCATTCGGACAGACCAACGCAGTCTGCGGGAACTCCTCCAACAGGTGGTTCAAACCCCAGATCAACAATATTATGTCCGGAAATTAATGGGGTTTCGCTTCCGAATTGAGTATAAGACCAGGGCATCTAACCGTGTGGCAGATGCTCTCTCTCAACGTGAGGAACCAGCAGATCTGGCAGCCTCCTTTATGCACTACTCACATCCGGTTCCTCAGCTTATGGACGAGATTCGGGGAGAAAATACCACTCAAGCTGACCTCCAGGAGCTACACAGTTTGGCACGAGAAAACAAATTGCCGGCCGATTATTCTGTTGCAGACGGGCTGCTCTTCTATAAACGGCGGATTTGCATCAGTAAGTCCTCAGCCATACGTACGCAACTACTCCGTGAGTATCATGATTCTCCTTTGGCGGGCCACCCCGGGATACATCGGACTTTTTACCGGTTAGCTATGCATTTTTATTGGCCCAACATGCGTCGCGATGTTCAAAACCATATCGCCGTGTGCTCGATTTTTCAAGCAACCAAATATTCTACACAGCCCCCAGCGGGACATTTACAACCTCTTCCTATTCCATTGCAAGTTTGGGATGATATATTCATGGACTTCATTACGGGATTACCCGCCTCTCGAAGACACACGGCCCTTTTGGTGGTTGTTGATCGGTTATCCAAATATATTCATTTAGGGCCGCTCCCGACGGATTTTGATCCACCCCGTGTGGCGACGTTGTTTGTTGACATTGTCGTCAAACACCACGGGTTTCCGAAAAGTATTGTTTCGGACCGGGACAAAAATTTTCTAAGTCGCTTCTGGCAACACACGCTCCGTTTGAGTGGGACAACTCTGCAAGTTAGTACAGCGTTTCATCCACAAACCGACGGGCAAATAGAGGTTATGAACAGAGCAGTTGAACAATATCTTCGAGCCTTTGTCATGGACAAACCTAGCCGTTGGACTGCCCTCTTGCCTTGGGCTGAATTTGCACTAAATACGAGCTACCATTCGGGTTTAAAGATGAGTCCTTTCTAGGCATTATATGGGAGACCACCGCCGTCCATTCTGCCGTACATTCCCGGTGAGTGTGTGGTGCCCGCGGTGGATACTTTGTTGACAGAACGCACCATCTTACTACAGCGCCTTAGGGAACATCTTTTAGACACCCAACAGAGCATGCAATCGGCCGCTAATTCCCATCGCCGTGACGTCCAGTATGCGGTGGGAGAATGGGTATGGTTGAAATTACAACCATATCGTCAGCATTCCGTCGTCCGCCGGAGTCACCAGAAGCTATCTCGTCGTTTTTATGGGCCGTTTCGCATCTTGGAACGGATTGGTCAGGTGGCGTATCGTCTTCAATTACCGGCTGGTTCGAGAATTCATCCTGTGTTTCACGTATCACTGTTGCGACCCTTCAAAGGAGACCCCCCTGCCATCAACCCACGGCCCTTACCACCAGACCTCTTGGATGGTCGCCCTCCGTCTCAACCGGTCTGCGTTCATGACCTACGGACCACATTGGTCCAAGGTAAGGAAGTACGACAAGCTTTAGTGGAGTGGTCGGATGGTGGGTACGTCGATGCCACGTGGGAACCAATTGACATGCTTCGACGTCATTATCCCGAGTTACACCTTGAGGACAAGGTGGTTTTGCAACCAGATGGGAATGTTACGACGGATGTTGAACCCACACACACCGATGGTGCCCCGCGGGTGGAAGGAAATGAGAACGAAGATTCGGACGAAAGGATTACGGGGGACGAAGAGGTTCGGACTGGGGATGCACAGGGAGTCCGCCGGGGTGGTCGGCTTAGGCAACCTCCGGTGTGGCAAAAGGATTATGCTATTTAATATCATCATTATTTTATTTTAGTTATTGTATTTTAGATTTTCCTAGGTGAGCGAAATTATAAGCTCCTTCGAGGGTTTCTTTTCGGTTCTTTACCTCGTCGCTTTTCTTGAACCGCCAGGTTAGATAACGTAGTAATTTAGGGTGAAGGATTAGGGTTTGCCATATTATTATAAATAGGGATTCGTTGTATCTCCCTACCATAGAAGAAATAAAATAATAAACCCTTCCCTCTCTTGGTCTCTTCCGCCGCAAGAACTGCGGCCTCTCTCTCTCTCTCCCTTCGCCCCACCTTCTGGAGTTCGGAGG
Source organism: Cuscuta australis (assembly GCA_003260385.1). Classification (NCBI taxonomy): domain Eukaryota; kingdom Viridiplantae; phylum Streptophyta; class Magnoliopsida; order Solanales; family Convolvulaceae; genus Cuscuta; species Cuscuta australis. The sequence goes on from NQVE01000114.1 coordinate 1,745,878, forward strand.
CACTCGAAGCCTTCTCAACGTGATACACTCGTATCATCTATACAACTAAGGTAATACATAATCAAGGGAGTCTATCCCGTTAATGGCGCGATCCTCTTTTTCCGGCCTCGTCCCTGCCATTTAGCTCCATCTTCTTCTCCGGATTGACTCTGCCAGCTATTCTTGGGCTGGAGTTGACTGGGCTGAGCTTCACGGGCCGGCCCAGGCCCTAGGATCTCTGGTGTGCCTGACCCGCATCCTTTTAAATGGTGCAATTGGGCCATCCGCTGGATATCGGCCCATCACTACCTATACATGATAGAATAACGATAAAACAGTTGGCCATCAGGGCACAACTCCAACAGTCAGGACACAGTAACATATTCTGATTGTTCTCCTTTAAGTGATTTAACATATTTAAGCCCGTATAACAAAACCCGCATTCCCATTGAGAGAAGCGCTCATGAACTTTCTTTCATAGACAAACATCGAATGAAAACAGAACATGCTCCATGGGATCATGAATTAAATGTTCTGTTTCAGTTTTCGATAATTGATTAAAGTTATTTTCAATTTACTTTTATTTGAAAATTGTGTTGGAAATAAAACATAAAGCTTACATACCGGGTATTTAAAAACTAAATAAAAAAAATTTATGACACAACTGCATTATTTTATCAAATGAGTAACAAAATAAGTAAAAAAATTAAAGTTTAACTGTGCAAATAATAAATAAAAATTTAATTTGGAACAAAGAGAGTAATAATTTTTATGTGAAACAATCATTCAAATAATTAAAATGAAATTTTTAAAAAGTACTCCTTAATGATTTATACAATAAATATGACTATTTTTTTAAAAAAGAAAAGTGCATATTTTTATTGGGTAGATGAAAAAGAAAAGTAAGATGTTTTTTGTGAGATGTAAGGAGTATAGTATATTTTTAGGGATAAATAACTCACTCCAATCAATTCAATGAATAACCTCATTTAATACACAATAGAGCAAGTAAACTTAAAACATACAAAGCAAATAACATGTAAACCTAATTTTTATACCTAAAAGGAAAAAAATTAATTTATTAGATAAAAAAGAAGAAATACTTTAAAGTTGGATGCCGAGACCATTGGGGGCACTCTCTTATTTTTGAATGGCACCAACAATATAAATCAATTCTTTTTGGTTTTTCTAACTTAGCAATAGGATTTGATTGGGGGCATTAGCCCCCAATACCTTACACATGGATCTGCCCCTGCTCTTAACTCTTTTAGCATCTTGACTGTACTTCGTTCAACTGACGTGACATAACCCATAATGTAGTCGAGCATACTACTAATTGTTGGAATTTGTTTTTGATAAATTGGACATTTTCAGACATAAATTCGGTAGGGTCCACAAAATTATTTTTCGAAATAATTATGGACGTTTAATATCGTAAGTAAGACGAATGTCTTGACATATTACACGCCATAAAACGGTGCTCGGGTGAATGAGAAATTAATTCTCAAAGTTGAATATGAGGGGTAAGTAAAAAAACTCTTGTCCCACACCGGTTTTTGAACCTTTCATATTCTCATATTTAAGCTTAGGCATTTAATTGAGCTTATGAAAGGAACAAGAAGAGAACTCCTCGCGCGCCACTGCCTACGCCGTCCGTCCGGCTCGGCACGTCACGAGCGCGTGCGTCGCGTCGGGTAAGGGCGTGGCGAGGCGCGTCGCGCCCGTGTCTGCGGCGTGGCGGGGACACTTCGTGATTAACGAAGTGCCGTCCAAAATGAGCATGCATGCAGTTACGAAAGAAGAGTCACTGAACTCCTCGTAATCTCCGTCTGGTCCAGCGAAGAGCCAAATTCCTCTCCTATAAAAGGAGGGATTGGCTGCAGAGATGAGTACACAAGCAAAAACTCTCTCTCTGTAATACGTATCCTCTTCCGACAATTCCCCAGTTTCCGATCATCTTCTCCGGTAGTAACGTCCTGTCATTCTCGTTCGTCAGTGCACGGTTCTACCGCCCTAAGCCTTGCACGTAGCGGTTTTATTCTGGGAGGAGATTGCCACGTTTGTCAGTGCGGGAGGCGGGCAATACTACCTTAAGGAAAGCTCCGACGACTCCGCTTTCCTTACCTCTGATAAAGAAATTTCTCCGGCGACACCCTACTACCCGACGTCTCTGTCCGTTCGTGTTCTTGCATATGTTCGAGCTTCCGAAGACTCCAATTTTTCCTTTGTTTATTTTTGTTGTAAAATCCGAACGTTTTATAAGTTCGAATTATTTTATTTTATTTTTATTCCCGCTGTAATATTTTCATCACTAACGTTGTATTTAAGGAAGTGTTTCAAAATATTTGAAACATGTTGTAACAATCAATTTTTTGTCATATACATTTTTCATTTGTGATATTTTTATATCATGTAGGCCGTTTTCTAATTATCAACAATTCATTATGTAAAAATATTATCTTTGTCTTTGAAATTTCCTAAATTATATAGAAGGAAATTTTTTCGTTATAAATAACACTACTAATTGAATTTAATAAATGACAAATAGAATAAAAAAATTCTTTCCGTGCAACGCACGGATACGAATCTAGTAGTGTTTAATGAAAGCATGGAGAAAAATTACAAGTTGGGAGTAAATAAGATGTACATTGGTCAAGTAACAATATTATAATCTCTTTAAAAGCTCGAAGAATCAAATGACGCTTTGGCCGAGTGGTTAAGGCGTGTGCCTGCTAAGTACATGGGGTTTCCCCGCGAGAGTTCGAATCTCTCAGGCGTCGTTTTATGTTTTTGCTCTTATTTACTACGTATTCTTATTTGTTCGTATTTAGTTGTTTTGTATTTTTGTTTGTCGGACATTAGTTTTTCCAATTATTCTATATCCACTTAAAATTTGTGTTCAAAAATAATATTCAGTGAAAATTTATCCTAAATTATATCGTATACTTGAAAACAACATATGAGCATTTAAAAAAAATAAATAATAACTTAAATAAAAGTAAAATATAAAGAGAGTATCAAAATAGGAGCTCTATATTTTTATCTTTAAAATAAAAGTTTATACTATGATAACATGATACTGTATATCGATATTTCACAATACATTTTGGTATTATATATTGACATGATTAGAATTGTAGGTCAAATAGCGTCAGTACCCCTCGTGATTTGCAAAATAGGCAGCAATACTCCCCTTGTTTCCAAAACTTATTTCTAAAGTCCTTGTGGTTTCAAAACGATGCACCCGTGCCCCCTCTGATCATTTTCCGGTCATTTTTCCGGCAAAGAAGGGGGGCATTCATGCATATTTTCTAAACCATGGGGGGTATCAGTGCTGATTTTTTTATTTCTCTCTTTTTTTCCCATTTTTTTCCTTTATTTGTTTCATTTATTAATAAAGGTTATTTTACAATTACTTTTATAATGTTCTTAAAATTTAAAGTTATTTTGTTTTGAAAAAATTAACATATAATGCATCGGCACATTTCAAATTAACAATTTTTGTTTTTTCCGAAAAAAGGTAATTTTTTTAGAACTTCTAAAAAATGATGAATAAAATAAGAAACAAAATAATACAAAAATAAAAATGATTATCCTTTTTGGTTATCTCAATTTTGAGGATATTTTTAGGCGTGTTCCAAAATTGTTTTTTGTAGAAGATTCTTTTTTTCGTATTTTAATTTTTTCATTTCATTTTTCCATATTTTTATTTTGGGTTTTCTTTTTGAACTTTCCAAAAAATTATTCTATGTAAGAAAAAGTGAAAATGTTTAATTTGAGATAGATGTAATGTATGTTAATTTTTTTTATTAGTTCAAACACAAAGAATTTTAAAAAATTTTAAAATATTATAAAAAATTGAAAAAAAATTTAAAAAAAATCTAGGAAACGGAAAAAGAAGGAAAAACACAAATAATAAACGAAAAATAAGAAATGAGCACGAGTGCCCCCTATGGTTTAAAAATTATGCGCCAATGCCCCCTCTTCGCCGGAAAACGGCCGAACAATGATCAGAGGGGGTGTGGGTGCAACGTTTTGAAACCACAGGGACTTTAGAAATAAGTTTTGAAAATAGAGTGGGTATTGGTGCCAATTTTCCAAACCACGGGGGGCACCGGAACTATTAGGCCTAGAATTGTACATGCATTTTGACTTTTATTTTGGAATAAAAATATAGAACTCTTAGTTTAGTATATTTTCTATGTTTACTTCTACTTTAATCTTCTTTCAACAATAAGTTATAAAAGATATTTTTGTATGGTGAATATACAATAACCTTATATATCTATGTTTATAACATATCACCTCAAACTTGGAAAAAGATGCTTTTTTAATCCAAAGTTAGAATTTTTCTTACATACTGTATTAATTTGGATGTTTATTACATCCTCAACCTCGGATGTTTAACACTTTAATTATTATAATATTTTCAACTCCTTCAATTTTTCTAAATATATAGATATTTTTTTTTAAAAGTAAGATGATTAAATGAGATCATTAAAATTATGAATGAATAATATAAATTTATATTTTAAAAATTAGTAATAAGAAAACAAATATACTTATAATCTTATTTTTATAACATTATATTTCATATTAAAATATTTGATTTTGAAAAATTCTTACATTAGTAGGTCGGTCAGTTTGGGTTGGATCAAGTTTGACACATTTAAATTTTAATAATCTTCCTAGTCACTTTTGACATGGTTAAATTTTAATCATTTTCTTTACCTATGTTTTGTTACTTATTTGATAAAATAATATGGTTATGTCATTTCTTGTATTGTAAAACTTTAGATGTAGTTTAAAATATATAATTTTTATTTTTTTAATTTTACATATATAATAAAATAAATTAAATTAAAAATAATTACTCCTTCGTCCCGGAGTATTCGTCCAGTTTTTAAATATGTATTCTTTATTTTTTATTTCTATACCAATATTTAAATAAAATAGATTAAAAAAACTTGGAATTTTTCTTCGTTTTGCAAACCGGAAAAATCATTATAGGACTGAGGGAGTATCATTTTGCAACATTGTTTTTTTATGAGTTAAGTGCACCGTTTACCCCCGAATTCTTTGAAAATTGCATGGTTTACCCCCGAACAATAAAAAGTGCACCAAATATCCCTGAATTCTTCAGAAATTGCACGGTTTACCCCTGAACAATAAAAATTGCACCAAATACCCCTGAACTCTTCGAAAATTGTAAGGTTTACTCCTGAACATTTAAATAAAGATGACAATTTTGGGTAAAGATATTTTGGAAAATTCACAAGGGTCAGATGAATGATATTCACAATTCTTGTGCGTGGAAGCAACGCCCTCTCTATCTAATAGTTTACGACCAACGATGCAACGTTTTAATTTGTTCAAGGGTATTTGGTGCATTTTTAGTCTGCAGGGGTAAATCGTGCAATTTTCGGAGAGTTCAAGGGTAATCGATGCACTTTTTAAAGTTCAGAGGTAAAACATGCAATTTCTAAAGAGTACAGGGGTAAACTGTGCACTTAACTCTTTTTTTATTTTCTCTCAACAATGTTAGTTGTTGAGTAGTCATGAGACACATGTCCATAGGATCTCCCACTTACCTATTTTCACTCCTCTTTCCCTTTGGACTCAGCCTTTGCAAAAGCATCACCACTAGAATTTCCGGAAAAACGGAAACCACAACCTTCTCCATGCAAGCACGCTTTTATACTGCGAATCTGCGCTTGCACCCCAAGTGTTTGCGGATATTCCCCACAGAAGAAAGATTTATGTTTTTACATTTGAAATCCGCACTTGCACTCCAAGTGTTTGCGGATATTCCTCACAGAGCTTTGGCACCACAACATGGCTTGCGTGAGGCTTGGCTCCAAATCTGATGCATTTTACCGTGAAGGCCAGTCCTGGTAAACCCACCATTTCTATATATCTATTTATCTCTCTGTGTGTGTGTGTGTGTGTAGATTATAGAAAATGACAACTCTTTGTGTGTTACAAAATCCATGGTTGGATTGAAAGGTATTACTCGCTCCGTCCCAAATTAAGTTGTGTTTTAGCATTTACATGGTCAAACTTTGTTCACTTTCTTTCTCTGTTTTCGATACTCATTTGATAAAATAACATAGTCATGTCATTTCTTGTTTCGTAGAGCTTTTGTAGTTTTTTAATACGTAAAACTTGTTATTTAATTCCACTACAATTCTCTAATAAAATTGTATTGGAAATAACTCCAGTCAAACATTGTATTCCGAAACAGACGATTAAATTGGGACGGAGGGAGTAGTGCGTAGATCATCCTCAAAATATTCACTATAATCAAAAATCGTTTCGCCACCGGATCATACCATTCTTGTTTTCACAAGCTTTAAAACTTGATATTAGGTCAATTTTTATTTAGAGCATGGTTTAGTGACAAAACGATTTTCGACTGTTATGATATTTTTCGAGGACGATTTACATGCCAATGTCTTCCATTAAGACTTGAAGGTTTTTATTTATTTATTTATGAATTGATCTCTCTTTGGTCTGATCTTCATTCTTTCAGGCACTGCTCGTCTGGCCTTCCAAGTGATGTTACAATCGAAATCGGAGAAATGTCGTTTTACTTTCACAAGGTAAAAGCATCCCGCGTTCTGTTCAAGAATCCATGCTAGAACTTATTTAAGGCCCGGTCCTGATATTAGAAAAAATCAGACAGGCTCGGTGTGGAAATATGTTTTACTCTGTATTAGACAATCTTTTTGTTTTTCTTTTGTGTGGAGTACTTGTGTTTTAGAACTAGTATTGAATTTGATTATCTTCAACCATGAATATATATGCCTACCTAAAAACTAAAAAAAACTACCTAAAATATGAAAGTTTGGTGAGGTTAAAATGACACCCACCAGGTGTGTTATCCGATGACACCGTATATAAGTTTGGTGAGGTTCAAATCGGAGATTGTTTCTACCCCCGAATCCTGGTAAACCTCCCACTCTGGCTTGACCAGAACCCACCCCCAACGCCTTCAATTTCATCCACCAGAATTTGTTGACTTGATGGCCAAATGTTTTTACTCTAAAATCAATAAATTTGGGCGATGCAATTGAAGAGATTGGGGGTAGGTTTGGGTTGGGCTAAGGTGGGGGTTTACTGGGAAGGCTTGGAGGGTAGGAAGTATCAATTTTGTGAACAAACACTCCGAAACCCCAGTGACACCGTAGTGTCAACTAGGACCAGTATCAACAGAACTGCTTCAATGAATGTTATACAAAAATAAGACCTTATATATTTTTTATCCTTTAAATAGGAGTGTTGGCATCGTAAAATGCTACTAGGACCAGTATCAACAGAACAGCTTCGATGAAAGTTATACAAAAATAAGACCTTATATATTTTTTATCCTTTAAAGGAGTGTTGGCATCATAAAATGCTACAAATTGGCATTGTGTGCTAACATTTTATAGTGTTTTGTTTTGCATTTTATGTCCTATTTTGGTTAAGAAAATATAATCACCTTAAATAGGACTAAAACATAGAGAAAAAGTATCAAAATATGACTTACATGTTTTTTTCCCGAAAAAAGACTTTGTACTATGGTAATGTGGCAGTGCACATTACTATACTTTTTTGGTAATATATATGACCATGTTTGGTAATGTAAGTCCTATTTCGGAAATAAAAACATGAAAGTCCTATTTTGGTATATTTTCAATGTTTTAGTCCTACTTTGGTCTTTCTCCCAAGAAAATATTGAAGATCCTCATTTAATATACGGAGTATTTGATATTTCAAGCATGTTTCAGTTCCAGTAAGATATTTCTCCCAAAACTTTTCTATCTCATCATTTGATTCCTCAGCTCATTTGTTTGTTGTTTGTGATGTGTGTAGTTCCCATTGTTATCCAGAAGTGGGCTATTGGACAAGCTCATCAGAGAGTCAAGCATCAACGACGGATTATCATCATCATCATCATCAACCTGCATTTTGCAGCTCGGCGACATCCCCGGCGGCGCCAAGGCGTTCGAGCTGGTGGCCAAGTTCTGCTACAGCATAAAAATAGAGCTGACGCCGTCGAACGTCGTGAGCGTCCGGTGCGCGGCGGAGTACCTCCAGATGACGGAGGAGTACGGCGAGGGGAACCTCATCACGCAGGCCGAGGCCTTCCTCAACCAAGTCTTCGCCAGCTGGGCCGACACGATCAAGGCGCTTGAGACTTGCGAAGAGGTCCTGGCGCAGGCCGAGGACCTCCACATCGTCACCCGGTGCATCAACTCGCTGGCGGTGAAGGCGTGCTCGGACTCCAAAACACTCCTGAACTGGCCCGTGGCGGCGGCAGCGGCGGTAGAAGCTTCGAATCCTTCCCCGCGAGCGAAGGGTCTCGACTTGTGGAACGGGATCGTAAGCGCCGGGCCCGCGAAGCCGGCCGTGGTTCCCGGCGGAGGCGGGGGGGACGACTGGTGGTTCGAGGACGTGAGCTTCATAAGTCTGCCGTTCTTCAAGCGGTTCATCGTGGCGATAGAGGACGGGGGGATGAATTGGGAGCACATCGCGAGATCCCTCGTGTACTACGCGAAGAAGTACATCCCGCTGATGAACAGGCAGGTGAGCTTCAAGGACGCGAGCCAGGCGAAGTCCAGCTCGAAGATCTCCACGCCTTCCGAGACGGACCAGAAGGCGCTGCTGGAGGAGATCGTCGAGCTGCTCACGAGCCAGAAAGGGGTGGTGGAGACGAGGTTCCTCCTCCGGCTCCTGCGCACCGCGATGATGCTCCGGACGAGCCAGGTGTGCAGGGACAGCCTGGAGAAGCGGGTGGGGATGCAGCTCGACCAGGCGTCCCTGGACGACCTCCTCATCCCCAACACCGGGTACTCCGTCGAGACGCTCTACGACATCGACTGCTTCCAGAGGATCCTCGACCGGTTCTTGCTCCTCGACCAGGCGTCGGCCGCCGCCACGCCGATGATGATCACGGAGGAGGAGAACCAGCAGGGGGTGGTGGACGAGAGCGCCCACACGCTGACGTCCATCACCAGGGTCGCCAACCTGGTGGACTCTTATCTTGCGGAGGTGGCTCCGGACGCTAATCTCAAGCTCACTAAGTTTCAGTCCCTCGCTGCCGCCATCCCCGACTATGCACGGCCGCTTTCCGATGGCATTTATCGCGCTATCGATATTTATCTAAAGGTATTTTTTGTCATTAATTTTTTTTCTAATTCATTTGCTCTTGAGAGAATTTTTAAAACAAAGCCACAAACTTTTTTTTATCTAGGCAGGCCCATTGGAAAAATTTTGATTCTATTTTCTTGTGTTTGGTAAATAAGTGGTAGAAAATATTTTATATGGAAACTTTTTTCAAATTTTTTTTGAAAAGCATTTTCACTTAGAAAATACTCCCCCCGTCCCAAAAAGTTTGTCCCATTTTGACTAAAGTGGTAAAATAAGGAGAGATATTTTGATGTTGACTTTCCAAAAACACCCTTGATGTGGGTAAAAGTAGGATGTGATGGGTGGATTATTAGGAAAGAAGTATGATGTGATAGGTAGGGTATGAAAAAGTAAGGGGCAAAAGTGGTTTTTAAATAGAAATGAGACAGACTTTAAGGGACGCAATTTTTTCGAAACGGGACAGACTTTTTGGGACGGAGGGAGTAGTATTTTTCTAGGAAAGCATTTTCCCTCTACTATTAGCCTCCAAACCCTAGGCCTGATCTTTTAGTCGAGTTGGTTTCGTAAAGAAAAAAAGATCAAATCCGACAGATTAACTAGCTAGTCGACGTTCGTTTTCTCTTTCAGGCACACCCGTGGCTTACGGATTCGGAGAGGGAGCAAATGTGCAGGCTAATGAACTGCCAGAAGCTCTCGCTGGAGGCGAGCACGCACGCAGCCCAGAACGAGAGGCTACCTCTGAGGGTGATCGTCCAGGTCTTGTTCTTCGAGCAGCTCAGGCTGCGCACCTCGATTTCCGGCTGGTTCTTCGTGTCGGACAACATGGAGGGGAACGAGGAGGGGAACCGAATGGAAGACATGAGGCAGAGGGTGGCCGATCTTGAGAAGGAGTGCGAGAATGTGAGGGAGGAAGTGCAGAAGCTGGTGAAGGCTAAAAGGGGTTGGAACATTTTTTCCCGGAGAAAGTCACGTTATGGTTTTAAGGCGTCGAAGCCTTGCGCCGCGCCACCGCCTGCGCCGCCGCTTAAGGTGGAGCCAATTAACATCAACATCAACGCCAATGCAAATGGTAATTTGCCAAAAAAATAGTCTACATTTTGTTTTTACTTTATCTATGACTTTACAAGGATAGATAGCTATATTCACTGGTTCATTTACATTCTAAGTCGGTCTCATACTATTCGTCAAGTTTGACTTTTTCGAGTCAAAATTGGAGAAACTTTGATCATCAAATACAGAGTAAATAAAGTTATGTCTGATATTAGTACAAAAATGATTTCATTAGATTTATTTCGTGAAAAACTATCAACAAATTATTTTACTGTATGCAGTGCAAATTTTTACGTAACTGTTGATTAAAGTTCATTCAGTTTAACTCGAAAATATCAAACTAGACGAATATACTGGGATGGATGAAGAATAAACTTTACCCGGAGTATTTTTTACTCCCTCCGTCCTAGAATTAACTTGTCATTTGACTTTTCATGGTCTCGAATACAATACTTTGACCATTAATATTTCTATTTATATATAAGTATAAATATTATAAATATAAAATATTTCAAAATGTTTCAAAATGTATATATTGATATTAAATTTATATGAATACTCAATGTATTGTTAGTTAAAGTTCAAAAAGTATGATCACCAAAGTTAATCTAGAAAGTTGATTTTACGGCAGAGGGAGTATTACTTTTTTTTACACCAATTTATAAATAAATGAGATTACAATTAACTTCATTTAAAAATCATAAATCAAAACATAAAGATGAATTTAATATTACAATAATACAAAACACAACATTCATTCAATAAAAAGTGCTCCACTAGATACACACTGCATGCATAACACCCTCCCACCACATGTATTTATTTGACAGTACAAAACCAAAGACAAATAATTTAAAAAACACAACACACCTTATTTATATGCATACTTCATGTTTAAGACAAGACAACCTTAAATATATTAAAATCCAAACAAACACAACAAATTAAACAAACATGCTTAGCGTCAAATCTCAATCGGCACAGCAGCGGTACATGAAGAACTTCTCCATCTGGCGGCCGCACTCCGAGCAGACGATCACCTCCGGGACGTCTCCCCCTATCCCGGGGAGGATGACGCGGTTGCAGTGGTGCGGGGTACGGAGCTTGAGGAAGTAGGCGATGAGAGCCGGGACGAACCCCTGCACCCTGGCGTCACCCTCCCACTCCTCAAAGTTTCCGAGCGTGTTCAGGAGAACATCGCTCTTCGCGCGGGCCATCTCAAACGAGCCTCGGCTTATGATGGCCCACCCCTCTTCGCTCCCGTCGAACCCGAGCAAGTTCAGGACCTCGTCCATGACCTTGTCGTCCCTGTGCTTTCGCCCGAGGAGCAGCTTGGAGTACAGCATGCTGTTGATGCGGGCCCAGAAGTACCAGACCAAGTTCCAGTCGTTCCAACAATGGCTGAGCCCTTCTTTCGTTATCGTGTCGTTTATCTTTCGCACTCGCTCTCGGTTGTTGCTCTTCCCCACGTACACCATGTGAAGCTCGATCCCCGCTCGCTCCGCCACGCTCTTCACTAGACTCGTGAAGGATTTGATCCACTCTATGTTTTCTCCTCCGTAGAGACAAATGTATTTCCCCTGCTCGGACTGAACTTACCCCAGGAAAAAATATCAATTGAGGGAAATTTACTTAAATAGCACTAAAACATAATGAGTTTCCCTAAATATCATCATATGTGTTTTTTCCCAATGTAGACTTTTAGTCATTATCCATCAGTCATTATATTATTCAAGTAAATATTTTCCATCACCGGATATTATTCCTCCTTCTGGACATTATTAAGTGCTATTTAGGGAATAAAACAAACACCCTCCCTACTTCCGAGTAGGGGCAAGGTCTGAGTACACACACCCTCCCCAGACCCTACTGTAGTGGGACTCAACTGAGTTGTTGTTAGGGAATAAAACAGTGTAAGTGCTATTTAGAGAAATGACTTAGGTTTTAGTGCTATTTAGTGCAAAAATTTCTTCAATTAAGTCCTAACTAGACATAGAAGTGAAGAAAAAGTAAATATACTCCTTCCGTCCCAAAAAGAACTACTAATTGCATTTATAATGTTTGACTGAAATTATTTTCAATTCAGTTTATTTCAAATTTGGTGAATAGTAACTGTAAATTTTTTAACGAACGGGACAGAAAGAGTATATCGAAATCTTAGTGAACAAAAAAGAAATATATGTACTACATGTATGAGAGTGTGTACATACCCATTCAATGATGTTTTGGTCAATGCCATCTACTATAAGTTCAATGTTCCAAGAAGGCTCCATGCTCCACAAGCTTTCCTCTTTGGCAATGGTGAAAGGATATGCCAAGTTCCCCCATATCCAAACCATGTGGAGAGCATTGAGGGATGCAACCTTGCCTTGGTGTGGATCCAATGCCACCAACATCATCTTCTTGGTGAAGTGCCATTTCTCCTTGACGAATTTGAGCACGGCCGGCTCTAGGAGAGACGGATGGTGCAGGGTGTACCACGGCATCATGGCTTGTCGCTCCTTGAACTTCGCGTCCATCTCCGTGTTCCATCCCATCGTTGCCGTCGTTGGCCTCTCGAGAATGGGAAGCCACACGATCTCGTACTGGAGCTCGGGCTTCGTCCTCGACTCCTCGTATATGTTTGATAGCACCGACAGCTCCTCGTCGGAGATGTCCAGGTCACTCAGTAGAAGCAACACTGTCTTCCTTCTAAGCACTTCAATGCTTGCCTTTGAATAAAAACATTATATTAAAAAAAAAAGTCAAAATGATCTTTCACAAAATTTGGCCTCACATGACACAATTTAATGCAAGAAAAAAAGAAAGAAGAATAAAACATGGTTAAAGTTTATTCAAGTACCCTAGTGTGAGTGGTTCCAACTTCAAGAGGAAGGATGTCATCTTTGTTGTAGATCAAGGCTTTGATAATCTTCATATTGTCAAAATGGCTTATCTCAAAGAGATGTACAACCATCCTGTAATACTCTATGTGCATTTTCTCCTCTGCAATTTCAAATCTTTATTACTAGTATTGCTAAAATAATATAGTCATGTCACCTCTAGTTTTGTAGATTTTTTCATGTAATTTTTAAATAATTAATTTTTATTTTTAAATTTTATACCATTTTTCACATAAAATGATTTTGAAAATAACTTCGATCAAAGATTGTAACACGCAATGAGAACTTATTTATGGACGAGGGAGTAAATAACATCGATAATGAAATAATGTGATAAAGAATTACTCCCTCCGTCCTAAAATAATCTTCTCAGATACTATTTAGATGGTCAAACTATAATCACTTTTTTTTTACCTTTTTTCGCTAGTTATTTGATAAAATAATATAGTCACGTCACATCTTATTTTGTAGACATTTGGATGTAGTTTTAAAATATATATATATATATATTTTATTTTTATACTAATGATCAAATAAATTAAATTGAAAATAATTTCAGTCAAACTTCGCAAACCAAAAAAAGGTGGACTCACCAATATGTTGATTGCAAATTTGCAACTGTTCCTTGAGATGGTCACTAATATGGACCAGCTTGTGAGTGGTACTTGTGATTTCCCATGTCTCCATTGTCGTTGCTAGCAAGCTCCTGTACAACATTTATATTCATAATACTCTTTTCTTTTCCTTTCAAATTTCTGTGTTTATTCAAAAATAAATATTTTTGTGTACATAATTCGAATACGTACTCATAGTTGATGCCAAGAAGACTCGTGAGCTGAGCGGAGCAAGCGACGATGCTCTTGATGGTCCAATACACCGCCGTGGGGATGTGGGTTATGGCGACGGAGAGGGGTGGCTGGTCATCGGAAATGTAATTCGCCGGGAGCCTCTTGAACTCCATGATGCGCCGAGTGACCTCCACCACCGCCCTGATGACGTTGTTGACGGCGTCGAAGCAAGACTTCAGGGGCAACGCGTGCTCCACGATGTCTGGCACCTGTTTCAGTATCGCCACCGACTTGGCGAGTGGGTTGGTGGCGAAGAGCTGAGCCACCAGCCAGAACTCGCCGTAGGCGATGGCGAATGCCGCCAAGGTCAACACCACTTTTGCGTCCCATTGGTAGTTCGATAACATGTTCAGTATCGCCATCGTCGCGGCGTTGGTGTCCCCGCCACCGGAGCATCGGCATTGCAGCTGCAAGGGAATTAGGTAATTAATGTATGGATTGGGTCATGTTATCTTCAACTTATTCTTATCACTTACTCTTTCCCTCCCTAAAAACATAGGAGATTTTGATTTTTAAAGGATTTAAGGAGAATGTATTTTGATATTGTGTTTCCAAAAATGTCCTTCAATGTGATGGGTAAAAATACGATTTGATAGGTAGATTAATAGTGAATAAATGTGATATGATAGGTACGTTAAGAATTAGTAGGAGTAAAAGTGACTTTTTAATAGAAATGAGAAATGTTTTTTGGACCGAATGAAAAAGGAAAGAAGAAAGATTTTCAGAGAGGGGGGAGTATGACCTTTTAATTTCTTTTTATAATCAGATCTGACCAGATCAGACAAGATTAGATCATATCAGAAATAGTTTTAAATATAACTACATTCAGACAAGATCGGACCAAAACTTATTCCAATCATAACAGAATCATTCAGATTAGGTGAAGAGAACATGACCTTAACAGGGAACGAAAGTGACTTTTTAATATAAAGTAAAAAAGTTATAAGCACTAACGAAAAGTGAAAAAGGAAAGAATTTTAGGGACGGAGGGAGCATTTGACTAATGTTATTTTCAAATTGTTTTATTTAAATATTAGTGTAAAATTTAAAAAAATTAAATAAAATTTAATTATATGTTTGAAAACTACAGAGTATATAAAAAAGTTTTAAACAAGAGATGTCATGACTGTAAATGATAAAGTGTAGCGTTAGCATTTTGAAAAAGCTAAAGTGCTATAATTTTCAGAATTAATCTACACCATCAAAATTTTATCAAAAACGATAACCTTAATAAAAAACGTTGTTCCTAAACAAGGTCTTAGATACACTATTAATTGGATTACGAACGAGCTTTCTGTTTTCTCAAAACCTATTGAAAAATTGTCTAAGATTTGTTTTGCAATAGCATTAAAGTTTAAAGTTACTCTCCCTATTTTTTTGTGAATCTCTCAAAATACTTCTATCATACTTAAAATATCTAAAATACACCCCCATTTCGTAGTTTGTTATAAATAAAAGATGTTTTGAGAGTATTTTAGACATTTTAAGTAAAGTATAAGTGTTATATAGGGTGCACAAAGAATTAAAGTACAAGTGTTTTGTGAAACGATATGAATAATATTTATCTGACGACAGCATTAATTTAATTAATATTTTTAAAGTTAATCTAGATTTGAAAGGAATTAAAGGAGATGGATTAATAAAATGATTACCTCGCAAGAGACTTTGTGGGTGATGAATGAGAGTCCTTCAAGAATGCCATCAACAGCCATTGTAGCTTTCTCCTCTAACTTGGCAATGCTAGTAGCCATATTATTAGTGCTCTGCCGCAAACATTATTTGATTTATATAATTAATCAATTTAATTAAATATGGAGTAAAATTTATACGGAATATCGATATAAAAATGATTTTATTAGATTTATCGTACGCAAAGTATCGAAAATTTATTTCATTGTATTAATATACAATGCAAATTTAATATAATTGATGATTAAAATTCGGACAAAATAATACAAAATGCAAAAAATTACGAGAAAATCGTCCTAAATAGAAGTAAAACATAGAGAAAGTATCAAAATAGAAGTTCTATATTTTTATTCTGAAAAAGAAGTTTGCATTGTGCTAATTGATAGAATTTAGGATGGGTATAAAAATATCGATATAAAAATGATTTTATTAGATTTATCGTACGCAAAGTATCGAAAATTTATTTCATTGTATTAATATACAATGCAAATTTAATATAATTGATGATTAAAATTCGGACAAAATAATACAAAATGCAAAAAATTACGAGAAAATCGTCCTAAATAGAAGTAAAACATAGAGAAAGTATCAAAATAGAAGTTCTATATTTTTATTCTGAAAAAGAAGTTTGCATTGTGCTAATTGATAGAATTTAGGATGGGTATAAAAATATCGATATAAAAATGATTTTATTAGATTTATCGTACGCAAACTATCGAAAATTTATTTCATTGTATTAATATACAATGCAAATTTAATATAATTGATGATTAAAATTCGGACAAAATAATACAAAATGCAAAAAATTATGAGAAAATCGTCCTAAATAGAAGTAAAACATAGAGAAAGTATCAAAATAGAAGTTCTATATTTTTATTCTGAAAAAGAAGTTTGCATTGTGCTAATTGATAGAATTTAGGATGGGTATGGATAATTGGATTGGGTGATAAGACAATTGGGTTGAAGCTCATTAAAAGATCGAATCCAATCAATTAGTTAGTTCAACTCAAGAACTTATATACCGATTAATTTCCTCACACTTTTCCGATGTGGGATGCACTTTAACACTAATGTTCAAAATATAAGTTCTATATTTTTATGAAAATTTCATAATACTCCTTTTTAGTAATGTATATGTTAATAATTGCCACTGTATATTCATTTTAACTCCTATTTTGAGAATAAAAATATAAAATTTCTATTCTAACATATTTTGAATGTTTTACTCATATTTTAGTCTTTTTTCCAAAATTTATTTCATTGTATTAATATACAATACAAATTTAATACTCCGTTTACTCTATACACTCATTTTGACTAAATTAGATTCACTTCTTTATGTTATATATATAACATAAAATTAACGTTGCCACACTGGAAAACGGTGCCACTAGCGTTGTCACTGGGTTTTTGGGTACCTCCGATGCTCCGTTCGTAAAATTAACGGTTCCTACCCCCCTAACCCACCCCCTAAACCCCACACCCTACCCCCACCCCTGCACCCCCACCCCAACCCCGCCGTAAGCCCCCACAAAATGTGTGGCTATTATGCAATGCATAATATGTATGTATGTATGTATGTATGTATGTATGTATGTATGTGTGTGTGTATATATATATATATGTATGTATGTATGTATGTATGTATGTATGTATGTATGTATGTATGTATGTATGTATGTATGTATGTATGTATGTATGTATGTATGTATGTATGTATGTATGTATGTATGCATGCATGCATGCATGTGTGTGTATTGGTTCAAGTAAGAATGCGATCTTATGAAAGAAATAGGAATGAATCTGGTGTTTTAGATTGTGAGATCTAAGGGTCAGGATTGCATCAAAATTAGATGCACCAAAATGATTTAAAAATACATCACGTCACCAAAATCCTTTAAAAATGCACTATCTCAAAATCTGAGTGCAGGATGCAATCTGAGCCGCACGATGCATCAGATCCAAAGGCTAAATTTTATTTTTATTTCTTTCACCAATGTGCATTCTCACTTGAACCACCATATATATATATATATATATATATATATATATATATATATATATATATATATATATATATATATATATATATATATATTTATATATATATATATATATATATATATATATATATATATATATATATATATAGACACACACACATATAGACACACACACATACATACCTCAACAACCCCAGGGTAATTAGCTTGCTGAAAGATCTCCTGGATGACTTGGAGGATGACGTTTGCATCGACGTCACGGCCGTCCGGGGTATGAGTGTCTTGGATTTTCTTGACCATGTTATGGTCATCGGAGGCGGAGAACAGCTGCGGGGTCCGCCTTGCCAGCGGCTGAGCCCTTCCATTCTGCGGCGGAGCTAAGGCGGCGGTTGGGGATGATAGCGATCTGTTCATCATATCGGTCGGCGGAGGGATTAATTAACTTTAATTTAATTATCGTTTAGTGTTTAATAATTGGTGTGTTTCAAGCTAAGCATGCATGCTAATATATGTATATATAGTGGCTCGTGGGGAAAGGTATATAATGAAGCTGATTAAAGGAAGCCAAGTATTTTTCAGGTCCGTATTCTTTCTTTATCAAAATAAAACTTCATACTCACTATTTACAGAACTAAGTTTTAACTAAAAAAATAATATTATACTCCTCTTATTTCTTATTTTATACAATGTTAAATCTAATCTTTAAATACTTCCTCCGTCCCAAAATATTTGCCACACTTGCTTTTTCAGTAGTCGCAGGAACTTTTGTTTATTTCTACGTTTTCATTGGTTATTTGATAAAATAAAATATTTTTGACACCTCTTATTTCGAAGAACTTTTGATGTAGTTTTTTGATATGTAAATTTTATTTTTTATTTCTATACCAAAATGTAAATAAAATGAATTGAAAAAAACTTGATATTTTACCTCGGGAATACAAGTGTGGCAAATATTTAGGGACATAGGGAGTATAAATAAAGTCTCCACAAAAACATTTGTCAAACTTTGGTTAATTTCTTTTACAGCAAGATTCTGTTGATACTGACATCCAGTGTCAACGATGACAGTCGCCTATTTGGAGCAGCTGTGGTGCTCTGTTAATAAAATTTATGATTCCAGCTCCTAATCTCATCCCTAAACCCCCCGCCACACCCACACCCCGGCGTCCCCATCCTAGCCCTTCCAAATATGTGGCAGCTATTATGCATTGAATAATAGTCACACATTTGGGGGATGGGGGCAAAGAGGAGGGCTAGGGTGGGGCACATGGGTGAGGTTTGGGTGGGGTGTAGTGGGGTTTAGGAAGGGAGTTTGAGGGGTAGGAACCTAGGTTTTGGTTGGGAAACTCACGTAGGTTTAAATTCCAGCATACCGTAGATTAACTTTCTATGCTTCAATAGATTGAGATCGAAAGAATATAATGTATAAACAAATAAATATTATACGGGGTATTATATTCTCTCCATTTCAAAACTAACTTCATGTTGTACTTTATGATCATTAACTGGAATTATTTTTTGTTAGACAATAATAATAATAATATTACTTCTGGTAGTATTGTTTATGGTAGTGTTTGATTATCAGTCAGCTTCCTATTTCTATTTGTGGTAAATGTTGTATGTTAGTTTCCATTCTCTATTCCTAATTGTGTTAGGAGTCTCTCCTATGTATATTCTATCATGTACTCCATAACTCAAAGAGCAATATTATTATTCCAATATTTCAACATGTTATCAGAGTCACCGCTCTTGGTGACCTAAAAGAGTTTTTTCCTTCCACCGTCGCCGCTGGTATTACTGGCGACGACGGCTCCACCTTATTCACCTCTGTTTTCTTTTTCTTCTTTTATCCTCAAATTAACTTCTCCATTCAAAAAAGAAAAAAATTCCCGTGTTGAAATCACAAAAAAGTCGTCAAAAGAGGACCCCTTCTCTCTTGTCGTCTCCATGGTGCTTCTAAAAAACCACCGAAGGGAAATATGCCCTCAAAATCCACAACCGCTCCACCGTCGTCTAAGCCTAGATCTCATTTACCCTCGGGCCGATGTTCTTCCTTCAATATTTCGGATCTGCAACTCAAAAACTTTCTCAACTCATCTTTCTATCTTCTCAAAATTAAGAAAAAAATGATATTTGTTTCTCTACAATTCACTATCAAGAATTCTCAGACCTAGATCTTTTCTTTATCACCAATTCTTAATCCCCCTTTTTTTCTCTTCCAAATCTCTCATTCTAATCAGCAATCTTTCTTCTCTTTCTCTTTTGTTAACCAAAAAAATTCCCACAAAAAAAACACAAAAGTAAAGCCAAGAGGGGAAGTAGTGAAAGAGGAAAGAATATCTCTACAACTCATCCCTTCAAGAAAGAAATTAAACAGGGCATTGCCCGGATCCAAGAAAAAGACAAAGAATTTCAAGAATCTTCAATCAAAGAGGCACCTTCAATAGCCTTCTTTGTTCTTCTTTCGACATTAGCAGCTACAAGCGCATGTCAACCTTTTCTCTCTTCTCCAACGACGTCAGCAGCCACTGGCGCACGTCAGACTTCTCTTTTTTTCTAACGACGTCAGCAACCACCGGCACACGACAAACTTCTCTCTTCTCAAAGTTTCCAATTTCCATATAGTGTCCAAGCTTCTGCTTGCTTCAGCCAGAGTTTAGCTTGAGGGGAGATGTTAAACAATAATAATAATATTACTTCTGGTAGTATTGGTTATGGTAGTGTTTGATTATCAGTCAGCATCCTATTCCTATTTGTGGTAGATGTTGTATGTTAATTAGTTTTCATTCTCTATTACTAGTTGTGTTAGGAGTCTCTCATATATATATTCTATCATCTACTCCATAACTCAAGGAGCAATATTATTATTTCAATATTTCAACATTTTTCATTTCAATTTATTTGAAAATTAGTGTGAAATTTATTTAGAAAATAAATTCATATATTTGAAAATTACAATAAAGTTTAAAAGATCTACAAAACTAAAAGTGATGAATATAATATTTTATCAAAAACATGCTTACAAACTACAAAGTGATTAAGTTTGAGAAAGAGAATAGTGAACAAAAAGTTATTAGGACGGGCCTAATAGCGTGAATAGTACTTCAAACATTGTTTTAACATGCACGCATTGTCAAAGATAATAAAAAATACAAATTTGTAAACAACTTTGCATTAAACAAATATAATGATAAAAAAACTACTCTGTATACTTTTGAAATTTTTATAAAGAGAAGTTAATGATTTATTTATTTTGGGTTTTAAGAGACAAATTAAAAGAAAAATACAGAGTACTTTTACTCAAATATTATAAATCAGTTTTTTGAGTGGTGGAGGGCGAGTATGATGGTAAGTTGACTTTTTTTTAAGAAAATATTAATAGGTTAATTAGATTGTTTAAAAGTAATTAAATGTGAGATTTAATAATCTCAAATTATTTTTTTAGGTTTGTTCTAAAATAGTTATCTTGTTGTGGGAGATGTGTATTTCTTTATTGATAATAGCTCCCTTATATAGGGAAGAACTTCGTAGGGTTTTTACAAGAGAAGGCCCACGGGCCAGAACAACTGTGATGGGTGTATTTCACCCAAGACCGGTCAAAGAAGGAGGACAAATCTTTGACCGGTCAATCTCGAAAGTTTTGGAAGGGAGACTTAAATCGTCAGCAAAACGATATGTCATCGGCCAAAATTTGACCGGTACACTTCACAAAAAAGTATACCGGTCAAACTACGTTATCATCCTATTTATTCCAGACTTCGATGAATTCACCTCTCGGAGATTACCCGGTGTAGTTTCTGAGGTTGGAAAGTGTCGGCAGAGGAGAATCTACGAGGGCTTGGCGTGTAGCGACCCGTGTCAGTAGAGGACGACTGGAGATTCTGAAGAATCCATCCAAGGCACTACCTGACAAAAGGAATAATCCCCCTCACAAGGCGACAAGGTAGCTAAGAGACGAGGCCCATCACCTCTCAACATCCGAGACACGTGCCTCCACGTGGGCGCACGTGGTCCTGTCCCCTTAGCCTAGTATAAATACTCATGTAAACCTCAGAAAGGGGGATCCGAATTCATTCTCTCTAAACTCCCTTGTAAAAGCACCCGTGCATTCTCCGTTATAATATAAATTGGGCTACAGGTGTTCCACCTAAAGTCCTACCGGTCAATCTGCGTGTTTTTACCTTTCTTACTTTGCCAAATCAAGCGAACTATTCTAGACCCGGTCTAGTATAGTTCGACTGGTCAAGTAATTTACACCATCATTTTTGGCGCCGACCGTGGGACCGTTAAGGTTTCTTCTCCTAAACACAAACCTACCCACCAAAACACCACTCGAAATGTCTTCCAGCCAACAAATCAACGCTACTTCCGCTCAGGTGCAAGCCATCAATGAGGGCGCCAGCATCCCTGTGGCTGCTACCATACCGGTCATTTCAGCCCCGGTGATGCCTTTGGGTCTGAGCTCTGTCCCGACGGCCAGCGTAATCAGTCCCTTCGTGACCCCCGTCCCTTCCGCTGGACCGAGGGTAACGTTCCCACCAAGCATGGCTCAGTTCATGAATGACCCAGCCAACCTCCAAGCCATCCAGGGCTTCGGCCAGGTCATGGCCATGTGCCAGCAGAACGGGGGGATGCCTTTCCTCCCTGGTATGTTCCCATTCGCCCTTCCAGGCGCGGGGACCATGCCTCTACAAGCTCCGATGGCGGTGACGTCATTCCAGACACCGATGCCGCAACCATCACCTTTCCAGCCCCAGCTGGTCAGCACCGTGGCCCCGGTCAACTTGGCCGGTGCACTTAACGCTGCAGGGCCGTCGCGTCCCCCGCAAGCTACGGATCCACAGGTCACTCTTGATGGTCATTGCGTCTCGATTGAGAGCGATGACGGCGAGTGGGACATCCCGAGGGCCCACAAGAAGAAGAAAGGAAAACACATCCGGCCAGCGACCTCCCGAAACTCCGCCTTCGAAAGGCTGGGGGATAGGGAGGAAGACCAGAGGAAGTCAGCCAAGCAGAGGCTGGGGCAGAGTGTTGCCCATGTCAGCGCGTTCGCCCGGCTAGGCGAGGTGCGGGAGGCCGAGCCTGCCCGCACCCGGCGCTCCCGGTCTAACCGGCAGGAGCCAGCGAGGGCCTCCCACCAAGAAGGGGAGGCAGAGAGCCAGCCTAGGTTACCGGTGGCGAACCGGTTAACCATCCCAAACGACCGCGTCCAGCAGATGGAGGCAAAGCTGGAAAGACTGGAAAAGAAGGTCGGGGAGAAGAATGACCGGGACAAACCCCTGGCAGGGTCCCCGTTCACCACAAGGGTTCATCTGACACCTTTCCCGCGAAAGGTCAAGATTGACGCCCCCAGATTCACCGGGAAGGAAGATCCGGAAATCCACCTGGACTCCTTCAACCAGAGTGCGACCATGAACGGTTGCACCGATGAAGAAAAGTGCCTACTTTTCTTCCAGACCTTGCGGAACCGAGCCACTGAATGGTTCAATAAGCTTCGCCCAGGAAGCATTGACTCGTTCAGTGATTTGGCCTCAAAATTCAAGGCCAAGTTCTAGGAGAATTGTACTAAGAGGAAGAAGTTCACCTATCTTAGTACAGCTGGGCAGAAGGAGTCTGAGAACCTCACTCAGTTCCTTACCCGGTGGAAGGAAGAGGTAGACAAGGTGGAAGAGATTGATGACAAGACCGTCCTCTCCCTCCTCTTGAATGGCTTGCGTGCTGGGGAACTATATAAGGAGTTCTGCCGGAAACCCCCAGCCACGTACCAAGAGGCCTACCATACTGCATGGGAGTTTGCTGAAGCTGAAACCCAGCTCCGGGCAAAGAGAGAAGCTGAGCATGGTCACAAGCCCAAGCCGGTGCAAGTCAAGAAGGAAGAAGCACCGGGACCTAGCCGGCCGAGGCACCACTATGACCCGGTCATCCGAGTGGTCAATACAGAAGAATGCCAAGAAGTCCGGAAAGCACCGGTCATTCCTCCAGAAAACCCTACCGGTCAAGTAGGGCGGCAGTGGTCGGGCACCTATTGTTCGTACCACAGGTCTGATTCCCATAACACCTCCGAATGCAAGAGTGTTAAAGGGGTCATCCGGCAGATGATCGACAGTGGAGAGCTGGGCAAAGATTACTTGCAGAAAGCTCAGGAGAAGAGTCATTAGTGGGTTAGGCCAACTGCCCCAGGGAATGACCGGGACAATGACCGGCGGAGGAATAACCGGCCAAGGGAGCGGCAGCCTGCCCCCGAAAAAGAACACATCGGCATGATCTTCGGTGGACCCGAGGGTGGAGATTCAGCCGCGCAGCGGAAGAACTGGGTCCGGAGCATTTACGTGGGAGAAGTAAGTGCTGAACCGCCCAGGCGTAAACATACTAGGAGGGAGCCAATCGTCTTTACTGACCGGGATCTCCCTCCTACCGGTGAAGATCACAATGATCCATTGGTCATCACCATGGACATTAATGGGGTAGATGTCGCCCGGGTACTTGTTGACACCGGCAGCAGTGTCAACATCTTATACCTGGAGACCTTCCAAAAACTCAAGTTGTGTCGAACACAACTTGAACCCCTCAAAACCCCTCTCTCAGGCTTCACGGGGGATACCGTTGAAGCTGAAGGATCCATAGTTCTACCGGTCGAACTAGGATCAGGTGAAAAGACCGTGTGGAAGAAGATGCGGTTCGTAGTTGTGGACATCGAATGCGTCCACAATGCAATCCTAGGAAGGCCAGGCATCAATAAAGTCGGGGCGGTGATTTCCATGCCTCATCTATGCATGAAGTTCTACACTCCAAGTGGTGTGGGTGAGGTGAAGGGCGACCAGAGGAACGCCCGGGAATGCTATGCCCGGGCAGTCAAGAAAATGACCAGGGGGGTCAATGTCATCTCCCAAGAGATCACAAAGGGAGAGACCCGGGAGAAACTGGAACCCGAGGCTGAGACGGTGGAAATCGAACTTCACCTGGGTGATTCTTCGAGGATGGTCAGAATTGGAGCAAATCTCCCCGAGGATCTCAAGGAGCAGATTACACGGGTCCTCCAAAAATACGCGGGCATATTCGCAAGGAGCGTGGCGGATATGCCCGGGATAGATCGCTCTGTTATCTGCCACCGGTTGGCCGTGAGGGAGGGAAGTCGACCGGTACGCCAAAAGAAGCGGTACCTGGCCAGTGACCGGCGAGACTTCGTCAAGAAGGAAGTGAAAGACCTCCTCAGTGTTGGTCACATCCGGGAAGTCAAGTACCCGGATTGGCTGGCCAACGTTGTCCTTGCTCCCAAGGGCGACACGTGGAGAATGTGTGTGGATTATACGGACTTGAACAAGGCTTGTCCGATGGATTCATACCCCCTCCCCAGTCCATATCAAATGGTGGACGAAACTGCGGGGTGCGAACTCCTAAGTTTCATGGATGC
Organism: Cuscuta australis; assembly: GCA_003260385.1. Lineage (NCBI taxonomy): Eukaryota > Viridiplantae > Streptophyta > Magnoliopsida > Solanales > Convolvulaceae > Cuscuta > Cuscuta australis. The sequence goes on from NQVE01000114.1 coordinate 1,770,875, forward strand.
CTTCAAGGGTTACCACCAAATCTACATGGCCAAGGAAGATGAAGAGAAGACATCATTCCTCACACCCGAAGGAACCTACTGCTACCGGGTAATGGTGTTTGGCTTAAAGAACTCGGGGGCAACCTACCAGCGCATGGTGAACAAAAGCCATGGAGGCATACGTCGAAGACATGCTGATCAAAAGCCAGGTATCTCTGAACCACCCGGCTGATATGCGAGCCACGTTCGATATCATGGCAAGGTACAACCTCCGGCTGAATCCTAAGAAATGCGTCTTCGCGGTTCGTACCGGGAAGTTCTTGGGATTCATGGTGACCAAGAGAGGGATAGAGCCCAACCCAGAGAAGATCCGGGCCATCACTGAAATGCAAGCCCCTACCTCCGTTAGGGATGTTCAAAAGTTGACCGGTCGTTTTGCGGCCCTCAGCCGGTTCCTTTCCCGGTCAGCTGAGAGATCCCTGCCCTTCTTCAAAGTTCTGAAGAAGGCCAACACATTTGCATGGGACGAAGAATGCCGGAGGGCATTCGAGGAGCTGAAAGAGTACCTAGCGTTGGATATTGTATTGTCTAAACCCGAACCGGGTGAAACTCTGTATCTGTACCTGGGAATTTCCCCAAATGCTGTAAGCTCCGTTTTAATAAGAGATGATGGGGCACAAAAGCCCATTTATTATGTGAGCAAGGCACTAAACGGGGCTGAGAGTAGATATACGGCGATGGAAAAGACAGCCTACGCGCTTTTCATCTCCGCAAAAAAGTTAACATCCTACTTCCAAGCTCACCCGGTAGAAGTCTTAACTGACCAACCGCTGGGTGCAGTGTTGCGAAATTCAACATCCTCCGGGAGGATGGTGAAGTGGGCAATAATGTTAACTCAATTCAATATTGAGTACCGGCCAAGGTCAGCAATCAAGGGGCAGGCCCTAGCTGACTTCCTTGTAGAAATGACCGGTCTAACTCCAGACTTACCGGTCAACAAGCCCACTGAGCAATGGTGGGAGATGGCAATTGATGGGGCATCCAGTCCTAGAGGATACGGGGGTGGTATCGTGTTCACCACACCAGAAGGATTCAAGATCTACCATGCAATCGTCTTCAACTTCAAGCTGACGAACAATGAGGCGGAATATGAAGCTCTGGCTGGAGGGCTCAGACTTGCCCAAGCCCTGAAAATCAGCCGGGTCAGTATCAAATCTGACTCTAGCCTGATAGTAGGGCAGGTGACCGGTAACATGGAAGCAAGGGAAGGACGCATGGCACAATACAAGGACCTTGTACTTGCCCTGTTGAAAGGCTTCGAAGAATTCAAGATCGCCCAGATTCCCCGGGCGGAGAACGCGGATGCAGACCTTCTCTCCAAATTGACGCAGTATGCTCCCGAGCATGTTTCGAAACTTGCCCGGGTAGAGATCCTTGACCATGCAAGCATCGAGAAATTGGAAGTCGCCGCTATAACTGCCGGAAGCCAGTTTGACCGGTCAAACTTGGTCGGGGCGGACGACCATTGGATGTATGATCTGATGGAATATTTGACGGATGGGAGCTTGCCAGAACAACATGACCGGGCAAGAAAAGGGAAGCTCAGGGCACCCCGATTCCAGATTCTTGATGGAAAGCTGTATAAAAGGGCATTTGGGGGGCCACTCCTGAGATGTCTAACCAACCGGGAAGCTGAGCGAGTCATAGCGGAAGTCCACGAAGGCGTATGCGCGGCGCATCAAATGTCCCGTATGCTTTCCCAGCGCATCATCTTGTTGGGATATTACTGGCCAACAATTGTCCAGGATTGTGAAAGGTACGTCCAGAAATGCAGGACGTGCCAAGTATTCTATAAGTATCCCGGTAGACTGGCGACCTACTACCACCCCGTATCGAATGTCGTCCCATTCGCTAGATTCGGGGTTGATATCATTGGAGCCTTCCCAGTCGCCCAAGGAGGGAAGAAGTTTGTAATCGTAGCCATCGATTACTTCACCAAGTGGATCGAGGCCGAAGCATTGGCCAGCATTACCACGCAACAATGCAAGAAATTCATTTGGAAGAACATCATCACAAGGTTTGGAGCGCCCATGAACCTCATCACTGACAACGGCCCACAATTCCGAAATCCAAGATTCACTGAATACTTGGAAGGCTTCAGGATCAAGCACAATCGTTCCTCGGTAGCGTACCCTCAAGGGAATGGCCAAGTCGAAAACGCCAACCGAACGATTGTGGATGGTCTAAAGAAACGGCTGGGAGAAGCAGGAAGCAAGTGGCTGGAAGAGCTCCCACACATCGTATGGGCATTCCGAGTAACACCCAGGAGGGCTCACGGGGAAACTCCATTCTCCCTAACCTATGGATGTGAAGCAAGGCTGCCCATCGAAGCTGAATTCCCCACGTTTCGGAAGTCAAACTATCAACCCCAGCGGAGAATGGCCGCGGAAGTCAAAATGAGCACATACCAACAAGTTGTGAAGAAGTACCATGATAACAAGGTTGGGCCGCGGTACTTCCAAGTTGGGGATGAAGTCCTACGAAGAAGAGAAGCAAGTAGACCCGGCGACGGAGGAAAGCTAGCAAAAAACTGGGAAGGCCCATATAGGGTTAGAGCCATCATTCGCCCGGGGACATACCGGTTAGAAACTCTTAAAGGGGTACCGGTAGAAAGAACCTGGAATTCCCATCATCTTCGCAAGTTCTACAAATGATTGTAATACTAGGCAAGGCCTACTTTATTATCAATCAAACCGATGATGTTCAATACTCTATTTGGTAGCGGCAGGATTGATAGGTCGAACCTATCCTAGGAGGGCTTCCTGGGTGGATCGAATCCACTTGGCTAAGCCAACTGAGACACAGGCCCGGACCTGGCACGCTAGTTACTACACCGGTCTTGCTCAGTATAATAGAAAAAATATCAAAACCCGGAAGAGGGGCCCGGAAGAGGGTATGCCTGCAAGAGGGCTGGACCTGGAAGAGGGTTCGAACCGTACTTACACGGGCCCATGAGGTTTGACTGGTGTCGGGGAATCAGCCGGCGCCGTCAGATTGATTGGGGACTAAAAAGATGCCCATTAAAAGAAATAGAAGGGGATCGTCCACCGTGGCGCATCCTATATCCCCCTTCTCAGGGAAGACTTGAATGGGGGGGTGAGCTGAGGCCTTCCCGGGATGGTAGAAATCAAAGGGCCATTAAAAGACTTAATCACCCAGAAGAGGGGGCCCTGGAAGAAGGGTGCATTTGAACCTTGGAGAGGGTTCGAAACCATTCGACATGGTTAAATCTCCAGTATTCTTACCGGTTAAGAATACTTCAAGAACTACTAGGTTACAGGTGTTTCCATCTACAACCTACCAATAAAAAAAAAAAAAAAAGAATACCCCGGTCGGGTATGGGCACAACAGAACTTCGAAAGTTCTACATCCATCGAAAGGCAAGGCAGCTGACCGGTCAAACTATGGAGTAGGAACTCACCGGTCACACTAAACTTTATCAAAGAGTTGGCAAAACTACCCAAAAGGCCAAAGTAAAGGTCGGCCAGTCAAATTTTTTAAGTTGACCAAAATGATGAAGATGTTCGAAAAGCAAAAGATGAAGTTTAACCGGTCAAAGTTTCTCGGACTGATCCTTGAAATGAAATGACCAGAGAAAACTTTGAAGTTATACCGGTCAAAGCTACTCGAGCTACCTTCAGATAAAGTGATCAGGGAGAACTTTGAAGTTCTCCCGGTCAGAAACAAATGAGAAGTGGTCTGATTGGGCTACCGGTCAGGATTTATAAGAAGCAAAAGCAGAGTATAAATCAACAAGCAGGCAGATAGGGAAGATTCACCGGTAAAGAAAACAAACATGGCATTCGAATTTAAAAATGTCAAATGTTTACAATTACGCCGGGCATGCCCGGGGAAATTTCTGCTCAATGTTTTACAAAAACAACCGGGCGCAGCCGGGAAGATCCTAATCTAGGGGGAAGGGGGGAGTGGGCTCTTCCTCTGGGATAGGAGCCAGGCCGTAGGAAGCCGCAGTGAAGGCCGGGTCTCTCTTCAGGAGGATCCGGTGGGAAGCTGCCCGGTCTTTCTTTTGACCGCACTTGAATCCGAAGGATCCAACAGCGGTGATCATCTTCTTTCCTTCAGGCTCCCGATATAGAAGCCTGAAGGATTCCATGGTGGCTTCAAGGCTCGCCGTTAGAACCCGGGCAGCTTCGGCCTTATTTTCCTCAACCCAGGCGGCTGCGCGCCCGGGGAAGTTTTCTTCCTTCTCCATCATCTCCCTCTTGGCCTCAGAGACTTCATCCATGAGCCGGCCATTCTCTTCCTTCAGCTGGGAGATTTCGGTCTTCATGGACCCGGCTAACCCCGACAGCCTGATCAGCTCATCGGCCTGGCTCTTCAAGATGAGGGCCATCTCCTCCTTCTCCTTCTTCAGCCGGGCAAACTCGGAGGGAGAGCCTAAACCAAGCCGGTCGGCTGTCAGGGGTCCAATCTCCCCCGCCTGCACAAGAGGAAAGAGAAGCCCGGTAAGAATGGAATAATGGCGAAGAGGGATCAAGACCGGGATAGCAGCAGAACTTACCTCCTTCAGCCTCAGCCCCAGGTTGACGAAGGCCTCTTCGATGGTCTGGCCGGCCGGCTCAGGATCTGACCGGGCCCTCTTCTTGGCATAGGAGGGGTGCGTGGTGGCCACCTTCTTCACCCGGCGACCGGCCTTCTCCTTCTCCTTCCCCTTAGACCGGTCTTCTTGGGGCTCCTCTTCGTCAAGGATTTCCACGGTCTCTGGATTGACCGGGAAGGTCCTGGAAGTGTTGGTTTGGGAGCCCCCGGTCTCCCCCGCTGGTTGATCCTCGGGGATGGCGAACTCTTCGAACTCCATATCTGCAAAACAAACTAAAACCATTAAGTACGAATACTTTGGCCGGTCAACTACGAATCACAAGAAAGATGAGAAATACCTGGGTGGTTCTGGTCCTCAGCCTCTGCAGTGTTGCCCGGGGAGGGTACCCCGCGCCCCGCTGCTTCATGGGCCGGGGAGGTACCCTCACCACCCGACTCGACCCTCCAGACCCAGCTGCCATAGTGGAAGACCCTCCCGGTGTAAGGATCCCCGCGCATGAGGACTTCAAGACTCACCTCCAAGTCAGGGGAGGAAGCCAGTGCAGCGTACTCTTGGTCTAGGAGATGGTCATTCCATTTCAGACCGGCCAGAAGAGTGAAGGGGGGAAACTCGATGAAGACAAACTTTTCCTTCCATCCCCGGTTACTCTGGGGGACTTCGGAAATGAATTTCCTACCGGTGCGGGCTTTGAAGAATACAAAACCTTCGCAGCCAGCTCCGCCCGGTAGGACTTCGAAGCAAAAGAGAAAGAGACGCAAGGAAGGAAAAATTTTCAGATGAGTACAAATATTTATGAAGGAATGAAGGTACCGGTGGGCGTTAGGAGTTATTTGGCCGGGAAAAATCCTAAACGCGTGGCAAACTTCAGTAAGGAGGGGGCGAGGGGGAAAAACTATGCCCGCATCCAGGGAAATAGTATGGAACCCTATCCTATCCTCCCGGTGGGGCTCTACGATATTGGGCCAGTTGGGTTCGTAGAGGAGGGTATACCCATCCGGGAGCCTCCTACGAATTTTGTTCAGGGCGATTTTGGATACGCGCGAAGGGATGTCAAGAACGTAAAAGGTGGGGAGTGGAAAGTAACCGGCAGCATGGAGCCGCGCCTCCCACGCATCCCGGGTTTCGTGTTCGGGATCATAGGGACCCGGTTCGTCATCAACCGGGTCATCCCTCCCCACGAAGGTTTCACCGGGCATCTGATTAACGGGATGCGGGTCAGGAATAGAGGACTGGGGAACCTGACCGGGCGAAGAGTCCAGAGAAGAAGACCCGGTCGAGGAAGAGGAGTTGGAATTCTTAGAGGAGCAGTCCTCTGAGGAAGAGACCCTATCGCTAAGAGGATACATGACCGGGAAAAGTATAGAAGGAAAGGGGAACTTACTTGACTCGGAGGGCTGGATAACGGAGAAGAAACTTGACCGGTGAAAGCTCTGAGACTTGATCGCGGAAAGTGAGCAAAGAAGAGGGGTGGAGGCCTTTATATAGGAGGAGAGGAGGCCAAAGGGAGCGACGTGGCCACGCAAGAACATGCCACGTCAGGCGGCGCAATGATGGCGCATGGGGAAGGCGATGGGACGCGACTGCAGCGATGGCCAGCGTCCAACACGTGTCAAAACCGACAGTTGGAGTTTTGAATTTGAAATATTCGAGCGGGAAAAATTAGAAATTTGAATTTAAGAGTCCTGTTTCAGACTTTTTACTTCCCGCTCATGACAAATTGCATGAACGAGAAGTGGAGGGCTTATTGATGGGTGTATTTCACCCAAGACCGGTCAAAGGAGGAGGACAAATCTTTGACCGGTCAATCTCGAAAGTTTTGGAAGGGAGACTTAAATCGTCAGCAAAACGATATGTCATCGGCCAAAATTTGACCGGTACACTTCACAAAAAAGTATACTGGTCAAACTACGTTATCATCCTATTTATTCCAGACTTCGATGAATTCACCTCTCGGAGATTACCCGGTGTAGTTTCTGAGGTTGGAAAGTGTCGGCAGAGGAGAATCTACGAGGGCTTGACGTGTAGCGACCCGTGTCAGTAGAGGACGACTGGAGATTCTGAAGAATCCATCCAAGGCACTACCTGACAAAAGGAATAATCCCCCTCACAAGGCGACAAGGTAGCTAAGAAACGAGGCCCATCACCTCTCAACATCCGAGACACGTGCCTCCACGTGGGCGCACGTGGTCCTGTCCCCTTAGCCTAGTATAAATACTCATGTAAACCTCAGAAAGGGGGATCCGAATTCATTCTCTCTAAACTCCCTTGTAAAAGCACCCGTGCATTCTCCGTTATAATATAAATTGGGCTACAGGTGTTCCACCTAAAGTCCTACCGGTCAATCTGCGTGTTTTTACCTTTCTTACTTTGTCAAATCAAGCGAACTATTCTAGACCCGGTCTAGTATAATTCGACCGGTCAAGTAATTTACACCATCAAACTGTATTACACAATATAAAGTAAATTCTATCTACACAACAGCACACTAATAAACAAATTCCTTCAACACTCCCCCTTGTGCTGAGCTGTAGGTAGAATTGTAGAATCTTGATCTCTTGTCAAAATCTCGTCAAGTGTCAAAACCCTGTGAATAAAAATCTTGAACGAAGAAAAGAATACCGATCCTTACTTCGATCGCTATGTTCATGCATATTGTTACCTCATTAAAAACCTTACCAAGTAACAAAACCCAATGGGAAAAATAAACCTTGGTTTAAGGAAAAGAGTGTAACATAAAATAAAAGCTAGACCTTTGAATATTCAAATCTCTCCCTGAAGTGTACATGATCAAGGAAGATCTGAAAGTCTACGCATCCCAATATTTTTAACATGTTTCTCAAATGTGGCTTTAAGTATTGATTTGGTGAATAAATCTGCCACATTCTCCTCAGATCTTATTTGATTTACTTGGATCTTGAGGAGAGTTTGTTGTTGTTGATTATAGAAAAATTTGGGAGAAATATGTTTAGTGTTATCACTTTTGATAAATCCAAGTTTCATTTGCTCGATGCAAGCAGCATTATCCTCGTAAATGCATGTGGGTTCTTCAGTGGTTGGTCTCAAACCACTAGCCCTGCGAATGTGTGTAATGATAGTTCTTAACCATATACACTCGCGAACCGCCTCATGTAGAGCTATTATCTCTGAGTGGTTTGATGAGGTGGCTACTAGAGTTTGCTTGGTTGACCTCCACGATACTGCAGTGTTACCAATTGTGAATACATAACCAGTTTGGGAACGACCCTTGTGTGGATCAGATAAATATCCTGCATCAGCATACCCAATTAGTACATCATTTGGTGTTTCTAGATTTGTGGATGAACTTCCTTCTTCAACCATTTTCTTGGAATTCACAGCTTCCTTTGTCCTTTTGTAAGGAAAGAATAGTCCCATATCACTGGTTCCCTTTAAATACCTCAAAATATTTTTGATACCGTTCCAGTGACGTTGCGTTGGCGCAGAGCTAAATCTAGCTAACAAGTTCACTGAGAATGCTATATCCGGTCGAGTACACTGAGCTAAGTACAATAATGCACCTATGGCACTTAAGTATGGAATTTCAGCTCCTAATACCTCTTCATCCTCTTCCTTTGGACGAAATGGATCTTTTTTAGGATCTAAGCTTCGGCCGACCATGGGAGTGCTAGCAGTATGTGCTTTGTCCATGTTAAATCGCCTGAGTACCTTTTGGACATACGCAGACTGGTGTATTAATATGCCACCAACTCGATGTTCTAGTTCAAGGCCTAAACAAAAACGAGTTTTCCCAAGGTCCTTCATCTCAAATTCAGATTTCAAATAATTTGCAGTTTCTCTTATTTCATCAAGAGTGCCTATTATGTTCATATCATCAACATAAACGGCTACAATTGCAAATCCAGAACTTGCTTTTTTTATAGATACGCAGGGACATATTTCATCATTCTTATATCCCTCTTTAATCAAGTAATCACTTAGGCGGGTATACCACATCCTACCGGATTGTTTCAAACCATAAAGAGAGCGTTTTAGTCTGATTGCAAACGCACTCCGTGGTTTAGAGTCACTTGATTTGGGTAAGGGAACACCGTCTGGTACTTTTATGTATATCTCAGAATCAAGATCCCCATAGAGATATGCATTAACCACATCCATAAGCTGCATTTCCAATTTTTCGGAAACTGCTAAGCTCACCAAGTACCTAAATGTTATAACGTCCATTACAGGGGAGTATGTCTCCTCATAATCAATTCCAGGGCGTTGTGAGAAACCTTGCGCCACTAGGCGAGCCTTATATCTTAAGACTTCATTCTTCTCGTTACGTTTCCTGACAAATACCCATTTATGTCCTACAGGCTTTACACTTGGAGGGGCTAGCACTACCGGACCAAATACCTGTCTTTTTGCCAAGGAATCGAGCTCTACCTGGATTGCTTCTTTCCATTTAGGCCAATCCGCTCTTTGTTGACATTCTGCAATAGAGCGTGGTTCGATATCGTCATGCTCTATTATCTCTGGAGCAACACTGAAAGCAAATACATCATCGATGTGTGTTGAAGATCTTTCTAGTAATATATGTGCACTTTCATAATCCATTGAGATTTCTTTATTCTCTTGAATCATATCGAACATCGGAGCGTCCTCCAGTAATGATTCATGGACATAACTATAATCAGAGATAATCTCATGGGATGGATGTTCAACATCGATGTGTAACGGATTAGTTTGTGCCGCACTCGTCCTTTTCTTCCTTGGATGAGTGTCAATCGAACCAAGTGGCCTTCCTCTCTTCCTTTGAGGAGCCACGGCCTCACCCACACTTCCACTCGGTGTGGATGTAATGCCTGTCATTACGGCGTTTTTCCGTTTAGTTGGGACTTCTAACCTTGCAGGTGCATTTGCAGCAGGTATGGGTGATCTTGTCACTTTAGCAATATCAGTAAATGAATCGGGCATCGAATTTGCCACGTTTTGAAGATCAATTATTCTTTTCACTTCGCTTTCACAATGTGAAGTACGGGGATCGAAATGAGACAGTGTGGGGACACACCAAGATATTTCCTGTTGTTCGCTTGGAGAGTTTTTCTTATCTCCCCCTAACGACGGGAAATCTGTCTCATCAAAGTGACAATCTGCAAATCTAGCAGTAAAAAGATCACCTGTCAAAGGTTCTATATAGCGAATAATGGTTGGGGATTCATATCCAACATAAATACTTAATCGTCTTTGAGGACCCATTTTAGTGCGCTGTGGGGGCGCAATCGGCACATACACTGCACAACCAAATATCCGTAAGTGTGAAATGTCAGGCTCATAACCAGTCACCAACTGGTATGCAGAGAATGGTTGTGAAGCAGTGGGTCTCAAGCGAATAAGTAAAGCTGCATGCAATATGGCATGACCCCATGCAGATGTGGGCAAATTAGTACGCATAATCAATGCCCGAGCTACCATTTGTAGTCTTTTAATGGTTGCTTCTGCAAGGCCATTTTGCGTGTGTACATGGGGAACAGAATGCTCTACATCGATCCCGATGGCCATGCAATAATCATCAAAGTTCTTAGATGTAAACTCTGCAGCATTGTCAAGTCGTATAGACTTGATCGGGTGGTCAGGGTGGTGAGCCCTTAAACGAATTATTTGTGCCAAGAGTTTTGCAAATGCAACATTTCTTGTTGATAATAATGTAACGTGTGACCAACGTGTCGAGGCATCAACCAGTACCATAAAATACCGAAATGGTCCGCTTTCTGGTTGTATCGGCCCACATATATCTCCTTGTATCTGTTGTAGGAATGGTATGTTTTCTTTTGAATCTTTAGCATAGGATGGACGTGATCCTATTTTTGCTAATGAGCAGGCTTTGCAAAAGGATTTGTGGGCATGTGACATTGTCAAAAAATTATTTTGAGACGAGGATGGTGCTTCAATTTCTTTAGAAGGCATTCGTCGGAGTTGAGCAAGATTGGGCCGACCGCTTTTCAAGCTATCGGGTTTTTGTGTCGCTTTGTCCTTGCCTCGAAAGAAAGGATGACCGTGAGAGTTTTTTAGGATACGAATCATCATGTCACGACCAGGATGCCCTAGTCGATCATGCCAAAGTCTATATCGTTCAGTATCCCTTATGTCATCATGACTTATAGAATAAGATTCAATTATTCGAATTGTAGTGATATACAATCCACTACTCTTACCCTTAAACTTCTCTAAGATGCGCTTTCTTCCGCATTCATTAGAAGTAATGTAAAGGTATTCAATACCATTCTCACAATGAGTTTCAACATGGAAACCATTGTCACGGATGTCTTTGAAACTTAACAAGGTTCGAGTAGCTCTAGGTGCATATAGAGCATTTATGGCTTTAATCAATGGACCATTAGGGAGTAAGAAAATGGCAGTGCCACGTCCTTGAATTACATGTGACGAACCAATCATTGTTGTCACAGATGAATTATAGGCTACCAAGTTAACAAATAGTTGCCTATTTCGCAAAATGGTATGGGTAGTCCCACTATCTATTAAGCACTCAAGTTCACCTCGATTCATGCCTGTGTAATGAGAAAAGTGCATATAGAACTGAAACACACAATGTATATAAAAAATAGGGGCATAACTCCCTTAATTTATTTAAATTGAATGCAAATTTAAAACTATTCCAGTTTAAAAATGCAATAAATAGTCTAGTAAACGGATTTCATTCCATTGCGCATTCAGTTCTGGGAGCAAAGTATCATGAATGTTCACAAAACGTCCTTTAAGGGCATCCCACAGTTCTTTGGGGATTTTCAACTGAAGATATTCCCAACGTAAACTTGGGTTAATGTGTCGCCTTAAGAACAGTAAAGCATTTGCTTTCACTTTTTCAGATGGTGCATCTTTCAATTCACTGGGGTAAGTGTGGCAGAGAAGTATTTAGCCACGAAAGCCATTTCTACATCAGAAACCCAACGGTGGTACTCAAGTCCTTCTAAGTCCAAGATGTCAAATTCAGGTCTTGTGGGTTCAATCATTTCTAGATAAAATGCAAATAAACAATCATAAGTAAATTGATATCTTGAAAATGAGAGTTTTTATCACATGCTCTCTCCTTTTTGTGATATACGAAATTTCTTAATCAAAACCAATATGTACTAGTCACAGAACTCAATTAGTTTGGAGTCTAAAATGACATACTTGGGTTCAATTAGTCAATGTATGATATTACTTGTATGCAAAATGCAAGGCTAGCATCACTCCATGAGAAAAGTGTCCGCATTATAATTTCAAGAACACATGTGTTAATCAATTCAACATCAATAAGTGGATTGATCTAATATTATCAATCATGTCTAGAGATGACTCATCCAAAAGAAGAAAAAAAAACAAATCTACGTACTCAAGCTCAAAAGCATCTGACATGCAGTATTAATATTTGGACACCTAAATTTATCACGCACACAATATATTTAGGATGTTAATGTAGCTTCAGATTTAGCATGAAGTGTGCTTTTGTAAAAGAAATTTATACTACCGTAATATTTGGCAAATCTTTAACAAAGTAAAAATTGCAGTCAAAATAAAGCAATTGATAAGTACAAACAGGCCACGGAAGAATCAGCCATAAATTTGCAGCCATGGGGAAAAAAAAAATTTGGCCAAAAATTTGGTTGTTTTGCAGCCCTCAAATGTCTATGGTGCCATGGCAATAATGTATGTGACTAAGTGTTTTTTTTTGATAAACTATTGGCGAACAGAGTAGCCCTTAAAAATGGATCTAAAAACACAACAGCCTTCAAATCGGATTTCGATTTTCAGTATGCAATTTTCAGAAAATCATAAATACCTATAATTTTCAATATGTAATTGAAGCCAAGCATTTTTTTTTGGTTGGGCTCTTTATAGAATGTAATTTGACAGAATGCAATTGAAATGGTGGCCTTCAATTTTATTTGTTCATTTAAGTTTCTGATTTCATATTGCAAAATTACTGTATCCATTCATATTGTTGGCAAAAAAACAAATTTCAGAAACTGAATGCAGTACGCGTGAATTTCAGCGTATAGGAAAAAAAATTTCAGTAAGTTGATAGTGTGGGTCTTTTGAGTTTTCAATTTTACTATATTTGTACAGAAAGCAATTACTAAATCATATATCAAATAGCATTAATGTGTAAATTGGATACGGCAATATGAAATATACATGATAAATTGGAGGTACCTGGACCTTTAGGGATCTGAAATTTCCGAATTCTCTTTCGGAGTCCAGAAGAATTGTTGCCCTACTGTTCTGCCTCCCGCCTCTGTTACGGCAGCACACCTTCGAAGCCGCTGCGTGATGAAGGAGAGGATGGAGATGTTCGACGGCGATTGGCGATGGAGGCGATGGGGGATCTCAGACGACGGGAATCACAGACTAGGCGGCTTGGTCCTTCCGATTTGATTCGCGATGGGGAATCGCATAGGAGAACGGCGATGAGTGTTCTTTTCCTCTGCGATGTACAGTGGAGATAGGCGGAGAAAAGAACGGTGGCGGACGGGAAAAAAAAACTAGGGTTTTTACAAGAGAAGGCCCACGGGCCAGAACAACTGTATTACACAATATAAAGTAAATTTTATCTACACAACAGCACACTAATAAACAAATTCCTTCAACATATCTTACTTTATTACGGAGTACTATTTTTCTGATAAAATGAAAAATATGTGGTCTACAATTGACTGGACACAATTACTAATAAATGTAAATATGCATAGTTCATTTGTGTGCAAAAAAAAGAAAAATTGTGTGATCGAACCATACAACTCATTCTAATCATATCGATCTATGGCCAATCGATATTCTTGTGTTTGGGTCGTGAGCATGCAGGGTCGGGGAAGAAGCACGCTTGTGTGAATCTTACATGAGTGTTCCCTCTTGTTTGCCTCGAGAACAATGGGTTTATTGGATGGTCGCCTAGTTATGTAGCGTTGAAGGAAAAATCTGGAAATGTCGCTAAACACAAGAAAATTTGTGTAGAAAATCAATAATTTATAGAAATATTTGCATTAAATAGAACTAAAACTTAAGTCATTTCCCTAAATTAGGGGTGAGTTTGGTTTTTGCGGTTCGGTTTTTACCCAAAACCAAAGACAAAACGGAAGGTAAGTTGGCGGTTCGGTTCGGTTCGGTTTTGCATACAAAATATGTAAACCGTTGGTTATTCAGTTCGGTTTTATGCGGTTTTTATTTTGGTTTTTTTCGGTTTTTTCGGTTTATAAAAGTAAATATTTATAAGCATTAAAAATTGTATAAATACTAACTCCACGAAGCAATAACAATACGTAAGTTTGGGTTTGGTTTTTTTACTTGATTTTTACACACACAAAAAGTCGAGCGGAAGGTTAGTGTTCTCATTGGCTCACTTTTATATACAAAATATGTGTCAAGTGTCTAACAAACATCTAGAAGATTATAAATAATCTTAAAGATATCGTATGTAAAATCAATTGCAGAGAATTTGGATTTTTTTATATAATACTTTCATTTTCATTATACATCAAAGTTTCTTTTATTTAAATATGTTAACTACTCATTTTAATTTTTAATGTTATATAATTCTATATTAGGATTAGTTATTGGTGTTTATATTTTTAGATTTTTTAAAGTTTATAATATGGTTAAAATGTTTAATTAATAGTTAAGAAAAAAACTTTAATTGACTAGTAATTTATTTGCATTTTTGTTTATATGATTTTTATACATATCACATATACTCGTATAAATAAAATGAAGCATATAAATAAGTTCGGTTTATTCGGTTTGGTTCGGTTTTTCAAAGTAAAAACCAAAACGGAACCAAACAATAACGGTTCGGTTCGGTTTTTTACATTCGGTTTCGATTTTTTCGGTTCGGTTTTTTTTCTAGTTCGTTTCGATCGATTTCGGTTCGGTTTTTGGTTTTCGGTTTTCCCGACCCAGCCCTACCCTAAATAGCATTTAAATTGTTTTATTTCTTAAATAACATGTAATAATGTTCATAATGTCCAGTGATGGCGAACATTTAATTTACTTGAATAATGACTAATGGATAATGACTAAAAATGCTACATTAGAAAAAATATATAATGGTATTTAGGAAAATTCATTATGTTTTAGTGCTATTTACGTAAATTCCCTGAATGCATAGTAATTTCTCGACTCCTGAAATTCATAACTTATAGCATTACTAATTATCATGAGCAATGTTAAATTTGGGATGAAATTAAAACAAGAACAAAAACATATAGTAATACCTTGCTTGTGAGATGGTTTAGTGATCTGTTAAAGGGAAGACTGGGAATTCTGGATAATGAGATGTTGGAAGAAGATGATTACAATTAATTACTGTATTATATGACATACTCCATCAAGTCATCCACTTTGCATATGGTCCCATATATATCACCTTTTCTTTACACAAAAAAAGAAAAAGAAAAACATTATATTCCATCTCTAACAACCTCTTAAAAGAGGCCAAATAGCCACCCAAAAAAGATGTACCATAAATTTCTAAAATAGTATTTAATAATTATGTATTTCTTTAAATTAGTTCTCAAAATTTACTAATTATCGAGATGATATTCGCTAATTGAGAATAATGCTCAGTTCGGTCCCTAAACTGATGACGGCCGTTAAAACGACGTTAAAAAACGTTAAATCTTAAATCTTATACCGGAGTACTAATTTTCTAAAATGATACTTTCTAACTGGGTATTTTCCGAAATTGGTCTAATTTCGAAATAAAAATACATTATATATGGAAAAATATTTTGATTTTTTAGGATGAGAACATAATAATAAAAACTATAAATATATTATTACAAATTTGAAAGTAAAAGCTCTATATTATTTATATAATGTTTTTAGTGTCATTTGCTATGTTATGTTATTAGATTGGCAGAACTCCCTAAGTAATAATAAAAAAAACTATGAAAATATCAAAATAGAAGTCTTAAATCTTTCAAGACGAAAATAAGAGTTTACAATAATTTTAATAGACGTTGTTAACGAGTTCGGGGGTATGAAGTGCACGCTCATTCGATCAAAAATATTATAAATTTCGTAGGAGAGCTATTCCGGAGGCTATGCATGGCCCTAGAAGCAGGGTCCAAGGGGTGGCGGCTCCTGCCAGCATCTAGGGGACAGAGCCCCTAGTTGGAGTTAGTTGACCCCAGATCAACTTGGGAATTTATATATTGGACACTATGAAAAATTTTAAATTTTTTTTGAAGAGAGTGTAAACCAATTTACATTCAAATATGACATTTAATTATCTCCAACATTCTTTTTTGAAAAGGCATGCAACATTTAAATTTTTAGCAATAAACATTCAAATGTATCACGAAAGAATGAAACATTTCGCACAAAATACACAAATAGAAAACTATTTGTATATTAACCTATGCACATTGGAATGATTGAGTGCAAACATGCAAATGTTCATAGTAAAATTTGCACTAAATAGAACTAAAATATAATGACTTTTTCAATGTAGAATTTAAACTTTTTTATTCCTTAAATAAGACTTAATAATGACCTAGTGGGATGAATAATATCTAGTAATGATGAACATTTACTTGAATAATGACTACGTGATAATGATCAAAAGTCCTACATTGGGAAATAAAAACATATGGTCTTATATTGGGAAAGTCATTATGTTTTAGTCCTATTTAGGTAAATTTCTCATGTTCATATTAGTTCTATGATTGAAGTATTTTTGTATATCCGGAAAAGAACTATATCAAATTTAAATGGCAAAATTTGTAGTAAATAGTACTAAATCATATGTCTTTTCTAATGTAACATTTAAACTTTTTTATTCTCAAAATAGTACTTAAATAATGTCTAGCAACGGGAACAATGTTCAGTGATAGTGGACATTTAGTGTGAACAGTATCTAGTGGCGCGATGGACATTTACTTGAATAATGATCAGTGGACATTGAACAATATTACTCCCTCCGTCCCGGAAAACATGGGAGTTTTGGTTTTGGAAAGAGATTTAAGAGGAGTGTATTTTGGTATTGAATTTCCAAAAGTGTCCTTTGATGTGATGGGTAAAAGTATGATTTGATGGATAGATTATTAGTAAAAAGGTATGATGTGATAGGTATGGTATGAAAAAGTAAGGGGTAAAAGTGACTTTTTAATAGAAATGAGAAGTGTTTTTTGGGACAGATGAAAAAAGAAAGAAGAAAGGTTTTCTGGGACGGAGGGAGTATTACATTACAAAATAAAAATATACTCCCTCCGTCCCCAATTCGATTACAAATTGCGGGTTACGGAGTAAAATTTCCTACTTTTTGAAATCATTTTATTTACAAATTGGTATATCAATTAGATATAAAAATTACATATTAAAAAACTACGTAAAAAGTTCAACAAAACAAGAGGTGACAAGAATATTTTATTTTATCAAATACTTAATGAAATCGTTTAAACAAACAAAAATTATCGAGAAGAGAAAAAAAATTGTAATCTATTTAGGGACATAGAAAGTATAATATTATATTGAAAAAGTCATTATATTTTAGTACTATTTTTTGTAAATTCAACATTCAAATGTACATTGTGCTATTCTAAAAAAAATTTACTCCTTAGCCCGTATAGTATTGAGATGCCGCCTCACTTATACACCGCAGTAGCGTGCGCTCTTCGCTATCGTGCGCCATTCAAGCCGCATCGTTTCGCCGTCACCGACCACCACCGCCATCTCCTCCGTCATCCGAAGCCTCGCCTTCCTCCCGTCGCCCACGTCTCTTCCTTCTCCTTTCCGGCTCCCAGCCTCTACACGGGGAGCTCTCTCTTCCCTGCCATGGAGGTACGGTTCTCTCTCTCAATTGCTTGCTCGTTTACGCACTTCTCAAATTCGGAATTGTCGAGCTTGAGAATTTTTCACTGAATCGATCAGGCATCGGTTTCCGGTGACGATTCGGTTCATTTTGAGAACTATGAAAGACACATCTGAGTAAACTGGAAATTACAGGATTATAAACGTTGAAGCAACAATATGTTTTATGCACATTGAAAATATTACTATATGGTATGGATATGCTGCTGATTGAATTTGTTCATGGGAACTGTATTTGTGTTCTTGAATCGTGTTTTGAGATAGGAGTAAGTGTTACGTTTTTGATAGTTGATATAAAGTTATTGTGGAGAATGGTTATTTGATTAAAAAATTTAACAATTATCTTTGTACTCTACGTCTCTCTACTTTTGAGTAGGGATAATGTCTGCTTACACTCACCCTCTCCTGTGGGATTCTACTTGCTTGTTGTTGTTTGTTTACGAATCAAATTAAGAAAGGTGAACTGTGAAAGAATATATTATGGATGTGTTTGTCAGTCTTACATATCAGCGAAGGAGTATTATTCAGGTGTCTTAGGCAAAGCCTAGCCCCTACTCTCTCTTCCAGATGCCGAGATATCGCACTCCAAGCCACCATAGCCCCGCCGACTTCCGGTGCACCTTGCCATCATTTGACGTCAGCCTTTTGCCTTTCGGCAAGGGTGTTTATCAGTTTATGCACACCCTCAACATAATTTTGCATCTCTTCTTGGCAAATTGTAGTGACACATACCACTAATGATTGAAATGCATTTATATGCTCTTTATGGGCCCATTCGTATCCTTTTATTTCAGCACTGTCTATGTTTTTTACACAGCGATTTTGTAGTGGAAGCACTTTGAGTGGAAATGATAGAATGATTAATCGGTTGAAGAGTATTGGTGTGATCAATTCAGAGGCCGTAGCAGAAGTGATGCGAAGTATTGATAGGGCTTTGTTTGTGCCCAAGGACACACCACCTTACGATGACAGCCCAATGAGTATAGGTTTCAATGTCACTATCTCAGCACCTCATATGCATGCGATGTGTCTCGAATTGTTGAAAGATAGATTGCAACCAGGCATGCATGCCTTGGATATTGGTTCAGGTATGAAATCAGAAAATTCACAAACTTTAAAAGAATGTGCAGTGTTCTTGGTGGGGTGAATATTTGAGTTATCAATTGTCATCGTGATATGGCTTGAAACAATTTGTAAGGTTGGTAGCATAACTATCATTTTGCATGCTAGCTTGGTCAACTTATGGGGTTTCCGCTTACTTAGAATAGAAGAATAGAACACCATCAAGTACAGTTATTTGTGAAAAGAGGGTTGTGCAGTTGTATGCATTAATTCTCCAGCATTTAGATTTGTCCTGTTGCTGAAATGTGTCTATAAGCAGGAATAGGATTGGCTCCAAATTTTATCTGAAAATTGTGTTTTTAACCTTGTGGATTTCCCTCTTATGTTTTTGATGGGTTTTTTCAATTAGGAACTGGGTATCTCACAGCATGTTTTGCTCAAATGGTTGGACCACAAGGTCGGGCAGTTGGTGTGGAACATATCCCTGAGTTGGTAGCCTTGTCTGTAGAGAATGTTCAGAAAAGTGCTGCTGCTCCATTACTGAAAGAAGGATCCCTCTCACTGCATGTTGGTGGTATGTGTCTATTTTAACGTCGCCATAAATAACCTAATGGAAAATGCAATTCCCATTTCACCATGAATAATCATCATTGTAGATCCTTATTTACTGAACGAATGTCCGTTTTCATTGCTTGAAATGTGTATCTCTTGACTCGCTTATTGGGTGAAATTAAAAATACATCCCTTCATAAACTTTAACAGTCATTTTAGCTGAATAACCCTTACTAAATGGGAAGTACAAGCAATGGTGAGAAGTAATATGGAATACTCTACCTCTAGCCCAAAATAACATTTTGCAATTGACCGGACACGGTTATTAATAAAGGTGAAAGTGTGTGGTTGAGTTTTTGTGCAGAAGAGAGCAATTCCTCAAAAGGAAACAAACTTTTTTTGGACAAATTAAAATAAGAAAATGTGGAACCTTTTATCGGGTAGAAGTAGATCTAGAAAGAGTTGGAGAAGTTTATTAGACAGGACATACGACTTCTATATGACCTTAGATAGAAACGTCTTGAGGTTTAGAATTTGAGTCATTGGGTAGACCTTTGGGTCATGTGTGCCTTTTGTCGTCTTGAGGTTTCTATACGACTTCTATAGTTCCTAGTGTCGTCATGTGTGCCTTTTGTTGTTATATCCTGACTTTGTTTGTGCTACTGTGTTTACTTTGGCTATGCTTCTATGTTTGAGTTGGGGTCTCTGGAACAAAGCCTCGGGTATGACAATTATTTATGTGGCAGTAATTAAAACAATATTGTGTACTATTATGGTAACACAGATGGAAGGGATGGTTGGCCAGAGGGGGCACCCTACGATGCCATCCACGTGGGTGCAGCAGCAGGCGACATACCAAAACCGCTCATCGATCAGCTGAAACCAGGTGGGAGATTGGTCATTCCCGTGGGGGACGTTTTCCAGGAGTTGATGGTTGTGGACAAGGATCCAGATGGCCACATCAGCGAGCATCGGGAGACTAGTGTCAGATACGTTCCGCTTACCAGCCGAGAAGCTCAGTTAAGGCGCCAGCTGTAATAAGACCACTCGCGAACCTCTTCTCTACCCTTTGGCTTTTCGGTACGTCTTTTAGCTTCATATGGGTTGGAAGCTATGATAACCTCTGCTCTATGGATGTATATAAAATATCATTACCAGTTTACCAAAATATTATATATATATATATATATATATATATATATATATATATATATATATATATACACATACACACATACGTAGAGTGCCTTATAGTAGTAATTAACCAAACGTTGTGCTATATGTTTTCCGTGGATGATTTGCTATATAAATATATAGGGTACTCCCTATATACTTCCTATTTGTCTATAGGGTACTCTGTTTTCCATGGATGTTTGGTAAGTGCTTGTCTATTAGGGTGGTAGGTGTGGTGTTGCTCATCACATCAATCACGTCATTTTAATTAGTGTCACATCAGTTTTTCTCTTTTCTATCACCCTCATCATTGGACAAAGGGGTGTGGATCTTGCCCAAATTTTTTTTCTTTTTTTTTAAAATTATTTAAATTAAAATTAACTTAAAATAAAAACAACAAATTAATAATTCATTAACATTAAAATTGAAATTACATTGATGCAATATAAAAAGAGTAGAATAAAAGAAGTAGAACTTTTTAAAAAAGGTTAAGAAAATTATTTGTCATCCAGAAGTGATGGAGCAAAATTTCACAAATGCTCAACCGAATCGGCACAAGGGTTGTGGCACGTATGTGTGTTATATAACACAAACCCGTTGAGATCTTGTGTTGCATCAATTAGTCCAACATTAACATTCGATCACGCTCATCACGTCCAATTTTTTTCATTTATTTAAAATCAAAATTACATAAAATAAAAAAAATTAAATAAATAGTTCATTGAGTATTAAACTTAAAATTACAATGATGTAATTAAATTTCGTATTCCATCCAATTACAATTTCTTTTTTTCAATTTAATTAACCAAAAAAACTTAAATTTAAAACAAACACTAAAAAATACCCCTTAAAAGTAAAAAAAAATGAAAGAAGAAAATGATGAAAAAGTAGAATGGGAAAAGAGGAAGATAAAACAATGGAGAAAAAAAAGAGGAAATCACAGTCGTGAAGGCCGTGATGGGCATTACCACCATCACGCTCACGGGGAAGGGGGTGGTGTTCCCTCCCCATCACGTGGCCTGTCTCTAACCTACACCGCATAGTCTTATCTCCATTACAGAGGTTGATCCGGTTCGTTCCATAAGGTCCCTCTAGGGCCGATAAGAGATAAATAATAAATTGAGCTATAATCTTGGAAGTGAGATTTGTTTTTGTTATATGTAAGGATTTCATGTTATGCATGATTGTCAAGACCCGATGCCAAGTATTATCTTGCTTTGCACACTCTTCTTTGTTATTAAAGTTATGTCCTCAACACTATCTCTCTTGTAGAAACATAGAGGAACTTCAGATAGGAGAGATGGGGATATAAATTATTTGAGTGTTTTTTATGCTTATAAGCTGGTCAAAATTGCGTATAAATTGCTTTTAACTCATAAGCGAGATGATGACGTGTTTGTCTATGCTTATAAGCGGACTTATAAGTTACTTATTAGTCCGAAAAATAAGCAAGTTTTAACTTATAAGCAGCTTATAAGTTAAAAACTCGAACTGAACTCAACTCATTGTCATCTCTAGTTTTAATAGAAATACAATACTTTGCATCGTGGAGCGCAAAGCTTCTTGAGAGGCTGCTATTCTACCTTAAAGACGAACAAGAACAACGACGGAGATGGGCATATGCAACATTGGGGATGGCAACATAGGAGATCGAGTGACGCTTGCAATGGGAACGATGGAGATGTGAGGAGACGGTTGCAACGGAAACGAAGGAGATGGGGGGAACGACAGTTGTGATGGGGTAGAGCAGCGGTAAAATTGGCGACAATGAATATGGTATGGATATGAGGAAAGACGAGCGGAGGGGAGGGGAGAAATGGAAAATGAAATCCCAAAATATAATCAAGAAGAAAAGCTCTGAATCGAAGGCTTGATTTTCAATTTGCCTAGGAGTTTATTTTCCTTTGACTCCATTTTCATGTATTGCCAAACACGAGAAAATGGAAAAAGACAAAAATAACTTGCATTAGTTTTTTTCCCTTTTCAAACGGACCCTAACACTAGATTTGGTTAACGAAATTTGAAAGAAAGAAAAAATGAAGGAGAAAATAGTTTTTCTTGTTTGATTAGAGAGAAAAAAAAAAAGAAAAGAAAATGGGAAGGCAAAATGTACTAAGGGAAGGAAAACCCAAATTCCTCCCATTTTGGTGAGGAAAATGAGGGAATCATTTTCTTTTCTTTTCCCTGTCCAAATTCCTTGAACCAAACATAGTGTAAATGTTACAGAGTACAATGTTCCAAGGAAAGGCATCCAATTTGATTGGTACACTAACAACAATTTCTGAAAATTTTGAAATGAATCATACATTTTATAATAAATTGATATGGGTTGAAATTAATGCAAATACAAACGCTAACGCATACAAAATATGCATCTTCTTGGGAAGGACAAATATTCCTTAATATATTTGGGACGTGGAAGTAAATGTATGGGAAATATAGCTAATTTGATCTGATTCCGATAAGCATAAATAATACGGAGTAAGTTGAAAACATAAGTTAAAGAGAAATTGACCAAACGAAAATGTACCATTCGGAGACTAAATCTAGACGATGAGAGTATTTAGAAAAATTGATACTCCGTAATAATAAAAATCGTCCTACAATCTGAGAATTAAAAATTTTGGAAAATATACACTAATTCCCATTACAGATATAATTCATAATCAAAAGTGAGAATTGCTCAAACAAACAGAAGAAGAAGAAGAAAACCTTAATAGTTGCCTCTTTGTCTTGCTAAGGCCACACTGACTCTAATCGTCCTTCCTTCAACATTCTGCACGACGCCAAACAGACATAATAACATTGAGCCCCTTTTTCGTAATTTTCCAAACCCGACTTGTTTCAAGCTCGGGGCCTTTCGAGTCAAACTCAAGAGCCACATTGAAGTACATTATACACTTTCACTATTTACATAGAGTCAAACTTATGTCCACATCTTGTTTTAAAAATTAGAATACCGGTTTACGTTGTTTAACTTAAGTTGTTTTTAATTTAACTTATTTAGAAATGAGGGATTGTAAAGTTACACCACTTAACTTTGTGAGACCATTAAATTTGGGATACCTGCGGCACTTTGTTTGTAAAATTGACGGTTCCTACCTTTTATAACCCCCCCCCCATTTTGACGGTTCCTAGCCCTTGCAATTTTGCACCCCATAAGTTTTGTTGACTTTCTGGGCCAAAATTTTGACCAAAATGTGATCATGATGGGGCAAGGTTTGGGGTGAGGGTTAATGAGGAGGGTTAGGAGGAGTAAGAACAGTTAATTTTACGAATGGAGCACTGTAGGTGCCCAATTGAAATGGTGTCACAAGGTTGCACCATTTGGGTTTGTGCAACTCTACAATTTTTCTTTAAAAATTGGTTTGAAATTATTAAATTTATATACTTAAAAACTACATCAAAATTTCTACTAAACAAAAGGTGAGATGATGATTATTTCATCAAACGGGTAACAAAAATACGCAATAAAAAGAGAGAAAGTTTAGCCTTGTGAATAGTGAAGAAGCGACGATGTAAATTAGGGTGGAGATGGTGGTTTTAAAATATGGAAATTTAATTTTTTTTTAAAAAAATAAACAATATTCAAATAGTCTGAATTCCAAAAATAACTTTGATCAATTTTGAAAAGGAACAGAGGGAGTAATACACATGGAAATGAAGATAATGCAAAATTATATGGTGCCTTATTGTTACACTTACCTTGCCATCAAGACCTGCAACCGCGTCGTTCATTTCGGCCTCACTTGACATAACTACAAAGCCAAAGCCTCGCGAACGGCCACTGTCTCTCTCGCGAACCACGAATGCGCTCACGACTTTGCCGTGTTCGCTGAACATTCGCTCAAGCTGTGACTCGTCCAAGCTCCATGGAATATTCCCAACATAGATTTTGTGAGAAGTTTCAATGGGTTGGAGTCGACGCTCGGGCCGTATCCCTCTCGGATCAGCCTTTTTAACCGCCAAGTCTCTCCCATTAAGCTCCTAGAGATCAAACCAGACAAGTGTAGAGCATAAAAGTGTCAAACTCTGACAAACAACCATTTTGCTCACTTCAAAAGATGGTCTTAAATTTTTAATATTTCAATGTGTTGTGTGTTCCTAAACGGATTTAGGCAAATAAGCTTTTTTCTTGGTCAAATATCAGGCTATAAACTATATCAACTATATTTTTGCATCAATCGCGAACCCACCACAAGATCTCTAAACAGCATTTTTTGGGTTTTTTTGGGGGGTGGGGGGTGGGGGTGGACTTATCAGATTGCGATGAAAAAGTGAGGAATGTATAAATCAAGCAACTGCTACTTACCCTCACCAATGACACCAAAGTTAACACCAAGACAATCACGCACAAACAGGTGAGAACTTATTGTCTGTACTAGCAGTGTCAACCTCGGTCTCATCTCCGATGTGATGTGTGCCATTGTAATATGAGCCATAAATCATGGACAGATCAAATAGAAACACAAAGAGTCAAAATCATTCAACACACTTCCCCACAAAGTTTCACAACTTTTTATCCACAACTCCCAACTATTATATTGTTTCACAAACAACAAAGGCAAAACTTTCCATTGTACGAAAAACAATTGCTTAGAGGGCAGGAAAATTTCACCGATGGTATATGAAGAATTTAATAGGATAGAAAATATTCTGTATATTGAACTGTTCTGAGTAATTACAAGGGGTTTCTCCTTTATTTATAGGAGAGGATAAAACCAAAACAGAAAAGGAATTCAACTCCTACAAGGAAACAAATCAATAATCACCAACTAGGAAACAAATCAAGATCAATCCCACTTAGAATGGGATTTGGTCCTCTCTTGCCGTGTGGTCCAAGGAACACGGCCCAACAGTATACAAACTTTCAGTATCATTTCACTTCAGTATATGAACACTAAATCCTTTCAAAAAAAATATACCTTGGTGGAGACTGGAGAGCACTCTTCGCTACCCTGATACCCTCCTTTTCATTATCTTCCTACCGAGTTGTGATTAGGAAGTCCCAACATCTAATATGTAGAGCTACTCATATAATTTTAAAATCCAAAGAAAAAAACTTTGACCTAGATAATATGCATGCCATGAACAATTTCGTTGCACTGGTACAAAGATTACTAAGATGATTGATGTAGCATGTCCAATGTGTTCCTTATTCTACTTATGTACGAAAGCTAAGAGGGGATATTCAACCAAACAACATATATTGCTTATTCTACTTATTGATTTATGCCTTATTACTTTCACGCATCATACTATTTAAACAAACAATAGGCAATCTAAAACAGATATTAAAATGAGAAATCCACTATTCCACAACAAGAAGAATGTCCACTCACATAACCATTGAACTTCTCAATAGCTCTCTCCGCTTCTTCTGTTGTACTCATAGTGACAAACCCAAAGCCTCGGCTCCGTCCAATATCCCTATTATAAATAACCTACAAAAAACACACCAAATCATATACTCCATCCGTCCTAGAATAAACTTCACATTTTTCTTTTCCGCTTTCCTTCAAATGAAGGGAATGTGTGGCTCAATTCTCTTTCTTTTAAACAAATTCTAACCACACACTTTTCACTTTTCAAAGCTTTACTTGGTTCTACGTGAAGTCAAACCACAAAGCTTATTTTGGGACGGAGAAAGTTTTTTTATTATCAAACTAACACTATGTTTCAGAGGAGGTAACTAGAAGGAGAAGTGAAGGTACGTTTCACATTGTGCATCGGTATGTTGAAATATTCATTACTTCCAAGGTAATCTCACCTCCTTCACAACTAGTAATATTATACTACTTACATTAGTTACCTCATCCAAACAACATTTTATACATATACCTATATTCATTTACTTCAACACTAGTTTTCATGAAAGATTTCTACACATACATCTAGTTACCTAAGGTAACCATCCTCTAATATAATGTCCTAAATCATGTTGGGGGTTTACAGCTTACATTTCAAAGATGGGGTGCAAAGGGGGTGATAATGTCCGGGTTCGACCCTCCGCAATGGCAATGAAGGACGAGCTCTTCCGTGTTTCGGGATCAATGTATCAATACTTATCGATTAAGATTATAGCTCAACTTACCTACTACTACTACTTTATAAAAAAATTAATACCTCCGCAATCTCAACAGTCCCGGCCTTTTGGAAGATCATAGCCAAGGCCTCAGAATCGACGTCGAAAGGCAAATTCCCCACAAATAGTTTTGCTTCCTCCGGCAGTTCTGTGTACTCGCCGGAATCTTCAGCAAACACATCACCACTCCCTCTTGCATCCCCAACCGCCTCCAAAATCCCTCCTTGTTCCTCTCCCTCCTCCACCTCGTCTCCGCCCACATTTTCTACCCAATTGAAATCAGCGCCGCTTAAATCTCCCTCTCCTTCTCCGTCTCCTTCCTGCTCATCGAAAACGAATGTGCCCTCGTCATCTTCCGGCTGAGAAGCTGCGACAGGAACCTGAGACCGGAAATGGAGATTGGGATTCCGGCACCGGAGGGAGAGAAGGAAGGAGTGGGAGGAGGAGGAGGAGGAGGAAGAGAGGCGGTGCTTATTGGGCCGGCAAGCGAGGGAGAAGTGATGGGATTTTGCGGCTGCGAGAAGAGGCTGTGGAAGGGAGATGAGGCCGCCATTTTTGGGCAAGGACGGAGAATTCATTGCTGGATTGAGTGTGCAATGCATTGAAATGGTCGATTTTGAGGTGGAAGTGTTGAAGTGAATGAAGGAAGAAGGAAGGGTTTAGCGCAGAAGAAAGAAGAAGAAATAGAGGATAAGGGGTAGAAACAAGTTTCATACCATTATTTTGTTCCGGACTATGCTAGGGTGCCACTACGGGTGCTACTATGGGTGTACACATGCTTCGCACAGACGATAATTGTCTGTGCGACACAGACAATTATCGTCTGTACTTGTCTGTGCGAAGCATGGGTGCACCCATGGTAGCACCCGTGTAGTGGCACCATAGCATTTTCATTTTTCTAAATGCAGTTTATTGCATCAATATCCTATTTCTGTTAGTTTCAAAACTTAAGTTGTTTATGGTTCTGATATTGTTACTTCAATGGATCTTTAAATTAAAATATCTTTCAAATATTAGGTGAATAACATCGATGTCTCCTTATGGTACTGGAAATGAGCACCAATGCACTGTTTTTTTAACTTTTTTCTATTATTTTTTTTATAAATGATTTTTTATTTTTATAATGTTTTAATAATTAATTTTTTTGTGTTTGCAATAAAAAAGAAAATTAAATAAAAGAATTAACGTACACTTCATTTGTCTCGAATTAAATATTTTCATCTTTTATCCAAAAGATGTCTTTATTGGTTCATTTTCATGATACAAAAATCAATGAAACATTCTCTTTTTACGCTACAGCCTACAGGTCATTTCTCATTTCCTGTTCATTGGTATTATGCCAAATTAAAATAAAAAGAAAAAAAAATAAAGAAGAAAAGTATGTGAAAAAATACTTTTACATAGGGAAAATTAAGTAATGAAAGAAATTTGTGACACATTGATCAAAAAATGTTACTAATATACAATTAACTATATATTAAAAAGACTTTACTCAATATTCTTTTGGTCCTGACATATTCAAAAAAACAAAAAATGTTTTAGACAACAAAGGAAAATATTTAATTTGTTAAGTGAAGTACTCCGTATATGTTAAATTTTTCTTTTCATTTTTTAATTTCAAACACTTTTTTTAAAAACATTTTAAATAAAATATAGTTTTGAAAAACAATTTTTTATAATTTCAAACGCAAACATTTTTCTTCTCTTTAAGAAAAAAAAAAGAAAAAAACAATTAAAAAAACAATAGTGGGCATTGACGTTGTCATTTCCAAAACCATAGGGACCGTGGAGTCACTCACCAAATATTTGAATGATTTTTTTTGCCAAAGAGACATTAATGTAATAATATAAAAACCATGGGAGGTAACGACTTAAGTTTTAAAATTATGTGAGATAACGGTGCATATTTACCAAATCACAGGAGGCATTCGTGCAATAAACTCTTTCTAAATGCTAGAAAATTGTCTTGGCTTACATTACGGGTGACACTCGTCTATAAAGTTATAGACACATAGGGATAATCACTTGTGAATTGAGTATATTTCCAGACGATTATCGTTTGAAATATTTTTCTTTTTGGACTGGTTCAAGATTTTTTTAACTTTTTTCTTTTTGGACTGGTTCAAGATTTTTTTAAACTTTTTGGATAAAAATGTTACCATGTATATATCGTGAGTATTATTTTTTCTGAATACATATTGTGAGTCAATGTTAAACAAATTGAAAATAAGTATTAGAAAAAAATTCATCGTAAAATTTGCAGCTTGTCAAAAAAACTATTTTATGAAATTTTGTTTTTGCCCTTCGTTGTACTGCATAATACGAGCAAGTTTTACGTACTTTAGTTCATACCATTTTTTCATTCATCAAGTTCAAAACTATTAACTCCGTCCCTGAATATTTGTCCAGATTAACTTTTTTCAGTCAAAATTGATGAATGTCACATTATGACACCGTGTCATTTTGAAGCCACGCAGTGCTTCCTTGAGTCCGTGACAAGGTCCTCCCCCCTAACTCAACTCCGACCAACCCCAACCCCCGGGCCATTTTAGCCGAAATGAAAAGCGTGGAGGGCATGGGACTTGGATTCGTGGGGTGGGTAAGAGAATTAGGACCCGGTTACGGGCCCAATGGAACACGAATGCACCCTATGAGACCCAAAACGGATGTCAAAAGAACGTGGCAAAATTTCTTTTTATTGGTACGTCAGTATTTTTTTCTATGTTTTTTTTTTGCAATTCCCCAACATATATAAATAGCTAACCAGTTTTGGGAAATTTTAGGTATATAAGGAGTAGCTACTGGATACAGTGCTCAGCTGTAGTGAAAGGTCAATCAAGCCCCTAAATGGAATGACCCTGCACTTCTTGTATGGGATCTCATATGGAAATATTTTTTCCAAACAATTCAGTGATTCCTTGGGTAGGGTCTCTCTGTTTCACAATTGACTCCCCCACCAAGACCTGCAAGAACATAGGAAAGCGGTGAATTCAAATTGCGTACTTGCGTAAGTAGGAGATCCATTTGAAACTCCATTAGAGCGCGCGACGAATTTGGACATAAAAGTGGCTGAATACAATTGTCAACCAAATGATTTGAAAGTAATATAGAAACTTGATAAACAAGAATTTTGCAGCTTACAGCTCTAACGCCAGCTTCTTGTACATAGGCAATATCAGCAGGAGTAAACAGTCCAGACTCCCCAACAACCTAGAAAACCAAGCATATGATAATATGTTTATATTTATATATTAAAAGAAAATAGTGGTTTTGGGGAAAACATTGAAAAACAAGGGACCCAAATGAAAAGGTTCTTACAATTATGCCTTTTTCCCGAATGATTTCCCCACGTTCTCCTTGCAAGAGTTTCTTTGTGTTGCTGATATCAACTTTGAAGGTTCCTGCCAATACACAAAGTGCAACTTGTTGTCAACATTGTGAAGGAAAATGCGTATACCAGCAAACTCTAACGATTCAATTCCATTTCTTGTTCAGTACTATTCATACATTGCCAACGGAGCTAAAAGAGTCCAACAATGCTATAGTTTCGGGCACATAATAGACTAAATCAAAATGGCACATTAAACCTCCCTTGCTTCTTACTTTCTATGAAGTTTTGGGAAGTAAATGCAGTGATGCAGCTCGGGTCTAACGGGAACAGTCTCTCTGTTTTTCATGGGTAAGAGTAAGACTGTGTTCATCTTGACCCCCCCCCCTCTACAGAGTTGGGAATATACGGGGTTGCTGTTATAACTATTATACGGAGTACTAGTCAAATTTACATAAAGTTGGTGCATGTTTGGAGTAGCTTATTTGAATCTCCAAGAAGCTGAATGGTGGACCAAACATTAGTCCTCGAGGAATCTCTACGGTGTAAACAAGAGGAAAGACCACTTGTATGCCAAAAAAATTGTACAAAATGCTCATCTAAGTCTATGCTTGGACATTACTCCCTCCGTCCCATTATTTTCTTCCCACTCAGAGTTGGCAAATTAGAGAGAATACCTAGGTCTCTGTTATTGATGCCAATCAGTTCAATCCCGTCTATTCCTAGCACACGGTCCATTTCCCTCTCATCATGTACCTGGAAAGAATCGAAAGATAGATATTCTTAACACCATGACAAAATTATCTCCATCAACCCCATATACTCAATAGAAATTACACACAAAAAATGTTAAAACCATTTCATGGTGAGGAGATACTCTAGTGAAAACTGAGACTTCAAAAATTAAAATAAAGTGCTGTTTTACTATATTTGATTCTTAAAGAGTATTCTAAAATTAAAAGACAACTCAATTTTGTTATTTTGATCAACAAATTTGAATATTATTTTACACAAACATATATTTTGTGTGTGTGTGTGGTGTGTGTATCTGTTTGTGTGTGCTAATAAATGTGTTAATGTATGTCCAAACCAAACCTCAACCAGCACAGCCAGCCCAAGCAATTTGCAAATCTTGACCATATACTTTATATCAAGATCGGGTAAAATGCTAGCAATCAAAAGAACTGCATCTGCCCCTTTGATCCGGGCATAGTAAAGTTGCCATGCGTCAATAATGAATTCTTTACACAGTAAAGGACACTGCATTATTGAGTGGTGTTAGAAAGGGTTAAAGGTTCAAAAGACGGAGGGAAATGGATAATAATTTAAAGATGTCACATGAACACTAAAGCAGGGGCATACCATTACTCCAGAATTCCTTATTGCCTCGAGGTTTTCAAAACTTCCCTAATTTTCCAAATGAAGAAAAGAAATGAGTGCATTACTAATATTTGAGTTGTTTCTTCAAAACTCAAGAATATAGCAATCTTTACTTTAAAAAACTTTTCATCGGTAAGCACACTAAGGCATGCTGCTCCACCTTTTTCATAAGCTTTGGCAATTTCAACCTGCCATGGAAAACATCATAAAACAGCTATCGGGATGCCTAGATTAAATTCTCAAGGTGGCAGCTAGGTAAAACGATCTGTCAGAGGCAATGCTCAAGTGTGCACTAATTGTCCAATACTATTGCGGATATTGAATAATTGGATTAACTGTTGTGCTATTAAATGTTTATACTTTACATATACACATAATATTGTGACTTGTCCAACATCCAAATAATGCACCAAAAAATATAATTCCTTCAAATTTGTCTTTATAAGTAACTGAGTATTAGTTTTTAAGAAAATAATGCAAAACAAAACCAAAGAAACAAGATTTTGACATTTGAAGAACAACTTAACAACCTACTTTAAGAAGAATATCTAGTAATTCCATCACATTAAGCTAATTACCTGAGTAAAAGTTCCATTTCAAACAAATGAGAAGATGGATAAAAGCTGGAATTGTGAAATTGACCATGAGTTGGAGCAGGAGTGTTAACTATACTCAATAGGTAAATACAGTGTCCCCACTGTCCCATTCCATAACAATTTGGTATCATTATCTTTCCCCTATATGTTGTGGTAGCAAAAGATACTACTCCTTCCAACCCTCTTTTTTTTTGCTTTACTTGTTTTTTAAGAAAGTTGAAACGATGGTTGAGATTTATACGGAGTATAAGAAACAACATCACCCACAAAAAATTGCGTAAAAGGGAAGGGGATTTTTTTGGGACGAATATAATGGAAAGAGTGAAGAAAAAATTGGTACAAAGGGAGTGTGCATTTTCCTCAACATATATGATGAGTTCCCAAAAACAGTTTTCCCTGTCGCTGAAGTTTTACTTCATGTTCCTTTCAGTAATCTTTCCATTTGTTCTTAATTCTTATTATTCCACATTCATGAATTAGTCTCCACATAGCTACCAATCACATTGTAATGCAAGGATGACGATTTATGCATCTAACATGTGTCATCTATTTTAATATAGAATTGAATTTAGCTAAACAGAAAATAAGACACCAAGACCTTACAGGATCAAAATCTTCTCTTAATACCCCTCTGCTTGGAGAAGCCTTCTTCACTTCAGCAATCAAACTAGGCAATCCAGTTCTAGAATATGATGACTTTAGAGCACCAACAAAATCTCGAGTAGCTGGAGCGTTAATAAGTGCTTTTTTCAATGTAGCGAGAGGTTTTCTCTCTTTCATCTGTCAAAATAGACAAAATAAGACAAAACAACAACAGACCCAACTCTCACATGAATGTCACAATAAACATACTCCATTCCACTGTCTTTGGACTTCCAATGTTCACAAGGTCAAACCATATCTTCTTTCCTGACATATTTTGATTGATCTTTTCTTAAAATAACATAGAAATGTAATCTCTTGTATAGCAGAACAATTGAAATGGGTTACACACACACACACTCTTTAAAATTCTGATTTTACACCAAAATTAAAATAAAATAAATACTCCATAGAAAATAATTTTAGTTAGTCAGACATAGCAAATCAAAACCAAAGCATGACAAAGTGGAACAGCGAGAGAACTTTATTCTGAAATTTTCAACACACACAATTCAGAATTTCAATGGAAGAGTACCTCACTAACTTCCTTATCCTTTTGCCATACAATCTCTTCCAGTATGTTCCGCGGCGTGTTCCCTTCGTTCTGCAACCGAAACTCGAAAGGCCCAACGTAATGCAAAGGCGGTCCTGTCGAAGGTCTTCTCCGAATCTTTATGCCCTGGCTAGCAGCAACCTCGTCCTGAAACATGCCCACTTCCCATTCCTTGATTCTCAGAGCATCTCCTTCCGAGTTATGGGACTCGGAGAGAGCCGCGGGCCCTTCCTTCAATTTAGGGTTAAAGTTAGAACACAATCATCAGCAGCTCTCAAAACCAATTATCAAAATTAAAAGCTATGCAATTGCATCCATCATTAAGAAAAAATTATGAATGCTGAATTAATCAGAGTACCTGTTGAGCTCGAATTGGGGAACAAGCGACAGAATTCCGGTTAGGTTTGGGCATGAGAGTTTTAGCGCCTGAAAACCTGAATTGTTTGGGTCTGTGAATGATGGGGGCTTGAATAGAGATCATCAGCCGCCGCGTTGTCGCCGCCGGTGCGGTGGTTCTTAGTTGCAATGAAGCTTCCATAAGAGTTAGAGAGCAGAGTTTCTTAGATACGGGTGATAGGCGAAAGAAGGGCTGGTAAGGATAGGGAATGGTAATTGTATATCCTATCAGAATCCGAATATGTATCCGTTTAAATAACCGTTTATCCAAATATCTGATCCGTTATATATAGTTTTTCTTAATCTTTTATGTTTATATTTTGTTCTTCTATTGATATTTTAAAATATAAAAAAATTTTATATACAAAATAAATGTGTAGAGACATAAGAATATGTATGAACATATAAAATTATGTGTTGTGTATATATATATCTTTTTATCATATGAAATTATCGTAGAATATCATAAATCATGAAAACAAAGAAAATAATTATCCCATACCAAATTATAGTTGATTCAATAATAGTTTGACTTTAATCTAATTTAAAATTAAAGTATTGTTTAATTTCATTTTAAAAATTGGAAACAGATACGAATATATCCGATATCCGACCAATATCCGACAGATGCGGATACGGTTTTGATTTTCAGTATCCGTCAAGATCCGTATCCGAATTCGATATCCGAAAAAAATAAACGGATACGGATTTTGTAATGACACATCCGATCCAATTAATATTCGTTTACACCCCTAGGCGAAAGTCAAAAATGAATTCAACTAATATGTGTTTGCTCAAGACACATTAATAAAACCAAATTAAATACTCCCTACGTCCCCAATTTGATTACAAATTGCGGGTTACGGAGTAAAATTTCTTACTTTTTGAAATCATTTTATTTATAATTTGGTATATCGATAAGATATAAAAATTATATATTAAAAAATTACGTCAAAAGTTCTACAAAACAAGAGGTGACAAGAATATTTTATTTTTATCAAATACTTAATGAAATCGCGTAAACAAACAAAAGTTATCGAGAGGAGAGAGAAAAAAATTGTAATCTATTTAGAGACGGAGGGAGTATGTGTTTGCTGAACACTTGAATTTTTTATTTAAAAATTTTAAATTTTTCATACATTAAATTTTAACGGGTTAAATATTTATTTAAATTTTTAGAACAAAAATTAAATTTTTCATACACTAAATATTTCACAAAAACAACATACGCTAATATTTAAAAATAACATACACTTTATATTTAAACACAAAATACACTGAATATTTGACAAAAACATACATTGAATGTTAAGATGACAAAAAATGACTACATGTAACATGCGTAGTTTGTAGCACTCGGATCCTTCCATCGTAAACCTCATATGGTTCCTCTCAGGGAGTCAGGTAGCATTTTTGCTTGCGACGTCCGCAACATAATATTTCTCCTTCTGCCTTATTGGCGGCAATTTCGGATATTCTGCATAATTAAAATCAATTGGGAATATCACATGTCTAATATGACCAGCCTAGCACATCTGATATCGCTGCAAGCTATACAGGTGAGAGACACAATCATCTGCATGTTGCCTGAAAAATGGAACAAAGAGTGTACATGCACGCAGGGAATATCGTCTCCTTGACATTGTCCACGAGTACACAACTTACTGTTAAGAACAAAAGCACACACACGAATATAAAGCAAGAAAGCGATAAAGAACACGAGATTTAACGTGGTTCGGTCTAATCTGACCTACATCCACAGGGGCAACTAGGGTTTGTATTATTGAGTGATGATGATTACAAGTACATGAGATCATATATATAGACAACTAATTAGGGTTTAACCCTTGCTGGACAAGTTATGGCAAACTGGGCTTAAAACCATTTGGGTCGGCCGAAACCCTAATCTGGTCTCCTAACTCTCAGTTGTCTACAAGTGGGCCACTTTGGGCCAATGACTACACATCACCAACAATCTCCCACTTGGAGTCTTTGGACCAAACTGCGGCTTCTCTCTGTACTTCTGTAAATGAAAGATCCTCCTTGATCTTCACATCTCCCTAGTTGCCCCTCTCCTCAACACTATTCCAGGAGACCAGCTGAAGCTATGCAAAGCTTCAGCTTATCCAGCACCACTGTCTTAGTGAACATATCTGCTGGATTCTTAGCACCTGAGATGTTCTTCAACTTGATTGTTCTATTACTGATCAATCCCCTCACAAAGTGATACCTCATCCCGATGTGCTTCGTCTTGCCATGATAAACAGGATTTTTAGCAAGTTTCACTGCACTCTCATTGTCACAGTACAATAAGTAATCAGACTGTTGTTTGCCCAACTCTTTAAGAAAAGTCTTCAACCAAACTAGTTCTTTACTGGCCTCTGCAACAGCCATAGAAAGCCGACTTCGTATTCCATCCCTAGAGGAGCCGTATGAGGCGGAAGCTCCACGTACGGTTTTGAAGCCGAGCCTTTCCAGCAATGGGGCCTAGGGATCGATATGATGATTGGTTTAGGTAGGGCGGCCGGCCTACTACGGGCACCTGTAGGGATTAGTGTGTGAGACCGCGATCCACAAACTGACGCATGGGACTCACCCTTTACTGGGGAATATAGAGGGGAAACATAGCATGTCACAAGAGCGAGGCGAGGTTTGGAACCCTACTGCGAGAGGTTCTAACAGAACTATTCGTCTAACTACGTTCAACTCATTACAACGAGATTAGCTTGAGATTCGTTTCAAATGAGTTGACAGAGAACAGAGATTCGTTTCAAATGAGTTGTTCGTTGAACTCATTTCGTTGAACTATGTTCAACAACGAAATGAGTTTCACTATTCGTTGTTCGTTGTTGAACATAGTTCAACGAAATGAGTTGAACTATGTTCAACGAAATGAGTGTAACATAGTGAAACGAATCTCTGTCAACTCATTTGAAACGAATCTCTGTCAACGAATAGTGAAACTCATTGAGTCGCTAGAGAATTCGTTGAACTATGTTCAACTCATTCGACTAAAAGGAGAGGGACGCCTCGCGAGCCGGGCTTTTAGAGATGAGGCCTTTTGGCGAAGCCAAGTCAATTTCGGGCCACCAAACCCTGCAACTGATGAGAAGGCCCTATGGAAGCGTGTACGTTGTAACACTCCCTGCCTTCCAAAGGTGCCTAGAGGACAGAGCGACGACCCGGGAGCGGATTCCCCACCGGCAGGGGGACAGGAGACGGCCATCTCGAGGCACATCACGACCTACAGGCAACACCGGCGAGACCTGGGAAGGCAACCCGATTGGGAGTCAGAGGATCCATAGTACCTGCAGCCAGCGTGGGGAAGGGATCTCTTTTCTGCAACGGAAAAAAACGGAGCAGATTTGACTCGGCACAACCTAACGATACATCCAATACCAATGATCTCTGCCTAGAATTAGAATGCGTTGCTCTAGAAAGCTATACTTTTACTTCTTTCACGACGAGAGAACCGCGTTGGTTCTCTCCAAGAGATACGATTCGGTACCTGAATGATCCTTGGATCGGGGGAATCAACCGGGATCTAGAATGGGATACTTTTCCTTCGGTAGATCCAATACAGGAGAGAGATCGGGCGAATTACGGACTCTATTGGCGCAAAAGGGGATCCACAAGACGTCAGGCGTGCAGTTTACATTGCGAAGTAGGCATCGACCATCGTCTCCGTAACCTCCGCCGTTACTTAAGTGCCCGAAAGGCCGGAGATCGTGAAAGAGGATCCCAGAGTTGTCTTACTCGTTACAAGCTTATAGTTCTTTAGACTATTTATACTCTTAGACTAGAAGAAATAGGTACGAAATGAGTTTCACTATTCGTTGACAGAGAACAGAGAACAGAGATTCGTTGAACATAGTTCAACTCATTTGAAACGAATCGTTCAACTCATTCACTGAGATACGGTATCTTTTCTGCGTGAATCTTACACTGATTACATTTCCTCACAAACTGAATGCAATCTGTCTCAATGGTCAGCCATAACCTGATCTTGTACAAGAAGTTCCTGCCTTCTCTAGTTTCGAATGAAAATTGCCTAGATTCGTAATGCTCAAGTCCACACCAACCTATAGAAAGACGACTG
This sequence comes from Cuscuta australis, assembly GCA_003260385.1. Lineage (NCBI taxonomy): Eukaryota > Viridiplantae > Streptophyta > Magnoliopsida > Solanales > Convolvulaceae > Cuscuta > Cuscuta australis. The sequence continues at coordinate 1,808,169 of NQVE01000114.1, forward strand.
GGTTGATTTGATCTAGCCCATGGTTGTCTAAGTCAAAACCTCCGCTTGCTCTTATCGCGCGCAAATTATTCTAACGGATTTTCTGTTACCGCCGGAGCTGTATCCGAGTCAGGGCGTTCATGAGGTTGAGCTCGTGACTGGGCCGTAATAGCGAAGCGAACTCTTGACATAAAGTGAGTCAATTTGCTCCATGTAGGCTTCGGGAAATCATTCTTTTGGACCCTCGTACCTCTTCGAGGTACGAAGTCACTCTGAAGAACAGAGAACAGAGATTCGTTTCACTATGTTCAACGAAATGAGTTTCACTATTCGTTGACAGAGATTCGTTTCACTATGTTCAACGAACAACTCATTTGAAACGAATCTCTATCAACGAATAGTGAAACTCATTGAGTTGCTAGAGAATTCGTTGAACTATGTTCAACTCATTCGAAGAGGTACGAAGTCGCTCGAAGAGGTACGAAGTCGCTCGAAGAGGTACGAAGTCACTCGAAGAGGTACGAAGTCGCTCGAAGAGGGGAGTTGCTCGAAGAGGGACTTCGTTCCTTGGTGATCTCACGCTTGTAGCAACGGAAGAATAACTACCTACCGGAGACAGTCTACTTCCACCCAGACCAGGGGCTTTCTTTGCTTTTACAAGGTAGCCATAGGGGAACCTGTGGCTGGATTGAATCCTTATTTTATTTCGGTATGCCGCTCCGCGAGCAAGGAGCGAGAGAACCAAGTGGGCTGTGGTGATGTCAGAATTTGCACCTATTTGTATCTATTTAGTTATAAGTTCGCTAGTTTCTTTGATCCTACTCGGTCTTCCTTTTCCATTTGCTTCCAATAGTTCGACCTATCCAGAAAAATTGTCGGCCTACGAATGTGGTTTCGATCCTTCCGGTGATGCCAGAAGTCGTTTTGATATAAGATTTTATCTTGTTTCCATTTTATTTATTATTCCTGATCTGGAAGTAACCTTTTCCTTTCCTTGGGCAGTATCTCTCAACAAGATTGATCCGTTTGGATCTTGGTCCATGATGGCCTTTTTATTGATTTTGACGATTGAATCTCTCTATGAATGGAAAAGGGGTGCTTCGGATCGGGAGTAACCAAGGGCAAAAATTGGGGGGAAGGACAAAGGAAAGAGCGATGCCTACATTCAATCAATTGATTCGTCATGGTAGAGAAGAAAAACGGCGCACGGACCGTACTCGAGCTTTGGATCAATGTCCCTAGAAGCAAGGAGTATGCCCGCGTGTTTCAACGAGAACACCGAAAAAACCTAATTCAGCTCCACATAAGATAGCCAAAGTACGGTTGAGCAATCGACATGATATATTTGCTCACATTCCTTTTTTATTACTTATAGTTGTCTTTATTTGTTTATATGTAATTTGTCTTAATATTGGGGCGATCCCCTTTTTTATAAGTGTTCTAAAAAAAGGGGCAGGCTTAGTAGCAGCCAAAAGGATTTCTTTCATTTTAACTAAAATGGGTTTTTCGGGGGTGGGTGCAATGCTTCTAGGGTGTGCTGTTAGAGCGCTCGTCACTGCGGAAGCAACGCTCCGTATAGAGAATATGATGTTGCCTGATAGAACGTCTGACTCCGAGTTTACGCTCGAGTAGGCAGTTCTTAATGAAAGGGAAGCCATAAGAACTAGTATTATTAATGGTATCTATAGATATCTGGATCTCTTTGAGAAAGAGATCATCCAAGAATATCCAGAGGCTGCCGTAGAGATAGGCACTCTTACCTTTTTTGACAATTTTCGAAAATCACTTGTAAGCGACTATGGCTTCGAGAACCCATCTCCTTCTTCCCTTACGAGCCTAAGAGCCTTTCATGATGTTGTCAAGAAAGACCTATCTTTCTTAGACGACAAGCCCCCGTATTGGAAGAATAATATAATTTACGATAATTTTCGGGTCGTCATTCTGAGAGAGAAAGGAATTGATGATCCGAAGTTGGACTAATTTGGAAACATTGGGCAATTTACTTTATACCTACTATTTCGTCTGGTTTTTGGTTTCTAGTCTGATTTTATTAGTAGCCATGATTGGGGCTATAGTACTTACTATGCATAGGACTACTAAGGTTAAAAGACAGGATGTATTCCGACGAAATGCTATGGATTCTAGGCGGACTATAATGAGGAGGACGACAGATCTACTCACGATCAACTCAAAGGAGAAGTCGCGCCGAAAGGAGCATATTGGTTCGAATCCAATTCGTGAGAAGAGTCCAAGCGAGAGACTATAACAGTCAAAAGGCCTTCGGCTAAAATACAAATAGTCATAGAGCTCGTTGTTTCACTCATAAAAGATGCAGTCGTCTCTTACTATATTCCTTCCTAAGTAAGGAATGGCGGGACGGATTAAAGCAAGAATCCCTTATATCTGCTCTAGGAAATAGGGTTGATTTGTGACAACTTTCGTCACCGTCTTTCTAAGTGGTATGGTAGGCTAGCTAGTTGACAGGCTTTTAACTGCGGTCTGGTTTCAAAGACCGGACACCTAGACACCTATAAGTATACTACTGGATTGAAGGCCTTTTGATGACGTTGGGATGATGACAAGTCTCTGCCTGCAGACTAACACTCTAGAGACTGCGGTACCTACGGTGTAACCCCGCTTAGGTCGGAAGCCATCCCAGCCCGGGCGAATTGGGTCTTTGCATTAACTAAAAAAAGCGCATCAGGTATAGGAAGGACTTCTTACAGGAGCACAGGAGAACAACCTATATCAAGGATGCAAGCACTAACAAGAGGGCACTGATGGGATGAGTTCCTTGATTTACTAGTCAAGAGATTCTCTGGGGAGCTTATTACAGATATATTTAATGAAATAGAAGATGAAAAGAAACCTACAGAGGTTACTAACCCGACAATAGAAAATACGATATCCACAATGTTTCCTTCATTTTTGGATAAATATCCTGATGGGCGCATCAAATACCAAGATGATCTACCTGATAATGACTGATAACTATAGCAATAACTATAAAAAAAGTACTATCCTATTAAATTAGTATTAAATTATAAAGGGATTCTTCTTAAATAGATAGAAAATTACAGGCAAATAAGTCCCTACTAGTGGGATAGCCACGTACTCAGAAAAGAGTCCGCACTACTAGGGCGAGGATACCTATTTCTATATAAGATTCTATATAAGAGAGAACTACATAACAGTTGGGGCATTAAGCCATCATATTCCTTTCAGTAGTCTAATGAGTACGCCCGGCCTCCCTTTAAAGATAAACAAAGATAAAGACAGAAGCGCCTCCAATTGCTCACCAAGAAGAAGTTTGAGCGAAATCGGGGTCATTTACGCTGTTGTGACAAGAGAAGTCGACCAAAGGGGTGCTGATCAGTCCATAAAAGTCCCTAACGTGAGTGCTCTAGAATTTGCTAAAAGATTTATGGCCTATTCTATAAGGTTACACTTTACTTTAGTCCTGTGTCCCTTCGGGTTCTCCGTACTCTCTCTTCTCTTCTGGAGTTTCCACTTTCCTGTTTTCGGAACTGCGAGTCAATTTGCTGTGTTCGTACAGGTTACGCGGTGGATCTTCTCTTATTTCTCTTATAAGGTCTACTCACGTCAAGGTCTTCCGGCATCTAAACGTTGGAAGCGCCATTATCTCTTAATGTTTTCGCTGACTGGCATACCATTGAAGTTTTGGTTAGCATTTCCATATTTGGGAGTGTTGACTGCAGAGCAGTATGGAATGGTAAGGGCGTTTCGTGTACGTCCATCAAACTTCAATGAAGTTAAAATTGATCGGATTCGTACTTTCTATGGTGACCTATGGTGACGATGCAGATTGCATGTTTTAAAGATTTTTTAAAGAAAGATGGATGGAGTATCATCTCCGATATCTGCATTGGTATGCTACTGCATGGTTAGACTACTAGAGCAACAGCACTACTGCAAGCTTAAGAATAGAGTCGTGTGAGTGCATGGTTGGTCCTGAACTAGAGATGAGGTAAGGATATGTATACCTGGGTTAAACTTTTTGGGTTTATGAGTTGCTTTTTTCCTTTTTTGGACAAGCGCCGGAAGAGGCTTTCATTTAGTTGACGTTTTAGTGGGTGAAGATGAAGAGTCAATTTTCCTATGTCTTCGGGTGCCACAGCTGCTACATTAAACACTTCGTCTATGGTGGACCCAACCTGTTGCCTAGTTTTGAGTCTTGCTCACCTTCAAGTTCAAGATTCTTTACCCACACTTTCACTCACAAAAAAGGCACTGAATCAGCTAATCAGCTCAGTCGGAGACGAGATGCTGTTAAAGAGCCCTAATTCGTATTCGTGCTATGAAGTTGGTCAATCCTCAAGGATTGAATACTTTCCTCTCCTTAGTTCTTAACTTGGGTATCTCTCTGATAAGGAATGAATCAAATTCTCGCATGAACGCAACTCCTTTCATTCATTCTTATTCTTCACTTATCAAAAGTTATATAAATATAAGTAAAAGCCTTAAGCTAAGCAACATACTCGAATCCTTCAACGATGATGCTGCCGTTTCGGCTTACGACTCTTTAACTTTAGGGTGAGCGATTTAGCTCACATCATGTGAATTCTTCAGGGAATTGGGCCTGTGTACAGTAAAACCCTATCAGAGGAACGGAGTAGCTCGACCAGCGAGAGAGGCTAAATAATGCTCGAAACCCTGGAAAGAAGATAAGATGAAGATAAGATACAGTAGATCCAGAGGCGAAACGGTTCAACAACACAGTACCGAAAAAGCTATGGAAAGGCATTGGCTTGAAAGAGAGGTTACGGAGTCTCTCGACTAGGTATGTTGTTAAGAAAAGACCTCCCTACCCTAGAGCTAGATTCAACTTCCCCCGGGCTTGACCTAGGAAAGAAAATCGAAGTCAGTGTGTTAAGTGGCATTATCATTTCACTTCTTGGCCTGGACACTCTCTTCGTCTAAGGTCTTGGCTTGGTCACTCCATTAAGCTTTCCCATCTCACAAGGGAAGTGGGGTACGAAAGATTGCTATTCAAAGCATTTCTCCCTTCTATGGAGCGGGATGTGAGCTTCTCGCCTACTGATCTGACTCAAAAAGAGTCAATGGCAGCAGACGCGGAGTAAGAAAACCTTGCATCACATCACACATAAGCACATAAGGTAGTTTACTAGATATCACTTACAGGTAAGTCTCTTTCAAGTCAATGCCTTCTTCGGCCCTCACCTTTCTCTCGCTCTGAGCTCTACTCTTCTGGTAGGTAGTACGTGCTTGCCCTGTTCGCTCATCTGAATGAGAATCTCGAATCTGTTTAGCCTTGCTATCATTCAATCTCATGGTAACTGGAATCAGAAAGAGGATAAAAAGAAAGTCTAGCACATCTCTCCACGTCACGAATCTCTCTGTCTTGCTATTAGCCCTAGGCTTAAAAGTAGCAGTACCATTCGCAGGTATCTTCGTTTGAGTTCCCTCCTTTCTGGACTTCTTTTATATGTCCGAATGTTGAGCCGATATACCTTATTTATAGCCTCTCGGGGATCAAGAATAGGCGGCATAGAAACTACATATGAGGAAGATGCAGATACGGAAGAGGAGCTCTACCCGGCGTTCATCCCGTAGTTGAGGCGAATCACCTTCATCAGCTTCTAGTAGGAGCTGATCTCTTCCGCTAGCTCTGGTAGTAAGGCTCTTCGGTCAATAGTTCGTAACAAGGCTTTCGCCAACCTAGTAGAGTAAGTGGAGGAACGATTTGGTCTACTACCTCGGCTTGATCTATTGGGAATGGAATTTTCTTTCACGGATTAGCCTCCTATCGTAAGCAAGTCTTGAAGGTCGACCGATAACGAGAGAATATTTTTCAAGCGAGTTGCAAAGAAAATGATGAAAGGCTCAAAGAGCAATCAATCTAAAATCAATCTAAGTAAACGAGATAGAGTTGATCCAAGTAGGAAGATAGCTTGTGCCAGATCAATCAATTCCCTCGGTAAGGCCTAAGATATGCTATATAGAATATATCATACCTTAGCAGCACCTTTCTCGCTCTAGAGCCTAACATAAGTCTAAGCAAGAGACTTACAGGGCTTCATTCATGAACACACTATGGGAGAGAAATCACCCTCATCGAGCTGATCGACGTCGAGTCTCATACGGGGATCTTCTAATGCCCCAGATCACTCTATCAACCCATTCCAGTCCCACCTTTGCTGCAACTCATCAGCTATAGCCAGTAGCTAGGAGTTCTCACTTCAAGCGGATATTCGATAAATACAGCACCTCTAGTAGTTGGAGAAGGAGATAGGCCGCCCACCTATTCGATCATATGCCATACTTTCATCAACAAAGAATGGAAACCTGCCTGCTAACAGCAAAGGATATAGCCATTCCAAATCCACCCCGTTGCTTCGACCGGAGGTAGTTTACTAACTATTTTAGGTAGAAGCACCTATTAGCGTACAGTAGTGTGTTCTATCTTTCCGGAACTATATAAGATCTATTATACATCTGGCACAGTCAAAGACCTTGCAACTAAGGGCTTCAACCGATGCCTTCAAGCTCACCTAACTTGGTTCTAGTGTTGTGACTGGCACTCTACCAAATCCATCAATTGCTTCTGAGAGAGCTGCTCTTCCGACTGCTCGTATTCATCCCTTCCCAATCAGCCCTTTAGCCCTTTAATATTGGCCCTCGCGCATCACGGCTAAAGTGGAGGTGCAACAATAGCTTCAGCCTGATCCGCAGTAGGTATTGGTAAGTGTTCCCTTGCAGCTCTATCTCTAGATCTGTCGCAAACAAAAAGAGGAGTTCAAGGCTGGCGAAGTGAATCGATTTCCTTCCTTCTTCTAGTTCTTGAGTGATAGTAGCTCATCTCTCTTCTTTCTTCTGTCAACTGTCCTTTACCGGTAACTGGATCAATCGCTAGCTGGAAAGTTTCCACTGTCAACTGCCGTAAGAGGTCCTTTTCCAAAATATAGAATAGGGCATGGAAGCTTTCTGCTATTAGAGGAGAGTTTTTACTGCAAGGGAGGAAGGGGGATTACGCGACTTACAATTCATTTCCTTAACCCAAGCTGAGAGAAAGTAGAAAGACTCTAAACAAAAGGTACTGGACAAGCTCTTAGGGAATAATCTCTTTCTTATTTCTTTCATGACTAAATATCTCTCCAGCCGGTCGGTTGGAGTTGGATTGAATCGACTTCGTCTTCTTCCCAACAATGAATCCCGTTCAAGCTGTGATAAGAGGACGTTTCCGTACCCCTTACCTTACTCAAGAAATAAAGTCATGCTGATCAGTAGTAGTGTCTAAGAGGAAGGGTTGGCGCTTTGAGCTACCTATTTTTTGTGATCAAATAAGAAACTTAGCTTCCATAGATTCTCCGGAAGAAAGCAATCGGCTTTGCCCAAGTTGTAATGACATTTCATCCCTGTCGATGAAGAATGTTTCGAAAGCAGCCTAAAAGCGGTTAGCTTCGCTTTCCTTTAGTTTCCGATGAACTACACCCTTTACCTGTTGATGAATCATGCTTCGAACACCTAGACCACGCTTAGTAACGTCTGCGCTTAGATAGCGATGTTCACCCGCCTTCCTTACCCTTATAATAATATATAATATATATAATAATAGGATAATAGGAAAGTACTACTTCCAGTCAAAACAGCTCTCCATGCAAGCTATTCTAGCAAGTCTTCAGTGGAGGATAAGTAGCACTAGGCAAGTAACTTGTTTGAACTAGTTGATATCACAGATTACTCAAGGTTGTACGAGCTCTAATAGTAGTTGATCCGTCGACCTTGGAAATAACAATCTTAATAGGCCTATACCAGATAATCTTACTGAGTTAGCTCAACAACAATGCCACAGAAAGCGAAGGAATCGGATCTCATCAGTTAATGCCCTTAGTCTGCTTTGCTCCATCTAAGGCTAAGCACTTAATCTCTCCCCTGTACATTTGTCTCTTTGCTGAATTTCTATCGACTAAACGGAAGCCCCTTGTTAGGACGAAGATCTAGGAAAAACTTCATTATACGAAATAAGATAACTAACTGGCAGCTGTCCGAAGGCAAGTAGTTAAGAACAAACGAGCATACAGATTTGGGCATTCTCCGTTGGCAAAACAGCTCCCATCAAACTATGATCATATAGCGTAAAGCATCCTTGGAAGCCGATCCTGTCCCGTCGACGTCAGTCACTATATTAAATCAATAAATCAATACGGAAAGCCATCAGATACATGAGATACATGTAAGTAGTTCATAGAATGGACTTTAGTATCTGGTATAGACCCGAGATCGGTTGTCCCTGATCTGCAAGTGATATCTGCAGACCAGTACAACGCTTGACTGATCATCGAGTACCCAGCCCCTTTATCGATCGAACCGGGCTGCTGCTATCACAAATCTCTATTCGTGCTCGAGAGCATGTAGTTGGAAGAGGAACTGGTTGGCGAGCGTAAAGCGCGAGATGTCCTTTCATAGCGGAAACTCTCAAACAGAAGAGAAGGGCACAAGAACCCGTCATGCCTTCTCAATCATCATTTTTTAATAGAATGTCGTAGAGAAAGCAAGGACTTTATTCCCTGGCGAAGCTGGGTCCGGTGACAACATTGGTTGGTTCCAGGGAGCTAGTCGATTCCTGGCATCCGAGTTACTAGCTTTATAGACCGACGGTTGTAGATACTCAGCCTCTGTCGTAGATAACACCACACTTTTCTGAAGTCTAGACATCCAGCTCACTGTTGTTCCTCCCGCTGTAAAGACATACCATGTAGTGCTCTTAAATGTCTCTCTACAACCACCCAAATCAGCATCTGTAAAACCTTTGAGAATAACATCCTTCCCTCTAAAACATAAACCCATTTTCTGGGTTCCCTTCAAATACCTAAGTATCCATTTGACAGCTTCCCAATGTTCTCTACCCGGATCTGACATAAATCGACTAACAACGCCAACGGCATGAGCAATATTTGGTCGAGTGCAAACCATGGCATACATGAGGCTCCCGACCGCTTATGCATAAGAAACTTTATCCATTTCTGATCTTTCTTCTTCGGATTTAGGTGATTGTTCTTTGGTCAGCTTTAAATGACTTCCCAATGGGGTACTTCTAGGCTTGGTCTTCCCGTCATTCATCTTGAATCTCTCTAACACTTCCCAATGTATTTCTCTTGGGACAGTGTTAAAGAACCATCCTTGTTTCTGATGATGCTCATCCCCAGTATCTGTTTGGCTGGACCCAAGTCTTTCATCTCAAATTCTTGAGACATTTCTTTTTTCAATTTGTTTATTTCTTTCATATCAGATCCTGCAATCAACATATCATCAACATATAGCAATAAGACGATATAGGAGTTGCTGAATTTCTTCAAATAGCAACAATGATCCATCTCGCATCTTTTAAACCCAGATCTCTCTATGAAGTTATCAAACTTCAGGTACCATTGTCTAGGTGCCTGTTTAAGACCATATAAGCTCCTTTTCAATTTGCAGACCCAATTTTCCTTGCCGGCAACCTGAAACCCTTCAGGTTGTGCCATGTAAATGTCTTCATCTAGATCACCATGTAGAAAAGCGGTTTTCACATCTAGTTGCTCTAGATGTAAATTCTCTGCTGCTACAATACTCAAAACTAACTTGATGGTTGTCATTTTAACCACTAGAGAGAAAATCTCATCATAATCAACCCCCCTTTCCTGCTGAAATCCCTTGACCACTAAACGGGCTTTATACCGTTTAGACCCATCATGCTCTTCTTTGATCTTGAAGACCCATTTATTCTATAATGCTCTCTTACATCGCGGAAGCTTAGCCAAAACCCAAGTTTTGTTCTTTTTTAGAGAGCTCATCTCGTCCTTCATTGCATGCTCCCACTGGAGAGAATCTTTCATCTTGACTGCCTCGGAGTAACTTTCTAGCTCATCATTTTCTGACAAGAGAATATAATTAACTGAAGGAGTATATCTATCTGGCTTCTTTGTAACTCTGGTGGACCTCCTGACCCACTGATCAGTCTGGTCAGATGGGGATTGTTCATCTTCAAACTCCGAACTCCCACTGTCAGAGGCTACCTTTGACTCATCATTTCCACCGACTTCAAACTTTTGGAACTGTGTCGACAATTGTTTTAGTTTCTTGTTCGGAAACCGGTTCAAGAACCAGTTTAGCTCCCTGCTTTTCTGCTCCTGTGTCAAACTCAACCTGCTGTTTTTGAACCTTAGAGTTTGATTCCTTTCTGTCTTTGTACAATTCAGCCTCATTGAACGTCGCATGTTTACTTCTGACTACCTTTTTGCTTTTAAAGTCCCAAAGCCGGTAGCCCATGTTGTCTGATCCATAGCCAATAAAGGTGTACTTCTTGGCCTTTGCATCTAGCTTATCACCATCTTGATTCAAATCATAAGCACTGCACCCAAAAACCTTTAGGTGCTTATAATCAACAGCTTTACCCTTCCATTCTTCTTGAGGTACTTTGAAACCCAACGGAACTGAAAGTGATCGGTTGATTAGGTAAGTAGCAGTGTTAATTGTGTCTGCCCAAAACATCTTCGGGAGCCCTGCATTTATTCTCATACTTCTGGCTCTCTCATTTAGAGTTCTATTCATCCTTTCTGCGATTCCATTTTGTTGAGGAGTGCGTGGAACAGTCTTTATCATCCGAATGCCTCGTTCAGCACAATAGTCCATGAACTCTGTGCTAATGTACTCCCCTCCGTTGTCCGATTTCAAACATTTCACCTTCAAACCAGTTTCAAGTTCAACGGCAGTTTTCCATTTCTTAAAAACATCAAATACTTCGTATTTACTTTTAAGAAAATAAACCCATACCTTGCGTGTGGAATCATCTATGAAGGTCACATAGATCCTCGAGCCTCCTAGGGATTCAACTCGCGTTGGACCAAAAACATCTAAATGAATAAGCTCTAACTTCTGAGCTTTGGGTACTCTCCCCGTCTTTGCAAAAGATACCCTCTTTTCTTTCCATAAACACAAGGTTCACAGAATTCAGATTCAACTTTCTTTAGGTCTGGAAGCTTTCCTTTGGCGACAAGCATTTTCATCCCCTTTTCACTCATATGGCCGAGTCGTTGATGCCACAACTTGGAGAGACTCAGCCCACTAGCTACTGTGTTTGCATCACCTGCAGTTGTCTCAGCCATGTACAAAGTACCCTGTTTCTTTCCCTTAGCAATTACCATACTTCCCTTGACAACCTTCCATTGTCCAGCCCCGAAGTGAACATTATACCCCTAGTCGTCCAATTGCCCAATGGAAATCAACATCTTTCTCAATTTGGGAATTACCCTGACATCTTTCAATGTCCAAATTGTTCCCAAGTTGGTTTTTAAGTCAATATCTCCCACCCGAGTAATGTCCAGCGTTTGATTATTAGCTAGACTTACAGTACCAAAGTTGCCTTGTCTGAGATTCTTCATCTTTCTCGAACTAGAGATAGCATGAAACGACGCACTTGAGTCCATAATCCAGGACTCGACCTCGACTGTGTCCTCTACACAGCAGATTAATACATCGTCAGAATCTAAGGTTGTGGCAGCATTCACCTCTTTCTTGTCGCTAGGTGGTTTGGTGCACTAATTTCTGAAGTGTCCGTACTCATCACAGTTCCAACACTTGATGTCGCTTCTTGTCTTTGAACTCCCTCTCTTGCCTTTGGACTTAGATTTTCCCCTGTAACTGTTTCTCCTCTCTTTCTTTCTACCTCTTCCCTCAGTGCTCAGCAGAGAACTTGATGGTTCACCTGTATTCTTTCTCCTGATGTCTTCTCCTAAGATAAAATCACGGATTCCCTCAAACGTGAGTGTGGTGTTTCCAGCTGAACCACTAATAGCCGTGACTGATCGTGACCAACTATCCGGTAAAGAAGATAAAAGAAGCAAAGCTTATACCTCATCATCAAATTTGATATCTACTGACAGCAAACGGGATATAATGGTATTGAAAACATTGATATGAGTAGTAACAGAACCACCTTCCCGCATACGAGTGTTAACTAACTGTCTAATCAAGAATACCTTATTAGACGCGGAAGGTTTCTCATACATGTTTGACAACGTTGTCATAACCCCACGAGCAGTGGTCTCTTTCACGATGTTGAAAGCCACACTCTTTGTCAAAGTGCACCTGATGACGGCTAGGGCTTTCCTATCCAAGTCAGCCCATTCTTCATCCTTCATCTTCTCGGGTTTCTGACCTGTCAAACATGGAAGAAGATCTTTCTGACATAGCAACTCCTCGACTTGCATCTTCCACCATCCAAAATCTTGCCCATCAAACTTCTCTATCTTGATCTTTCCGTCCTCAGACATCATCTCTTCTGAGTATCCAAAAAACTGACCAGAGAACACGTGAGAACAGATTGAAACAAACAACCAGAACTGACCTCGAAAATTGCAGCAGCGAACTGAACAGCAAGGTTGTTCGGACTGCCAACAAATGACTATATCGTTGGTCTTCTGATGTGTCGGCAGAAACCCTAGAGTCGCTAGGGTTGGCAGTGGAGGCAGATCTGTGTGTACGACCTAGGCTCCGATACTAGTTGTTAAGAACAAAAGCACACACACGAATATAAAGCAAGAAAGCGATAAAGAACACGAGATTTAATGTGGTTCGGTCTAATCTGACCTACATCCACAGGGGTAACTAGGGTTTGTATTATTGAGTGATGATGATTACAAGTACAGGAGATCATATATATAGACAACTAATTAGGGTTTAACCCTTGCTGGACAAGTTATAGCAAACTGGGCTTAAAACCATTTGGGCCGGCCGAAACCCTAATCTGGTCTCCTAACTCTCAGTTGTCTACAAGTGGGCCACTTTGGGCCGATGACTACACATCACCAACACTTACTCCCTAGGTCGATCACGAAGCTATGCATATACACTGGGTTAGATATGGAAGCCCTAGAGACAACGTATTGATTTCCGTCATAATGCACAACTTGAAATATTTGTTTATGTTTTTCCCTCGCTTCAGAGATCTTCTAAATCTTCAGAGTAAATCGTAGATTTTTTCGGTGCCAATCAAAACAAGACCCGCGTTGTGACTGAAATGAATCAGCGAGTTTATTATATGGCATCATTATGATAACATTCACTAGTAGCATCCGAAAACCTTTTAGCATATTGTTGAGGCTCTCTGAACTATTCGTGGTAAGCATCCCACATCGACTACCACTGTCGTATGACAGTGTCCACAACTCCTACGTAATCTCAACAAGATATTGATATTGTTGGAACCCTGAATTTCCTGTATATATTCTTGGAACTCCTGGACACTAGGAGTACTCCATACCAACCACATGAGTTCCTTGAGTTTCTTATTGTGAAACTTTGAATTAAAGTTACTACGTACATGACGTAGTCTTAAACGCTTTATTATATTTTTGTTTGAAGCTCTTTCACATCACGATAAGTGTTGATGATACCGGCGTGCCTATCGGAAACAACACAAACTCTTGTTCCAGCTATAATTTTTTGAGCTACCAATCGTAGAAACCTTGACCAACTATTTAGTAGTTTTCCCAACAATTACGGTATATGCGAGCGGAAATATCTCACAATTTTCGTTCAATGCAGTTGCAAGTAATAGATGGCCCTTATACTTTGCGTACAAATGTGCTCCATCGACGGTCACCATAGGTAAACAGTGCTGCAATCCACGGATAGCCACCAGAAAAGTCAAAAATGCATACTTAAAATTCACTCCAATTACAAGTTCGACATTGAGGTCGGTATAATATGTGGCGACGTGCATACTAAATCCACTACAGTTTTCAAATAAGAAGAAAGCAAAGCCTATAGCAAAATTGGGACTTACTTATATGAATCCTACCAACTTCCGTATAATGTCTCCGAGGCGATAAGCCTAGCGAGCCAACATTTTTTGTACGACATTGAGACCTTGTATAGTTTAGTCACCTCATGCCGAATAAACTTCACTTTATACTCTGGATTGACACACAATCTCTCAACAATTATCCGGGCTATGAATTGGCATGGGATGTTGCGGTCATCACCTCCATGGGAGTAACAAGGACGACATGTGTGTCGTTGATGATAAGTCTTTAGTAACCACTGGTCCGACGTCTTCCCCTTCAAAGCTTGTGCACACCAATAACACTGTGGGTCCCCCCTCTTGGTACCAACATCGACTAGCCCTAAAGCTTTGTCGTTTGTACTCAAGGGTCCATACTTTAAGTTCCTTTATGCAATCTTTTGTGATTGCATCTTCCAAAGATTCAAAACTTGGAAAGAGCATAATAAAAAATAACGGTAATATTTTTTATAATACTGAGTATGACTTATTTAAAATATTGAATAAAGTAAAATTGAAGTGGGACCCAAATGATTAAATGAATGGATGAATGGATTGTGAAATGGGTTGTGAGTGTTTGCTTAAAATAAAGGTATTTAAAAATGAATGATGTGGAGATAATGTGGATGAGAAAGAATGATTGGATAGATGAAATTTTAAAATAAGGAATATGGATGCTCTTATAAATATATTCCTTCTATCTCAATTTAATTTGTACTAGAAAACATTTATTTTATTTTTTTGAAAGCATATTGAAAAGTTAAAAACGAGTGAATGGAATTTATATAGGAGAAAGAAAGAAATTGTGAACCACATATTTTTACTATAAAAAATTGTACTCCATCCGTCCAACTTAAATCATCTGTTTCAGTTTATGATGTTTGACTGAAATGATTTTCAAATAATTATATTTAAAAAATGATTTAAAATTAAAAAAATATTATATATTTAAAAACGTCAAAAGATCAATAAAAGTATGGATAACAAGATTATATTATTTTATCAATTGACTTACAGAAATATGAAAAGAAAATGAATAAAGTTTGACCATGCAAATAGTAAACAGACAATTTAACGTACATCAGAAGGAGTATAATTTTTAGGCATCTTAAAAAAAGTACTCCCTTCATCCCTATAAATCTTTTCAGACACTACTGACAATGTCAAACTTAATTTTTCCTGCTTGCTTATTTTTACTAACTTCATAAAATCATAGTCTTGTCACTTCTAAATTTGCAAAATTTTTTATTAAAACTTCACACCTACAAAAAAAACAAATTGAATTGAAAATAGTCAACGAAATATCATAACGGGTAATGAAAAGATCTAAGAAGTATAAATTAATTTGAGATAGAGAGAAATATTTGATTGCACTAATCATGTCATTCACATTTGAGAGGAAGTGGCCCCACCAAGTGAGTAATCATAAAAATGTAAAAAAAAATAAAATAAAATGTTCCACTGTACATTCTGCCAATAAAATTAGAAGGAAAAAAAAGAGACTAAAGTACCAATTACCAAAGCCAAAACAGAACAATGCCAATATGATGGCTTTTATTGCAAAGAGAAAAACCCCTAAAAAAAAGAAAAAGAAACAACTATCTAAAAAAAGATGAATTTCATCCCTTAGTCCCCCAGAACTTGCCGGACAGTTATCTGAGACGAGAGGGCATAGGTGGAAACTAGCTTACAGACATTTTCTCGAAGGGCATTTCCGGAACAAAGCAAAAAGCTCGTCGAAGAAAAATAGCAACTCGTCAGTAAAGCTTTATCCGCGTGACAATGGTGTCCCGACAAATCGGGCATAATTGAAGGCTTAGCCCGCATTCACAACATGTCTGCACAATGAAGATGGTTCTCGTTAAGGGTCCGTTTGGATGGAGGGGAAGCCTTTGTTTGAAGACATAGACTAAACCCGCCAAAGCCTTCCCCCCTCCAAACATACCCTAAGGAAAATACAGTGCATGAATGAAGAAAATATTGTACCTGGTGTCCACAACCAAAAGCCATATCCTTCTTATTGGTAATGCAAATTGGGCAAAGCTGTTAAAAAAAGTAGAATGCGATGTAGATTTGTAGTGAATAGATATGATGTGATGGGTAGGGTAAGAATTGATAGGGGTAAAAGTGACTTTTTAATAAAAAAGTGGAAAGATTTTTTGGGACGGAAAAAGAAAAAGAAAGAGTGCTTACGTGGCTATCAGAAGAACTTGCGGTTTGACTTGTGGAAAAAGATGAACCGTGCGCCGCGTACGAAGGTGCACTAGAACGAACCCCACTACTAGTTCGTGGTGAAGGTTTTGGCGAGTTAAAAGAATTTGAGCCATAGCGAGGAGGTGGGAGGGCAACTCTGTCAATTCCCTTCCCTCGGCTTGCACTGTTTAGGAAAACGCAAATGCACGAAAAACAATGAGCAAATGTTCAATGTGGATGTACAACATACTCGATCCATTCATTGTTTGCTAACCATTACAACTTTTGTGATACATCAAAAGTTTAATGAATGTGGACATACATCACGACTACATTCATTCTTTTTAAATGTATGAAGACTTCCATAATGGTCAATTAAAAGAGATAAGGGGGAGTGACTGGTATGGAAAAATTGGACTTTTTTACCCCAATATGTTGAGCTCGAGTGTCGCTCTATACTGTGAAGGAATTTCCATCAAGGCCGAAAGAGCAAACTCTGCTTCTTTTCTGGTTCTATCCAAATTTTTTGACATTATTTCTGTGAAATTCACAAACTAGAGGGGACAAAAAAAGGCGTTAATTTCCTCCAAAAAAATGCTCGCCGAGCGTACAAGAACAAGAAGAGGTTTTCTTACCTGGAAATTATCAAAAGCTCGTGCAGGGATATTATCGTCAAATTCCCTCATCATGTCCCAAGGCCCATCTCCAACTCCAACCAAAATAATCGATAAAGGATACTCACTGGAAACAAACAGCAAGACTACTTATTTAACACTCGATAATTATAATAATAACAATAATAATAAATGCTGCTACAAATAATAATAATAATAATAATAATAATAATAATAACAATTATAATAGTACTAATATAAGAATGCAGGAACAACAACAATGAAGTAGGTACCTTGCTTTGACAATTGCATCAACAGTTCTCATTTCCTGAGGGCTTAATTGACCGCGTCCGGTTTCAACGCTTCTTGTCACCTATCAAATTTTAGATGATATAAAATTTGTCTTAGCATTTCTCAAAACTTAAATTTTTGCGCGAATTTACCTGCCCATCGGCAATGATCACTAAGACATGGTACTGTCCACCACTTTGTTCAACAATGGTAACCGCCATTTCAATAATCGGTGCAAAAGATGTCGGCCCTAATTAAAAAAAAATTGTAGGGAAATTGTTACGCACTACAAAAACACCAAAAAAACCAGTAAAATCACACAAAATCACACAGAAAAGTAGGGTCTGAGGATGGTGTGTGTACCCTTTACCCATACTGGGAAATATAGAGATTGCTTCCGAGATATTGTGACAGACTATAGAATAAAATAAATGAAGTCCGTAAATAAAGGTCGTGTTTGGATTGGGGGTCTCTTGGAAATGACCTCTCTACTTTCGAGTAGGGGTAACCCGGACCCTACTTTTTTGTGATATTTTATTGGTTTGTTGTTGAAGTCCATAAATAAAAGCAATGATATTGCTAGAAGGGTCACCTGCAAGTCGTAACTGAGGGACTAATTCCCTATATCTACTCAAAACCTCTTCAAATCCATTGCAAAACCTCTCGTCGGGGAAGAAACTGAAAACTTCTTGGTCATGCGTGGAGGCTGAAAATTAAAGAGTCATTCAATGTAATACCATTTCATGAAGCACAAAGCTATAGAATAAAGTAAAAGTTTTTTAAAAAAATTTAAAAAAAAGTTTGTACCATCTCCGAATCCGAAACATGGAATCAAGTTGTCCTCGTCGAATTTTGACAGTGTTCTACCGATGATAGATATTGCTTGTTCGTATGGATTTTGCTCATCCCCAATGTGATGCAAACTCTTTCGGTGAAATGACCTTGCACCTAATTCATATTTTGCACAAGTTTAAAATTTAAAATCAAAATAATAATAATAATAATAATAATAATAATAATTATTTTTGGGGGGAGGGGTGCAAACGATTAATTATACCTGTCCACTCATTGCTCTTGGTGAAATCGATGCCAACAATTAAGTTTGAAGACTCTAGACCAGCACGTGCAAGGGCATCCGTGACCTGCGCAATGAAGTCAAAGATGTTCCAAAACAAAAAGGATGGGTTACTTACACTATGAAAAACACTTTAGCATAATAGTGAAATATAGGGAACTGATGGGGGGTTAGGGGTAGGGACCACTTCGGGGTCGAATGGAGCATCGTAAGACCCTCAAATCACACGGGTGTCAAAAGAACCCCAACTAAAGAAAAACTACCATTGTGGCCTCTCAATTGTTCCCGGTTATACAATGTAGTCTTCCATTGTCAAAATGGTTCAATCAACTCCCTCAATTATCTATAGCACTATGGACTCATTCGACTAATTCATTTTTTTCCTTCGCAAATTCATCGAGGCGTGTGTAACCTTTTTAAAAATGTCAAGTTAATGATGTTAATCTTGTTTTAATCTTATTCGTTTTCATTTCAACACAAACAACATTTTTTTCATAGGAAAACAAGAATTAGCTCACCTGATCCAAGGTGTGGTAGTTATCATCAATTCTTGAGAACTTCCTTTCCAAACGTTTCCTTGATTCAGGTGGTGGGCCACCACCGTATGTTCGGGTAGTAGGAGGCGGTGATGCATAACTGTAGCTAGGCTGAGGAGATGGCTGAGAATATCCACTGCAATAACCGTTATAAGAACTAGAGCCAAAAGATGCATAGCGGCCCGTGGAAGCAGAAGATCTCTTTGAACTTTTCCCACCCATGAAGTCGTCGGGCTACACAGATTCTGAAACCTAGTGCAAGAAATCCAGTCATATAAACCAAGACACAAACATGAAGAAACCACTACAGCGTAATAAATGAATTGAACCTACCCAAGTTTTGATGGGCTACAAATGTTATTATTTCTATGATCTAGTTAAGATGCATTGAACAACACACTCTTGCAAGTAAACAGTCATAATATGGATTTAATGATATAAAAAAAATTCATAGAACGGCGACAAAAAACCCAATTAATTCCCAAAATAGCAGGGTATGGGGAGGGCGTGCACGCAGAGTAATATATACGGAGTACAAGAATATGAATTACTACTTCCATTGCCTTGGATTGGAATCTTATTATTCTATGCGGTATACTTGATCAAGTAACGACATGAGGCAAAAAAAGACCCAAGTTGCACAAGGGAACGTTGAGTATATAATCACACATCGAAAACTTAGGCTAAACTAGACTATATACAGGAATTCTCATTGTCAATCATGATTCTACATGCCAGATTAGAGCCGGAGAAGTAAAGTTAAAGAAACCTGAATTTCGGGAAAAAGTTTCTCTTAAAAGCCATAGATTAATAGATTTTACTAAATGGATAGAATCTAGCCAAGTTTTCTTGGGCTGGAAAATGAAATTTCTATGATCTCATGATGATGCATTGAACATTTGAACATAAACAGACATGTTAAGGATTTAACCCAAAAAGTATTCATCTCCCAGATTAGAACTAGAGAAAGTAAGGTTAAAGAAAACTAAATTTCAGGAAAAAGTTTGTCCAAAAAAAGGCATAGGCATAGATTCTTGCCCTGGTGTCTCTTTTTTTTTTGGAAAATCAGCCACCAAACTTTGCAAATCACACTAAACATTACAAAACATTTGCAAGAATTATATGCCAATCATATGCAGACATTGAAACTGAATCACTCAATCACACCACTAACCAGTGATTTTAGTCTATGAAATGTCCCAAAGATGCAATCTTTACCATTAAAAAACATGGAAAAGATCACTAAACACTAATGGGTGTCAAGTAATTCAGAAAGAAACCCAGAAAACATCTGACCTCGTTTCAATCGAAGCCCAGAAATTCAGAGGTTTCACTTGACGGTGGGAGAGAGAGGAAGAGAAATCCAACAAGAAAAGGTAAAAAGAAAACTTGTTTTCCCCTTTTTTAACAGTTCACTTCATCACCGGTGGGACCCAGCAGCGGAATTGGGTACAAATCATCACAGCAGCAGCGGAGTTTCTGGGTTGCTTCGCAAGGAGTTTGGCTCCCAATAAAACATGGGTTAATTAAGGGATGTTCTAAGCCAAGAAGGATTCCTTTTATTAGTAGGCTTTGTTGAGTGTGTGCTTATCCATTCATTTAATTTTGCTAATTGCAATTATTGTTGTGAAGATATTCAAACATCATTATGCATTGTTGCTTGATCTTTTTCCATCCGGATTCAATGGGTTGCACCACTTGATCTAAGTAAATATCTAACTTTTGTGTAAATTATTACTCCCCGTTCTAAAATTAACTTCTCATTTGACTTTTCACGATCTGCGACACTTTGTTCATCGATATCTCAATTTTTATATAAATATATTTTATAAAAATTATATATTTCAAAACTATGTTACAAAATGAATTTATTGCTAATAAATGTATATGAAAATTCAATGTATTTTTTCCATAATATACGGTCAAAGTTTAAAAAGTTTGACTACAAAAGTCAAAGAGGGAAGTTAATTTTAGGACGGAGGAAGTAAAAAAAACTTCCAATCCTAGAATATTAGTTTAGTTTAATTTTATACAACAAAGAAACTTTATTCATCAATTAAACAAAACTTTAATCATGAATTAAAAAAATTATATATTACTATTTAAATACTCTCTTTGTCTCAACAAAATATTTTCACTTTATTTTTTCGTAAGTCCTAAAAAATAGTTTTACTTTTAATTGAAATCTTTCTTTATCCATATTGATTATTAACTTATCTATCATTTCACATATATTTGCTCTTAAATTACTCATAACACCCTATCATGCAAAATAATAAAGTAATGGCAAAATTGAAAAGTAACACTAAAGTTACACATTCTTTAAACTTCACATTTTTTCAAAGTAAATAAAGTTTTATGAGACAAAGAGAGTAAGAATCACTTAGATTTAAAATGGGAAACATTTTCACAAAATGGACAAATAGATGGTAAATTAGATATGCAATACAACTTTTGTACCATAGAGAGTCATAGAGGGACAAAGAGTATATGTGTAATTTTAATTTAATTAACAATCAAATTTTGTTTTCTTTAACTACAAAAAATCAAATTGAAGAAATATTCTAAGGCATATAAAATAAGTAATTTTTAGATAATTTTTAGATAATGTTAAGTAATTTAACTAAATGAGAATATTTTAGATAGTCTCTTTCTAAAATAAGTAATGTTAAACAATTGAAGGTCAAATATCAAACTAGTTTTTGGGATGAATGTATCATTCATGTTACAAGATAAATTTGATAACACACATTGATTTACTTACTAAACATGAAGAGCGCACTCTTTATCATTAAGAGATAAAATCGAAAATGTAAATAACTTAATCCCAACGGAGGAAATAATGTCATAGTCTTTACATACTAAACATGAGGGTCCACTCAATGCCACGTCATTTTTCTATTTCCCAACACAACCCATCACTGGACGGGGCTATAGATCACGCCCATTACATCTAATTTATTTAGAGTTTATTTAAATAAAAATAGTTTAAAATAAAAATAATAAATAAATAATTCATTAGCATTAAATCAAAATTATATTGATGTGATATAAAAGGTAGAATAAAAAAAGTAAAATTATTATAAGGCGGAGTAAAATTATTCGTAATTCGTAAGTGTATGATCGAGTAAAGTTCGACAAATGTTTAACTAAATTAGCACAAACGTTGTGGTGCATATGAGTGTTATATAACACGAATCTGTTGAGATCTTAATGTTCTGCATCAACTGGCTCAACGTTAACATTATGACCGTTCGGTTATTTGTATTCGCATATCGCACATCTTTTATCTTCAACAATGATATTATGTTGGATGCATCAAACATGCATAATGTTACACAAATTTTTTAAGTGAGAAAGCTCGCATATTATATGCACAATGTGTCATTTTTTGCATGAGCACACCAAAAAGACGTTCCACGTATTTTCTTTGTCGATTCTTGGTATTTGACAAATTTCTTTCTGTGTGGGTCTTTGCAAAATGCTATACTTTTGACTATAATCGTGTAGTCTGGATAGATACCGTCGGTAAGATAATACACATGACTGTACTCCACCCAAAAATATAAAATGAAGTGTCGGGCACGATACCGTATACTAGTTCTTTGAATATATCGAACTGTCCAAGAATGTTCAAATTGTTGTTCGAACAGGCCACCCAAAAAACACATGTCAATTCCACAGATCATGAGATCCCACAGCCGCAAGCATCATTGCGGGCGGCGTAGAATGCTTTCACGTCTTTTTGTGTGGGTATGCATAAATACTCGTCGTTGTATAATCTCGTTACCCATTTGCAATACTTGTACATGCATTTCGATACAACTCGATTGGACATACACAGATACTTCTCAAGTGCATCTACACTATTGTTGTATGTCATTGGTCGCAGCGCTACGGTGCATTTTTGCAACACTGGAACCCAACTTTTTGTCGGGCATCATATTGCTAAGTAAAAAAAAGTGTTGCACCCGCTAAATCACTCGCAATGGGGAGAAAAAGACGACGAGCGAAATTTGCGCCTGAATTATTTGTCGTTGAAGATCGTATTTTCAGAAAAAAAATCTACAACTAATCAATCATGTCCACCCAGACATTGGTTTCATAAAATATTAAAATAATATTTATCAAAAATGCAACTAATTTGTAGTGTGAGATGAAAAGCATCAAATAATATCGATTCTATCTCAGTTTAGAGCTCTTCTTCTTCGTGGTTCAGGCATTTCGTCGTTTTCTTGTTGTTACATGCGAATTTAAACTGCCTGGCCACAATATTCATGAAGAAAGTTCACTTCATCAGAATTAGAGAACGTACACATTGCAAGAAAAAATTGATAAAAAATGTACAAGAGTAGTAGAAGAGAATAGTTGAAAATGTGTGTAGGTAAGTGAAGAGAATGAGTTTAAATAATGCAAAATAAAAAAAGTGGAAACTAGTCGTTTCAACAACTAGTTTGGGGGGGGAGCTGGTGTGATCACCATGACGGGCATCACCACCATTAATCACGCCATTAGGGGTGTTCCACGTGTGATAGGAGCTGAGGTGGCGCCAGGTGGCCATCACGACCCCCCAGGCCACCCGCACCAATTGGCCTAAGTGAAGAGAAATAGTTCTTGGTCTTGTGATCCTTCCATGTTTGTTATAATAACGTTTGTAATTCCTTATTTTAGCTTTAAATTTGATTTGATTTCACTTTAAAAATATTATTTTAATGAGTTTTGTCTTTTCTTATTACCTCCGTCTTGAAATATTTATCCAGTTTTTACTTTTTTCAGTCAGCCGTTTTTAACTTTTGCCGTATAATTAAATAAAATATATATTGTATATTAGCTAAATAAAATAATATTTTAAAAATATTTTATATAGTAAATCTAATAAAATTATTTTTGTATAAATACCTTATATCATTTTTATTTAATTTGGGATCAAAGTTGACCAAAAAAGTTAAAAGTGGGCAAATACTCTATGATGGATGAAGTAGTTGATAATTTGATTCATATCTTTATACTTAGTATGATTTAAAAAGTTCTCAAAAAAAAGTATGATTTAAAAAAATAAGTACATCCATTCTTATAAACACTATTTTTAAGTAGGGGTGGACACGGTACAGTTCCGGGACGGTTACAGTACCGCCACCCCATGGCACCGGTACCGTGACCGGACCGGCGGTTTCGGTACCGGACCGGCCGGGTTCGGCCCCCCTTTTTTTTTGCTTTTTTTTAAATTTTTAGAGTATAAAATTGTAAATTTGCAATTGTTTAAGGAAAGAATGAAATAAAAAAATCCAAAAATGTAGTTGTTATTTAAATATTGAAAATGAGTAATACACTAACTGAAGAACAACCACATTTAATATCCTCACGGTTCAAAAAAAGCGACAAGGTAAAGAACCGTAAAGAAACCCTCGAAGGAGCTTATATATCGCTCACCTAAAAAAACTAATTACATATTTACATTAACATAAAAAAAATTTATAACTTATTCTTCAAAACTCGGACTTCCATCTGTGGTTGCATTCATGTAATGCTCCGATTCAAATTGGTACGATGACTCTTGAGCCCGACGTCTTGCCAAGAGCCAATCTTGGTTACAAACCAGTGTTTCAAGAGATTCAGCGTTAAGACAACCTCGGTAGTCGGTTAGAATGTTGCCGCCAGCACCGAATTCTTGTTCAACTGCTACGATTGATACCGAGACGGACAACACTTGTCTTGCTAGCATGCCGAGACATGGGAACATGTGTTCGTTCCGCTTCCACCATCCGAGCACGTCAAAATCGACGTCGTCGTCATCGTAATCGCATGGCACACCCTGATACATAGCAAGTTCGTTGTGCGAGCTTACTGTTGTACCACTTGAACTCGTCGAAGACTGGGCACGCTTCCCTTTCTTTGCAAGAAGGCCACCGACTATTCCAGCAAAACCTTTTTTTGATTTCGGGGGCGGAGGTGGTGATGTTTCTTCTTGTACGGTACCGTATAACCCTTGATATTCCTTAAACAAATCCTCAAAAAGAGTTATATCATTATCTCTTTCATTTTTCCATTCTACTAAATAGCTGTAGTAATAACTATTTTTATCTAAAAACCAAGTATAGTAATGCTCAATTAGAATTTTAAAATTTTCAATCTTAAATCGTGGATCACAAATAATACCTATTTTATAAATATCATGAATGTACAAATAATAAGTACACCATTTATCTCTCATAGGAGAGACATAAAGGTACAAATCTGGATCAGCCATACTTTCACGAAAACATGTTGTGATTGTAATGCACTCTTAAAAAATGTATTTGTAGTTGGTTGGTAAACATGGGAAAAAGTAAGAGTTGCGTTATTAAAAACTTCTAATACGGCATTCAATTTTTCAACAATAACAAATTCAAAAGGGTTAATGATTATACGAAGTTCATCCCTAAAAAATTCAGCAAGTTCCTCTTTATATCTTAGGATCTGTGCAATCAATTTGTAAGTACTATTCCATCTAATGTTGATATCTCTGGCAAAACTTATTTCTTTTTTACCCTTAGACTTACAGAACATCTTCCAGGACCTCGAAATAAGACGAGCCCCCAAATTTTTTTTAATTCCTTCTTTAATATTTGTCAAAACTCCGCCCATAGCTTCTAGTCCATGTTGAACACATAAATTTAAAACATGACAGACACAACGTTGATGCAGAAATCTACCCATAGTCGTAGACGGTGGGCAAATTTTTCTAAGTCTAGGAATAGCAGCAGTATTATTAGTAGCATTATCAAAACCAAATGAAAAAACTTTTTCAGTTAAGTTATATTCCCGCAGAATACTCTAAAACAGTAGAAAAATATTTTCAGCAGTATGCTGATCATTGAAATCACGAAATGCATGAACACGTTTATGCATAATCCAATCACTATATATCCAATGACAAGTAACACCCATATAAGACAAATTATGATAAGTTTCACCCCAAATATCAGAACAAATAGCAACACGAGAATTAAAATTGAGAAAAAAATTTGCCAAATTAATTTTTTCCATTTTATATTGGCGAATAATTTCTCGTTTAATTGTTTTTCTTGAAAACCTCGTGCTTGAGGGTTTAATGCTTGTTGACAATAATCAATAAAACCAAGTTTTTCAGAAAACATGTATGGCAAATTTTCTTCACAAATCATTTCGGCCATTTTTTGCTTATTTTGCTCGTCGCTATAAGCAAAAAGGCTGCCCTTACCTCTGTTAGCAAACCGAGAAATTTGGGTTTGCACTTCTTGTCGTCCCTTCTTTTTTGCCTCGTATTTGGCATACTCCACGGGATGCCTCGACCTTAGGTGTTTTTCTGGACCGCCATAACCGCCGGAAACTCCCATTTTTATTATAGTCCCGCAATGTTTACAAGTTCCATAAACTATGTCATCTTTTGTGTCTTTGTCAAAATGATAAACAAATAAATCTGATTTATATTTTTTTTACCTTTGTCCGGACCTCGAGAGGTCTCGGGCTCACCTGCCTCCACGTCGACGTCGTTGCTCTGTGGTGTAGGCTCCTCGTCCCCGTCTAGATTATCCAGCCCTGCTTCATCAAGATCTTCGGATACACTATCAAGAGTGGGGAGATTAGCATCCCCTCTACCAGAATAAATCTGGTCGAATTGTTCATTCGTCATAGCGCCCCCGATTAAGTGATCGGGGATAGTAGGAAAGGAAGAGACAGAGTGTCTTCCTCGAGAACCGCGTCCGCATGAGGTCGAACCTTCGGAGGTGGCTTTAGCTTTGCCTTTACTCAAACTTCTCGGTTCACGTCGCCCATATCACGGACCCTCTACCGGACTCCCTCGACATTTTAATATATTTTTTGATATTAAAAATATATATTACTTTTGGAAAAATTAAAAAAATTTCAAAATTTATATATTAAAATTTCGAAAATTTCAATAAATAATAGAGAATATATTTAAAATATAAATTATATATTTTTTGATATTAAAGATATATTAAATCTCGAAAATTTCAAATAATTTCAAAATTTTATATATTAAAATATAATATATTTAAAAAAGATATATAAGAATTAAGAAATTAAGAAAGATTGATAAGAATTAAGAAATTAAGAATGATAGATTGAGATTTGAGAGAATGAGAGATGGATTGAGTATTTGAGATTTTGA
The DNA here is from genome assembly GCA_003260385.1 of Cuscuta australis. NCBI lineage: Eukaryota > Viridiplantae > Streptophyta > Magnoliopsida > Solanales > Convolvulaceae > Cuscuta > Cuscuta australis. Next base: position 1,834,813 of record NQVE01000114.1, read on the forward strand.
GTGTGATATTTTATGAAAAAAGGGTATTTATAATGTTTTTTTAGCCTCCCTCTCCCCTCCCCAATCCCCATCCCCCCCTCCCTCTAACGGCTCAAGAGCTGTTGAGGCCCCCCCACTGACTTTTCTTTTTTTTGCAGGTGTCCGTTGGCAGGAGCAAAAAAAAGAAAAAAATTAAACCGGTACCGGTACCGGTACCGGCGGTGCCGGTGACGAAAATTGGGAACCGGACACGGTACCGGTTGAGGCGGTACCGGTACCGGTTCCAGGAACTGGTTGCTCGTCTCCGGTGACGGTGACGGTACTCGGTACCGACGCTGGTGACGGTATCGCACCGGTACCGTGTCCATGCCTATTTTTAAGTCATGATTTTTTATAAAAATAAAAAAAAGTCATATGAGATTAATAGGGAATATCAAACTTGATTGTATTGTGAATACTAAAATTATGTTCAATTATTTTTCAGAAAATTACTCACGGGTGACGCGAGTTTTGTTGAAATAACTCTCAGGTCCCTCTATTTTCAAAAAGACAGCAGAGGTCCTTACATTTTGTTGTAATGACTGGAAGGTAACATTTCATCCAATATTTCATCTATAAACGTTAATAAATGTATTTTTTTCCTATTCTTTTCTAAATGTTTTAAGGTAATAAATCTTAAGTCGTTCCTTTTTTTTATTTCTTTGTTTTTCTTTCATTTTGTTACTATTTTTTTAAAGTGTTATTTTAGAATTTCTTCTATAAAATCGTATAAAAATTCAAAATTGTTTGTATTATATTAAAAAAATGAAATAAAAAAATTTTAAAAAAAGAAAAAACAAGGTAATGGAAAAATCGGAAAAAAAGTATTGGAAAAATAGGAAAAAAATTCATTTATTAACACTTACGGATGATGTATTGGATGAAATGTCCCTTCTCAGTCATTACAACAAAATATAAGGACCTTGGTTGTCTTTTTGAAAATAGAAGGACCAGAAAGTTATTTCCACAAAACTCGCGTCACCCGCGAGTAATTTTCTGATTATTTTTTTAAAAGATCAAGCGTCTTAAAATATTGTAGGGCTTTGGCTCAAAAATATCCCAAACCGCCAAAACACCATAATACTACCTTATCACATAACTAGTTAGAGTTGAGAAATTGGTCGATCAAGTCAGATTTAACTTTGGTCAATTCATATTCAGATTGTATTAAGTTTGGGCAATTCCAAATTTGAGTGAAATAAAAAATTGATGTTCACGACTTATCGTCATCGAATCCCAGCCTACCCAACGATTTCAAATTAAAATTTATACCGAATATTGAAGTACATCATTTTAAAAAATAAGTTTAGGTTTTGAAAAACAAAATTGGCGCAAATTATATCGTACACCCGATTGTACGGTTCTTCTCGTACAACCGGCGTAAAATCTCTGTGAGATCCCTAGGAGGCTGCATGATCGGGAAGAGGAGTAGAGATCTGATTGGAAATTTGCTATAGAGGTCGCGTAATTTGGAGATGAAGAGGAGACCTGACCCGTATTGGTCTGCCCTACCATTCCAGTATAGATCCGACAAAATGGGGAAGCACGTTTGTGCTGGATGATGAAGGCGATTGCCTGGAACCCTAAATCCTGTTAATGAAGATGCTTGTTGATTTGCAGCATTGAATGTTATGAAGATGACGATGATCGTAAGATTAATTAGATTATATTTTCCAAATTTGAAAGGAACAAATTGTACTTTACTTGAGAATGAACAATACTTTATTTGAGAATAAATATTGATTTGTTTCAGAATGAATACTACGACATTCGAAAATGAATATTATAATTGTATGAAATGTAAAATGAGTATTACATTAATTCAGAACGAGTACTACATTATTTCAGAATGAGAACTACGTGTTTCAAAATAAACACTTATGTTTTGTACCAGAATGAGTGTTATTTGTCCGCTTTCATTTTTACACACTATCCAATACACTTTTTTAATCCATTTTATCTTGTAATTTATATATTAAAAAATTATAGAAATATATATTAATAATCTATATGTTAAGACAAATCAAACAAGATCACACATGACTATATTTAGGTTTACATATTGAGAGAATTTGATGAATCAAAGTGCTTAGATGAACCGTTCCTAAAGTCAAAACTGGACAACACCCTATTTTTGTCAGAAGAGGTTGTACCATATACATACTCAGTTTTTGGCCGTCTACACACAGCTCGCATGAACTCAGGACGGAGTCCGCCCCTTTCTTCGTCTTGTAGCTGCGAGATTCCCTCTCAAAGCATGCGCCTTAAAATGATACCCAGAAATGGCGTGCTTTCAACAATCAGCTGCAGATTTCATTCTGAGCCGCCTCGGAATTCCGCTCAGGTCCGCCGATATTCTCTCTATCTCCTTTAACTGGATTACTGTGTAAACGCTTGATACTTGATAGATTTCCCATTTTCATGGTTAATAATAGTGTTACGGAGTATTATCTTAGCTATTACTAGTAATGAGAAAACCTAAAAGTGTTTAGGCATTCAAGTACTCTCTTTTGCTTCATCTGTTGGATTTAGCTGTTCACCCTCCAAAATTCCTCATTTTTTTTGTAGAATAATGAGACTGAAATAAAAAATATGGTTGATTCTCAACGATTTATTTAACACTATGTTTGGTTCAAGGAATTATGAAGGAAAAGAAAAGAAAAAAATGAGTTTCTCTCATTTTCCTCACCAAAATGGAAATTGAAGGAATTTGGTTATCCATCCTCTTAGTATGTTTTACCTTTTCATTTTCTTTTCCATCTGCTTTTCTTTTCTTTTTCTCTCTAACCAAACAAGAAAAACTGTTTTCCATCTTAATTTCTTTTCTTTTCACTTTAAAATTTCTTGAACCAAACATAGTGTTACTATGCAATGTACATGAGAAGAAACATTCACTTACCCTAATTTTTTAGGATAAGGGTTGTTTTCTGTGTCTGATTTATGGGATTTTTTGTAATGCTTACAACTGATTATCCATCGAGAGATTTCTGCTAGAAACGGTGCCTCCATTTTTACTTGTGTTGCATACCATTTTGGTTTAATGTCCCTACATAATTTTTATCGCCTAAACATTGTTGACATTGTAATATTTGCCTACACATTGGTGACATTGAATACATCATAGTTTACCCTATGATGAGCATACTCCTGAACATCTGTTTGCATGAAGTTCATATCTATTTGTTGCTGTTATTTTTCTGGGCCTAATTATATTACTGCGTAGTGGCCTTTATACGGAGTTGAATTATGATGTTCAATATGTTGCAGATTTACATGGGTTCTGGTGCATGTAATATGTTTGTATGAAGTTCATATCTATTTGTTACTGCTATTTTTCTGGGCCTAATTATAATACTGCGTAGTGGCCTTTATACGGAGTTGAATTATGATGTTCAATATGTTGCAGATTTACATGGGTTCTGGTGCATGTATAATGTTTTTTTGGGTGAAATTGGTATATATTGTCATCATTTGAAATATCCTGGATAGCCAGTAATTTCCAGTAGCTACAATTGTTTGATTTCCTATATCCTTTACTGTTTTTTCTCTTCCATTACTCTCTCACTCATACACAGAATGATATTCCAGCAAAACATAAGTTATGTCTCATGAAGATGAAAACCCGGGGTTGCTCTGTTATTGGATATAGTTTGAGGACTAATGTGGAGGAACGGAGTGTTTGGCTCAAAGCGCATTGAAGCTTCTATGTCGTAAAAAGAAGACAGGCTCAAGCGCTCAACACCAAAAACAAGACATAAAGCCTTTTTCTCCCGAACAGCTAATTTAGATTGCAAGAATCCTAAGCTAGGTTAAACAAACACTCAGTAAAAGACTTAGGCTCTGTCGTTTTCATTTTGCAGTTGATTTGTGGAGTTTAATATTTTATAAAATTGCTTATTGTGTTATGGTTATTTGCATTTTTTTTAAAAATGTGCTCTCACAGAATAATTAATACGGAGTAAGGCTAAGGCAGTTTAAATTTTCTGGCCCATTTTCAGGGTGCTTTAGAACTCAATGTGCACAATGAGGAGCTTGTATCAAGATTGCTTGACAGAAAATGGGCACTTAGAAGCCCTACTACCAAAATTCACCAAATAATGGTATCAAATCAGTACACAGAACAAGGACATGTTTTTGACAATGTTTCATTTGTTAATAATCGAAAACCTTCTTTGGGAAAGCGATTGGTGGACAGTAACTATTGTCACCCATCCTTTTATGTGTTGAGGGATGACTTGTTGCATCCCCTGGTGAATGGTAACAAGGCAAGGAAACTGGATGCACTGCTCCCTCTACTTGAAGATTATTCAGTAACTGATGTGGTAAGCCAATATATATGTGGACTTGCACCATAAATTAGCATTAGTTTGCCTGTGTTAAGTGCCCATTTGGCAACAACTTTAACATTTTGAAAAGGCCATGTAATGGTAACCTTTAACTTTAGTGTTGTTTTAAGTTATACAACACTATTATAAAACTATCCAAAACGCTAGCCAACGCTATCCTTTTGAAATTCTTTACCAAGGCCCAACTTACTAGCTTTGAAATAGAGTTTTGGCATTCATTAAGTATTGGTTGGAAATTTTGATACCATGATTCCATGAATGAGAGATTGTAGTATCCGTATAGAGTTTGATTTGGTATGGTCACAGGTTAAATGTGTTCATTAATATGGTCACACTAAAGAGTTTCAACTGCACAAGGTATCCATGAAAAAATAGCATCATTTGATCAAAACAGGAACATGTGAGTAGCCACTGACTCCAAGGTTCCGGAAAATGAACCAAACAAGAACCACCCATTTTCAAGCTTTTAGCCAAATGCATTAAAAAGAAAATGATTTTTTTGGAAAATGACTTATTTTCAGGGAAGTCATCTTACACCCTCCCACATGAAGCCTTAATGAAGGGAAAATATCATGAAACTAGTTCTCATGACGACATTTTTAGGTTACATGTGGAGGTTGTCAAAGTGCACATGCTGCTGCTGTTGGTACGTGATTTAGTAGCCAATGTACAACATTACTTATATCTTTTTTCTGGTCTTATTACTGCTTTTGCTTGTCTCATTAATTGGGTCATTTTTTCGGCAATGCAGCCGTGGCATGTGCAGAGATGGGACTGAGGTCACATTTACTTCTTCGCGGAGAACAGCCTGAAACTCTGACAGGTTACGCTTTAATTTCCACAATGTATGGAAATGTTACCTATGTCCCAAGATCCCTATATGCAAAGAGAGAAGAAATGCTCACAACACATGCCAATGAAGTGGCAGGGACAAATGGATCAATTGTCTCACTTAATCAACTTGTGAAGACTTCTTTCTATGAAAAACGATTAGATGAACAGCTTTTGGAAGTGGCTGCCAATACCCGTGCAAGAAGTGAAAGGAAGGTGATAATTATTAATGAAGGTGCCGGAGATGCTGTAGGATTACTTGGTAAAGTAGCCATTAATATTAGATTAAATGTTTTTCAAGGCTCCTAGGCAATTGACGTGTTCTGTTTGTAGTAAAAATTGTCAAACATGAATGTTGTTTCATAAATATTAAATGCATATGTTGGTGTCATACTCACATTTGTATTGAATATATATTACGAGTAATTCTCTAGGATTCTACTGTGTATAGTTTGCCCTGTTTACTTCTATCCGATGTTTTTGACAAAAGGGGGGAAAATCATTTCAGGTGCCATTCGCCTTGTAGAGCACTTGTCGCAAGAACATTTTATTTGGAAGAAATCAGCCTTGTAGAGCACTTGATGCTAGTACAGGTACTACTGCTATTGGTTTAGGACTTGGTGCTTTTTGCATGGGGTAAGCTTCTTCAGTCTATTACATCTGTCTTCTTGCACCATCAAATGGAAACATCTCAAACATAGTTTTGATCTACATCTTTTTTTTTTTATATTTAGGCTATGTTTGAGAGAGCCTATTTAGGAACTTAAACCTTATCATAAATTTAAAACAAGCCCTGCTCCGAGTTTCATCAAACAACAACAATCTCAGTATAATCCCACTCGGGTTGGGGGGGGGGGTGTCAAGACGTTCATTAATGTCTTTTTTATTTATACTTGAACGGTCAATTTTATCAAACATCTTTTGTATCTTAACGAATTTAAACTTAAGTACCTACCGTATAACTTTCTGTTTTCAATTAGTTTTCAGTTTTTGACATACCTGTCGAGGAGCTAACAAGGTGTTAGGGTAGGCCTTTGGGTATTGCTCTACCCTTTTGTATGACTAAATTTTCTTAATTGGCGTATCTGTTTGTATGCTTGTTTCTTTCATGCTCCTCTCCTGTGTTATCCCTTTTTCCTTTCCCTGTTTTTTTTGTTTTCTTTTTGTTTTAAGCTGGGGTCTCTTAAAAACAACCTCACCATCCTTTTACTCTGTGGGATTTTTCTTGGTTTATTGCTGTTGTTGTAATTGGTTTTTAGCTTTCAGTTAATTATTCACTTTTCAGATTTGTTGCTTGGCAAACCCTTGGCTTTTTGTTTGTTTTTATTTTTATTTTTCAGGCTACCATGGGAAATACATGCAGTTATGCTGGCTGACACTATTGAGGGATATAGAAAAAAGGAGAAAACTCTAGTATCCGAGTTTCATGAGAGTTTCAACTTTCTTAATCTTGACCAGTTGTTGGGCAAAAGAGTTGGAATTGTTCGCTGGGTCGAGCGCATTTTTCCAAGAAAGTAATTGATCCTACTCTTACAATTTTACCCCCTCCATCCCTTTTTAGCTCTCGATTTTTGACCAAACTACACATGGAGAGTATCTAAGACGATTCATATTGAGATAAGTTGAAAACAAAATGTCAATTTACTCTCTTTTAATGTGGTAACAATTTGTTGGCTCAATACACTCAATGTGTAAAATGTATATAGCCAATAAACTTGGAAAAATAGGTAATGCTTCATAGATTTTGTAACTAGACCATTAGAAGAGGGGCACACAAACTTCTTAAAAGTGGATAGTGCATTAAGGACAACAACAACAACCCTGATCAATCCCACAAAAGCAGGGTCGAGGGAGTGTGTGTATACGCAGACTTTACTCCTATTAGAAAGTAGAGAGGTTGTTTCCAAGAAACGATACAATAAAAAGAAACCCAGTATATTCCCATCACTGTTGGGATCTAGGGGGGCAAGATGTAAGCAACCTTACCCTATAAAAAACAGAGAGGCTCTTTCTATTAGACCCTGGATGCATCATCGTTGCATTTATTGCCCTTTTAGCTCCATTTACTATGGAAACATAACAAGGACAAATGTCACATTAAATTCTTCCAGACAAAAATTATTTGCATTATTTGCAACATAACCTTTGTATCGTTAGTCATAGTTATGTGCATTGGGAGTTTCTCTTTGGGCATTTTAAAGTAATGAACCAGTTCATTGTTCTTGCGTTTTTTTTCAAAACAGATTTGGCAATGTGTTGAAAGGTGAAGTTGAGAAATGCCAAAGAATTGCGCAGGAGACCGGCATTCTTGTTGACCCTATATACACTCTTGCTGCTTGGGAAATGGCTATGCAATTTGGTGGGGATGAAAGCGCAAAGGCCGTGATGCTTCACACGGGAGGCACACTCAATATGTTTGGGTTGGCTCAACGGTACAGACCCTACTTTCAAATGGTGAAAGAATGAATCTTTTTTAGGATTGATTTTTGTCATTCAAGTTGATCATTGCGATAAATTACTATATTTGGCATTGGGTGGGTTTGCCAACATTATGCGGTTTCATTGAGTATTTGAGCTCATGAAAAGTCTCAAGGATATACCAGTTGTGGAGCTCGGCGCAATAGATAGTTCATACAAAATGTTTTTTGGGCCTGTTTGGCGTGTTTTGTAAAATTGATATGACATTGATTTTAGAATTTGGCAGAATTGATATAAGTTGTGAGACCCAAAATAAAAAGGTGCTCTGAGATACTTATAATCATGATTTTTAGTGGTGGGTGGGAGTGACCGGCACCGACAAATGAACAGCCCATAGTGAGGGTAGTCGGTGGTTGAAGAGGATATCAAATCCCACACTGATATCTCTAAAATTGTGAAGATATCAAAAATTCCTCTATTACAATGTTTTAAATCTAGGATGAACAAATCCAAAATCTGTTTAGACTTATCCAAATGTTTAAATCCAAAAAAAAAGAATTTTAATATTAAGAAATATGAACGAAATATGTACTTCATTACTGTTAGGAGTATCTACTTTGTTTAATCAAACATACCCTCTAAAGCATGTACAATAGGGCGGAATTTTGCCCTGCCCCTCTCATTGTCACGTTATCATTCCACTTTTTTTTTCTGCACAAGCTCAAAAGTCAAAACATCTACAATGCTATCGCACTCGCGCCTGCCCCTCAAGCATTTTATACAGGTAATATTTATCATTTTTACTTAAGAAGTCATATAAACAACAATATATATCTATTAATAAAAATAGATAAATAAAATAATAATAATAATAATTACTCTGTATTATTATAGTAGTACTAAGTAAAAAATACAAATAATACGTTCAAAATTCAAAAAATAAAATAAAAAGAGTAACATAAAAAATATTAAATATAAAAAAATTAAATTTTAAAAAAATTGAAATTGAATAAACAAAGTTTAAATTATAGAGTTCAAAATTTAAAAAAAAAATTGAATTGAGAAATAAAACGTCCCACAGTGTGGCATTATAATGGCTCCGGCCGCAAGCCATTGCCCGTGCCCCAAGCCCCGCATCCGGCCCATGCCGCGGCACCGGGCGCTCCCCCGACCTCCGTAGCGGACGCCCGCCGTGCACCGGACCCCTCGACGGTGGTTTTGATGGACTCCATTGCAAGGGAATGCTCTTATTTTAATTTTACCACTTTGATTTGATAAGGCCCAGCATTACAAGATTAGGACCCACTATCCAGTGAGTACCGGCCCGATAACTCGATTGGCCCGAAACGGAAATCGGATCGAATGGCTTAAATACGCGCCACGTGTGCGCCTAGATTTTTTCCTCGACGACCAGTGAGGCCAATATATTTGGTGAAGATAGGGTTCGAACCATTCACACGCAACCTCACAATCTCATCTCAAATTCTCCCCCAATTTCTCTCTCTAGAATTTCTCCCTTTGCAGCCATGGAGATGGAGCGCGTGACCGAGTTTCCGATCATGCAACTCGACCGACGGCCGCGGAAGCGGGCTCGATTGGGCTGGGACGTCCTCCCGGAGGTCTCTAAGGTAATATAGCTTTTCCGATCTCGGATTTATTAGATCGCGAAGACTTTTTTTTTGTGTGTTTCGTTTCTGTTTTTTGCTAGATCTCAACCGGATTAGATCCTTTATCGAATCAGGTATGGGACGGGTGTTTTCTTCGCATGTTGTGTCCGTGGTGTTTAAATCGTTTTAATTGCAGATTTGTTAGGGTTTTCACGTCTTTTTCAAATCGAATTCCGAGTTTTTGAATGTCAGGAGTTGAGATCTATGATTTCTAAATTGGATCTGGATATCTGATACCTGGTGTAAGAATTGCATAAGATTTTATACGAATGATCTTCTTTTGTTTTTATTATGGTTTAGTTATTTCAGGATCCATGGAAAATAGGTTTGTTTGAAGCAGATGTGCATATTTTTCCTATTGTGTTACTGATAAATACTCCTATGTGATGTAATTAAATACAGTTTGAACCTTACAAGATATATGATTCTGTTTTCTGGTGTGAATTTGAAAAATCTGGAGCCCATATTCTTTAATACTTTGTTATTTGCTTTGAATTTATTATGACATCGTTTCCCTATAATCTGTAAGGTAAAAATAACACTTTATATGGAGGAAAACATGAATGGAGTACCTGTGTGTAGGCTCAGCTAGGTTTGTTTTGTGGGCAAGAGGTTGGGAGTGTGGCAAGCTATGCACCTTCAAGGCAACCCTCCGACTTTTCTAGTTCCCTTTTTGTTAAGGGTGTTACTCGAAATGGTTCTCCCCCAAGGAGAGAAGATGACAAAGATGGGCATTATGTGTTTGAGCTTGGAGAAAATATAACTTCACGCTGTAATAATCTTCTACCACGATTGCGATAAGATTAGAATTTATGTCGTCATGGAAATTTAATTAATATGGAATGCATATAAAATGGGGAATATGTCTTTTCATCATTTAATCTTTAATTCTGTGTTTGCTTTAATTTTTTTGGTTTCCATGCTGCTCAATTTACAGATAAAATTCACAGCAAAATGGGTGAAGGCACTTTTGGACAGGTGCTTGAATGTTGGGACCGAGAAAGGAAAGAAATGGTTGCCATTAAAATTGTTCGTGGGTTGAAGAAGTACCGTGATGCAGCTATGATTGAAGTTGATATGCTTCAACAGCTTGGTAAACATGATAAAGGGGGCAATCGGTAAGTCTAGTGCTTTATACATGCATTAATGTTCCTATTGCACATTTTGCCTCTATTTTGGCAGTGGTTGAATTTGTTTGTTCCTTGCAGTTGTGTTCAAATACGGAACTGGTTTGACTATCGTAACCATGTTTGTATTGTAAGTATATAGTTGGTTAATGGATTAACTTCCCCAACTAACAAATGTTACGGGGATTAAAATTGTGGATGAACTTAAATGATAACAGGTCTTTGAGAAGCTTGGACCAAGCTTATACGATTTTCTACGGAAAAACAATTACCGCTCATTTCCTATTGACCTTGTCCGTGAGATTGGAAGACAACTGTTGGAATGTGTAGCATGTGTGTAAATAATTGCTTTATTACAAAGTTATTCATCTTGCTTTATTTTTGCTTGTGTGCACTATTTTTTGGGGTCATTTGTAGCCACAGTGCCTTTTTTCTGATTTATCAGTTAAAAAATCAAATCTCTTTTTTCACTATGGGTTAGTTACTAGATATTTACGGCTGTACTTGTTTAATTTATTATTACTATGTAATAGTTATGTGTTTGGAATTTGTTTTACCTCTGTCTTCTCTGATTGTAATTGTTCATTTACCAACACAGTCATGCATGATTTGCACCTCATCCACACTGATTTGAAACCAGAGAACATTCTCCTCGTATCTCCTGACTATGTCAAGGTTCCTGATTACAAGGTAGGTTGAATTATCCACAACATAACCTTTAATACTAAGTACACAGAATATTGTTAGCATTCTTCATGCTGACTATTTTGATTGGATGCAGTACTCTTCAAGATCAGCCAAGGACAGTTACTATAAGAGAGTCCCAAAATCTAGTGCTATAAAAGTCATTGATTTCGGGAGCACAACATATGATAATGACAATCAATCCTATATCGTCTCCACACGCCATTACCGGGCACCTGAAATCATTCTAGGTCTTGGGTGGACATATCCGTGCGATATATGGAGTGTTGGCTGCATCCTTATAGAGCTATGCTCGGTATGTTCTCCAATCTCATGCCACAGCAACTTCCCTGAAATTACCTTGATTTGGTTTTCTTACTTCCATGTTGTTGACGTATCATCCAGGGTGAAGCTTTATTCCAAACCCACGAAAATCTAGAACATCTAGCTATGATGGAAAAGGTGCTCGGTCCTATGCCAGCATCAATGTTGAAGAGAGTAGAGTAAGTTACCAATTCTATTATGTTTCATCTCGGCAGTTGGTCGCCCTCTTCTTGTCGGTGGTTCCTAAAGTTCCTTCTTATCGGCTTATCAGCCGGAGTGCAGAGAAGTATGTAAGAAAGGGAATGTTGGATTGGCCCGAGGGTGCATCGTCAAGAGATAGTATCAGAGCTGTACAGAAATTGGCTAGGCTTCAGGTCACCTTCCCCTATATGTATATATATGTATATATACACATATACGTATCCTATTATGTTGTTAACACTTTCTGCTTGAGAGCTCATTCGACTTTGTTCGACAGAACCTTGTCATGCAACACGTTGACCATTCTGCTGGGGACCTTATCAGTCTTTTGCAAGGGCTACTCAGATACGACCCTACAGAGAGGCTCACGGCCCGCCAAGCATTGCATCACCCCTTCTTCTCAAGGGATCGTCTAAGGAGATAGTAAAGTACTAAAGGATATGATTTCTCTTCACGCGTTTCCCACATGAGACTGGCCTTAATGAATGCTGCAACTCTGATGCGTTGGCTGTGTGAGGAATGCCGTTAAGCCCGAACGCGACATTCTCAATGCAGCCTGGCTGGGGATTTCTGATCTGGTTTGTAAATTAGGATACCAGTTATCCCCTTGGTTGATTGCCAGTTATGCCATTATTTGTGTCATTAGAGTTTAAGAGCGTACCATTTAGTTTTGTATCTTCAGATTGTATTTGTTATAAGCAAATGGTTGAAACTTCCTCGGTTTCTGTTGTGTATCAAACTATCAATCAAATGAAATTTGGTTTTTTTAAAGCCCGCATGAACATGGACAACATCAAAGGTAGGTTCACTTGCATGGTCGTAAAAATGTGACTTGAACTATATGTTTGGTTCAAGGAATTTGGAACACTATTTGGTTCAAGAAATTTTGAAGGAAAAACCAAACATAGAGTTACTCCTTCCGTTCTAAAACTTTTTTCCTGTTGCGATCAAGTTTTTTCAATTTATTTTATTTAAACATGGGTATAGAAATAAAAAATAAAATATACATATTTTAAAACTACATCAAAAGTTCAACAAAACAAGTGATGACAGGAATATTATATTTTATATAGACATGAAAAAACACAAATAAATATAAATTTTTGTAAAATTGGAATAGTGCTCTGGGAAGAAAGTTTTAGGACGGAGGACATGTCTAAAATACCTTTAAAATAAGTTATTCTTCTCTACCTTGTCTTCTCATTTATCGTCATTTCTCTTAACAAGTAATTGTAATTTTGGAAAATTAATTTTATTTTTTCTTTTTCTTTAAATATGTCCAAAAGTCAAAACAGACAATTTACAACGGGACGGAGAGAGTAGTTTTTTCTCATTTTCTTTCCCAAAATGGGAGAAATTTGATTCTTTGGTCTTAATATATTTGGTTTCCGATTTCTTTTTTCTTCCACTTTTTGTTTCCTCTCTATTTAAAATGAAAAATTATTTTCTATCCCATTTTCAATTTCTTTTCCATTTCAATTTTTTGAAACCAGACATAGTGGAAATGTACAATCCCAACCGCATGTTCTCTTGGACGTAGTAGGTGCCGTAGAAGAATGGGATTCTTCCATGTGACTATGTCCAAGGTTATCAAGTTCAGCATATTCTCTTGGGTGCTTTTTAAAAATGCCCTAAAAACGAAAGGAATTTATCCCTCTATCCTAAAACGGATTGTGTTTATTAGCCTACCATTTCTATCAAAGTGAAATTACTTTCTTATCCTTCTCCCCTAAGCGGTTATCGTTACGTTATCGTTATCGTTATCATATTGTTGCAACAGCGGAGCGTCGTTTCTACCTTAGCAAAGAAATTCGTTATTCTCGTTTCGGCGGCGCACCATTTCTCATTGTTTTCTATTCCAATCGATTGCATACTTTGACGCCTATAATCGGTCGCCGCTGTTCGCTGTTTGTTCTTAGTTGTTCGCTATTTGTTCCCAGTTGTCCCGCTGTTCGCTGTTTGTTCCCTAGTTGTTCGCCGTCTTTCGTTTGTTTCCACTAATCGGTGAATGGCTCTTTCAATGTAGGTACACATTCATCTAATTTTACAGTAAGGATTGTATAATTAACCATAGCCGGCGGAGAGCGAAACATTTTCAGTCGAAAACCGAGAGTCGACATTATTAAAGTTGGCGTATTAGGTCGACATTATCAATGATTTATTATGTTGGTTTATTAGGTCGACAGTAATAAGACGATTACATGTTTAATTCTATAGTCTGATATAGCTGACATAATAGCTATTTGATCGACTTGTATTTCTAAATTTTTTGGATTCTATGTTGACAATTTTCCATGTAATTACATCAATCACATTCTGAATTATGATTGTGTCGACGTATATAGATCGACACAGTAATAAGACGATTACATCTTTAATTCCATTTTTGCAGGCAAATGGACTCTCGCTCTCTTCTATCTTTGTTCATTCATTGTGGTGGTGATTGAATTGAAAATGACAAAAGCTAAATCCAGTTTAAACGAAACAAGCAAAGTAAGACACAAGTGATCGAGTGAGAAAGAAGTAATGAAGACTTCAATGACCTTCTCATGTGTATTTATCAGGACTTTGGATTGCAACAAAGTAAACATCAACTTCAGGTTTTGTACCAATCTTCTCAATTCGGTAGGGAATTGCCACCTGTCATAATTTCCAGTGATAAGGCGTTGGGCTATTTCCTGAGGGATAAAGATGTACATTCTAAATGCTTATGTGTTGTGATGACTGAAATCGAGGAAAGAGAGCTGGAAAATAAAATTGTCAAGCAACAACATGCAATGGATGAAAGCGAAAAGGAAGATCAAAATGGCAAAAAACATGATTGTGTCTTCGATGATGAATATTTTGATTGCAACTTAGTATTTGATAAAGGATCAGGCCATGGACATGATGAGGTTGTACTTAATGATGAACCAAATGCGAATGTGGAGACATTCCATTGCATAGGATCCAACTGCACTCCTAACTCTCTGATGAATGTCGTTTTAACACCAAATAATAAAACTAAACTAACCCGTAGATATGGTAAGTTCAGGTCGATCCCACAAAGAGGCAAGAGTTAACTACTAATTCGTAGATATTTTTTTTCTTGAAGTTGATTTAAAGCTAAATAAAATTTTGAAAAAGAACTAGAGAATAAATTCTAAAAGTAAGAAGTTTAAAAGAATTTAATTAGAAAGTTTCCAATCCCAAGTATTAACTCATGAATTCGATTTGATCATTGACATAAAAGATATTTATTTCAAGATAGTTGGCGTAGATTATTTGCAAACGCACAATAATTCCTAATTCACCTAAAATACTTAAAAGTGACAAACACCACCAATTAAGCCTAATTGAGAGTCTAAAAGACAACCCAACCCTATAACGAACGCCTAGGATTCAAGGTTCAGTTGCATAAAGTTAAGTAAATTCTTAGCCAACCCAAACAACATTCTTCCAAATGGAAAAATATTCAATTTGCATCTATATTTTCCTTAAAAAAATGATTGCTACTAGAATGAAATCTCAATCAAACAACCAAGAATTCAATTAGCAATAAACTCACAAGATTAATTAAAAAGTATGCATCCAAATTAATCAAACTGATGAATTCAATAAAAAGTATCGCATAAAAAACATAGAATATCATGAAAAATAAAACATTAGGCATAAAATCTCACAAATCAAATCATAGAGTATTAACTTGGAATTGAAAATTAAGAGTCTAGCCAATCATAATTCTAGAACAAGAAATCATAATTGAGAGGTAGAACCCAGAATTGGCGCGGGAAGAAAAACTGTGGTCGAGAGAGCTGCCCTGCGTCCGTTGCTGTTCTTTTTCCGTTCCAGAAGGCGCCCCCCCTCTCTCTCTCTCTTTTTTCCCTTTATAAAGGCACTGCCTCTTTATTTTCTTCTCCCCCATGGACTCTCAAAGCCCTAATTGGACTTTGACATTTATTATTCTTTTTTTTTTTGTATTTCTTTTACTTCATAAATGAAATATGTCAATAGATTCTTCCTTGATTCTTTTTAATTTGTCCAGATTGTCATCCATCTATCTCATCTTTTCAATCTTTGGGTCCAACAACTTTGCTCTTTTTAATTCATATCTCGCCTCTTGACTACAAATAAGACATATAAATTTGTCAAAACATAAAACTTATTTAAAACAAATTAATTAAGCACAAAATATATTTTGACCTCATAAAGAGCAAATAGATAAAATTCATAATAAGAATGCTAGAACAGGTCTAGAATTACCAAAAGAGCCAAGTGAATAAGGGATAAAATATGTCCAAATTAACACCTAACACTCTCCCCCACCTAATCTTAAGGTTGAGAGAGAGATTCCCAAGAGTACGCAGGAGAAAGTTGATGTGGAGGTTGAAATTCAAAAAACTACACAAGAGCATGTTGGTGTAGAGGATGGACACTACACTCGATTTCCATATGATTTTGATTTTCCTGTCGGTAAAGTAGATGGCGAAGGTGGGTCAGATGGAACATTTGGCGACAGATCAGACCTGTGTATCGGCTATGAGTTTGCTTGCAAGGCTGATCTAAAGCGGAAAAGAGTGGTACAACTTGATATATTCTGCGTTGCAGGAGTGCTAACTGTAGTTGGATGATGCGTGCATTTTCTGTAAAGGACTCTGCTAGATTTATAATCAAAAAGTACAACCGGTTGTACAACTGTGCCATTGGTGAATGCAAGTGCAATCATAGACAAACTACGTCGAGGTACGTTGGAGAGGTTGTCTTGGCTACTCTAGGAGGTTCTCGGGAACATATTAAGCCAAAGACAATCATGACCCTTATGCAAAATGAGAGCATGCCCATAACAAATACAAAGGATTGGCTAGGTAGGAAATTTTCAAACGAAAAGTTGTACGGGAAACCATGCGACAACTACGCGAAACTTCCTTTATATCTGCACGTGTTGAAGGAGGCAAACAATGGAAGAGTATATACCAATCTAGAGGTCTATGATGATGGTTGTTTTAAGTATGTTTTCATAGCCTTTTCCTCAGACAAGTAATCTCTGTTGATGACACGTTCTGTAAAACACTTGAAAAAGGTGTTTTACTAATTGTCACAACACAAGATGGTGCCTTCCATCAGTATCCTCTTGCATGGGCTACCGTAGACTCTGAAAATAACGACTCCTATTCATATTTCTTTGGTCATCTTCGTCAAGTAATTGAAGATCATCAACATTTGGTCTTCATTTGAGATAGGCATCCAAACATCGAGAGTGGTTTGAGAAAACATTATACTCTGGCACACTACGGGTACTGTCGATATCATATTCACTGTAATTTAAAAGGTCCATTAGGAAAGAAGAACAACGATGGTTTAAAGCTATTTGATCGTCTTTCAAATGCCTACACGAAGAGGTCTTTTGATAGGATTTTCAAGGAATTTCAGGACATGTATCCTAATGGGGCCAGGTACATAAGTACTATTCCGAAGGAAAGGTGGGCAAGGGCTTTTTTCAAGACAAACCGTTATAATATAATGACGACAAATGAGTCAAAGAGCGTTAACAACGTCCTACGACACACCAAAACACTACCCATCCTAGCACTGTTGAACGGAATGCAATCGAAGACTGCCGAGTGGCGGGGGAAACGACATACAGAGTTGAATGCTCTAGAAAACTCTAGCAGTCTGCTCACTCTAGATGCGGAAGCCTACCTTCGAAGGCGGTACCCTATTGCTTTGAAGATTTCGAGCATACATTTGGGCAATTATGAATTTCAAGTCCAAGGAGTTACATCGGATCATCATGTTGTGAACTTGCACTAAAAGACTTGCACCTGCCGCGTATTTGACCTGGACAAAATTCCTTGCGTTCATGCATTAGCATGCTTGACGGATGATATCACGAGGGAACTGGAGATAAATGCGTACGACCTTTGTGATATTAGGTACACCAGAGGTCACGTCCACCTAGCATACGGAGAAACAATATATCCAGTACCGGCATATGAGGAATGGTCTGCCAATGGTCTAGAACTCCAGCATGTAAAACTACCACAAACGAAAAAGAAAAGGGGGAAGCCACAAACAAAGCGCATTCCATCAGCGGGAGAGAAGAGAAGGACTTCCGATTTGACTTGCTTTGGATGTCATAACAAGGGACATACAATACGGACTTGCAGCAAAAATACACAAGAAGAACCAGACGCAGAAGAAAACACGCAAGAAACAGATTCTGATATCAAACCCGAAACAGAGTCTGATAATGGGGAAGAAATTTAGTGACAAAAGGTTTTGTTTCGATGTGTTCATTTTGGTAAACCTCTATTTCATTTTAGTAAATATGTAATTCAATAAGGTTCATGGTTTTGTTTCGACATGCCGACAAAAACTTGCCGTAGTCGACTTGCGGGCGTAAAGATTTCAAATCGACCAGTTATATAATTCAATTTCAAATACATAAGTAGACATGATCCACTAATCAGTCCAATAATATTTTTCTTTTTTCGTATTGGGATGGTGTGGAGGCAGTCAACGTTCTGGGAAATCAACCAAACAATAATGGATAAATAGTTCATCATACAGGTCGACCGGCATAATGAGTCGTGAGTCGATCAAGAGGGAATACTTTCCAATTTTGTACTATTCAATTCTTAAATAACAATATTCAATTCTTTTATATATATATATATATATATATATATATATATATATATATATATATATATATATATATATATATATATATATATATATATATATATATATATATTATATATATATATATATATATATATATATATATATATATATATATATATATGGGATTGACTCCAGTGAGATGACACCTTATGGTGAGATGACATGCTTCGGTGAGATAACGCAAAGCTCACCACATTACACTGCAAAGCTCACCAATGGTTAATGTAAAGCTCAATTGGAAATAAAGCAAAGCTCACCACTTTGAACGCCAAAACTCACCTTTTTTTTAATTTTGAAAATTAAAAAATTAATAAAAAATAAAATAGAAACACCGGTCAACCACCGGTCAGCGGCAGCGGCACGACGGTGGTCGGCGGCGGCCGGTGGTGGTCAGAGGCGGCAGGCGGCGGCGGGCGGCGGTAGGGGGTCGCCGGTGATGGTCAACGGTCATTGATCAAAGTCTAGTCAGCACCCCTTCCTTTGATTTTTTTTCAAGAAAAATTCAAAGTTGATGGTGTAAATTCCACTGGGTATGGGAAGTAGGTAATTGGGTCGGGTTAGGGAGGCCTAGCCGGGTAAATAAAGATAAGTTTAATAGTAAGGAACACAGTAGAGAATTTCCTAGACCGGAGTAAATCTCCCGAGTCCGAATATATTTCTTACTCTAAGAAGAGTGTACAGGATTTTATGGAAGTAGTAGTGAATGCCCTCTCCTCTCTCTATCACAGATTATTTATAGAGTAGAGGAGGCTTAGTAGGTGCATGGAAGCTGCCCACTTAAGGACAAATAACCAGATAGCATCTATCACTGTGCAATCAGAATATGTTGATTGAATACAAATCTAGGATGGTGCCAAAGGACTTTACCACACTGATTTCTTGAGTGACGGGTGTGGGTCCCTCCATTGGTCTCCTAGATACTAGAGTTTGGGGGAGGCGGATACGTCCGGGCGTGATCCATAGATCAAAGCTCAAAAGTGAGACCGGTCAAGTTGTACGGAGCCCAATGCTTCATTTTCCTCAAGAGCTCAGGATAGTGACCGGTCTCCCAATCCGGGGGTGACCGGTCATCCACGACTCTTCTAAAATAGCTTCCAAGGTTTATCTTCGAGAATCAAAAGTGTGACCGGTCACCTATATTCCGGGGGTGACTGGTCACCAAATGTCGCGCCCAAAAGTGTCTCTAACGAATATCCTCGAAGACCAAGACCGTGACCCGTCACCTTTTTCCGGGGGTGACCGGTCGCCTAACGTCGTGCTTTAAATACTCGATTTGCCAAGTCTGGAAAAGTAGATCGTGACCGGTCACCTTTTTCCGGGGGTGACCGGTCACCTAAATGTCGCGCCCAAATGTCTGCACCGACCATCCCCGAAGACCAAGACCGTGACCGGTCACCTATCTTCCGGGGGTGACCGGTCACGCACCACCGTACTCGAAATGCCATCTCGCTGAGGATGAATGTACAACCGTGACCGGTCACCTAAATCCGGGGGGATGACCGGTCACCTACCACCATTCACCAAAGTAGCCGCCTAGTTGAGTCCGAAAAGAAGATCCGTGACCGGTCACCTTTAATCGGGGGTGATTGGTCACCCAGCGCCATGCTCCGAATAGCCGCCTAGTCAAATCCGGAGGATCCGAACCACCACTGGTCACCCGACCTCATGGTTGACACGTCACTTCGGTATCGACGAGTATACCTGGGTATGTAATATACCCATCAATAAGCCCTCCACTTACCAGTTTTGTGAGGATCACCAAGACTGGGAAGTATTTGAGCGTGACGCATCCCCGGAAAGCAAAGCACCGTTTGGGTATTGGAGGCCAATCTCGAACCTCTCCCTAGCGCCTAACACCGAAATCAACATGGTCTCATCATTTTTTTTAAAATCTTGATACTATGATCCTCCCCTAGCCCCTTGTTCGGATTTCCCCCCAAACCATTACACAATTTTGAATTCAAAATTCAAATTTTGAGCTCCCCTAGCCTCTTCTTTGTTTTGGTTTCCCCCCAAAACCACACTACAATTTTGAAATTCAATTTCAAAATTTAAATTTTGAATTCTCCCCTCCAACCCCATTCGGCCACATGTCACGTCCTTATTGGCCGAGGTGGGCGGCCCCTCTTTCACTCTATAAATATAATCCTTCCCCTCAAAGTTTTCTCACTTTTCACTCCTTCAACTCTTGAAATCGCCCGTTGCCTTTTCCTCCGTTACCCCTCTCAAGTTCGGCCCTCGGCCAAGTAAGTACCTTAGCCCTCCTAGCCTTCTTTTTTTTAATCGGGTAGTATAGTCCCATGTCTTCTTGTAGCGATTCTCATGATGGGTCGGGGTCTTCCAATTCCACCATCCCCTCGTCTTCCCCTGGATCGGCGGTGCGGTCCCCCCCTAATCGACTGGGCCAGCCCTCCGCGGCCATGGTGGTTCCCGACCCCATGCCTCTAAACTAGATGCTCGGTCGGTTTAAACCCGAGACCGACGATTGGGAGGAGTTTGCCGCGTCGCTGGACGCGGTCGGCTACCACGCCCTAGACTTTCGTCCCATTCTTTGTATCCCCACTAAAATCACCAAAGTCTTATTGAATAAGGCGCGGAGTTTGATGCCCCCGGGATACATCCTTCACTATAATGCCAATCATCAAAACATCATAGATCCCCATCGAAGACCACGGTTAGGTTTCCATCTAGCCTCCTTGGACACCGGGATCCTCTTCCCACTTCGTCCCCTTCTCATCCAAATGTGCAAAAGATTTTCCATACTCCCGGGTCAGTTGACCCCAAATGCCCATGGACTACTAAATTGCTTCACAAATATTTGCAACTTCAAGAAAATCACCCCCTCCCTAGAGCTCTTCCTCTTTATGTTCGAAGTCCTACCAGGTAACGCCAACTGCTCCGGATTTGTGTACTTCCATTCTCGAAAAGATAAAGCTTTCATCTCTGATGTTCCACCCGGTCATAAAAAATGGAAAACACGGTTTGTCTTTATTGAGTTTCCCGAGGGCGAGTTCCCCTTTGATGGCGAACTCCAATGGGGAGACCGGCTTCCTGTGTCTGAAGATGTTTACCCGGCCACCACTTCTGGTCTTGAGAAAGATTGCACGGCATTATTGAAGGGAGATCCGACCACTGGGAAGGCTTTTAGCTTCGGGAATTGGACACACCGGGTCCCTAGCCTGGATGAGGGTACCCCTAGGTCCAATGAAGCAGAGGCTGACCGGGTCGCAACCCCGGAGAGTAATGCTGAGGCCGGGTCCCTTCATCCAGGTTAGTCGTCTTTTGTAACACTGACTTCTTTTTTTTTTTTAACCGTGCCCCCTCCTCCTTTTTTTTATATAGAGATGAACTTCAGAAGCTATGCTGACCCTGAGGATGAAGTAGAGGATCTCGAGACCAGCTACGGCAACGTTACTTCTCCCCAGGTCGACCACAATCACTCCACCGGGATCAATGATCAGGTGATACATGACGTCCAATATGAGAAGAACCAAGGCCATGAGTCACCCCTAGATCATGGCCCAAGCCAGGTGGATGATGTGGCTGAAGTGGCCGGTCAGAGCAAGATTCCTACGGGCACCACCGAAAAGACTTCAACGGAGAAGAGGAAGAGGAGTTCCCACAAGAGCGCTAGATCCCACTCTAAGAAGAGGAAGGGGGATCCCCAATGCAGTGATCCCAAATATGCAGAGATGTCCGCTGAGCAACTTCTCCTAGCCATCGCCCAAAAATTGCACGGGGTAAAGTATCATTTCCTTTGCTTTATTTCAAACATTCTCAATTCTTATTAACGTTTCTTTGTCCTTGCAGCATGGTGAGTTCTCTGAGGCTTTCTCCAGACGAATTCTTGGCACGGGCGATGATAAATCCCAACGACTCCAAAGGATGCTTGATGCTGCCCATGAAGAGATCAAAGCACATGTCACCAGTGCCAATCAGGTGAAGACCTACCTTGAGCAGGTGACCCTTGAGAACAACAGAATGAAGTTCTCGGTCAGGGAGAAGGATGAGGAGATCAACCGGCTTAAGGAGGAGAATGAGCGACTGAATGATGCGCTGGTCAAGAGGGAAGAAGAAGTGAGGACCCTTGAAGCTGATTCCCGTGCCAAAGACGAGATGTTTCCTGCTAGGGTTGAGGAATGGGCCGGCCAGCACTACGCTGAGGTTGCCCGGGCCGTGACCGCTACACCTGAGGGAACCAGGGACTTCTTTGAGGTTCTGTTCAAGGAGCCTGAGGGTAAAAAGATGACCACTGAGATTGGATCCTATGGCTTCATGATGGGGTAGAAGGCGGAGAGGACTGGCATGTA
Source organism: Cuscuta australis (assembly GCA_003260385.1). Lineage (NCBI taxonomy): Eukaryota > Viridiplantae > Streptophyta > Magnoliopsida > Solanales > Convolvulaceae > Cuscuta > Cuscuta australis. The sequence continues at coordinate 1,857,405 of NQVE01000114.1, forward strand.
CCGGCTTATGCAGAAGAGGGATCCTAAATTCGAGCCCGCGGCATGGAAGCTTCCCCCACTCCACAAAGATGAACCAGTGCCCCCATTCCCCCTTGAGTTGGGTTAGGCTAGATTGGTACCTTTGAATTTCTTCCATTGTACTATTGGCATTGATGTCGGATTTTAATCCCTGTTGACTCCGATTGCTTACTTGATTTAATATGTTTACGCTACCGTAGCGAGATTGATAATTGAAATTAAAACCTCCACGCCATAATTCGAAACCGATTACCCCCCATGGTGTGGTCCGAAAAACCACAATTTAAACATGGTCGATGGCATCACCAAAATGGTGACCGGTCACCTTACCGAAATGGTGACCGGTCACGGTCCAAAACTTGCCAAACTGCTCCATTCCGAAACTTTAAATCGTGACCGGTCATATTACCAAAATGGTGACCGGTCACCTTAGCGGAATGTTGACCGGTCACGAGCCAATAATCCCAAACTTTGTTTTCGGGAACTATCAAAATATAACCGGTCAAATTCTTTAAAAATAGTGACCAGTAACATGGGCTTGTTCCCGCGTTCTCCCCTTGGTATTCTGTGACCGGTCCGCTAACAAAATCGTTTAGTATCCTTCCTCAAATCACTTCCGGTCAAGACCGGGCTTCTTTTTTTTTTTGTCACCAACCATCTTGCTACTTCTCGATTTAGTCACCTGCATGGTCCACATATGCGCGATAGTCTGACTTAGTCGGGCATCCGATATTTCTCTTGTTGTCGGGTCACCGAAATCCGGGGGGATGACCGGTCACCTACGACATATGCGCGATGGTCTGATGGTCTGACCGGTCACCTAAATGTCGCGCCCAAATGTCTGCACCGACCATCCCCGAAGACCAAGACCGTGACCGGTCACCTATCTTCCGGGGGTGACCGGTCACGCACCGCCGTACTCGAAATGCCATCTCGCTGAGGATGAATGTACAACCGTGACCGGTCACCTACCACCATTCTCCAAAGTAGCCACCTAGTTGAGTCCGAAAAGAAGATCCGTGACCGGTCACCTTTATTCGGGGGTGATTGGTCACCCAGCGCCATGCTCCGAATAGCCGCCTAGTCAAATCCGGAGGATCCGAACCACCACTGGTCACCCGACCTCATGCTTGACACGTCACTTCGGTATCGACGAGTATACCTGGGTATGTAATATACCCATCAAAAGTGTTGAAAAAATATGGTGAGCTTTGCCTTACAGTTTGGTGAGCTTTGTAATTGTCCTTGGTGAGCTTTGCAGTGGCCAGTGGTGAGCTTTGCATCATCTGACCGTAGCATGTCATCTCACCGTAAGGTGTCATCTGACTGGAGTCAATCCTTATATTTGTATATTTTTTATTTTTTCGATCAAAATTGGTAAATTTTGACTCCAAATTAAATAAATATAATATTAGATATTGATACGAGAATAGTTTTATTAGAATATTATTTTATCTAATTAATATACAATATATGTTTTATTTAATTATAAGTCAAGATTAAAAATAACTAATAGAAAAAAGTCAAGCTAGATAAATACTCAGGGACGGAGTTAGTACGAAATATAAGTATTGAAACATATTTTAATACATATATATTGTATTGGTTAAAAATGAAGAAAAAGGTTTTACTTGTAATTTTTAATGAAATTTTAATGTTTTCTTGATCATGCATTATTACTTTTTGTGAGCATAATTATATGTTTTTATGTAAAAAATATTAAATCATATAAGAAGTGAATAGATAAAATTTATTTAAGAGAGAAACATTTAAAATCACCTCTTTTTAAAGAGAAAAAATAGTAAACCAAAAACAATGCATCAAAAAGAATAAAATGACGCCAGCTAATGAAATGGGAGATGCAGTTTTAGCAAATTCGAAATTAGCTAAGACATGTCGATATGAATATGCATCAGTTTTCGAGATATGTAGCATATCTGGAGATATCAATTGGATTCTTTTTTATCTCCACCAAACATCATCTTTGAAATTTTGATATGTGAGATATCAAATCTCATATATGTTTTCGTCACCAAACATGCCCTTAGAAAATGCAAGACATTGTAGTCCTTGATGGGTATATCCCTATACCCGACCCGGATAACCGAAAGAGACAGGTCAAAATATGACCGGTCACTTTCATCAATCACCAAATAAGGTTAACTCTTCGATTGGGATGGGTCAAAAGTTGACCGGTAACTTCTCTTAAAAAAGTGACCGATCACATTTTGGGCGATAGCCAAAATGTCACCTTATGTTACGAATGATATTCCGGAAGACCAAAGAGACGAGTTGAGCTCAAGAAATGACCGGGTAACCTTTGAGAAAAGGTGACCGGTCATATCACATTACTTGGCTAACATTGGTCCAGTCTTTAAGGCATGGTGAACCACGTCAAAGACCGAGGGACCACCCCGCCGCTCATCCATCACGAGGCGTACAGTGAAAGGGATGTTTGTCATCTTGCAGGGTTGATTGGATTGAGAATATCCATATTATAGTCATTGATTGAACAGTGCTTCTTGGTTGTATTAGTAGCAAGTCTATGATTGAACAGTGATTAGATTATGTACAGTGACCTTCTTTCGGGTTTCCTATTTTGTCCATGGATGAACATGGGAAGGTCACAAATCCTCCTCTATAAATATGGTGATATTGGATAGAGGAGGGGATCCATTCTTGATCTCACTAAAAAGTACACTCTTGAGACAGAGTAAGAAATATAATTCGGACTGAGGAGATTTACCCGGTCTAGGTCATACTTTGTGTTCTTGTTGTGTATGTTTTATTACGGGTCGAGTGTGTCCAGGTCAAACCCGGTCAACCCACCTATATATATTTACACCATCAGTCCTTAAATGCATTCTTATTTGAGTAAATTCCATAATTGGTCCTTTATAATAGGAGGGGTTTTCCTATTTAGTCCTCTATTATCAAATATTACCTCAGTGGTCCTTCTTTTATGGGTATCTTTTCATAAATAGTCCTTTTTGATCTTCTATCATGTTGGAGTTAATTTGAGGGCTAAAACTATAATTTTACAATGATAATATATCTTTTTTGTCATACACAATTCCAAAGGTTGTTCCGTTTGCGTTGTTTGTGAATTACATTCGGTTTCTACTACAACAATAGTCTACAAATGTGGTCTTCCGTCAGAATCCTTGCCCACAATCATGGTCATTATTTTTGTGTTTTACGCTTAACAATATCAGAACATGTTACTAGACATAATGTTGATGTCAAATTATACTTTTAGTCTTTAAATTAACACCCACATGGTGGAAGATCAAAAAAGGATCATTTGTGGAAAGACATCCTTAAAAAAAAGACTACGAGAGTAATATTTGATAATAGAGGACTAAATATAGAAACCTCCCTATTATAAAGGACCAATTATAGAATTTACTCTTTTTGTTTTATACTCACTCCGTCCCATAAAATCATTCCTGTTTCAAAAAAATTGCGTCCCTTAAAGTCATTTCTATTTCTATTAAAGAAACCACTTTTACCCCTTACTTTTTCATACCCTACCTATCACATCATACATTTTTTTAATAATCTACACATCACATCTTATTTTATCCATCATATCAAGAGTATTTTTGGAAAGTCAACACAAAATTATCCCTCCTTATTTAACCATTTTAGTCAAATCGTCCCTATCTTTATGGGATGGAGGGAGTAAATCTTAAGATATCGTAAAAAATCAACTATGAGCCCATGAAAAATAAATGAGAATGTCATTTTTTACACATGGGTTTTAGAATTACAATAACATGACTCTAAATGCAATTATAAAGGATAGAGATATTTAAGACACACATACATTTTGGAGGTTGATATGACAAAATATTTAAAATTTTAAAAATATATAGGTTATGAGATCTTAAATAATAGTATTTGAAGAGATAATGATTGTTAGTGGTAGACGGTGACAACAATGGGGTGATCGGAGGCGAGTGGATGATGATGATGGTGGAAGTTGGTGGGCACGGGGGTTGGCAGTTGAGGTGATATCAAACCTTCTAGATTGATATCTCCGATTTAGGAGATATCGAAACTTCACAATTTGAAATATTTTGGATATTTTGAGTTATTAAATAAAAAAATTTTGTGCTTCATTGGAGACCAAAGAAGATTCTTATATTCTTATATCTATAACTACAACCACTTCACCTTACACCGTTGTCTTCGACAATCACTTTATTTTTTACTATCCCCCAGCTGTTGGATCACTCTATCATTAGACCTATACACCATCATTGTTTCGACTTTAGTACACTTTTAGCCTTCAATTTAACATTATGACAGAATATCAACACTTTTAGATACATATACAAATAAAACTGAATATTTTGGACACATATACAAATAATAATGGTAAGTGACACAAACATAATCATTGTTTGTTTGGAGAACTCCCTAGATAATAGTAAAAAATTATGAAAATACCAAAATAGAAGTTATAGTATTTTTAAGACTAAAATAAGAGTTTATATTGCTATTGTTACAATGTCACGCTCACTGCGTTATTACATTGTAACTGTCATATTATTATCACCGAACTATCCTCCTTCTTCACCAGACATCAGAGTGCCCAACAATTTACCGATGGTTGATTAATCACACTGATACATTACACCTTCATCACTGTCAACACGTTCTTTTACACCACACTACCATTATACCCTTACTTTGGTCTTAAAAGACTTAGGGCATGTTCTTTAGGACTGAAAAAAAAGAGCTGGATGTTGGAAGAAACTGGAAGGAACTTGAAGGAACGGGAAGAATTGGAAGAAACTGGAAAAACTGAAAAAAATTAAAAGAAACTGAAAAAACTAGAAAAAATTGAAAAATCTAAAAAAGTTTTTAAAATTTTTTTATGTGTGATTTTATATTATTTTCATTCTGATTCTTGTTGTTATAAATTATTATTGTTGTTGTTGTTGTTAGTGGTGGTGGTGGTAGTGGTGGTGTTATCACGTTATTTTAATGATTGTCTTTAAGATAAAAAAAATATTACGAGTATTATTTTTCATATATAAAAAGTTAGTTTAAAAAAATAATTAGAATATAAAATTAGCATAAATATTACACTTCTTGGGTCATTTTTTCTTTTTCAAAATGTAGTTTTCTCTTGGTTTTCATAATGTAGTACTCCCCACCACATTCCACACTTTATATTTTAGATTGAAATATTGATGTTTACCTTATATAAATTTAGATTAAAAAATATTCTATATAACTATTTATCCATAATTTTTTAAATAGTTTCCTAATTTTTCATGTAGATTGATATATAAAAAAAGATATTATTCATATTAAAAAGTTGAAAAATAATAATGAATGTGAATCATAAAAATAGTGAGATGAAAAAATGAAATAATTTATAAACTATAGTTATGATCATAAAAGTTATAATTAAAAAAAGTTGTAATAATATATATATATATATATATATATATATATATATATATATATATATATATATATATATATATATATAGAGAGAGAGAGAGAGAGAGAGAGAGTGATTTGTCAGAAAATAGAAAGAATTTGAAGAAAGTAAATATAATTAGAAGAAATTAGAATAAACTGGAAAAAACTCTGGAAAAAAATGGAAGAAATGGAAGAAACTAGAAAAAACTGGAAGAAACTGAAAGTTAAAAGTGACATCCACCCCAGATAAACTACCCACCTCGCAGTGCCCCCCCCCCGAATTCACGGATTCGTTTATCAACTCATATGAAGATTCGTTTCAAATGAGTTGATAAACGAGCGGTAGCCCCGCAGAGAATTCGTTGAACTATGTTCAACTCATTCGACCAACGGGAGAGGTTAGTACTCTTATTTTGATATTTTCATTGGAAAAAGATTTTTTCTTAGTTTATAATCTCCTGGTTGGCGTATTTGTGTGCTTTCGTACCGCGGAGCACTCGCGTAAATTTTAATTGGTTTTGTCTATTTGGCGTTTCGCGCTTTTTGAGGCTCCTTATCCTGCAAATTTCCGCCGCCGCCGCGCCGCTCCCTCCACAACGCCGTAGCATCTGCCACCTCCGTGATTGCTTCAATATGGACCCCTCAGCGGTATCCATGAAACCCTCTTGCTCCTCGTCCTATATCCTTCCGGCATCTGTATCCACTCCCAGACCTAGAACTGGCTCGTCGTCCTCCGCACTCCCGACTTCCAGACCCTCCGGGAAATGTTTCCGGACTCGAATTTCATATACTCCGGTCCGGGATCCCTCATCTTCGATCAAATACTACCGTCGGATCTTCACCAATTTGGATTTCACTTGTGCAGCTATAACAGCTTCCGAGTCGGAGTCGCAATTGCAGACCTACCCGAACCAGGACCCGGCGACGAAGCTCCACCTCCTCACATCGGAATTCCAGTCACTCTCGGAGCCGATTGATCGGGTAAAGCGGCTATTGCACTACTCCACCCTACTCCATCCCATGGACGACTCCCTGAAGACCATTGAGAACCGGGTACCTGGATGCACGGCACAGGTGTGGCTACATGTGAGGGTGGACAGGGGGAGCAGAGTTAGGTTATCCGCGGATAGCGATTCGGAGATCACCAAAGGATTCTGTGCCTGCTTGGTTTGGATGATGGACGGGGCATCTCCGGAGGTGATTCTCGCCATGAAAACTGAGGATTTGGGTGCTCTGAATGTGGTGGATTTGAAAGGAAAAGGCGGCTCTTCTTCCCGGGTGAATACTTGGCATAATGTGTTGATGACTATGCAGAAGAGGATTAAGGCATTGGTGCCGGAAATGGAGGGGAGGGCAAGGAGTGACCCATTCCCTTCTCTGGTTATCACTGCCGAAGGTATAAACGCCAATGGAAGCTATGCTGAAGCTCAGGTTAGCCATTGTTATTATTAGAACTCCGTGTTAACTTTACTAGTAGTCTTCCAAAAGAGTTTGTTAAAAATGAGCAATTTACACTCCCTCTGTTTACCCTTAAAAATTTACCCTCCAAAAAGTGAATGGCTTTCTACACAGAGGCAATTTGTTAGGTGCACCTAAGATGCCACTGACCTTCTTACATAAATAAGTTAATGTTGGAGCCTGGAGGGCAGCTTTATTAGGTATTTAGGTGCACCTAAGATTCTCTTCTTTTTTCAATAATTAATTATGTGAGGAAGTTCATGGTTTCTTGGGTGTGCTTATGGTGCATGATAGAAGAATGTCAAATCAGAAAATTGTACTCCATCCAATAAAAAGGTTATCTTACACATAAGTAGATTTTTTTTAATTTTCTTAAATTTTAATTCTTTGCTTCAAACGATATTCTTGTTTTGAGGTGTAAAGAAGTTTCCAAACAGGACTTTTTTTTTGGTATAGGAGTAAACTAGAATTACTACATAGTTTGTAGTTTGTTGAGTTCATCAAAAGAAATTGAACCTAAAGTGTCAATATTAAAACCCATAGATATCCAAGGCAACTATCAACAATTTTAAAAAATCACGCAGTTAGACGAATAGTGATGCATGCTTGTTGAATATAGATTAGAATCCCAATCCTTCGATAACAAGTATCAACAAACAACAATAACAACCCAGTTGAATCCCACAACAGTAGGGTCTGGGGAGGGTGTGTGTATGCACCTTGCCCCTACTCGGAAGTAGGGAGGCTGTTTTCAAGAGACCCCCGGCTCCAACTGCACAAAAAATATGATAAGAATCACAGTATAACACAGATAAAGCACCAAGTATAATGGAATGAAAGTCCTGCAAGCAATAGCAAAAATTTCCAACCAAACAAAACACACTACAAATATCAACAATAAAAATTAAAGAATTGGCTGATAATTTAAAATGTAAAATAATTGTTCCAACTCTATCCATGTCAAACAAGAATTCATGTGAATTGGCAAGAACACAATGGAGGGTTTTTTTATATATAAATTTGGTTACTTCCATGTGGCTTAGCTGGGGTCTCTTGGAAACAACCTTTCTACTTTCGAGTATGGGTAAGGTCTGCGTATACACACCCTCCCCATACCCTACTTTTGTGGGATCCTATTGGGTTGTTGTTGTTGTTGTTGGTTACTTCCATGTAATGGAGAAAAACAGAGAGTATTTCCATCACCACTGTGGCACACCAACTAATGGACTTTACATGGTCTAAGTTTCATTCCATATGTTTTTGCAGGCTAGATTTCTGTTTCCAGATGAATCAAAAGTCCAAGAGCTTGCAAACCTGCTTGAGAAAAAAAGAATTGGAGTTGTTGCACATTTTTACATGGATCCTGAGGTCCAAGGTGTTTTAACAGCAGCACAGAAGCTTTGGCCTCACATTCATATATCTGATTCCTTGGTTATGGCAGATTCAGCTGTAAAGATGGCAAAAGCTGGATGCCAGTATATAACTGTTTTGGGAGTTGATTTTATGTCAGAAAACGTCCGTGCAATCCTTGATCAGGCTGGATTCCATGAGGTACTTTGAAATAATATAACTGATATGCATAATTGCATTGAGAAGATGTGTGTGGCATACTGGCATATAAGGGATATGCATACTTCTCCTCCAATTAGATATTAATATACTTTTAAAGGGTATCCATTAATGACAAGGAGAAAGGAAGAGGAGTGTCTAGAATAAACTTGTTGAGTTAATTTTAAGTTATTACTCTGCAATAGAGAAAGATATTCCTTGGTGTGGTAAAATCTGTTTTTATCCCTTGATGGAGCTAACATAAAAGGATTCATGCAAGGTGACTGCAAAGTACTTGTTTGTGTGCTCATAGTGACATGAAGCGGAGTGGGGGAGGGGGGTATTCTTTTATTTTTCAGGGAATTGAGGGTGGGTGTGCATGGATGTAAGTTTTGTATTGACAGAAAAACTAAAACTAGATGCAAATTGCTGCTTTCATACTATGATTCATAATAGTTGCTTAACAGCTTTTTCGTTAAAGTATGTGGTGCCACCGTGCCCTCTTTTGAAGGGTTTAAGTATGTGTGCCTTTGGTAAACAGAAGTATTCTTGTTTTTTTTTTTGGAAAACAAGAAAATTGATGAATGACAAATGAAAATATTTTCTTTACATAGACCCCCAAATGGTAAACAAAAATCTCCTTATGTTTCACATTTAGAAACCACACTCCTTTTTTGTTTCTAAAATGTTAAATTAGAAAACACATTGGCCACCACACCATTTATTTCCACTGGTCACCGCAGCCTGTTGCAGCCACCACAGCTAGAAACCTCTTGCTACTGGTGTTGGTTGGCAATACAAGTGGAAGTGGTAATTTGGCTGTCGTGCTGTGTTTTCAATTTTCAAATTCAGAACTTGATTTGAGAATATGATAGTAGTTGGTAAAAATATTTGGAGATGGAATATTGGAAATATTGAGAAGATTGCTAAACACGCCCTACCAAAATTCCTTGAATGCATTTCGCAGGATATTGTCCTACTGTTTTGCTATGTTCTAGTGTTCTACACATGGCAGCAACATTTGGTTTCACATTTTCACATATATGGCAGCTTTGCTTTGCAGGTTGGTGTCTATAGGATGTCTGATGAACACATTGGTTGTTCTTTGGCAGATGCTGCAGCCAGTCCTGCTTATATGGAATACCTTGGAATGGCCTCTCACTCTTCTCCTTCTTTACATGTTGTTTACATTAATACTGCTCTGGAGACCAAAGCATATTCTCATGAACTTGTGCCAACTATAACATGCACTTCCTCTAACGTTGTCCAGACTATTCTGCAGGTTTCCTCCCCATACCCCCTTTTACATTTCTCTTTGTTTCTGAAAACAGCTTTTGGTAAAACTCTGCTTAGTATAGCATTCTTTGCAGTTGTCATTTGACTTGGACAAATTTTCACATGATGCAGGCATTTGCAGAAGTGCCCAACTTAAATGTTTGGTATGGCCCTGATTCTTACATGGGCGCAAACATCGTGGAGCTGTTTCAGCAAATGACCATGATGACTGATCTAGAAATAGCTGAGATACATCCACTGCACAACAGAAAATCTATTAAATCATTGATACCTCGTATGCACTTTTATCAGGTAATGTAATTGAAGGTATAGTCACTGAGAAATGCTACATGCACACCACACTTGCACAGTTACACCACTTCTTACACTGCACTTATTTTTGAACTACACAAGAATGGCGCGTGCGATTGCATTCTAGTAGTTCGGAATGGGGGTATGGTGTGCAAATAGTAATGTTTTACAAGCTGATTGGAAAAGATGTATCTGCAATATAGTACCTCCGTCCTCAAAAAGATCATGTTTCCTTACGCTATGTTTGGTTCAAGGAATTAAGAAGGAAAATGAGTTCTCTTTTTCCTCACCAATATGGAAGATTCATGTTTCTTCACGCTAATTTTAAAATAATTTGCTGGTTAAACAAAAGCTAACATATTTGTCTGGAACCATAAGTCCAATGGCAACCACATTTTTTAAAAAGTAACTCTTTTATTGGGACAATAAGGGTTTAAAACGTGGGTTTTTGCCTTTTTGTGTGTGTTGAATGCAGTTACATTTACCTGATTCACGTGAGTGATTCACTCTTAATCTCAACTATTCTATAGTTGGGGTTGATGACAAGAAAATTATACTGTTAGTTAATTATCTAATTTTTTAAAAATATTTTGTACCCTGAAGGTAATTGCTACCAGTCTCCTTGTATTGGTTTCCAATTATATTTTTTATGTGCCAGGATGGAACATGTATTGTGCATCACCTCTTTGGCCATGAAGTCGTGGAGAAGATAAAGGAAATGTATTGTGATGCATTCCTCACCGCTCACTTTGAAGTTCCAAGTGAAATGTTTTCACTAGCAATGGAAGCCAAACGGAGAGGGATGGGAGTAGTTGGCTCAACCAAGAACATATTGGATTTTATAACACAAAGGGTACAAGAGGCTATGGATAGAAACATCGACGAACATCTTCAGTTCGTTTTAGGAACAGAATCTGGAATGATTACTTCTATAGTGGCATCGGTTCGTAAATTATTAGGCTCCATGAACTCTACTGATAGAGGATCACAAGTTAGTGTTGAGATTGTCTTTCCTGTATCATCTGAGTCAGTGACGAAAACACCAGAGGTTCCATCACAGGACTTCTCCTTAGGTGACATGGGAGATTTTTTAATAAAGGCCCCTATAATACCTGGAGTTGCTAGTGGGGAAGGGTGTTCTATTCACGGTGGCTGTGCCTCTTGTCCGTACATGAAGGTTATAATTTTCTCTTTTACAGCACCATTCACTATCCTACATTATTATGGTTATGTTTGGATCCGGACAATTTCCTAGAAAAATAGTTTAGTTCTTTATTGATTTCAGCTTTACCTTGAAAAGTATGATAGAAAATCAGATATGCTGATTGTTTTTTCAACTTTTACACATATTTTGATTTCGTACTCTTTCTATATCTAAAATTTTAAATTGATTGTGAACATATTTTTACTTTTTTGAGAATTTCTCCTGTTTTCATTTATGTTTGTGCTGGTTTATTATCTCTTGATCTCTATATTATGCTCTTTCTCATGACAGATGAACTCTTTGAGCTCGCTTCTTAATGTTTCCCGTGACCTACCAAATGAAAAAGATAAGCTTTCAGCCTATGAAGCTAGACGGTTCAGCCTGCGAACCCCAAACGGAAACCTAATAGCAGATGTTGGTTGCGAGCCAATTCTTCACATGAGACATTTTCAGGTTCATCAACATTTTTGTTTTGTGTTCCAATTGTAGAGCCTTTAGCATCACCATTTCCTTAACTTCCATGCTTGAGGGAGTTGGGTTTTGAAGGTGGTGGAGGGAGTGTGCATTTTTCATTTTTTTTTAAAATAATTTATTTTACGACCATTGTCAATGAAGCTAAAAGGGTCATTTTGACAATGTTTTAGCTTCAAGCAAAGGAGTACTAAACTAAATCAATATGGCAAAAGAGTCATTTTTGTTTTTACTTTTTACCAACTTAATCAAGGTACATCCTCTATACGACCTTATTTTTGGAATTTTTTGGGACTAAATGCGTATTTTACCCAAAACCATATACCCAATAATTCTTTTAATTCAAAATTTAAAATAATCCCTCCATCCACTGCCCCACCCCCCCTTCCCCCCACCCAAAACCCAACTCCCATAGATTGTCCAAAGATAGCACAGAGTTTTCAGCTCTTATTAAAAATTGCCTTTCCTTTTGCAACTTTGTTTGAATGAACATCCGAAACGTCGGATCTTGTGAAGTTTCAAGACATTGCTCTGACGAATTTGTGTTTTTGCAGGCAACAACACGATTACCACATACACTAATCGATCGAATACTGCAACGCTGAAGCGTGAAATGAAATCGGGTCAAGACGTGGGGAACTCACTGCTTCTGTGCGTCAATATGGATTGTCTCCATTCTTAAAGGTTGGCTTGCTTGTAGTGTAATTAGAAGCCAACTATAGCCAGCTATTTATATATTACTTCCGTCCTCGAATATTTGTGCAATTTAAAAAAGACAAATTGGACAAATATTTTGGGACATACGGAGCATGTGGCCGGGTGCAATAATGACACCCAAATATTTTGGTTGCTCTGATAACATTTGTAACACCCCGACCCCACCCTAGCCGGAAATGTCTACTCATTTAGGATTGTAGATTTGTCTCACAAAACTACACAAACTTTTCCGGTGCATTTTGTCCACACTCATGCACACCCAAGTAACTTCCTTGTGGGTCACGAATTCTAAAATGGGAAAAAAGACAAAAATAGGAGTTAAACATTGGAATATACAAAGATAAGACTTCCATGTTTTTGTTCTCGAAATAGGAGTTAAAATGCATTTACATCACCAAACATGGTCATGTACATTACCAAAAAGTATAGTAATATGAACATTTACAATGTCATATTAGCAGTGTGAAGTCCTAATCCGGGAATAAAAATATAAAAGTCCTATTTTGGTGGTTTTTTCTAAGCCAATCACGTTTTACTCTGGGGTTTCTTAGAAATAAGCTCATGATGATTTATGTTTTTTTGAAAAGATAACTTATGTTTGTATGCATGCTTTCATTGATTATTTGATAATATAAAATATTTTTATCATTTATTGTTTTATAGAACTTTTGAAGTAGTTTTGAAAAATGTAATATGTATGTTTTTTATTTTTATACCAAATTTGGTATAAAGACGAGATTTTGAATGTTTTTCGAAATAAGTAGAATTTATTAGGACGGACAGAGTATAAATATTAGAGATAGATAAAAAGTGAAGTTGGAAAGTTTTTTTTAGACAGAGTATTTAGGCATGGTGTTAAACTTTATATACGGAGTATATATTGTACTCTCTCTTGGAATGCAATGCAATCAATAATCCTTTTCTATATCAAATATTGAGAAAAAACACTATTTTTTAAAAATAAATTGCACCGCAAAAATTCAAAACCGAACACAAAACACCGGATCAAATCAATCCTGATTGGTTCCAATTTCGGTTTTGGATTTAAAAAAGAAAACGGCAAAAAACTATGTGCCTTCCTTCTTGGTTTTACTGTCATTTTTCCAAATAAGCAATCATATTCCTCTTTGAGATCAGTTTCTAATGTCAAGTCCTCACTTGCATTCTCTGTGTAAAAATGTGTTAAGGGTCCGTTTGGTATAAGAAATTCATGAAATTGGAATTGAAATTTTATGGGATTCAATTCTATAGAATTGAATTCACCAATTCCAATTCATTTTGTGCACTGTCAATTTCAAATCCACATAATTTTTGTTCTACCAAACACCAGAATTGGAATTAAAGTCTTCAATTCCAATTCCATCATTTGAATTCCGTGTACCAAACGGGGCCTAATAGAAATTTGGGTTACCAGAGCAAAAACATTTGTTTGAGAATGTTGATGAGATTCTTGCACTGCCTTCACATTTAACTCCTTGTTTTTAATGAGATGCAACTCTTGGTGGAAGTGGTGTTGATTGACCAAATTTTTAGAAGTTACTCTCTCCGTCTCGTTTTAAATTGTCTGTTTTGACTTTGAGGCATAAAAGAAGAGAAAAAATAGAGTTGACTTTCTAAAATTGTCATTACTTTTTAGGAGGGGTGACAATGAATGAGAACATATGGTGGAGAGAGTGACTAATTTTAGGGATAATTTAAGTATTTTACTCTTAAAAGTTTACGATAACAAGAAACATGCAACTTATTTTGAGACGGAGAAAAAAAGAAAACAAGCAATTTAAAATGGGACAGAAGGAGTAATTTTTAATTCTAAGTTTCTAATAACATGCATTATATTTTTTGGGGCTTTTATTTGTTTTTGTGCAATTTATATAGAATGAAACGAAGGGAAAATCTTATGGAAACTGAGCAAAATTCTTTCACTTAATGTGGTTTATGAACAGATAGAGGAAACTGGGCAAAGTCCTTAGGTTTTTTAATGTCATGCTTGTTGTATTACAAAACTTATTGATTGCATTGTGTATATTTTTTTTACCCTAAATCATGAAGTCATATGTAGTACACCTTTTCACTAGAATTGAAATTTGACTTTTTTGTTTTGGATTTGGTCTGTTCGGTCTGGACCAGTTCGGTCCAATTAGTTTCAGTCCGGTCTGGTCTAAAACCGACAACATTTAGCTAGGTCCGATCTTCGGTCTGGATTTTGGCTTGTTTCGGTCTTCGGTCCGGTCCGGTTTTAGGTCTGAACACCCCTAGTTGTGGGCTGCGATTCGGCCGGCCTCGCATGGGCAACAACTTCCAAATAATTAAAAAAACAATTTTTTAATTAAAATGATGCGTTAATATATTAGATATATGATATAGTAATTATAATGAGTATATCAAAGAACGATTAATATATAAAATGTTTTTTGTTTGATTTTATTATTCCCCGTGTCCCAAAACTTTCATCCCAATTCGGTTTACGACGTTTGACCGAAACTATTTTAAATTCAATTTATTTGATTATCGGTGTAAAAATTAAAAATTAAAAATTAAAAAACTACATCAAAAGTTTTACAAAACAAGAGGTGTCATGACTATATTATTTTATCGAATATCAACCGAAAATTAATAAAGAAAGCGATTAAAGTTTGGCTATGTGAAAAGTGACTGGGAACAAAGTTTGGCTATGTGAAAAGCGATTAAATATTTGTCATCACTGGACATTATTAAGTGCTATTTAGAGAATAAAACAGTTTAAGTGCTATTTAGAGAAATGACTTAAGTTTTTATGTTATTTAGTGCAAATATTTCTAGAAGAAACTAGGAAAATTACCAAGCCCTAAAACATATCTAACACTCCCCTTCAAATTGAGAATGAGAATCATGAATGACCAACTTGAACAGTAAAATTAGAACTAAAAAAAATAACTCGATAAATAATTTGGACAAAACTTTGATTTGTCATGCCAACGACAGATGAAGGCGACTCGCCGAGCAAACGAATAACCAAAATTTGATGAAGAATGACTCCCACGCGGGACAACTAACAAACGGACAGAATGTTGCAGCATAAAATAAAAAAACTTTGCCGCCACTGCTAGTTTAGTAAAACTGTTTATGTACTTTTTAACTTTTTTTAAATTCAACACTAACTTTTTATTTTATATTCATTTAAAAATAATTATTTCAACCAAACATCGTAAAGTGAATTGAACGGGAGTCTTATTTTTGAGACGAAAGAAATGTGTTTGGTATACTTACCTTGAGGAATGGGAGCAGTTTGTTCTTTTGAACCCATTTTGTTTAACCAATTAATTGCTCCCTAATTGAATTTTGGTTAGGGTCCGTTTTGTATACGGAATCGGAATTGAATTGGAATTAAAATTCCATGAGATTTAATTCCATAGAATTGAATTCTACCAATTATTATATTGATTTTTGAAAAGGTCTTTAGTTTTTTTTTCCACTTTTAATCGATGTGTTCAATAACTCTTTCTTTCACCCCAGTTTTCAATTTTCTTGCTGTCTTTTTATAAATTTTCTGGGTATTATTTTTATTTTAGAATATATTTTGTTGACTTTTAATTATTTCTTCTAGAATTTCTTCATCTTTTTGACTCTTTTGCTAATTTGCTGTGGCGCTTTGGAAGTTACCATTGAAATGATGAGGATTTGAAGCTGTCACTTTGCCACTCACCGACCAATAAGGCCATGCCATTTGGCAGCCCTCGGTTAGCAAAAACTGACCCGATTTATTTTTTATCCAAGAGACACGACTCAAAATTACTGGGTTTTGAACAGATCGCGGTTTCGTATAGTAGACCGAACTCGAAGATAATCATCGAACCTGAAATGACGCACTAAAAATAGGTCAAAGCCGACCTGACCGACCCGCTAATGTAATAATTTTTCAAAATTATGTATATTAATATAGAAAATAATGTAATAAAAACAAGATTATGTTTTAATTTTTTTCTTATTACTCATTTTAGTGTACAAATGTATACTTTGATACGAGTTTTTAAACATATCACATACTCCCTCCGTCCCAAAAAGTCTGACACGTTTCGAAAAAACTGCGTCCCGTAAAGTCTGTTACATTTTTATTAAAAAACCACTTTTACCCCTTACTTTTTCATACCCTACCTATCACATCATACCTTTTTCCTAATAATCTACCCATCACATCCTACTTTTACCCATCACATCAAGGATATTTTTGGAAAGTCAACACCAAAATATCCCTCTCTTAATTTCCCAAAAAGTCAATATATACCAATCTTTTTGGGACGGAGAGAGTATTTATCTTATATTTTTTTAATAAGGATGCATTTTTAATTTTTTACTATTTATTACATTAATAAACATATCTAAAAAAGAATTAAAAATTCAAAATAAGTAATCTAGGAGGTTCAATAAAAGTATTAATTTTTATATTTTTATTACGGAGTATTTTTTAGTGCAAATGCAAGTGCTAGTATATATTTAAATATTTATAAAAATATATGGATTTCAAAGAACAATTCATTTAACCCTGTTTGGTTCAACAATATTTTTTTCTTTTAACTCTCTTTATTTTTTGCTTCATTGCCTTCCTAATGATGGATTTCAGAAAATTTTATTCTGTATATGAGGAAAATAGACTTTTTTCAGAATGGGCCATCCACCATTGGAATTTCTTTGAATGCATTTTCTAAAATTAGATTTCTAAAGTAATCTGTTGACCACTTGTCGTAACTTGTAAGAAACAAATCTCCTACTTGATCATCTAGTTCACAACAGTTCAAGTAATCCGTTGTAGACTTTTTTTTAACATTTTTGGGCCTGTTTGGAAATAGCGTTAGAATCTCTAACACTATTACCAAACAGGCCCTTTGTCTAACATATTCATCTTTGGTTTTGCCCAAACCTATTGGATCATCTAGTTCACAACAATTGTTAAATTCCTTCATATAGGCTCTTTCTTTTAGGTTCTAACTCTTAACTTCTAACATTTTCTAATTTCTTTCAACTCCTTCGATTTCTTCCAACTCCTTTAAGCTTCTTCCAACTTCTGCTAACATTTTCTAACTCTTTTCAGTTTTCTCCAATTTCTTAATGTTTTTCCAACTCATTCTAGTTTCTTCCATCTCATTTCAACTTTCCAATTTCTTCCAAATTTTTCAACAATTCAACTCTTTGTAATTTCTTCAACTGCTTGCAATTCTTTCCAACATTCAATTTTGTTTTTACTGCCCAAACAAATAGAGCTATAGTCCAAAATTTGCTCGGATCTTTTTTTGTTTGAGTTTTGGTCATAATCTGTATTTTTTAGAGTAAATTTCATAAAAAGTCCCTAGTTATAGGTCGTTTTACATATTTAGTCCCTACATATCAAATATTACTAATTTAGTCCACAATTATTATATTCATTTCCACGAATGGTCCTTTGTTAACATTTCCGTTAAAACGTGGATAAAATTGTAAATTCACACTCCTTTCTCTCCTCAATTAAGCTTCATCCATCCCCTCGCACTCCTTTCTCAAATCCGTCGCTGAGTTTGAAGCTTTGAACCCAAACCTGAAATCATCACTCTTCTCTCAATTGTTTGTCTAACTGGTGGAACCCAAATTTAAAATTAGTAACCTTCATGATTGAGTTTTAATGTTTATTTTCTTTGTAATTTCTTGAGATTAACTGATAAAACTCATCCATAAAGCTTATTGGTTTTGATTTTAGGTTTTACCAGGAAGACTAATAATTGAGAGAGGAATGATCATTTCAGTTTTGGGTTTAGAGCTTCAAACTCAGCGACGAGTTTGGAAAAGAGTACGAGAGGAGGGAGGAAGCTTAATTGAGGAGAGAGAGAAGTATGAATATACAATTTTATCCATGTTTTAACAAAAACGTTAACAAAAGACCATTCGTGAAAAATGATATAATAATTGGGGACTAAATTCATAATATTTGATATGTGGGGCTAAATATGTAAAACAACCTATAACTGGGGACTTTTTATGAAATCTACTCATATTTTTACCCAAACAATGATTTTTTAAAGCAATTTTTGTAATACTTAGAGAGCATTTCTAAGGGGTTAGCTAAAATATGAATTGGTAATGCTGTTTTAGCAAAGAGATAGTGTTTTACTTATCCATCTTTTAACAATCTCTCCAATGTGAAATTTCCACACACGCAGCACAACAAACAAACCAGATAAACTCACACTCAACACAAACCGAACGTTGTTGGAAATTGAGTTGTAGCACAACTACTTTACTTCAGAGTATGCTACAACACCTTTTCTAACACCGGTTCAAACACACACCAAAGCAAGTAATAACACAGAGATTTGTTTACACAGTTCGGAGCGGACTCTCCTACGTCTGCGAGGCCCACATCCGTGTAATAGTCTTTTCACTAGATCAACATAAGAATTACACAATCAATCTCAACAAATCCTTCTATTGAACAGATTTGTCTACTTACGTGATCAGACACCAAACTCTGTTTGTGTCACTCCATGCCTATTACACCTTCTCGTCGCTCTGCAATAAGGATGTGCCTTGACCTTTGCTCAGCCTTCACGATTCACCAGCTGAACAAAACTTCATAGAAGATCCACGGCTGATCTTCTCATAGTGACCTCACGTATATGTATATGATAAGCTCTTCTCTGTGATGGATGGACGCTAAGTTTATTCTCTCTTGTTAGCCTGATATCTCTTCTTTCTCTCGTGTTCCAACCATCTGTTGAACCCCTTATTTATATATGGACTTCCATAGGATGTAACCCTAACCAACTGCCTATAGGACTCTTGCGCACGCCTATGTCAACAAGGTCGAGTAGGAGTCTTTGAGCAGGCTAGTTTCTTGAAAGAAAAGAAGTCCTTCCTTGAGCTAATGACTCGCTGGCGTAGCATCCTAGTTTTGACAGGTTTACATGCAGGATGACCAATACTACTAACACAAGGACACTACATCTACGATATTCTAGTGGTTGTGTGTTGTCAAAAATAATGCCAACTCATATAATACATATTATAGAACTAACACAATGTACCTATTTATTACGTTTTTTCATTATTCTACTGTTAATTTTTAATAAAAAATTTATTTATTTTAAGCTTATAGATTACTCACATTCATGTGTAAAAAATAAAATATAATTAACAACTATGCTTGTTAAAATAGCAAGTTTGTTGGGTATATATTGCAATTGTATGTGTTAAATATCAAGTTTGTTGTGGAGTATAATTTACCTACACCATTGGAGTGCAAAAGATAAAGAATACTCCCATCGTCTTAAAATATTCTTCCTTCTCAGTTAAAGTCACACAGTTAAACTGTAATCACTTTCTTTATCTATTTTCATTAGTTATTTGATAAAATATTATAGTTTTGTCATATCTTGTTTTGTAGAACTTTTGATATAGTTTTTAAATATATAAATTATTTTAGAACGTTTTAAGACGAAATGAGTAATTGCTAATTTATTATTTTTTAACATTTATCCACATGGTTGAAGATGCTCTGAGTTTCGACTATAATCTACCCAAGGAAGGATTTCTGAAAGCAATTTCCGGCCCCTTTTCCATTTTTTCAACATTGTAGCGGCAAAAACAATTTCTTGTTGTATCATATTTTTTTCTGCTCATTTTAACCAAACAAAAGAAGGAAGAACTTCTCCTATGGATTTAGTTGTAGGAAGCTCACTCTCTATGGCTCATGGAGAAATGTATCTAAGTTTGAGCTCCAAGAAAGGCAGAGGCGATAACATTTTATGCGTCATTAGGTTGAAAATAATATGAACAGATACTACATTGTAATAGAGTCAATAACACTAAAAAATTAAAGAAATATATATATTTCCTTTTCTTTTTATTTTCTACTCACCCGTCCCAAATTAAATTACATGTTTACTATTCACAGAGTCAAACTTCATTTACTTTCTTTCTCTTTTTTCGGTAGACATTTGATAAAATAAATTAGTCATGTCAGTAATGTCACCGCTAGTTTTGTACTCCCTCTGTCCCTAAATATTTGCGACACTTGTATTCCCGAGATAAAATATCAAACTTTTTCAATTCATTATATTTACATATTGGTATAGAAATGAAAAATAAAATTTACATATAAAAAAAACTACATGAAAAGTTATTCGAAATAAGAGGTGGCAAGAATACTTTATTTTATCAAATAAAAAATGAAAACGTAGAAATAAACAAAAGTTCTCGCGACTGCTGAAAAAGAAAATGTTGTAAATATTTTGGGACGGAAGGAGTAGATCTTTTAATGTAGAATTTTAATATGTAATTCTTTTTTTAATTCTACATAATTTTTCATATAAAATAATTTAAAAATAATTCTAATCCAAATTCATAAACCAAAACATGCAATATAAATAAGGGAGGATGGAGTAATTATTTTCTATTCATCTTTCATTTTTTCATATTTTTTTTCTCATAATTTGTTTCCTTGCCTTTTCAGTTTTCGTCCAAACAAACGGTTTGTGTTATTTGGGACCCGACTGAGCTGACTCGCTCCAAAATGACCAAAAAGCCCACTGCCTTTGCACCCGCTTCATTTCTGTTGCCTTTTTCCTTCTTTTCTTCTTCTTCATCTTTTTCCTCAGGAGTTTGCCGATCCTTGCATGCGCATATGATCAAATCAAATTATATGTTCGTTTATATTTATATAATTGTAGAAGCAATGAAATCGTGCATGCATATACGCATTTGATATGATTTGCTCCCGAATCGTCTGCATGTTCTCTTCAAATTCCAGTTTTCGGATCAATCTAGTTGTTCGTATTTCGCTATTCTTATGGTTCCTGGAGATCTGATTGCGCCGATCTGGATTTTGGAGTAAGGAGACAGACAGAGATAGGGTTCGGATTTCCATCGGATGATTTGGTTCGGATTGCGAATTTGAGTTGAGCGGAGATCGAGAGAATGCCACAGGGTTCTGGTTCGGACGTGGAGCCGGAAGATTCTGAATCCGAAGCAGATTTCGTTGAGGTCGATCCTTCGGGTCGATATGGCCGGGTCTGTAAATCATTTCTGGCTATTCTTTTCCACTTGTTCCTTTTTTTTTGCATTTTCTGTGCTGAATTCTTCAATTCTTTTTTTTTTAAATCTCGAATTGTTTCCCGCACCTTGCATTTTTTTGGTTCTTACTTGCTTTTTTATTTGGAATTGTTACTCTTCCGTTGCATAATGTTGTTAGTTTTTGTCTTTTGAATGCTGGTGCAGCTTTTTGTTCCGTGGAGAATTTAAATAACACTTGGTTTTGGCTTTTTTCTTCAGTCTTATATTCAAAGCAATTCATTAATCTCCTGATATACTGCAGTTATTTAGATCAACAAGGGTCCACTTTAGATTTAGATGATGATTTCAGAACAATGATGGAGGAGTTTGTTTTTTTTAATGCAAAGATGGGAGTTGTATTTTCTAGAACTGTAAAGAATAACCCATACTTTTCAATGTACATTGTGTTTCAAATTGCAGTACAAAGAGGTGCTTGGAAAAGGAGCTTTCAAGAAAGTGTATCCTTTTTTCAACCTTATGATTCGTGCTTAAAATGGACCTACTTCTATTCCGTTTCATTTTTTTTAGGTGATCTCAAAAATTTGATACTCCTTGACTTAGCGTCTGGGGAATATAGATATAGAGCATTTGACCAATGGGAGGGAATTGAAGTTGCTTGGAACCAGGTTAAGGTCACGGATATACTAAGGAACTCTGTGGACTTGGAGCGTCTTTATTCTGAAGTCCATTTACTGAAAACTCTCAAGCACAAGAACATTATCAAGTTCTACAACTCATGGATTGACTCCAAGAATGAGAATATCAACTTTATTACCGAAATATTCACTTCGGGAACTCTATGGCAGTAAGTTGACGTATAATGTTTTTGCTGTTGTGACCAACCATAGTTGAACTCTTGAAATTTCATTAATTGATATCCTCACAGCTCTAACATGCATGTCGTTCTAACTTTTTAATTTCAAAACCATTAAATCTTTCCCTTACTCATATTTTTCCAAGGTATTTTAGGAGCCAGTGTGCAAGGATGGTGCTCAAACATGAAGGGGCTTATAATAATATATTTGCTCCATAGAATTTTGAGGAAAATTACGAAGCTACACGAGAATAATAGGATATTAGCCTTTACTAAAACGCCAACATTTTTAGTATGATTTTGGATCTCATTTCTGATTCATGAAAGTTGCCTTTCTCCATGCTTATTTAGGTATCGTAAAAAACACAAAAAGGTTGAGGTGAGAGCATTGAAGAATTGGGCCAGGCAGATACTAGAGGGGCTTTCCTATCTTCACAGTCATGATCCTCCAATTATTCATAGGGATCTTAAGTGCGACAATATTCTTGTCAATGGTAACCAAGGAGAGGTGAAAATTGGTGACTTAGGACTGGCTGCCATTCTGCGCAAAGCTCGTTCAGCTCACAGTGTCATTGGTGAGTTCATAAGTTTCTGCTATTCTTATTATTGTTATTTTGTTCTTCAAAAAAAGCAGAAAGTTTTGCCGAGTCAATCAAGAAAACAGTCACTTAACGATTTAACCCTTCTACCAGGGAAGCTAACCTTATCCACATCATTCAAACAAGCTTAGCAACCTTGCCAAGAACAGGCAGATATATAATAATGAGAACTGAGAAGTTTATTTTGGGATAAGCGAAAAACGGAAGTGGGAAGTTTATTTTGAGACAGATGGAGCATTATTTATTTATTTTCTTTTTATCCATAAACTCAACGGTCACCTTTAGCCTTTTAGGCTCTTGCCCACAATACATTAGATAGGACGCTTTGGCAGTCGAGGATTAAGATAGAAGGGCAGTTGGTTGTTTTGTCTTTTTCTCTCAGGTTCGAGAGATTCAAGAGAATGGTTAGGCTGGTTAGCCCTTTCGTGTGGTTAGTAATTTTTTTAGGGCTCATGTAGATGTTTGTTATTTGTGTACTAGAATGTGCTGTTGCATGTGAAGTGTATGAGTGTATCTTGTTATGTTGCTTGCATCTCTCCTTTTTCTTCTTTTCCTTTCACTCTTTTATTATACTGTACATTGATTACATTCTTGTCTCGCTAACTTCCTTTTATTTCATCCCTTTGAGCCGATGGTCTATTGGAAACAACCTCTCCCCGTCGTGGGTAGAGGTAAATTTTTGAATGTTCATCCTAAACCCTCCTCAAACCCCACTCGTGGGATTACACTAGGATTGTTGCTGTTGCCCCTAATACAGTACTCCTGAGCTATCAGCAGGGTTTGGGGGGGGGGATCCTCTAAGTTCTACTACTTGCTTCAATTTGCTATTTTCCTCACTTTGTGCTTTGATTTGGATTTAACAAAAATATGATTCTATTATATATACTAGGCACACCGCAATTCATGGCTCCAGAACTCTATGAGGAGGATTATAATGAACTTGTAGACATATACGCCTTTGGTATGTGCTTGCTGGAGCTTGTGACCTTTGAATTTCCATATGCTGAATGTGCCAACCATGCTCAAATATACAAGAAAGTGATAGCAGTAAGCATTCAGATTGTCCTTTTAAATTTTACAGATCCATCTTATTCTTCTTTGTTTTTTTAAAATTGAACTAGTACATGCACGTTTTAACTGACTTGGCATATCATAACTCTATGGGGTAATGTTATAGTCTTATAGGGTTACAGCTGTGATTGACTCTACTGGTTTTTGCCTAGATCAGACAATAATCATGGAGCCTGGAGCTAAGAGAATGCAGTTTTTCATATTAAATATATATAGTGGCAAATTAGATGGTGGGATAAAACGTTGGCATTTGAATGGGCCAAAGTAAAACCGAGCAGTTGGTATTTATCAGTATTATTTTGTAGAAACATTAAATCATCAATGGTTTGCATCTCCTCGTAGTAAATCTTCAGTTCTTCATTTTCATAGAAGCAACCTCTCTACTTTCGAGTAGGGGCAAAGTCTGCGTACACACACCCTCCTGAGACCCTACTCTAGTGGGATCCAACTGAATTGTTGTTGTTGTTGTTTTACTTCATTTTCACAATCAAATCCACCTCGGTGCAAGAATCAAGGGAAAAGGGGACTAGACTATCTATAAAGTGACAAGCAATGAAGTGGAAAATATGATTTTGATATTGTAAATGTATCTCTAGTAACTCTAGTAAGTAGGCTCTCAATGGCTCTATTTTTTTGGTGGGGTTTCAAACCTTGGTTGGGGCATTAAGGAGGGGGAGGGGAACAGCCAAGCTATTCCCAGCACACCGCCTTAATTGTTTAGTTTTACTGCTTTAGAGCTTTAGGCTTCTCTTTCAAGTGAGGATGTGAGAATTAATTTTTTTACTAAAGAAGTTGGAGCTTTTACACCCTCTCACAGGCGCGCAGTGTCTCCCTTTTAATCTCTTTCTCCATTTCGCATGTGTGCGCATTGTCTCACGCTCTTTCTCCCTCTTATTCTCTCTCTTTCTCTCTCCTTCACGCTTTCTGATGCTTCATGAAGATTGCCACTTCAGATTTCTTTTTCTCATGTAAATTAGCTTCATGAAGAAAGCCACTTCGGGTTTCATGTTCTCCTATAAACTAGTGAGTGTGATGTATGTTGGTATCAAAAATGTCATTGTATGAGTGCTTGCCATCATTCATGTGTTAATTTGCCATTCGATGCATTTTGGGGGCATGACTATGATTAGAGATGGAAGACAGCAGCAGACACATCTTCAAGTGCAAGCCATTATCTTATGTTTTATATTTATGTATATACGGAGTACATGGATAAAATGATTAGGGAACTGGTCATGATTATTGTTATTCAATCTGATTTGAACATGTTTTCCTTTTAAGGAGATCTGTTCAGATTTATTGAGGTAGAATTGTGATCTGAACATGGAACTAGAGATTTTTGGGGACTCGAAGAACCACAGCCACCAACCCACTTAAAGTCAAACTCTATTTTCCTTTTTATTTCTTTCTTGTTCACATGATTCTTGTGTGCTAGTGACAACTTAGTTTCATTCAATTAGAAATGAATAAAGTCAATGTGTCATGTGTTGTCTGGCCTGGATATCTGTCAGTGCATTTGTTTTTTTCAAACTTCTAATCTACTAAAGATTATAATGAATTTCAAAATCCCGACAAATATGATTCCAAGTAATGTGAAGATTTTTACACTTTTTTGCCTTTTGGGGGACTTCAACCTGCACTATCAAAATCCTTGTGTGGAGAACTTACGATGATCCCAGATTTAGGATTTCTAGTGTGGTTTCTGCTTAAACGTATGGTTATAATGTTCTACAAATTTGTGTGTGTGTGAGTATTCAATTACTTATAATCTTGGTGGTTCTTTATATTGATTTGCAAGGGAATCAAGCCAGCATCATTGGAAAAGGTGAAGAATCCCGGAGTTAAAGAATTTATCGAAAAGTGCATTACAGAGGTCTCTGAACGCTTGTCTGCAAAGGAACTTCTAATGGATCCTTTTCTCACATCAGATGACGATTCTGGAAGCTTTGCTCGCTCCTCATCCAATCTTCAACTTGCAGGCACTTTTTCTGCAACTGGATTAGTTTTTTTGTTGTTACATTCATAATATTTTTTCATGAGTCCTTGACTTTTCTGTAAATGAAAAATGTTGCAGATAGTCATCACAATTATGAACCCAACGGTTCAGAGGCAGGGGGACACCTACTGCCTGAGGGTGCTAGGGACTTTACAGTGCAGGGTCAAAGGAAGGACTTGAATACAATATTTTTGAAACTACGAATTGCGGATTCATCCGGTAAACTTGTTTTCTTCATTTATCTGAGAATATATTGTGTATGTTTGATTGTTTGGTAGAGCTTTTCTTGGATCATATATTGTTGTATCATAACAGAAACTTAACAGC
Source organism: Cuscuta australis (assembly GCA_003260385.1). Taxonomy (NCBI): domain Eukaryota; kingdom Viridiplantae; phylum Streptophyta; class Magnoliopsida; order Solanales; family Convolvulaceae; genus Cuscuta; species Cuscuta australis. The sequence goes on from NQVE01000114.1 coordinate 1,883,711, forward strand.
TTAAAATAAGCTCTTTGTTGAAAAGCCATACTCTATAGCATATGAGAAATACTCCCTCCACCCGTTGGCTATTTCTATATTTCCATTTTTGTCGATATTTTGCTGTTTCGTTTTTTGTTTGTCCAGAGTATTTTCCAATTTCCTTTGTTTTAGGAAAAGAAACTTGTGGTTCATATCTTTTCTCTTTTTTTCTAAATAACAACGTTTTTTTATCTATTTGTCTTTCCATACATAACAGACTCTTTTGACTGATGACGGCCTTATGGGCAGGTCACATTCGGAATATCCATTTCCCATTCGATATCCAAGTTGATACCGCAAATGCAGTTGCTAGCGAGATGGTTGAGGAACTGGACCTGACAGACCAAGATGTCTCTGCAATTGCTGCCATGATTGACGCCGAAATCAGGTCATACATCCCAGACTGGGCACCAGAAGAGAGACCCCATCCTCAGATATCCGTTGTTGAAAATCCAAGTCCAGATGATGTCGGCACTTCTAGAAGCCGTGATGAACCTTCTGCAGCCGAGTGCATTTGCTCTGGTGCTGGTCTTGTACTAGAAAAGCTCCCTTCGGGTCGCAAGTATTGGTCCGACTCACCCAAAACCAGTCCTGCTAACTCTCCTCTCAGGCCACCACGACCCGATTCACCAAACACCGAATCCAGCTGGACTGAAGTAAATGAGAAGCCAGTGGAAAATTCATGCCCGCACGAAACCAATCCCCAAAACGAGCCGAATCAAACAAAGACACCAAACGAGACGTGCACTGATGCCACTGAAAGAGCTGTGCAAAAACTGGAACAGCTCATGCTTGAGCAGCAAAACGAGCTGGACGAACTGAGAAACAAACATGAGATGGCTATCTTGGGCATAGTTGAGGAACTTCCTCTTGAAATTCGGGATGGAGTTCTCGCCATTTGTAGCAAGCAGATCTCCATCCATAAGTCACAATACGAGCGAGGATCTCCTTCTTCGACTTCTACTAGGAACTCTACAGATCGAAGCGCTTCTTCGTAGATATAATAAAGCAAGCAAACTAGCAAAGCATTGATTGGTTGATGGATTGCAAATCATCATAATGCCGAGGAAGGTACGTCCCTCTATGAGTGACACTTTCTTTGAGTGCTTGAATAGGTTTCTAACTCACAACGTCGTGTTTGATTTGAAAAAGAAAAAAAGAAGGCTTTTAAATTTCCATGGAGTGTATTATACCTGTACATATGGATTCGTGTTGTATTAGCGACTGTATTTGTTGCTCATGTCTGTTTTGTTTGTTTTTGCAATTCACATCAAGCTGAACATATAATAAGATTTGCTTTTTTTGGCTTCTTTTTTTTTAAATACAATGTCTATACAATTATAGAAACTAAGTGACCAAAATACTTATCGGGCTCAATAACTCCTAACTACTGGGTCGGAAGGGTTTGTTTACGAGACAGATGGCCTCTTGGTATTGGCCAACCCCACGGGGCTAGTGTGGTCGACCTCGGTCCCGTGGATGAGCACGGGGTTGAAGTCCAACCTCCAAATGCCTTCACTCAAGGTGTATGATCTTGGGGTCTTGAGTCCTCTTACTTGGGTCTCGTATCCCCTAGTCTAGGGTATCCATGGCCTACAGTTTATCAGTTTATGAAAGTCATATGGTAATAGAAACAAGATTACTATCCACAGATCAACTTATACTTTCTTTTTTTTACTTAAATCTTTTGTTGGAACACCCCGGTTCATGTGACATTGATGTTCAATGTCATAGAATGGATGACTTAAGGCACCTACGGTGTTCTGTTCAAAAATTGATGGTTCATATCCTCAATTCTCATGCTCCTCCCCTTTCTTGATTGGCTACAATGATCATTGTAACCAACTGGTGAACGGTGAGAGAGTCGGGGTTGCAAAGGGAACATGGAGGGTTAGGGGAGGAATCATCAATTTTTCGAGCGAAGTATTGTAGGTGTCTTGGGTCATCCTATGACATTGAACATCAATGTCACATAAACCGGCCCCTGCTACGAATAAAATAAATTAGACATCTCTTATTTTATACTCCCTCCGGTCCTAAAAGCTTTGTTTTGACCTTTTTTTCCAAACAATGACACTCATTAATCATAAATTGTGTGAAAAATATATTTAATTATGATATAAATTCAATTTAATTGGGCTCATCTTTGGATATAGTTTTGATTTATCAAATTCTTATATCATTTAGTTATTTGGATTATGTTTGATTTTTAGTCAAAGAGTGTCACCGTTTGACTAATAAAAGTCAAAATAGTAAATATTTTTAGGACCAGAGGGAGTAATTTTTTATTTGCCTTTTAAATTGTCCCTTCGTTCCAAAAACTTCCCAATTAAACTATATAACTGAAATTATTTTCTGAATTTGCCAAACCTATTATACTCTATATCAAAGTAGTGATGAAAATATGCAAAGAGCTGCAATAAAGTTTAATCATGTGCATAATAATTGATTTTTTAAGAATTGAGGTAATATTTAAATATTATTTTTACTTTTATACTTTATTCTAAATAAATTGAATTAAAAATAATTTTGAATTGGAACATGAAGTTTACTTAGGAACAAAGAGTGCACGTCAAAAGTTTTAAAAACTAAGAGGTGATTTAAGTAAAAAAAATGTGTATGAAAAAAGATGTAATTTGACATTATGAATAATGTAGGACTTGTTTATGTTTGGAGTTACAATTCCATTTACTTTTTAAGGAACCTTCATTTCACCAATAAACCGAGAAAAAGTTTAGAGGAAACCCAATCGTTCGGGTCATACGGTCGACCATGCTATACACTCCAATATAGAATGCTACAGAATACGGTCGACCCGGCTATACACTCTAGTATCGAATGCTACAGGCGGTTGAGGACGTTGGACGGTGTTAATTTTTTGGACCATTTCTATAAGTGTTGTGATCCAAACGGTCCACCAACTCGACTGTGACTTGGCGGTTTGGGCCCTCTCATTCGTCTTTCCTCTAGGTTTCGATTCTTCAGCCTCGGGGAGGATTTCCTTAGATGCCTTCTTGTCTCTGCCCCAGGATACCCGTGATTTATAATATAAAGACAAATAGACATTATGCTTTTTCTCGAGTCTTTATGATGGGTCCCACGACTTTTGCATATCTTAAAATCTCATCGTCTTTCTTCGAATCGCCTAGGACTTTCTTGGTTCGAGTTCGGATGATGGGACCCACTGGAGTGATCTCGTTCGAAGGCTTGCTCTTCGAATTCACATCATCTTCACGTGATAAATATATGAAAAATATCGTATATCCAAATGTATTACATATATGGCCTGTTTGAGAATAGCGTTTTGAAAAAGTTATTTACGGGCAGCGTTAAAAGTAATCTACACCATTAAAATTTTATTCAAAACGCTAACGCTAATCTGAAACAAATCTATAACAATTTGTGTTCTTGGTCTTGGAATGAAAAGGGGCTAATTTGCAAAACTGGAAGTCCTTTGGGGCCATTTCTATAATTTCATCGGAATCCACGCCCTCTTCTCAGTGGTTTCAACTTCAGCCACATTTCCAATTCTATCCTAAGCAAAACACACTTCAGACCGCCTCCACCCTATCCTCTTCTTCCCATTCTCCCCCAAATCAAAATTTCCGCCGCTATGGCTTCGATCTCCGCCGTCGCCGCCGCCGCCGTCACTGCAAAATTAGTCTACCCTTACGCCCCATCCCCCGCCCCCGGCGTAGCCTCTCCAAAACCCTCAAACGTCACTCTATCATCCTCGTTCACGCCCGCTCTGTCCGCCCACTTCCTCCGCTACCCCGCCGCCGTCCGACGCCGCCGGTTCACGGTCCGCGCCGCCCGCGGGAAGTTCGAGAGGAAGAAGCCCCACCTCAACATTGGCACAATCGGCCACGTCGACCACGGGAAGACCACCCTCACCGCCGCCCTGACCATGGCCCTAGCCTCCGTCGGCGGATCTTCCCCCAAAAAATACGACGAAATCGACGCCGCCCCGGAGGAGAGAGCGCGCGGGATCACCATTAACACCGCCACAGTCGAGTACGAGACCGAGAGCCGCCATTACGCCCACGTGGACTGCCCCGGACACGCCGATTACGTGAAGAACATGATCACCGGCGCCGCCCAGATGGACGGCGCCATTCTGGTGGTTTCCGGCGCCGACGGGCCCATGCCCCAGACCAAAGAACACATTTTGTTGGCCAAGCAAGTCGGCGTCCCGAACATGGTGGTCTTCCTCAACAAGCAAGACCAGGTCGACGACGAGGAGCTTCTCGAGCTCGTCGAATTGGAGGTAAGGGAGCTCTTATCTTCTTATGATTTCCCCGGCGATGATATTCCCATTGTTTCAGGCTCTGCACTCTTGGCTCTAGAGGCATTAATGGCTAACCCTAGTATCAAAAGGGGTGAAAACCAATGGGTAGATAAGATTTACAGTCTCATGGACTCCGTAGACGATTATATCCCTATCCCGCAAAGACAGGTTGACCTCCCATTCCTAATGGCTGTCGAAGACGTGTTCTCCATTACTGGTAGAGGAACAGTGGCAACCGGTAGGGTAGAGAGAGGGACCGTTAGGGTCGGGGACACGGTTGATCTAGTAGGACTAAAGCCCACTAGGAACACTACCGTCACCGGGGTCGAAATGTTCCAGAAGATTCTAGACGACGCGATGGCGGGGGACAATGTAGGGTTGTTGTTGAGAGGGATACAAAAGGGTGACATCCAAAGGGGAATGGTGTTGGCGAAGCCGGGGACGATAACCCCACACACCAAGTTTGAGTGCATTGTGTATGTGTTGAAGAAGGAGGAAGGGGGGAGGCATTCCCCCTTCTTCGCCGGGTATAGGCCACAATTCTATATGAGAACGACCGATGTGACGGGGAAGGTGGTCGGGATTAAGAACGATAAGGACGAGGAGTCGAAGATGGTGATGCCGGGGGATAGAGTGAACATGTTGGTGGAGCTCATCATGCCCGTTGCTTGCGAGCAAGGGATGAGATTCGCTATCCGGGAAGGTGGGAAGACCGTGGGGGCCGGTGTCATCCAGAAAATTATCGAGTGAGACGATATATAATTTTAAAAAAACTAAATCGTTTTCTTTTTCCTCATAAAAATTAACATTGTATCTCCATCGTCTCGTCTGCATATTTTTTTCCAATCTTTGTTGCAATGTGACCGAACATCTTGTCGTATATTCAAGTGTTTTCGTTTTATGGCGTCGCACGCCTTTAGCTGTGTAGCTTGAGAGTTGATTTTCTTCCATCTTCTTTGTCTTCCCCATTCACTGTTATGTTCTTTTCCAATCTGTGTTAATGGTAATGTTATGTTTACAAGTGATTATTCATCTAGGGTTTGTAATTTCAGACTGAAATGTGCAGAATTGGATTGAAAGTTACTGAAAAGTGCTGAACAAAACTGAAAACTTTTGAATTGGATTGGACTAAATTGGAATTAGAATGAAAAGAAAAGGTTCATATTGTGGAGGATTGAGCTTGGCTTGTTTATTTGAGAAAATCGAGCCGAGTTCGAGCTCGTTTTGGTACTTGGTTTACAAAATGAGCGGGTTCGGCTCGGCTCGAAAGCTCAATTAGGAATGGTAATTAGGGGCATAATTCACATTAATCCTCCTAACAACAACCTAGTATAATCCCAATGTTTTTGTGTGTCAAGATGTATGTAGCCTTAACCTAGTAAAATATAGAGATATTGTGGGTGTTTCTCTGTGTTGCGCTGCTGGTGCTTATTGGTTTATTGTTGATAAGCAGTTTTTAACTTATAAGCTGTTTATAAGTCAAATATTCTCTCATGTAAGTAAAAATGATTTAAATGCTAGTCAAGTCACTTGCAAATATGCATAAATAGTGAGGGATAGTTGTGTAAATAATTTGGTCACAACGGAGAAACAAAAAAATTGGTTTAAAAATAAGTTGTTGAGGCCTACTTATTTTTTCTAGCTTATAAGTAATTTATAAGTCAGCTTATAAGCACACAGAAATATGTCATCAGTTGACTTATAAATTAAAAACTATTTATAAGTATTTTTGACCAGCTTAAGAAACATCCACATTGTTTTCGTTAGACCCTTATGCATTGTTGAATTTACTATACTAAACCTCATTGAGAGTAAGAAGGCGAGGAAGTTTAGCAAATGTTTTTCTGTGCTTATAAGTTTGTTAAAACTGTTTATAAATTGTTTTTAACTTATAAGTCAGTCGATTACATTTTTATTTTTAAGTTATTTTTTGTTTTTTCGTTTTGACCAGATTATTTACAATACTACTTATCATCCTCCACTTTTTACGAATATCGTCAAGCCATTTATTTATTATTTAAGTCATTTTATTTTCACAAAAGAATATATAACTTGTATGCGGCTTATAAGTTAAAAATTGTTTATCATCAATAAGTTAAAATAAAGTGTTCAAAAGCGAAAGTTATACGATTAAAATTTATATAAATGAGAGAATTTTTGTGAGCCATATGTTCATTGCTAAAAAAAATAAAAGGGATTATAAATCTTCTCTAGACATTTAAAAATAAAAATTTGACAAATACGGAGTATTTATTTAGACAAAACATATCCATCCGTGGATAGACAAAATATATTTAAACGGTAGAGGTATGAAATATTGATAACGTACCCATTGTGTAGTTGGGCCTAGCCCAACACGGGGGGGGGGGGGGGTGCAAGCAACAGTTAAATATTCATAAATATTGGTAAATGGGAGTATTAAAATTTATATATTCTGTACCTAAAAACTACGTAAAATATTCTTCAAAATAGGTTTATTTTATCAAAAAATAAATAAAAACATAGAAATAAATAAAAATTTTAGTAATTTTTAAATAGTAAACTGTGATATTTTTTTTGGACGGAGGGGGTACCAATATACAGTTCAAATTTGTCACAAGACAATACTCTTATTTTGGAGGTTTAAAATATGTAACTCCTATTTTGATACTTTCTTTGTCCAATAAAATATTTCTTTTTTGCTATTCTAGGCTTTCGATAACTTTTGTTGGTGTGTGCTTTTTCATTGATCATTTGATAAAATAAAATATCCTTATCACCACTTATTTGGTACCCAGTAGAACTTTTGGTTTAGTTTTTAAATATGCAAGTTATACTCCCTCCGACCCAAATTTAAATTATCTGTTTCGATTTACGATGATTGTCTAAAGTTATTTACAATATAATTTATTTGAGAATTGAAATGGAATTAAAAAATAAAATTTATTTATTGAAAAACTACATCAAACATTCTACGAAACTGGATATGACATGATTATATTATTTTGTCAAATGAGTAAAAAAAATAATGAAAGTAAGTAAATAAAGTTTGACCTTAGCATGTGAATAATAAACAAGAAAATTAAATTGGGACGGAAGAATTACTTTTTCATATCTATAACAATTTGTAAATAAAATTATTTTAAAATGGGGCGGAGGGAATACACCAAGCTTTATTGTAAGAAAAGGGTTTCGTTAAAGAGATCTTTGTAGCATAATATTCTACATTTTATCCCTTAGCTTATGTAATACAATTATTCTTATTATCATTAACTACTTGCATCATGTACGGAGTACTTCATATTAAAAATTCCCCCCCTTGAAGAAAATTGCAACACAATACAATAATAAAATGTGATCTAGTGACAATATACTATACCCACCATACCCTTAATCAATAAAGAAAAATGTTATAGTTACTACAACTTTTATTCCATCTTTTATTCCAATATTTTCATACACATACACAATCATTGAAAATTAGTTGTGTATGCGGATGTGTGAATATCTGTGAGAACCTAGGGTACCCCTAGCATATATATGATTCATCAACGAATTATACGCGCTTTTGCCATTCGTTCAGTTTGACAAAGGCGCTGGTGTGATTCAAATCCGGACCCAAGTAAAACCCGTCCTCTCTAGCCAACCAATAACATCTATAGTGATTTTTATCTGGGTAATTGCCACAATGGTCCAATGCCAAGTCTTCTGTGTACGTATCAAACACGCTCTCTTTCTGCTCTGCGTCCAGATAGAAATGACAGAAGAAGAGCGTCCTGCTGAAAACGTGGGATTTGAAGTTCCACCGAAACTCATCGTACACGGCGAGCGTGTGGTAGCCCAAGTCGTCGTTTTTGGACTGACAGCGGACCAGAATCGGAGACGACGATAGGAGAGCGTTCATCACGTGGACCTCGACACCCGTGCTCCATTGGAATAAGGCTTCACAACGGGGTGAGAATGATGATGAAGAGAAGACAACAAGAATGATAATGAGGATCATCAAGGAATTGTGACCAAGGGTTTTCATGTTCTTTTGTTTGGTTTTTTTAATGCTTCTATATGCATGTTTATCTTTTTATATGAAGTAAATTTTATAAATGGTATTAAGTAATTAAGATTATTTCATATTTAATCTGTTACTTTATCCGTCACACAATGGATTGCATTTTAATTGTTTATTCCAACATCTCGATAATTTTACAAGTTATCTTTTATATGTTCTTATTTATTACGTATTTGATAAAATAGAACATTTTTGTCATTTTTTGTTTTGTAAAACATTTGACGTAATTTTTTAATATGTAAGCACGATTTTGTAAACAGAATATTTTAGTATTTATCAAAATTTTATTAGTTAATCCTCTATGTCATAACATATCAACTAATCAAAAGGTCCTTTAAATTTGGAAAATAATTGTTACTTTTAGTCATTTCATAGTGCAGAAATTTATCCGTTAAAATGTGTAATATTCTCTCCATTGAATAAGTGTAATATATAGTTCATATTTATGAAAATGAGAGGGAAAGAGTACTAAGTACGGAGTACTAATTAACTATCTTCCACATTAAAGGAATCAAATAAGACAAATTAGGACATACATAAGTAAAAATAAAAATATTAAAGATACATAAAATGAAAGTAATAGATAGTGTGGGATAGACTCTTGACTCAAATGTCTCTAACATGTTAGGCCCAATGTACTTAATTCTTTCCATACTTATCCTATCCCATATCCTATATATATATATATATATATATATATATATATATATATATATATATATATATATATATATATATATATATATATAATATATATATATATATATATATATATATATATATATATATATATATATATATATATATATATATATATATATATATATATATATATATATATATATATATATATATATATATATATATATATATATATATAAAGCAAAGTCGGGGCTATAAGAACGTGACATTTGGCAGAGCCAAAGCGCGACATGTGGCGAGCTGATGTGGCGACATTTGGCAAAGTTAAATCGCGACATGTAGCGAGCTGATATGTCACCCTTTTAGACAAATCGATCGGTTTGACGGGATAGACCATTTCTTTTTTTGCAATTTTTTTCCAAAAGCATACCACCATGGGGTTTGAAACAAGGATCTCTTGGTCATTTAGTTGAGTTCCTAACCATCCAAGCTAGGGTGCTTTTTTTTACAATCTCACTTAAGCTTTTATAATGTTTCATAATTAAAAAAAGATTGTATAAAAATTTCTTTTTAGTTATAAAAAATATAATCCTTTAATATAATATTTGAGACTCCGTTTGCTAGAAAGTCGCCAAAAGACAAGCTTATGTGGGTTATATTAAGGTGAGATGGCAAGTCTTTATTGGTTGCTTATGTGGCAAATTTTATCAATGATGAATTGACATTTCTTTTTATTTTAAAATAGAAATTTAATAATGATTTCAAATTTAGGAAAAATTTTACGTTAAAAGATTTAGTAAAAATAAAGAATTCATTACTTCGTGACATTAGTTGAGTATTTATATTTTTTATTTTTAAAAAGCAATTCATCTATTTATTTGTTATGATGTGATAAAATTAATTATGTTATAAAATCAAATTTGTGAAAGATAAATGTAGTATTGTCCGAAATAAAAATTTTAAAGGAAAACAATTATATAAAATATAATTTTATGATAAAAATTATTATGATGTAGCAAACAATTAGTGAAAATATAAAATTGGTATTATCACTTACCATTTCAAGACTATCATTTTTTATGAATCAAATTTTTAACTAAGTGCATACACAAAAAACAAAATTTTGATAATGATATATTCTCATTTAAGAGTATTCTTATAGAAAAGGATCAAATATGTTTATAATTGATCCTTTATTTATAAAATTGATATTTTAATCCTTAAGAAGCAGAGATGTGATATTGTTTAAGAGACATTTCTGACACGTAAAATATATTATAGAAAGTAAGAAGTTAATACTATTGTATGAAGTCCTTCGGTACAATTAATTATGGAAGAGAATATAGATATTCATTTTTATAATAATTATTTTCTAATTATGTATAATTTTCTATTCAATTATTACAAAACTTCTAAAAGTGTGTTTGGTGAGCAAAAAAAATATGAGTTTTGAATTTTGATATCTCTAGATATCCTTATCCTTTTCTGGTGTTTGGTGAAGCTAAAAGAGTTATCAAATTTAATATCTGCAGATATCATAAATCTTTAAAATTGATGGTCTCAGTATCTCCCAAATTTGGGAGATATCAATATGGGGGTTTGATATCTCTCTCAAGTATTGATCATTCTTCGTCACTCGCTACCATTATCACTGCCAACCACTCCCGTTGTCAGTCACCTTTTCTTACCACTAATTAAATCCTGAATTTAAATCTCTCCAAATAAAATCATTTCAGATTACAAAGTCCATATCATTTCTCTGAGTTTTCATAACCCACATCTTATAATATCTCCAAAATTCACTAAATTGGCCTTAAGCAATTAATAAGATATTTTTATATTAGGTGATAATTCACTATATTAATGCATGAAAATAAAAAAGACGGATGAAGTATGGCTCGATTCTCTTTTCTTCCTTTTCGCAATCATACAAAGAAATTTAAAAAAATGATATTCTTAGAGATGAAGCGATATAACATGGACTTTCACAAAAAATATTTCTATAAGGAAAATTAAGATTTGGAGGTCGAGAAACGCGTGAAGATTTGTGACAATTAAAATTTAGATGCAAGAATAATCAGTATTTTAAGGAGAAGTACGAAGAATATCTTATGTGCAGAAGTGAATAAGATTTAGGTTAAACTACAACATCGAAGAGAAATATAATTTTTAAATTGTAACTCTTTGTATTTTATAAAACATTATGTATTGACCAAAATACTTCACACACTTAAATAATTGAATATTTAAAAAAGAAAGCAAAAAAATGAGTAAAAATTGTGAAATAGTTTTTGTAAAATTTCATTAAAATCATAGAATCACTAATGTTTTTTTTGCATTCACATAATTTTTGAAATAGTACAAGGGAGAATAATCATTATAATTTTAATGTATTGTAAAATTTATATTTCTTATCATATGATTGTTAGTTTATGTTTTCCCACTTTTAATAGTACAAGAAAAAAGAGTCAATTTTTAATTAGTGCAAAGGGCCAAGGAGAGAAAAAATCACATTAATGCATCATAGAAATTAAAATCATATATTTCCATTAATGTAAATTAATCTGGCGGAGAAGAATCATGATTTTTTATATTAAAATTACAAGATCGGAAATATAAGTTTGTTAAATAAATGCAGGGGAGAAGAATAATAAAATCACCAATGTTTTTGTCGTATATTTTTTGAATTCAGGGGTGAGAAGAATTATATATTTGTAATAATTTAGTAAACCTAGATTTTGTGTGTGTGTGTCTATGTGTATGTGTGTGTGTGTGAAATTTAAATGGTATATAACATAAAAAAAATTAAGTTGTTTAAATATTTGATATTGTATAATAAAAAACAATTTAAATGGACATTCAATTTAAAATATTGTCATTTGAATGTAATGATTTTGTGCATGTTTGTACACTATTGAATTTCAAATGAGAAGCTTGCTTCATGCACATATCTTAATATGGTTACACTAGAGGGATAAACTTCAATCGCTTGAGTCAATTGATCGTGTGACATGTGTAGAGGTTCATAATAAAGATAAATATCCTAGATTTTATGAGTTCGTAACTCGATTATTGAGGCATGATCCATGTAGCATAAATGATCCTAGATCTCTATATATGGAGAATGATAAATTTATGAAACATTTTCCCAAAAAATTTCTTGATAAGACATCGTTTGATGGGGATAACTACCTGATATACAAAAGAAGAACCTTAGAGGTCACTACAATATAATGAAAAAGAATATCGAGTTGGATAATCAAATTGTTGTGACATACAACCCACAATTCTTGATGAGGTTTCAAGATCAAACAACATTGAACATTGAAATAAATCTAATTCAAGCAAATATCTCTTTAAATATGTAAATAAAGATCTAGATAAAGTAACTGTTGCAGTTACCCAATCTAACTTTGGCATTGTTGATATTATGGTGTATTATGAAACAAATAAGTATTCTGATTGTCATTACGTATCTGCATGTGAAGCCTCTTGGATAATCCTCTCTTTTGATATACAACAAAGGTAGTGATCAGTACTGAGATTGAATTTTTATAACCCAAGGCTAAAATTCGTAACCTTTAGACACCAACAAAAACTAAAAGATGTTGTCGAAGAAATTATTGAGAAAGCCTCAATGTTTGAAGCTTGGATGATTTTCAATACAAAATATAATGCGGGATAAAATTTGACGTATGCAAAGAGTTTCGAGAATACTTTATGTACAACCACAAAGTGTGGAAATAGTTCAAAGGCAACAATGACCGTCAATAGGCAGACTACAATACGTGCTTATAGAAACTAGAGAGTTATACTACTTGAGAAGTATTAAATGTCCAACAAGGATGTACAAATTATAAGCGCTTGAGGACAGTTAACAATGTTCTACATAATGCATTCAAGGAAGAATGTGAAGCATTGAGGTTACTAACCGATGATAAAGAATTAATTGAAGGTATGAAAGAGGTTGTTAAGTCAAGATGTGGGAATCTGCTAAAAAAGTTGTTCGTCACATTATTAGTGACAAGTACCATGAGGCACCCACTAATTTTTTTCGGAAAAATGAGAGATGTAATGGGATTTTTTAATAATAACTTCAAAAATGAACCATTCGGAGGGAAAACAGCTATACTCGGAGGTGATTTTATCCAAATTCTTTCAGGTCTACTCATAGCGCAGAGAGAGGAAATTGTGGGTGCTACCACCAATTCTCACAAATGTGATTGTAATGTAAAGTTTATAGGTTAGCTACGAATATGAGATTGCATTTATCTACACGCTCTTGCACTGATAGGGACACATAATCTTTTTCTGTATTGATAAGCAAAGTCAAAGATGGAAAACTTGGATAAGTAATCGATGAAACTGCTGACGTTGAAATCCCGCTTGAATTCTTGATGCTTGACACAAGTTACCCCCTCAAGAGTATAGTGGACTTTACTTATCCAAACCTATTAGAGAACATGAAAAATTATTCTTTTTTTGAGGATAGTGCATTATTAGCACCCACAATCGAATTTGTTAAATGACAAATGAATTTGTCATATCCCTTATTCTAAGAGATAAAAAAGAGTACTTAAGTTCTCATTCTTCATGCCAAACATATTTAGATGTAGTTGTTGAAGACGATTAGATAACAGTTCAATTCTTCTTAATGAAATCAAATGTTAGGGGATTCAAACCATAAAATAGTTTTTAAAAGGGGGTACCGATTATGTTATTGAAGAACATTGACCAAATATATGGATTGTGTAATGGTAAAAGATTAATCATTAAAGAGATGTGAAAGAACATTATCAATGTAATTGATGTTTCGAGAAATCGCGTTGGAGAAAAAGGTTTACATACCCTGAACAAAATTTGGTATCATCTGATAGAATTCTCAATATAACAGTCTTATGTTTTGCTATGACTATAAACAAAAGTCAATGTCAAACATTGTCCTTTGCTATATTGTTTTTAACCAATTCGGGATTTACTCATGGTTAGCTTTATGTTACTGTTTCACGAGTAAAGAAAAAGATATGATTAAAAATATTGGTTCTAGATGAAAATAAAAACGCTTACAACGATACAAAAAATGTTGTGTACACTAAAGTCTTTCAAAAAATTTGGAATTAAAAAAGATTTTTTCGAGTACACTTTCAACTTCTCAAATATTATATTCTACTTTGTCGTTGTTTTCCATTGATTAAAATTTGTGACAGAAATATATTTACTTGATTCTGGAATAAATATTTCATTGAAAAATTTAAAAATCGACAACAGTTTCGTTCGACCCCGTGCATCGCACGGGTCAAAATACTAGTACTAGTATATATATAAAGTTGAGTTTGTTGGTTGTGTTGTTGACATGTGGCATGCGACATGTGCATCCACATGTGCACCCATCAATGAGATGGAGACCTTTCTTTGGTCCATTTTGCTTTTTTTAAAGATCTTTTAATATATTAAATAAATATTATTTTTTGGTATTAAAAAACATTACTTTAATTATATTTTGTATAAAACTTTTTTCATTTTTGAATGATTCTATAAAAAATATATTTTACAATTGTAAAATATACCCCGTATTTTAAATATGCATAATTTTTGAACGATTCTATAAAAATATATTTTACAATTGTGAAATATACCCCGTATTTTAAATATGCATATTTATTGTAATATTTAAAATATATATATGAAAGACTCTTTATTATTAATTTAAAAACATTTAACTTTAATAAAAAGTGCTTTCAGAAACATTAAATTGTGTTTGGTATTTTTATGTTTTAATTCATTTAGTATTTTTTTTGGCATTGTTTTGCTTTTATTTATTATTCATTAAAAAACACTTCGATTTAACAAAAAACATTATTATTTTATTCATTAGACAATAATTTTGTATTAAAATTTTTACGACACACATTTATTAAAAAACTATTTTTATTTTAATTTATATAAAATCCTTTACTTTCTAAAAATAAATAACCATTATTTTTCTTAAATTATTATGTAAATTAATAATTTGAAAACGCTAACGTTAAACGCTGCTCGTAGATAAACTTTTCAAAACGTTAATCGCTAACGCTATTCCCAAACAGGTCCTAAGAGGTTGGTATCTGATTTAATTTGATCCTGCATTAATTATTGGTGTTTAGGTTGGTATCCTAATGATCTGATTCTTTATTATTATTTATTACTTATTTTTATTGAAATCAGATCACATAAGAAACAACTTTAGTAGAACTAAAATAATATCAGATCAAACGTGACCATATCAAATCAAATCAAAACTTATTCCAATCAAATCAAAATCAACCTGATCAGATGAAGAAAACAAGTCCTAACATGTTTGAAAGTGAAAATCCATTCTATCGAAGTGATTGGTGAGGTATGTGCCAATAAAGAAACACGACAATCATTTTTTTATCAATATGAAGGGCACAAGCCTAGACAGACGTCTCTAACTCATTTCTCGAATCCTTCGATACCACAATCATCATCATCATCATCATCATTACGTATTACTATTCTTACTATTGTTATTGTTGTTGTTGTTGTTGTTGTTGTTGTTATTATTATTATGGTCTGGGAAGGGTGGGTGTATGGAGACATTACTCCTACTCAAAAGTAGAGATACTATTTCTAAGAGATCCCTGACCCAAACTGCACAAATAGAAAGATCGGAATAGATACACAAAGCAGAGACTGCAAGTAAATAACAAATAGCACCAAACTTACAAGGCATATAAAGCACATAACATCACCATTACGTCAATGCACCTACCCAGCTACTCTAACCCTAGCTCTCAAGAGGTCCTATTTAAGGTCATTTCTTCACTAAGGGCAAGAAGTCATAAATCATGTTTAACCATTTTAACCATCTCCTTCCAACTTTTCCTAGGTGTCCACCATAACGCATAGCTGCTCTAAACAGTCTAACACTCCATCTCATAACGCATAGCTGCTCTGACTACGGACCAGTAGAACTTACCATTCATCCTGGGCAAAACCTTCTTATCGCACAATAGCCCTGAAGCTGCTCCAATACGATGCGCAACATCCTTGCCTAACTCCTCATCTTCCTAGATGGTCGAGCCAAAATTTCAAAACTTGTCTACCTTGGCACTAGGTGATAATCAATGCTAACTTCCACCTCTTAATTCGTCTCCCGGCCACTAAAATGATATTATATTTATTAAGTCATGGTTTTACTGAGTCTATCACTAATAAATGAATTACAACTTGTAAACTTGGCAAAAAATGACCGCCGTATTTTTTCCCCAAAAATACTAATTTTTAAACAAATTGAAGGTATCGTTAACTGAACACAAAGATGGTCAAACCTAAAAATGACCCACTAAAATGGGTCGAACCCGATCTAGATGACATACTACGATAAGGCTTTTTAAAAATCATGTGTTTTACTATGATATATAATGTGATAAAAATGTTGTTATAATATTATTTCTTTCCATCATTACTCCTTTTTAGTGTTGAAACTTATCTTTCAAATGAATTTTAATGATTATTTATAATGTTGTTGTATATATCTAAAGATTACTAAAATAAAAAAATAAAATACTTTTGTATTATAATAGGAACTCCCTCCATCTAAATATAATTTTTTCATTTCTCATAAATATGTGCATTCGGACTAAAATACCCTCTCTTTCCTTTAATATTTTCAACAACCCACCTATTTCCACTTTTTAAGTTATTTTGGACAAGTCAACAACATAATCAACCTCTCTTAAAAATGAAGAAATGTCAAAATGAGAATATCAAATTTGAACGAATGAGTATATACACATAATCAACCTCTCTTAATACACGCACACACACACAGTTTTGACGTTTTACAGTCAATTTTTTTCAATCTTTGACTTATAGTTAAGTCAAATATATATCATATATTAACTAGACAATAATATTTGGAAAATAATTTTTAAAATAAACCTAATAAAATTATTTTTACATTAGTATTTTTAAAATAAACCTAATAACATTGTTTTAATTAATTTGTAGGCAAAATTTATCAAAAATGACCAAAAAAAAGTCAAGAGTAGACAAATAATCAGGGACGAAGAAAATACTTCATCCATCCCAAAAAGTCCCCCCTTTTCATTTTCATCCATCCAAAAATACTTTTCATCTTTCCATTAAAATATCCTATTAACCCATATCCATTATTAATCTATGTATCACATCATATATATACATTATTAACCTATCTATCAAATTTTATCGTCACTTTGAAAAGTAAGCATTAAACAGGAAAGTATCCTGTTTCAAAAGTGAAGAAGTGTTTTGGAACAGATGTAGTATAACATTTCTAAGGTCAATGTTGATTTTCTAATAAATTTACACCCCTATAAATATTACTCCCTCCGTCCGGGAAAAAACTTCCCATTTGGACTTTTCTTCATTTTTTGAAGGGTTAACTATTGGTGTAGTTTCCCTAAAATTGTTGGGTTTGTGGAGGCTTGGGCTTGACTTGTTAGCCCGGCCCGTTTTTTGTAACCCTAGTTGCGCTCTTCCTATATATATTGCATACTTGTACTTGTAATCGACGCCACAAGTGAAATAAGAAAATCCTCCCGTTGCAGCCGTGGATTAGGGAAACCGAACCACGTTAAATTCTTGTGTGTCGTTTGTGTTCCGTTTCTCTCTCGTTTCTCGTAGATTATTTGTGTGTGTTGTGTGTTTTATCCCCAACAAGTGGTATCAGAGCTAGATTGTTCAACACGAACACAAATTGCAAGTTGTCAAGGGTTTTGCAGATCTGAAGGCGCGGAAGAATCGTGCGCTGAAGTAAAAATAGGCCGCTGCTCCGCTGAAGAGATCTATAGCAGCAGCCGCTGCTGGGAAAAGATCTGGTTGTCCAGCGTGAGTGCCGCCGCCGTCTAGATCTGTTTTCGCCGCTACTCGTGGTGAAGATCGCCGCCGCCGCTCGCTGAGTTCACCGCAGATATCCACTGTCCGGAGAGGGTGAGCAAACCACCGCCGCCGTCGAAGTAGCTACACGCAGAGGCCGCCAGGTTGAGGAGCCGCTGCGAAGCCGCGCCGTTTCAGATTCGCCGCCAAACAGATCCGGCAAGAGGAGCAAGCACTAGGGGTCGCTGCCGCCGTTGAGTTCGCCGCTGGGTCTTGAACCGCAGTGAGGAAGTGCGCTGCTGCCTCCAGTTCGCGCTGCCGTCGAGATCTCAGCCGTCCAGTTTGCTGTCGCCGTCCAAGTCGCAAGCCGCAGTAGATTTGCCTACCTGCAGTTCGGTTGTCGATCCAAAAAGGAGGCGAGGAGCAGCTGTTGGCAGGAAAGGAAGGAAAAAAAGGGTTGGGCCGCCTTTGTCCAGCCCAATTGTTTTTTCCCCCCTTGGGCGTGTGTTTTTTTAATTTGGGCCTGTTTGATTTGGAATTGGTGAGAAGTGGTCTTGTTCCTATTTTTCTGTCGAAAAAAAAAAACCAAGATCTGAAATTAGTTGTACCGGGTATCTCGTCTAGTCGTTTGAGATGGCAGAAGATGGGAAGTTCCGAATTGAGAAGTTCGATGGTACAGATTTCAGTTGGTGGAAGATGCAAATTGAAGATTTGCTGGTTCAGAAAGATTTGGATGTGGTTTTGGGTGACAAGCCAGAAAAAATGTCGGATGCAGATTGGGCAGTTTTGGATCGGAAAGCAATGTCCGTGATCCGTCTCTCGTTGACCAAGAATGTTGCGTTCAACATTCTGAAGGAGAAGACAGCGAAGGGAATTATGGACGCGTTGTCTAACATGTACGAGAAGCCATCTGCAGCGAATAAAGTTTTTCTGATTAGAGAGCTGGTGAACACAAGAATGAGAGAAGGCACTTTAGTTACCGAGCATATCAACAAGTTGAATTCGATCTTAGCCAGACTTGCGTCAGTGGGCATTAAGTTCGATGATGAAGTTCAAGCTTTACTACTGCTATCGTCTTTACCTGATAGTTGGTCCGGAACGGTTACCGGTTCAGTGGGGCCTGATGGATTCACCTTTGATCAGATTCGAGATCTCGTTCTTGGCGAGGATGTCAGAAGAAAGAGTTCAGGGGAGTCATCTGGTGAATTACTTCATGTTGGTAGAGGCAGAAGAAATAGCAGAGGTAGTGGGAGCAAGAACAGACAAAGGAGTCAGTCGAAGACTCGTGACAGCTCAGGTGTAACGTGCTGGAAATGCAAGGAGGTAGGGCATTTTAGGAATCAATGTCCGAATGATAAGAAAGTAAACATTGCTCAAGGCTCTACGAGTGACGAGGAGGCCGCTCTGACTTGCTGTGAGGAAAGCAATGTGTATTCTTGGGTCATGGATTCTGGTGCTTCATTTCATGCTACCCACAGCGGTGAAGCATTGCAGAATCTAGTTGTTGGGGACTTTGGAAAGGTACGACTAGCGGACGACAGAGCTCTTGATGTGACGGGCATGGGTGACATGGTGTTGAAGACCTCAGTCGGTCTATGGACTTTGAAGGATGTCAGAGTGGTTCCAGCCTTGAAGAAAAGTTTGATTTCTGTCAGGCAGTTGGACGAACAGGGACACGAGGTGAAGTTCAGAGATGGGCAGTGGAAGGTCGTGAAGGGAAATCTTGTCATGGCCCGCGGAAGAAAGAGTGGTTCGCTGTATATGGTCGAGTTACCATCTGAGGGAGTGACCGTCCCAGTTCAGAAGAAAAACGAAGTCCGGTTCACAGAGTCTCGTGGGCAGAATAAGGTTGTCTGTGCAAGAGAGAAACTTAGAGCCACTGGTCAGACTCAGGATGAACGAGCGTGGAAAGGTTTAAGGGGGCCAGTCAGAGGTGTTTATGGCAGTGGGAGCTCAAGAGGCGCTTCAGCCAAGTTGCCTAGAAGACAGTGGGTCAGGAGAACCAGTATTCCAGCTGTTGGAACATCTCCAGAAAATTTCTTGCTGAGTATGGAGAGTGTTTGTTCTCAGGATGTTCCAGGATCCGGCAGTCGTCTGCAGTGGGAGCCGGTAGGGACCGAGGACGAGTCAGGGACAGACTTTGCCGTGACTGATGTGTTGGAGCTTGGGAGAGCTTCAACGGGCCTTTCAGTTGTCTGATGATAAGGCCGCTGCAACAGGAGAGCTGAGGAAGATTACTCGATGTATAGGCAATCGTGGTGGATGACAGTTGATGACTATCAAGCCTCCAAGTGGGAGAATGTTGGGTTTGTGGAGGCTTGGGCTTGACTTGTTAGCCCGGCCCGTTTTTTGTAACCCTAGTTGCGCTCTTCCTATATATATTGCATACTTGTACTTGTAATCGACGCCACAAGTGAAATAAGAAAATCCTCCTGTTGCAGCCGTGAATTAGGGAAACCGAACCACGTTAAATTCTTGTGTGTCGTTTGTGTTCCGTTTCTCTCTCGTTTCTCGTAGATTATTTGTGTGTGTTGTGTGTTTTATCCCCAACAAAAATGCCCTCCCTCTCCCTCCCCTCCTGACCAGCCCGACAATCACCGTCCCAACCATCATCGCTAGTACCTCCTTCGCCGCCTGTCACACCAACACTCATTTCTCCTCACCATCGGCGCCAGCCCCACCTCCACCGTGGTGCAGATCTAAAAGAAAATGAAGAAGAAAAAGACGAAGAAATGTAGATCTAGACTCACTGTCACCGTCACCGTCGCTGTCACCGCCACAATCGTCGCCGCCATGCTCAGATCTAGAAGATGGAAGAGATATAAGAAGGGAGAGAAAAAGAAGGAAAAAAAGAGGGGGAGAAAGAAGAGAAGAGGGGGACTGGGGGAGAAAGAAGAGATGAGATGTACGGGGAAGAGTAAGAGACAAAGAGAAAGAAGAAGAAGAAGAGAAGAAAGAGAAGAAGAAAGAAAGAAAAATGATTGAGAAGAGAGAAAAGGGTGGGGGGACGGGACGGGTAGATCTAGGAAGGAAGTTTGAAAGGGTAAATGAAATTGAATGATAAGGGTATTTTTGGAAGGATTGGGATTAAAAATTGAAATGGGAAGATTTTTTCCGGACGGGAAAAAAGGAGAAACGAGAAGATTTTTTCCGGACGGAGGGAGTAGGTGTTATATTATCTTCTTCATCTCAGAAAAAATTACACATTCTTCTAAAAGAATACTATAATGAGCCCATGAGCCACAAGCTCACCCATATTGCCAAGACATTAGCCACCACAAATAAATGAAACCTTTTAAATACATAAAATGGCACTCCAACTTGGTTCCTTCCACAAATACAATTATCATATTGTCATGCCACACACATCTCAAGTCCATACTCATCATTCTCACCTCAAATTCCATTGCTCATTTTACATATAACCTCACTATATATATATATATATATATATATATATATATATATATATATATATATATATATATATATATATATATATATATAGACTAAAATATGCATTCATAACTATTGTTAATACATACATATATTTGCCATTGTTCACCACTTTGATGGCAACTTTTGGCCAGGGAACTTGAAACAAAGTGTTTGCTAATCAATCCAAGAAAATGGTTGAAGCCATCAGCTCTTGAAAGAACATTGCCCGCTTCTGCTTCTCTTCATAATTTTCAACCCGAGCTGGATCAGACCGATGCTGCTTGCTGCTACAACAGGTTAGTGGTAACTCCGTAAATTAACTTTTGTAAGAAAAAAAACAAATCCATTAAAATCCCGTTAAAAAAGGTGTCTGGAACTCTTGATATCTTGGTCAACAAGGCTTTGATACCATGTCAAGAAACCAACTCAAGCTTATTGTCGTAGGGCCAAGATTGGTTTTATAGTCTAACTGTCTAACACACATTACCCCTACTATGAAGTAAAGAGGTTGTTTTCGCAATACATACCCAAATCAGATGGGAAAAAAACTATGCAAATCAGGTTTTAGTACCTCTGTGAACCAGTTGTATTAGCAACGTCACAAGATATGCTCTCTTTTTGCGCGCTAGCGGGCTCAAAAGGAGGCACAATGGGGAGAAATGCAAACAGATGCGAATCGAGGTAAGATGGCTCTTGTATATTGAAATCACCGCTGAACCCATCTCTGGCAGTTAGTTCTTGCAAGTCCTGCCCAGCCATTGTCGTTGTGTCATTGTTCCATAATCCGGGTTTTTGGTGTTTTCTCCTCCTCTGGGAACAGAAAAACAACGCTAATGGTTTCTAAAAACTCTCGCGGATAAAATCCCACGCCTTATACTCAGGCTAAAGAACGACTAATATATAAGAGTTTCCCATATTTACAACAATGTATGGCGAAATACCTTAACAGATTGCACGTGTTGTATTAGGAAATGGCTGAGAGGATCTTTGCCTAGAGAAGCAGCACATATCGGACAGACCTGAATCAAGGTCGAAAGGTGGATCAGCTAAAAGCTTTTAAGTTGATAGTTAGTGTATCATTACTATTATTACCCAAATGCTAACATCAAAGGACAAGTTTAGACAATATAATAAAACTCCAAAGTGCAAAGAGACTCAAGGGCTTGTTTGGTAAGAGTTATTTGGCTGAAATAGGAAAAAAAAGTACCGCGTTATTCAAGCCGAAGCAATGCTCTTCTTGCAAGTGAGTGCAAAGAACTAGAACATCAATATCTATGTAGCAGAACGGACATGTAAAACATGGCGTCGAAACTTCTTCTCCCTCTTCATTGCCCATGTTCAAGGAACTGTCTCCTAATTTCAAACCAAAATAAACATATCAAAAATGTGTGATTTTTTTTAATAACACAGAAATGGATAATCAAATCAACCTCTCCACCCTATTAGGGCTATTATTGGAAACTTGAATCCCAAATATGTAACTTGTACAACAACATCAACAAATCCAATAGAATCCCTCAAAAAATATGGTCTTGGGATGAATGTAAGCAGATTTTACCCCTATTTAGAGGGCAAATATGTTTCTTGTATGAAGAAAATAAATTCCAACTTTATGCATTCTACTATCCCAACATATATAAAATGATGAACAAATAAGAATGAAAGGAAAACATGTAATCCAAATCTGCTTTACTAAAAAAACCCATTAAAGATTGATGGTCAAAATCCAAAACCCTAGGATTCTTTTCCTACAAAATCATGAGACAGATGTGATTTTCTTTCACAAAATCAAGAACACTTGGAACAGTGAGAAGGGTTTGCGAATACTACTATATAATACCAGAATTGCTGACTCTGTTAGCTTGGAAAGATTTTCCTGAGTGTACCCTTCCAGCCCAAAACTCCATATCCAATTTCTATAAACTCAAAACTCTTGGTACCAATTTCCTAAAAAAAATCTTGGCAAAAAGAAAAGTAAAAATCAAATTCTGGGTCAGTTTCTTTACTGATTCCTAGAGAATGGGGGGAAGAACTAGGGCAGCAAATTGACCAGAAGATGCCCAAATCTAAAGAAGCTTTTAAGGTTGAAGTTGAGAAGAATGAGATGAAGAAGAAGAAGAAGAAGAAAAGCAAGTGGCTCTCTCTCTCTCTCTCTCTCTCTCTGTTCCTTTTTTCTTTTCCTCTTTGCTTCCTTGTGAGTCAGCTGTGGGTAGGTGATGGGGATGATGTGTTGTAGTGTTTTGGATTCTTGTGGACATGTAAAAGAGAAAAAAAGTTTCTTTAAAGACTTTGGTACTGTGTGATATTCAGAAAGTAATTCCAAAGAATAGACTACACTACTGTTTCATGCTTGTGAGCTAAGGAAAAAGAAAAATGGCAGCCATTTGATTTGGTTTAGAGTCTTTAGATTTTAGCTAGAGCCATGTTTGGGTATCCTAATTTTAACCTCATTTATTAGACTAATTAATAGAAAAGAAATAATATTATCAAATTGTATCATGAATATGATATTTCAAGGTTTTTTGTTTGGTTTAAAATGTAAAAACATTGGTAAAAAAAACAGGGTCAAACGTGAGGTACCGTGAGATTTTTAGTTTGGTATTTAATATGATGTTTTTAGTGCTTCATCTGTCGTAAAATAAAAATCTTAATTAGACTTCAGAGTTGTTAAGACCAAATTGATAATAGTATTGATTTGTCCATTTTGCAATGAAAGACTACGCAAAAGTGATTGAAAAATGAAAAGACAAAAAAGTAAGAGGAAGGATTAAAAAAATGATTAAAAAATGATTGACGTAGCGATCGTGTGAAACATGCTTTTAAATGAAAATTATTTTGAATTGTACCAAAACATTTTAATTAGATAAAATATAAGTATCTCGAACAAGTATGAAAATCTATCTGACTTTGCTTGTGTAAAACTTTTTTGACAAATTATTCAAAATCTAAATGAAAATTTGGCTTTGCTGTATTAAAAAACAAATATATTTTCATGATAAAAGACTTGAAATTAAGTACTTCGTATTCAGTTGACTTAAAAAATGGAGAAAACTTTTTCGACACACCACCACAAAGATTCGAATCAGATGGTAAATTGGTACAATTTAGACAAAAAGATTAAAGATAAAATTGATAAAAAAAACATTAATCCGATTAAAAACATTTACCAAGTACGGAGTAACTACTACCCATCCTTATATTTTATTTCATTTTTTTAATGGACCATGCTAGAGTGCCATCACACGGGTGCTATCATGGATGCACTCATGCTTCACACAGACAAATACGGACGATAATTATCTGTGCGACACAGACAATTATTGTCTGTGTGAAGCATGAGTGCATTCATGGTAGCACCCATGTGGTGGCACCCTAGCATTTTCCTTTTTTAATTACACAAAGACACATATAGAAAAACAAAAAATTATTTACTTTTCATTATTTGAGCAGAAAATTACTTCGAGGTACCCTCGATTTTTCGTTAATGACATTCAAATCCCCCATTATCTCAAATATACTCTGGGATACCTTTGATTTTTTTGTAAGAACTCTCAAATCTTACATTATTTGAAATATATTACGAAGATTCTTAAAATTAGTGGTAATGTACTCCTTGGATACATTCCGCCTATTTTAAAATCACTTATGTCTGAAGTCAAACTAGAAGTTAATTTATGAACAAAAGAAATACTCCCTCCGTCCAACGATAATGTTCCCGTTGTGCATTATGATATTTGACTGAAGTTATTTTTAAATCACTTTATGTGAAAAATCGTATGAAGATAAAAAATTAAAAATTACATATTTAAAAACTACATAAAAATTGTAAAACTAGAGGTGACATAACGTAACTACATTATTTTATCCAATACGCAACGAAAATACACCAATAAAATGAATAAAATTTGATCATTTGAATTGTGAAAAGAACATTATTATTATTGGGACGAAAATAGTATCTTTTATGCAGTAATAAATTGAAAACTTGGTGCATACTCTAATGTCACTATTACCATTTTTATTTTAATGTGTTCTTTTGAGTTTTGAGTGAGTGACACCATATCCGGTGAAACACTCACTCCAAGCGTCTCCACACACCCCGACAAATCAGACTAGTGATCGCAATAAATTACCGTGAAATTCTAATCTTATTTCTCGAGAGCACGTCTCGTGTCCGAATGCACGACCAGAGCTATCGCATATTTGCATTGGATAAAATTACCACATTGTCCTTACTAAAAATTGATCCCGAGACTTCGGACCTGACACTCTTTATTTATACTCCCTCCGTCCCCAATTTGATTATAAATTGTGGGTTACGGAGTAAAATTTCATACTTTTTGAAATCATTTTGTTTACAAATCGGCATATCGATAAGAAAAAAAAATTACATATTAAAAAACTACGTCAAAAGTTCTACAAAACAAGAGGTGACAAGAATATTTTATTTTATCAAATATCTAATGAAATCGCGTAAACAAACAAAAATTATCGATATGAAAGAAAAAAAATTATAATCTAATTGGGGACGGAGGGTATAAAGAAGTGGGAGAAAAGGACGGCTCAGATATGTCTCTCTAGTGGTGGGACCCGCCCTAGTCTACAAAGGCCAGCGTCACAACTCATCCGTGGAATGGAGGGCCCACATACTTTAGGATGAGACATTTTCCCACACGCATAAAAAGAAAAAAAAAGAATTTAAAAATACCGAGTTGTTTGTTTAAAAATCCATTTTTAAAATACTCACAATTTCACTTTTTGGGTCAAATTGTAACATTATTATGGAAAAAGTATATTTAACAATCATGTAAAATTAGTAAAATTGTTTTATATCAAAATAGTATTTTTAAATATCAATTTTTATAATATTTTATTTTTTAAACTATATGTAACTTGAGGTAAAAAAGTACAATAGTTTGACTTAGTGTGACGAAGGGTGAATTAAGAAAGAGCAATGCTAGGTTCACAAACAGGATGTTCACAAACTTTACAAACTTACTATTTATGGTTTAAATTTTCATTTTAAAATTATTTTAGACTATTTAATTTTTTTATTAAAGTTCACAAATAGGCAATTTGTGAAGTTTGTGATCATTACATTTGTGAACCAAACATTTTCCATTAAAAAAGAAAAGTGCCCTTCGAAGGTCTTTCATTGGGTGAAAAGATGTCTCCTCATATTGTGCCCTTTCATTTTTCCATTGAGGTGACTTTCCCCCTTCATGAAGAAAAATAAGTACTCCCTCCGTTCCTGAGTATTTGTCCACTTTTGACTTTTTTCGATCAAAATTGGTAAATTTTGACCTTAAATTAAATAAAAAGTATATTAAATATTGATACAAAAATTTTTTAATTAGATTTATTATATCAAATATTTTCAAAATATTATTTTATTTAATGAAAATATAATGTATATTTTATTTTATTATAGGTCAAAGGTTGAAAATAGTTGACAAAAAAAAATCAAAACTGGACAAATACTCAGAGACGGAGGTAATATAATATTCTTCTTTTTTCAAAATTTGTTTTACTCTATAACTATATATTCCTTCCGTCCCCAACTAAAAACCATTGTCATTGTTATAGACTTTCGATAATTTTTGTTTGTGTGGTATTTGTATTGAGAATTTAATAAAACAAAATTTTTTGTCACCTTTTATTTTATATATTTTTTTATTTCTATACTAAATTGTAATGAAATTGATTTTAAAAATTATGGGGTTTTGCACGTTATTCGTTGTGTACCATTCAATATGGGATGGAGGTAGTATAATATTCTTCTATTTTCAAAATTTGTTTTACTCTATAACTATATATATTCCTTCTATCCCCAAATAAAAACCATTGTCATTGTTATAGACTTTCAATAATTTTTGTTTGTGTGGTATTTGTATTGAGAATTTAATAAAACAAAATTTTTTGTCACCTTTTATTTTATAAATTTTTTTATTTCTATACTAAATTGTAATGAAATTGATTTTAAAAATTATGGGGTTTTGCACGTTATTCATAAATAAGTTTAACTTCAACCCATTAGTGTAAGGTATTTTGGCAAGTGTTCTAAAATAAATTCTTGCAAGTTTGGCCCAAAATCGACAATATAATTTTTATTATTTATTAAAACCATATAGTAAAGTCACTACTTGTTTTGTATAATTTTAATGTAGTTTATATATACTATATACGGAGCATTATTTTTACATTTGATTCTTATATTTAAATAAAATAAATCAAAACTAATTCCAGTCAAATTGAATTATCAAAATTCTACAGTGTTTCTAATAATAAAAAATTTTGAAAACTTTTATATCGCTAAAAATACAATTTCACCTTTCAACTATCTACATAAATTCTATTTTTTGTCATATTTCAAAATATGAAGTGGTCATTTCTACAATAAACTTTTCATCCCATTTTTCAACTTACTCTTAGAACTTTTATCATTCATCTATGAGAAAATAAAATGATATTAGGCATAGTAAGCACCCTTAGTATTCTCTACCTCTATGTAGTAATGTAGGTAATGTAGCTTTTCATGATTATTCTTATAGAAAAAAATCAATGGTTAAAATTGATTTAGCTAATGAACATCAAAAAGATTAGGATTAAACTAGTCTTTTAGACTGGTCTATGGATTAAAGTAGAGGTTTAAATTGATGTTAGACTAGTGATCCTTTTCTTAATTCTTAATTTAGGGCCTAGAAACCGTTTGTACTTTTAGCAACATAAAAAATCATATATTCCCTCTGTCTCTAATTAATCACCTCTTTTCAAATAATATGTAAAATCTATCTCTTTCCAAATGATTTTATTTGCAAATTGTTATAGAAATCAAAAATATATAATTTAAATATTTATTAAATAAAAAAATTAACAAAACAAGTTATAATATACCTATTTTATTTTATCAAATGAACTAAGAAAATCTATACTCAAATAAAAATTATTTGATGCGAAAATGGTAAAGAGGTCATTTAATTGGGGACGAAAGAAGTACATTACATTGCTAAAAATATTCAAACCTAAAACTAGAAATAATGTAATGCATAAATCTTAAATTAACATATATACACCAAAAACCTTGTGATTCAGGAACATATTGTGGCTCTCTCAAATGGGAGATTATATATTCAAACCTCAAAGTGTGTGGTGACTTTTTGAGGTTCAACAAATAGACGGAAATATAAATAGATACTTTTTGAGCTACTCATTTAATAAAATAATAAATTCACGTCACCTCTTTCCTGAAGTTCTTCATACAATGAATTAAAAATTATTTCCATGCATCTCTCGTATTATTGTTACAGTTATTATTATGATTATTACTCCCTCTCTCCCAATTTCTATTGTCTATTTCGATTTACGATGTTTTACTAAAATTATTTTCAAATCATTGTATATGAAAAATGATTTAGAATTAAAAAATAAGAATAACTAATTAAAATACTATATCAAATGATCTACAAAACTAGTGGTGGCATGACTATATTATTTTATCAAATTAATAATTAAAGTAGAGAAAAAAATAAATGAAGTTTAATCCTGTGAATAGTTAACATAAAGGGTACTATAAACATAGCAATATTGAATTTTAGCACCAAGTTTCTCACAAAGTATAATCCCAACATTAAAAATGACATTTTACATTATTAGAAAGTGTCATCCCAACATTAAATGTGACATTTTGCATTAACCATTTCAAATTTGAGAATTACATCGTTAAATTTTCGAAAAACAAGCTAGGGCTACACCATTTACTGTACACCATGTTTTTCACACATACAACAATTGTTTATAACCGTGCAGACAATTACTGTGTGTGTATGTAAAAATCGCGATGTACAAATAGTGTTCAATTTAACCCCGCATAAATTCCAAAAATTGTAATAGACCCAATAAAAACATACAGGTAGAATTGTTTATCTCTCTATTCTTTTCCATTTTTAAATACATCTCTTTACAATCAAATTAAATTAAAATAATCATACTACAATAACCCTACTTTCTCCACCCATCATTTCTCCCACACTCATTAACGGAGTAATCTTTTACTTTTGAGGGGTAAAATGGGAAAGTCAACACTTTTTTTTTGCCTTAAAATATGTCAAGTCAGAATAAGACTTTAATATGAGTAATATGCAAATTACTCATGCACATCCATGAAAGTGTATGTACCTGCCAAAACTTCTCTGTGCATCTTTTGTTACAACAATCCTTACCTGCTGGTCTGCTGCAATCCTATAAACAAGGTTTTTTTTCTCATTTTCTTACACTATGTTTGGTTTAAGGAATTTGAAAGGGAAAAGAATAGAAAATCACATGGACAATAATTTTTCTTGTTTGGTTAGAATGAAAAAAAAGAAAAGTGGATGGAAAAAAATGAAATGACAAAATGTACTAAGAGGAGGGAAACCCAATTTCCTCCCATTTTGGTGAGAAAAATGAGAGAAACCCGTTTTCTTTTCCTTCTAAATTCCTTAAGATTATGTGTGGCTCATGGAATTTGTATGGAAAAGAAAAGAAAACGATTTTCTCTCATTTTCCTCACCAAATTGAGAAGAATATGGTTTTCCTTCCTCTTAGTACATTTTCTTTTCATCTCTAACCAAACAAGAAAAATTATTTTCCACTTCATTTTCTTTTTTATTCTCCTTTCAAATTCCTTGAACCAAACATAGTGTAAACCAAACATGTTAATGTTAATAGCTAGTAGCTACAAACAAATTCACAGAACAAGGAGGAATGGGAACATATTCAAATGAAAGCACATACCACAACTCAATCAGATGCCTCTAATTGCTGGCGTTTAGCCGTTTCTATCAGTGCATACATAAACTCTTCGGGTTCGCAGACGTGGGGATTCTTCTGTGCTGCATGTGCTAAGAAGGGAAGCTTTCTGAGTGATCTTCCGCTCAACCCCTGCAGAAGTTACTACTAGTGAGCACTGATCATAATAATAACCTTTTTGGCCTCTCTTTTCATGGTAAGCATTTCCAGGTTTTATCAGTCCCGAAATGGCTTACCACTGCGACTGGCCATTAGATTCAGCAAAACGCTTTTCAATACAATAAAACCCCAAAGTTGACTACTTGACGCTATTAGAGACAATTTTGTAGGGACAGTCATTCGTGGTATGATGGTAGCAAACCATTTTTCAAAAAAACCACCATTGTTTTGAGCTGTTGAGTTTAGACATTTTGCTTCAATTCTCACTCCAAATGAGTCACTATACGGGGCAGAGTTGAATGAGCTAATGCCTTAGTCTTTGATTTTTTGGGAAGTACGAGTAACTACTATGTTTCCCTTTTAGTACATTCGGGTTTGCGAAAGGTTATAAATGCCCTTAATTTTCAGGTTAGCTCTCCCACTGTGAAACCCCTAATTAGAACAACTAATACGAGATAGAGGAAGCATTAGATGAACAGAAGGATTAGGGCATTAAACCAACGGCCAAATAGGGTTTCAAGTCAACCCAAAAATTCATATACCTCACATGCTTCTGCAGCGTCAAGCAAAAGTTTGCAGAGCTGGGACTGTGATTGGGACTCCGGAGTCAGTGATTTGCCAATGTGGTCTCTCAAACTAGAAAATGCCGGGAAAAGGAGGCGTTCACCACCCTACACAAAGCTTACAGGAGGGATTTAGTGGGTAAACCAAGAGTGCACTCCACAGTTCCACTGCATTTCTTTCAAAGAGATGCAAGATAAAAGTTACCGGCATGGATGAATGTGACACTATTCCAGCCCTTAGTAGCTCTTGCAAGCAAGACCTCAGTATTTCATAGCGTGCTTGAAGCGTTGGAGGTCCCACATACGCTTTAATATCTGCTCGATCCACAAAAGCTATATCTGAAATTGAAATGACAGTAGAAGTAAGTCTTTATGCCGGGGTAGAAGAAGAGGATTTGAGCTCCTACACTTGTGATTATGAAGCTTCAACTTAATCAAACTATACCAAGGGTAAATGATAAGTTTGCTTTCTTTTATAATATTATATGCAGCTCCACATCCTATAGGGTTTAAATTTTCAATCCATTCTCCATTAGGTCTACCACATATGTGTACTTCGATTACCAGGTAAAGGGAAAATTTCATAAATTATGAAAATCACAAAGTGTATTCATTCATCAAGCATTGCTATTTTACAAAAATAGGTTGCCCGCATGAAAATCATTATATGTTTATAGCCAAACAAGACTAACACATACACATTGCAAAGCATCATCCTTTCAAATAAAAACTGCCCCCCCCCCCGAAAAAAGACATGCTAATGATTTTCCGGCATAGTAACACACAACGCTGTTCACATCTTAGTGCAAGAATTTAATTTGAGGCCTACCTATAGCGGCGGTGATATTGGATGTTGTAAGAATTATGACATTTGGTGATGATTTTAACTTGTCAAGCTGTGTTAACAGTGCATTCACCACCTGAAAATTCAGGAACTCGCTCATGAATAGATTCATGTTACACGATAGAAACATACTTAGGTGACAAGTGATGAGCCAAATGCAATGTAATCAAATTTATATTTGGTGCAAGTTCACATCATATGCATTTGATTAAATTCCATAATATTTCATTACCCATTGCCAAACTACACCTTATTTCTTTAAAATTGAGTTCTTCACTGAGCTACAAGATAAGTATACCCGTATCGAATCTGAAGGTTCAGAACCAGATAATGCAGCTTTTCTGGCAGCAGCAAGGCTTTCAACTTCATCTGAAAAGGAGTGAGTCTAGGAATAAACTACAGCTTAAAGAAATGCATAAGAAACATGAAAACAGCAATAACAGTTTCTTACCGATCAAAACAAATACAAGATTGCTTTCATCCTCGACCATTTCTTGAATTTTAGAAAACATATTAGCAACCTACAAAAAATATTTACACATGATAAGCTAATGTTAAAATGATGAACAATGGCATATACAAGGGTAACAGGACATAGTCAAAAAAATGATTGAACGATCTCTATTCTTCGAACCTCGGCTTTTTAATTAGATACACTTTTGCTCTTTAAAATGATCAAAAATATTTAGTGCTATCTTCTCTGTTCAGTTTTCTTTGAAGCCAGACACAGAGCGGATCATTAATTTATTAGCACTAAGTTACAAACTATCAGTCTGCCACGGTAAAGCTAATGAATATGAGGTTTTAATATGGATTGCTTCATTCGTTGCAAATTATCCATATATTATCATCTCATTTTACAGATACAGTAATGATTGGATAAAATGATATCAAAAGTATCGAACCATCAGGAATCCAGAGCATTACCGGCCACCTAGAATTCTAGAAATAATATGATAAACTTTTATGAATGATAGAAGATGTGCCGGATAAGATACTAAGATAAACTCAACTTGAACATCAATGAACAAATACTGTTCAGAACCAATCAAAACTTTAACTGCCAATAGTCCAAATAATAGTGTCTGTTAATCTAATAAAAATTTGCGGCTTTGCACTATCCAAAATCCTTTCAAACTTAAATGACTTAATATGCTATACTAGAAACCAATGAAGACTGCCAAACTAGCAAATGGCAAACCTAAAGCCTCCGGGCATCAGAAGATGAGAATGGTCCCCACTAGAAATCTAGAGTAATTCAAATTGGGATGTCTCTAACCTTTCATATAGTGGTATCGGGCATTATATAATTCATCCCTCTATTGCAATTGTGTGTAGCGCATTAATAATTATAAAAGCGTATTCTATTCATTAGGGAAAATAATTGTAATAAGAGTTGTTTCGTATTCTCTTGGAAATAGCCTCTCTACTTGTAGTAGTGGTAAGGTTTGCTAACACACTGACACACCCTCACCAGACCTGCTTTTGTGGGATTATACTAGGCTTTTGTTCTTGTTAAAGAGTTGCTTCGTATTGTTTTAGACCATTAAAAAAATAACAAAAAGATCTAGAAGGGCCATTAATACCAAGTTTCTTGCTGACTAATTCAAAAAATACTTTAGCATGAATTCGTCGGTTCAAACTTAAGTCAGTAGCCTGTGATTAATATTTGATATATACTATGCTAAAAATTAGAAATCCATGCAAATTCAAAACCGTTATGTGAATAATGTGATACTTACCAACTTGCCGCTTTCAGAAAACCATTTACTAAACAAGGAGTGTGCATTAACTTCTATCAATTGGCACTGTGGATATCTGTGTTTGAATAGTAGAGATAAGTGTTTTAAATGAGATCATAAATATAAATGAATTATCGAAAATCAACAACAATGCACAAACCTGGAGTTAAATCGAATGGAGAGTTTGTGTGCCAATG
Organism: Cuscuta australis; assembly: GCA_003260385.1. Classification (NCBI taxonomy): domain Eukaryota; kingdom Viridiplantae; phylum Streptophyta; class Magnoliopsida; order Solanales; family Convolvulaceae; genus Cuscuta; species Cuscuta australis. Next base: position 1,917,299 of record NQVE01000114.1, read on the forward strand.
CTTTACACAGAGATGTCTTGCCTGTTCCTGGAGGTCCATGGAGAAGAACAATTCTGCATACCATTTCAAATAAGATTAGTAAAACAATAAGAGTCAGCTTACATGTTGAGGAATGAGGACTGAGCAGCAGAGTGCAAGTTAACTAATGCATGGCTCTTGATCAATTGAATTCTTAACACATATTAAACTTACATCACACAAGTTCTTCATGGAGTAAAAATTTAATGTGTAATCCTTACTCAGTTATAATTGAGAATTATTATTGCAGAATCAAGAAAAGCAAGATAGCATAGGAGCCAAACCATAGAATTATAGAAAGTAAATTGATCTAATTAATACTTTGAATCAACTATAGACTGAATGCTTCACTAGTTCTGTTTAGCCCTTAAGTAATTCAATCCCATCAAAAGCTAAAGATAAACTTTCACAAGATAAGAGTCAGGAAGTATGGGCACTCAAAGATATTTCATACTCCCTTTATCCCAAATTAATAGTCCTCATTTTCTTTTTGGAGTGTCTCAAAAAAATAGTCCTCTTTCCACTTTTAAAAAAGTTTTGGTGGCTCATATTTTTTCTCTCCTCTGCATCACTTTCAACCACACAATTTCACTTTCTTTAAACTTCGTGCCAAACCAAATGTGGACTATTAATTTGGGATGGAGGGAGTATTTAGTACACAAGTTTTGAAATACATATAGTCTGTAATAGCCATTTGGAGCATGAAAGATAGGCATCCGTAACTTTTCCATGGACAAAACCCCCAAGGAAAATATAGCATAGGCAGAAGATATTAAAAATAATTGACTTGTAACTAGAAATAACCACAAGGACAGCACCCTTGAGTCAAAAAAGAGCAAAAAGAAAGCTATACCTGTTCCAAGATACAAGAAAAGGGTCAACACCCTTCTCAGTGAAAAGTAAAGCACTTGCCGCATATCGCAACAACCTCTGCTTGAGACCAGATTCGTAAATTAGGCTGTAGATGCAAAATTATTATGTACACTTCCTCATTTTGTTTATCTCGTAGTGTTCAAAGGTGAAGCAAACCTTTCCCACATTCCTTCAAATTCTTTGGCGGGAAGAATCCATTCATTAAATGTAGAAAGCTGACCATTCCCACTCATTTCTTCACATGGTCCTTCCTCGTTAAGCTGAAGAATGAAAAAAGACCACTTCTATATCATTCTGTGATACTACCATTTTTACCACGCTACTCTTTTATACTATAAATTTCACCATTTTATAAATGCATGGTACATATAATAGCATGAAGTAGATGGCCATGTTAAATCAACAAGTTGTTTAAAATATTTGGTGCACTGATTGAAACACTGAGATTGCAAGAATACACACCTGAAATACATGCACAATTGGTTTAACTTGCCAGAATAAAAGAATACCATCGTCCTCTAGCCACACATCTAGAAAGCCAGCAATTAGGTCAAATGATACAAACATAAATTGGGCAAACAGTATTACACAGTCTCCATTTTTTACAAAGGATCTACTATGCATGCAAATTTAAATACCTGTGTCACACACGCATATTCTCTGCACATTGTCTGCAATGAAGGGATCATCCAGTGGCAGTGGAATAGGACCATCAACATAGCTCATACTCCTCCTTTCCAGCATGCTACATGTTATTTGCAAAAAGAACACATACATAAAATGAAGCAAATAAAACATTATTTGAAAGCAGTCAAAAGCACCTAAAAATACTATCAACCACAAAATACATATTCTGAGGTGCTTGCAAAAAATTGCATACATGTAGAGTATAGTGTCAGTTGTCGTTAACAGTGTGAATTCAAGCGGAACTAGACTAATGGGTAATGACCACAATGGCACTATGCCAAGATAAGCCTTAAGAAAAAATACTCTGTAAAAAGATGACAGTGTTGAAATCCAATGAAATTCCTTCCAGTATGCAAGCAATGTACTAGAGCTCTTAGAACACAACATGAAACGTGAAGGTACCTTTCAACAGCCGACCGGATGTCATCTACGCGAGCAGTACTTGACGGCTTCAAACAAACCTCAACTGTAAAAACAAGTTTCAAATTCTTAAACCAAGAAGCTCAATTTCCTTCAAAAAAAAACAGATACGCATTACGCAAAGCCCAAAACTAAGTCTGCTTTCATGCTTCGAATGTGGGGAATTCCACAATATAGTCTGATAAGCTACATATTCGGCCAATTTAAGCAAAAGGGAGCGAAGTAGAGAGCAGGGAATTCAATGAATCAAAGACACACAAAACAAAAAAGGAGAACCTGAAACGTGGATCTTCTCTTCCTGGATCATGGCAGCGGGGGGCGATTTCGGCCGTGGAGGCGGCTCCGGAAGTACACCATTCTGCTCGGAACACTCTACACTAGGGGCATTCTCCATTGAAACTTCCATGGGAGCACTCATTTCGGAGAATTGAGTGCCTCGGAATCGCAGGGCAACTGTGCAATCGGAATTTGGGGAAGAATCGCTAAAACCCTAGTGCTGCCAGTGAATCCGCTTGGCAAAGTTTTAAGCGCGGGAGACTCATTTTTGTTTCGTTTATTTTTGAAAAAATCACTAAAATCGGGTTGTTACTCTAGATAGTCTATCCATCTAAAAATGTTTTGACTTTGGAGTTGTAAAACCCCCCACCCCGCCCCGACCCGAACACATCTCCCTACCCCTCTCAATTGTACTCCACAAGTTGATTTTGACTGCAATTGACGGGGTAGGGGGTGTGTTTGGGTCGGAGCGGGGGATTTATCGAGGGGGCTAGGGGGGTAGGAACTGTCGATTTTACGAACGAGACACCGGAGCGCCCCCGAGTCATCCCATGACATTGGATTCTAATGTCATGGGAACCTTGGTGTTTTACTATTTATGTTTCACGTTAAACTTTGTTTACATGTAGGGATGTAAACAAATCAAATACTTCTAATTCGATTCGTTGTTTGTATTCGAAAATAATGATTTGAATTTGCAATATTCAAATACAAATTCAAATATCATTTTTTATTCGAATATTAACCAAATAAAAATACAAATATGAGTATATTCGATTCGGGTGATATTCAAAAATTCGAATATATGTATGTACACACAACCATGTTTCAACATCAATATAGTCAAGCAAACTAATATAGTATAAAATGTATTTAAATTATTAAGAATTCAACAATTAACGTAACACCAAAATCTAAAGCATATTATTTTTAATAGTTATATTTTATAAAATATAATTTGTGTGAGGTGAAAATGTATTAATGTTTTTATATATAGTATAAGAAGTATTGTAAGTTAAACTATTCAAAATCTATGTTGGTCTATCATATAAATTATGCATTATGATTCGATTCGTTTTTAGTTCGTCTCATATTCGGATTCGAATTCGAAAAAATTAAGCAAATACAAATTCAAATATCTCGATATTCGCTCCGATTCGATTCGTTTACACCCCTATTTACATGTATATTTTAATTGACAATTTGATAAAATAAAATATTCTTGTGACAACTTGTTTTGCAAAACTTTTGATATAATTTTTTAATATGTGATATATATTTTTATTTTGATTTTGATACCAATTTATAGATAAAATCATTTTTAAAAAAATTGTGCACATTGTTTGAAGAGTCTAAATAAGTTCTCGAAGAGTGAGTACTTCTATTCAAACTCCATCAAGGTAGAAATAAAACAACAGGTCGGTTCCGTTGCCACTGACAATGATGCTGTTGATGATGCCACGAGTTTTTTTGAATATCTATGGTGCTTTATTCGCAAAATTGATGACTTTTACTCAATAAAGCTTCCATCCCAACAACACATATGCCCTTGCCTCTATGCCCTTTCCAAATTTGTGGTGACTAGACAATTACCTAATCTCCACGCATTTTGAAGGGGCAATGGGGGCTACGTTGGGGGAAGTGGTGTAACTATGGTGAGAGGTTTACGGGGATTATTGATAAGAATTATTAATTTTGTAATCAAAATATCATATGTGCTCTAAAAAGCCAGTGGCACCGTTGTTGAGTGACAACAAAACCGTGCCGATACAACAAATTACTTTCATATACCATAATTTTTATTGATTCAATTTTTCCATATAAATACATGTGATATGTGCCCGAGATAATTATCTCATATTTATATGCTATGGGTGTGTATGATTAAGAAAATTAATTTTAAGGAAAATTATTTTCTCTCCACATTTTCCATTGTTGAGGTTAAGATTGATTCCCACCCATTGTCCAAACTAGAAAATTTTCAGAACGTTGGCTTGGTAATCCAAGCAAATAGGGAGTTGGACAGAGATATTACGCATCGTGTTGGAGTAACTTGGGCAAAGTGAAGGTTGGCTTATGTGATTCTGTCCGATAAGAAGATTTTGGTTAGGATGGAAGGTAAATTCAAATATGTTTTATGGTGTGGAGTGCTAGACTGTTCAGAAAACACACGTTCGTCAATTGCATATGACGGAGATGTAGATGTTGTGGCAGATGAGTGGGAAGACGATGATGGATAGGATTCTTAACGATGTTATTCGAGGACAAATAGGCGTGGTTTTTCTGGAGAATAAGCTACGAAAATCTTGGATGAGGTGGTTTGGGCAAGTGAGGCAAAGGATTGTCGATGCCATGTTCGGAGATACGAGAGACTTACATTGGGGTGAGAGCTCGTTGCGAAAGGGTAGACCCAGGAAGAATTGGAAGGATGTGGTTAGTCGTGATCAAAGGCTTCTTGCCATTATTGAAGATATGACCTTAGATAGAAATATCAGGAGAGCTAGGATTAAGATAGTTAGGAAGGTGATCCAGAGTTATGTTATAAATTTAGTGTAATCGGAAAAACTATTTGACCAATGGTATCATAATAATCATCAAAGAAGTTTGGTGGTGCAGAGCGCACGCTTCGTTGAGTTTCTTGTGATAAAAGTCTTGTTTTAGAGGAGGTTTCAAGGGGCAGCACCCCCTTGGCAGGGGTCCGGGGGTAGCGCCCCCGAGCAGGGTTCAAGAGGCGACAATCCTTGCAAGATCCAAGGGGCAGAGCCCCTGGATGGGGTCAGGTCAGCTCGATTTTTTTATTTTGGAGAAAGTGTTGTGTTTAAAACTTCGTTCGAATTTTGGTTTTTGAATTTTCCTTAAGGACGTTTTTATCAGGAATTGCGTGTGTTTTTCTGATGTTTCGCGCGAGTAGATGCAAATTTAGAAAAAGATGTGGGCACATTGATAGAATTTAGGATGAGATAATGATAACTGAATTGAGTAATAAGACACTTGGGATGAACCACATTAAAAGATTGAATCCAATCGATTAGTTTGTTTAACTCAAGAGCTTATATACCGATTATTTTACTCTTGAACTTCCGATGTGGGATGCACTTTAACACTCTCCCTCAAGTGGACAATCGGATCATTTTGAATCTAACTAGTTGACAACTTGCAAATGAACTCCCATTCGCTTGATTTTTTTTTTGAGCGCCAACACCTTAAAGGACCACAAGTCGCTGGGTATGGACTTCCAGACGAGCAATCGTGTTAAACGGGCCACAGGCCATTGGGTACATACTCCATACGGACAACTGGGCTACAGATTAACGGGCCGCTAGGAAATGAATGTCTAGACGGACACCTTGACAAACGAGGTGGACCAAAACTTGCTTTGATACCATAATAGAATTTAGGAATGGATGGAGAGAACTAGATTGGGTAATAAGACACTTGGGCTGAACCATATTAAAAGATTGAATCCAATCGATTAGTTAGTTCAACTCAAGAGCTTATATACCAATTATTTTACTCTTGAACTTCCAATGTGGGATGCACTTTAACATGCATCTCTTCATCTTTCTGCGACTTTATAAAATACAGCGCATCCTTGGTTGTAAAAGTACAGTTCGAGATTCATAAAAATGCATACCTATTCTTGTCAAATTTGAGTTTTATATGGTTGATTTTTGGAACACCCAAAAATAATTAATCTGAAAGTGCTACATGACTCTCAAATTAAATTGATCCACATTATCTTTCTTTTCCCCGACAACTTAGTGGTAGTTTCTCCAACTGTTGTGTCCTTTGTTTGTTTTGTATGCATTGCGCTTATTGCATGCTCTGTGTTTGTTTTGTTTAACTAGTTTGTTCTTAGTTTCTGTGTGCTTTTTGCTATCTTAGTTATATATCTCGTATGTGATCTTATTTTTTATATGTTGCTTGAGTCGATGGTCTCTTGGTAATAGCCTCACTACTTTTGAGCATGGCAAAGTCTATATACACATCCTCATAGACGCTACTGTCGTGGAATCTAACAAGTTTTTATTATTGTTGTTGTATTTTCCATTGTTTGGTAAGAACAAAATCTTTTTTTAAAAAGGCAGGGGGTGTGTTAGGTGGGGTGGGGTGGACAGGCAGTGTGGGTGTGGACAAAGGTTGTAGGGTAGGAGGGGGCGAGGGATAGGGGTGGCACAGTGAGGGTTGATGGGGTGGCAGGGTAAGAGACGACAGGAGCAGAGGTGGCAGGTGGTAGGGGTTGGGTTGGGCAGGGGAGGGCATGGGGGTGCCACAGATGGGTGTGGTAAATGGGCGCGAGAAAGTGGAGCGAGTCGGAATTTTTATGAAAACAAACATATATTATTTTTCTTTGGAAGAAAATAATTTCTTACCACTCTGTTACCAAACAGAAAAAAAATAGAATAAAAATTTTTTTATAAAAATATTACTCGCTCATGCAGACGGGCTCTATATTTTTATAATAGACTTTACTTTTTTATTTGTTATAACATAAATTTTACGGAGTACTTTTCTCTTGTTTTTTTAAAATATGTGGATAAAATTTACTTAGAGGAGAAATTTTTATTGTTAGAAATTTATATTTGTTTTCTTAAAAAAATTAAAAACATTTTGAGAGAAAAAACTCAATATTGATTTATTGACGTTAAAACAAACCAGGAGAGACGGAATCTCATTACATCACACATGAGCTTGAGCGTAAGCATTCATCGCTAATAAATGATTCATATTGTTTGAAGAACACAAACCAAAACAAACCGGGCAAGAAACAAAAAACAAACAATCATTATTAATGATGCCGACATAAGACCGAGGATTAACAGAAGAAGACAACAAATTATAATAAATGGTTGAGCAATCTGAGAAAGGTCGCACAGAAGTCACGCCCTAAGACACGTGTCTTCAGCTTTCTGAAGCCTCTTTACAAGCTAATATTTCGGCTATCAGGGCAGAGGAGATATTCAAAAGGGGAATATTCACTGTCGCCACAATCTCGCCAACAGAATAGAGAATGGTAATTTTGAATACATCCTTTCCCGACATCACGTCATAAAAATATAAAATTACTTTGTATGGAAAAAATGTATGTCCCTTATTTCAGAATGAACGGAGTAACTCATACATATAGTGATTAGCTTATTTGATTAATTAATAAATTATTAGTTGCCATGTCAGTTAAGATTTGTAATTATTTATTATTTATTAGTTATTGTAATCTATATTTTATTAAGTGAGGGAAATTAATTATAAGTGTCTTCGAGAATTTCTTTTCACTTCTTTACCTTAATGCAGTTGTTGAACTAACAAGCTTAAGTCTATAAGTTAACTAGGGTCAGGGTTTCATCATCTCTTCTAAATAGAGTTATAACCCTTTTAGATAAGTGAAATTTGCATTCAATGATAATAAAACACATATTCTTTCCCAATGTAGTACTTAAATTTTTTTATTCTCTATATAGTACTTGAATAATGTCTAGTGGCGGGAACAATGTCTAGTGATGGTGGACATTTAGTTTGAACAATGTTTAGTGGTGCTTGACATTTACTTGAACAATGACTAGTTGACATTGAATAGTAATACTACATTGACACTAATAGGAAAAGTCACTATATTTTAGTACTACTTAGATAAATTCACATTTAGATAATCATTAATGAATAATATTCAAACATTAAGATGCCCTTTCTCTGCATATTCATCTTCGAAACCTAAAGATGCCCGAAGCTCTTCCATATCACGTAATTCGTATCAAACTATCAATTGGTGCTTCCATTGATTTTAACACCAAAATAACCAAAAAAAATTGTAAAACAAAAGGCTGGCCACCGTCGATTTTGCCGCTTCTACCATCCACTGTCCCCATCACATCACCCACCTCCCACTCTGCCACAACCCATACAAAAAAAGTAAATGGCCATAGTCGCTAGTTTGATTGGAGTTATAATGTGTGTTTGACCTAGTCGCCGAATTAATGTTTAATTGGGTGGCCGTCTAATTTGCAGAGAGCCATCCAGAACATGCGGCGATTGGAAGGATGAATACTTTTACTCTATAACTTGATCAAATCCAATAAGATTTTTCATTTCGGATGAAGGTCTGATTCAAGTGGTTATAGACTCTAATTATGAGTACTTGTACAATGATCAAATTTATTGATTTATTGGAAAATCTTCTATATCGTAAAGTTGAACATGACAAAAAGGTGTGTGTATTTTACGATCATGTGGATGAAATTATGAAAAAACTCAAGCTGTTCTATCATATTGCAAGTGAACCAAATTTTTGATTTTGACCTAAGCAGGTTCAACATAGAAGTCTCCTACTCAATACAGGATTTAGTTTGTGGCCCCTAATTGTGTGGAGTCAAATTCCATTGAATTACAAGCTTTCAGAATAAACATGGTGGACACCAATTCGATTGAAAAGGAATTTGAGGAGAACAATGTTGTTGACCATGTAAGTATTCTTGAAATTGAAGATAAAGATGCCACAGTTGAAGATGTTTTTCATGCCTATATGCAGATCCTACATCACACGAACTTATGTATCGATACGATGATAAATGCATTGGTTGGAGTGGACAATGTAGAGTATGAAGTTTTAGGAAGTGCAGACCAGGTAGCGGATAAAGATTGTAACCACTGTCCCCTCAATACATGATTTAGGTCATGTTTTCCAATTGTGTGGCATAAAATTCCATTTGAATTTCAAGCTTCTAGAACAAGCATGGTGAACACAATGCAAAACCTCATCGAGGCTTCACTTTATCCACCAAATTTTGGCCCTACTTTTATTGTGCACGATACCAATTTGATTGACAAGGTATTTGAGGAGAGAGATGTTGTTGACCCTGTAAGTATTCTCCAAGCGGAAGATGAATATGCCATTACTGAAGATGTCGTTCATGCCTAAATTTTAGATCTTGCATCACATGGATTTTATGTGTCGCTAAATGCCTTGGTTCGAGTGAACAATCAGAGTCTGAAGTTTTAGGAAGAGCAGACTAGGTAGTGAATGAAGATTGTAACCACGTTGATCTTCAATTTTATTGGACACCGTCAAGTTGTTTGATATTCTTGATATTGTACAAGTTTAGTATTCTCGTATGGTTAGCAAGTGGACATGTCATTTGGTTCAACTTTTCTCTAATGACCACATCAAGCATGAGTGTGAGTCACCATCTTGAGAATAATGTAGTTTTCTAAGAGGTGAGAGTGATACATCGTGATTAGGTCATTTAATTATTTAATTATTAATTAATATGTTAATTAATATTTATTATTTATTATTTATTCTTATCTATATTTTATTGAGTGAGTGAAATTATAATCTCCTATGAGGATTTCTTTTCGATTTTTACATTGATGCATTTGTTCAACTGATGTGATCAGGTTTAAATGTTGTTCAGGGTTAAGGTTTCCTCATCTCTCATATAAATATAGTTTTACCCTTTTAGAATATGCATTAATCAAGAATATTCAAACCCTAATCTTCTTCTCACTTTTTATGCGAGTCTGAAAATGCTTGAAGTTTCCATCTTTATGTTCTTTTTTCTTAAGAGCCTGAAAGCGCTCGATATTCTTCTCTATCCGATACATCATTCGCATCAGTGCTAATTTTAAAAGAAAAGTACAAAAATTTTGAGTTTTGAATGAATGGATCATTTCCTTTTCTCTCTAAGGGCCTATGTGGTGAGTGGAGGAGATATGAGTTTTCCTATCTTCTAGTATCAATTTTTTTTCAGTGTCTGGTGAGACATAAAAAGAATTCGAGTTTGATATCTTCATATATCACAAATTTTCCAAATAAAAGATTTTGATATCTCCGAATTTGGGAGATATCAATGTGGGAATTTTATTAATCTCTCAACCGCCGACCATCTCCTGCCATTGACTACGACTCCTACCGCCAACCACCCATGTTACTAGTGATCCCTGCTAATCACTAATTAAATTAGATTATAATTTTAAATCTCACCTACTTTATTTCAGATTTAATATCAAAACTCATTTCATCTCTCCCAAATTTAAAAATTCATATTAAATCATATTTCCAAAACTCACTGAAGTTCCCCTATAAGAGAATAATTAGAGGAAATACCATTGGACGAGAAACACAACTACACAAGTCCAAGATTGAAGGCCATGGCTTAGTGAGTGATGTGCTGTTTTTAAGTGTCAAGAGTGAGATAATGGTATGGCAATTGGCAACCATTAGTCCATTAGTAGTGTTGGCTTATGGGTAGTCTCATAAATTAGTTGTCTATTACTTTAATTCGTTTTAAAATAAAAATCTCATTTTAATTTACTCCAATATATTTGAATAAATTTATTTTTAATATTTTCTATACTTAAAATTGATGTAGAATTTAAAAATATAACAAAAAAATTTGTTGGAAAATAAGTGGTGACTTAGTTGCTTTATTTTATTTAAGGATGAATAAAAACGTTTTAAGAAAAAAATTATACTCCACGTACTCCATAATTTGGTCAAATAGAAACTCATGAAAAAAGATCTATTATTGATATGCATACACGATTGCCCAAGTTTGATGGAAAAAGAAAAAGTTATAAACATCAGAAATTAATTACTAAAAGTAGTTGATTTTGACCACTTTTTTCTGTTTTTTATATTTATTTTAAGTAATAAAAAATTCACAACTTCACCCATTATATTCTACTCTTTGGTCCTACCCATTTTCAAATTAGAAAACACATACTCCTTTATCCAAATAAAAAATTTCTATTACTATAATATATATTAACTTTGGTTTGCTTGTGTTTTTCATATGTCATTTGATAAAATAAAACATTTTTATCATCGCTTATTTTATACTGTAAAACTTTTGATTTTATTTTTAAATATGAAAATTATACTTAATATTTTTAATGTTTATAATAATTTATAAATAAAATCATACGGAGTATTAAAATAAATTTGACATATAGCCTCTAAGACATGACCTTATATGAGGGGTGGACACGGTACCGGTACGGTACCGTGACCGGAAATGGTACCGCCGGTTCCGGTACCGTTACCGTCGGCCGGGATGGTCCACCGGTTCCGGGAACCTGTACCGGTACCGCCCACTCCGGTACCGGTTCCGGTGCCCATTTTTCGGTACCGGCACCGGCGATACCGGTTCCGGTACCGCAATTAATTTTTTTTATTTTTATTTTTTTATTTCATTCTTTCCTTTATCAATTTCATTTTTAGAGTTTTTTATTTCATCCTTTCTTTTAACAATTACACATTTACAATTTTACACTTTAAAAATTTAATAAAAAAGGAAATTATGGGTGGCTGAAACGGTACCGGAACCGGAACCGGTACCGGCCGATCCGGTACCGGTACCGGTACCAAGGGGTGGCGGTACCGGAACCGGCGGTTCCGGAACCGGAACCGTCCCGGAACCGTACCGTGTCCACCCGTACCTTATATTAAGGAAAAACATATTGTCCAAAAAGTTATGTGCTTCACACCAACTACTAAAAACTAAAGTGATAAGTTTATACCAAAAATTGATTGTTGGTACACCGGAGTGAAGTGATTGTTTTAAGAAGGGACATGCTACACTTACACCAAAAATTGTACCACATTTGTACACCGGAGTTATACACAAACATTTTGATAGTTTATACCGACACAAGTGTTGGTGTGTTAACAAAAATTTACATGGACACAAAGTGTTGGTGCGTAAACAAAAATTAGTTTTACACCAACACAAAATATTGGTGCAAACCTGCGGTGTACAAAATGAGGTACAAAAGTTTGGAGTACAAATAGCTTTATCTTTTTAAGAAACAACCTAAGATGCATCAAATTTGACACCATGAATTATATCTTTATACTCCATGTGTCTCATATTTTTCTTCTCGTTGTGCAAAACGAAGATGAAGAAAAACTCTAAATTTTTTTAATTTATTTTATTTAAATACTGGTATACAAATAAAATTTACATATTTAAAAACTATATAAAAAATCAATAAAACAATTTGTAACAAGAATATTTTATATTATCATATAGGCTATGAAAAAAATAATAAAAAAATTCCGTAAAGTTAAAATAGTTCTCTGAGAAGAAAAAATATAGAACGGAGGGAGTACAAATTTGTTCCAACAAAGTTTTTTTTTCATCATTCACTAAACAAGGTTGTAACTTGTAACACACAATTTACAATAGCTACACACCATGCAAAAGTACACATTACATACACAAATTAATACTCCATATAAAAAGGCAATAAAAACCCAAAAAGCTTATCAAAAGCTCAAAAGGCTAAACACATTTTGGAGTACAAATTGTTCTTACATCTACTACCACTTCACCCTTAATTTGGGGCGCGTTTGGCTTCAAACATTAGAGTTTAATTTTGAAGTTTTGGAAGGAAAAAAAAAATTTGTGCAATTTTTAAAAAAATTATCCAAAACTCAAATTGGACTCAAATTGGTTAATAGTACGATTTCCCATTCCAAACCGAAGCCGTTAGGCCGAGCGCGGCGGCGGCGGTGGTAGCGCAGATGAAGGCAAGAGCGCCGCCGCCTCTTTCTCGGAAAGCGACCTTGGCCAAGTACAGCGCGACGTCGGAAGTGATCCTGGCGCCGTCCTCGGCGAGGACGCGCCGGCGTTTCCCGACGAACGCCAGCATCACGATGACGGTGATCCAGGCCACGACGGTGGTGCGGAGGACGAGAACGAGCAGGAGCGCGGCGCCGCAGGCGAGGAGGAGAACCGCGGCGGCGCCCGATTTGCCGGAGACGACGGAGGTGAGGACGATCGAGAAGGAGATGAAGAGCAGGAGGAATGCGGAGTCGGAGAATTTGAGATCCGCCATTGGAATCCTCTGTCAAGAGGGGTTTTTGGGGGCGAGTTATTGTTAAGGAGCTGTTTGGGGGTAAAGGAATATAAATATGATACTCCCATAAGTGGAAGGAGACTAAAGAGAAAGCCAGCCATGTGGGCTGCACATGGCAAGAGAAAGGGCAAGGAGTTGGCAATTTGGAGGATTTAAAAGGATTGCACACCAATCTTGCCTTCCTAACGTCTTTCTATCGTGTATCTAAGATTCATTCGATAAAATTTTTTAAGATCAATGTGGGTATCGATTCCAGTTTCATAATTGTATGGAGGACGTAAATAAAAAAAAATTGTGTGTTAGCAGTCGCAAAAGTATGCAAGAGTTGCTTGTTTGGTAGCCAACAACAATCGAACCCGTGCACCATGCAATTTCATCCGGTTCTATAAGTTTGACGGATGACGTAAATAGCAAAATGTGGTTTAATGGTCACAAATTTTCAAAAAATAATCTTAAGAGTTACTTGTTTACTGGTGCTTACAACAAGATCAACTTTATAATATCGCCAACTAAAGTCGAACTCTGCACCATGTGGTTGCATCAGACAATAAATACAATTTGTTTTGGATACCAACGACCAACCTATGAGTCTATGACAACGTCTTATGTCATTATATCGTTTATTATCAATTTTGGCAAATTCTTGCATGGACCTAAGGTCCAAGGTGCATATGATAATAGATCTTTTTATACGCTAGATGAGTACTTTTTAAGTGTTAAGCCAAACATTTTAAAAAAAATTAAAAACAAATATGTGAGAAAGGTCCATTTGAACTTTAGGTATATCATAGAACCACTCTACCATTTCACGTGAAAAGGACATTAAAAAGAGAATTGTACACCGATATTGAGAGTCTAACTCCATCTAATTCCAATGTTGGGTGAACTGTAGGGTGTATCATGAAAATTACCTCAATGGTCTCGAAAAAATAGTAACTCCCTGACGTCTATTTTAAGGTGTTTTTCTTATTTTGACTTTTACATTCAATTATGATTAACTTTTGATCTATAATTAAATAAAAAATATTAATTAGATAAAACAATATTTGAAAATACTTTACAAGATAAATCTAATAAGGTAGTGCTTGCGAGCTGCCATTTCATTTCTATTCTAAAGTTTGATTTCGTGAATTTCAAATGATAATGAGAAACACATCTATTTGGAGTCAAGCTTTGTGACGTGTTACAAAAACTTTACCCAAATTAAAATCTTAATTTTTTAAATGTACAAATATGAAATATAAGCCAAATCTAAATTTGAAATCTAAATTTCTGTTCTCCTAACAAAATCCACGTCACATAGCAACGACAAAACAATGCATGCGGCCGGGGGTCTTATGCTATATAGTCCATTGCCATTTCACGTGAAAATGCGTCCAAAACATTTATGGGTCACATTTTTTTAAATCAATTCATTCACTCACTCGGTCTCGTATTAATGTTTCACAATATTTTTATAACTTTAATTATCTAAATGTAAGATTATGATCCATTCTTTTAATATTAAATACTCTCCGTCAGGGGCGGATCTACATGTATGAATATGGGAGCAGTCGCCTCCTGTCAATTCTTTTTGCCCTGTAATATACAGTATTAAAATTATTATTTTTGAGAATTAAAAGAACGACCCCGGTAAAAAATTAGTTTGCCCCCACAGTCCATTGACAAGAAAATCTTAGTTTAAAAGTAAAAAATAATCACTTAAAAACATACTCCGTACTTAAAAAATATTTTTTTTATTTGAAGACTTGTTTGAAATTAAATTTATTTATTTTTTATCATTATCAAACACTTTTAAAAAAATTGGGAGTGCCACTCTTGAACCCCACCATACTTTTTAGTGTGTACTTGACCCGAGTCATATTTTTTTCCTAGATCCGCCTCTGCTCTCCGTTCCTGAGTATTTGTCTATTTTTGATTTTTTTGTCAAAATTAGTAAACTTTGACATCAAACCAAATAAAAATGATATTAAATATTGATACAAAATTAGGTAAATTTGATTTAGAATATCAAATATTTTCACAATATTAATTTATCCAATTAATATACAATATATATTTTATTTAATTATAGATCAACGGTTAAAAACAGTTTACCAGAAAAGTCATAACTGAACAAATTCTCAGACGAAGATAGTATTTTTTGTCTCTTACATACATTATTTTTTCTATTTTCTCTCTACATTTTAAGCATAAAATTTTATTTTTCTTTAAATTTTGTGCCTGATTAGTTATAGAACAACATAAATAGGAAAGGGAGGAAATAAGAAAAGAGAATTAAATTGGCCACGCCTTCAAAGGCCCACACCATTCTTTCCGTTGAAGCATGCGTATGTCATTCCATGTAAGCCCACTTATGTGCTCTAGCTACTTATCCACTTCAATCATTTAAAAATTGTTGTCTTCCTGATTTGTTTTTGCTCGAAACTTGCACGCCACTCTTAGTTGATTTGTTTTTGCTCGAAACTTGCACGTAATATTTTTTTTAGGACGCTCTTCATTTGACAACAACCCATATGTCCCATAATTCATTATATGACAATAATCATAGTAAATTTTTATATTGGGTGATGATCAAGTATGAATTTGTGATTTAATCATCAAAAAGTTCAAGTGCATGGTAATATAGGTCCAAAAAATATTTTATATTCTACATCCTTACAAGTAGAATAACATTTATGGTAATAATAAAATAAAGAAAGCGAAATAATAATAATAATAATAATAATAATAATAATAATAATAATAATAATAATAATAATAATAATAATAATAATAATAATAATTTCATGTTTCCTATTAATAAACTTTCTTCTTATGATTAGATTTTTCATCTTTTTCTCATTACTTATCAAATCTATCTTTGTATTGTACTTTACCTGTAACGCGGATTGTACAACTATTTACGCCTTGTCGTTTCTCTCCATCTACACATGATTTCACGATAAATATACCATAATTGTTTGTATTCATCACATCTCTCCATTCAAAATGTACACGTGTTCACTTTTTGTCGTAAAGTGTATTGTTATCATCGAATACTTGGTAACCCTTTTTATCTACTCATCTGACATGTTCATTGCATGCCGACATTACTGCTATCCAACCTATTCTACCAACCAAAACGAATTCATGTTTACCTTTTTATCGTATACTAGATTATTTAACACATTATATTACTCCTCTTTCGAGACATTATATTTTTATAATCAATTTACATTGTGATGTTCTTTATAAGCTTTCTTCTTTTGATTAGGTTTTTCATAAGACAAGTTCTATGGTAGACCTAAGGTTCACCATGGACCTACATATAAGCAAAATATGCATTTATTTACTACTTAAATAAGTATTTCATTCTTTTTTAAATAAAAAATATAAAAAAAGATTTTTTTATGTGAGATGATCCACAAAATTGATATGCACCTAAGATGCACAAAAGAGACACTGTTTTTTGTAAATATCTATCAAGTGTTCTTTTGTATTGTACTTTACCTGCAATGCGGGGCAATGCGGGTTATGCGACTGCTTGCATATTGTCGTTTCTCTGTACCCACACATGATTTCATGATGAATATGCCATAATTGCCTATATTCCTTGCATCCCTCTATCTAAAATGCACTCATGTTCACTTTTTATCGTAATTCCAAATTGTGCACATGTTTACTCTTTTGTTGTTAAGTGTATTTTTCCATCGAATGCCTACTAACCCTTTTTATCTTCTCCTCTGACGTGTTCCTTGCATGTCAAAATTACCGTTATCCAACCTGTTCCACCAACCAAAACAAATGCATGTTTATCTTTTTATCGTAAACTAGATTATTCAACACATTATATTACACATCTTTCGAGACATTATATTTTTATTATCAAGTTACCCTTTGATATTCTTCATAAGCTTTCTTCTTTTGATTAGGTTTTTCAGAAACATCTATCAAGGCTTTCTTTGTATCGTACTTTACCTGTAATGCAAGTTCGTTGTGCGGTTATTTGTTGTCTTGTCGTTTCTCTGTATCCACATGTGATTTCATGACGAATATGCCATGATTGTTTATATTCATTGCATCCCTTCTTCCAAAATGTACACATGTTCACTTTTTTATCGCAATTCCAAATTGTGCGCGTGTTTACTCTTTCGTCGTTAGGTGTATTTTTTCCATCGAATGCCTAGTAACCGTTTTTTATCTTCTCCTATGACGTATTCTTTGGAAACACCTTTAGCTTACTTAAGTTTTCTCTGTTATATATATGTGTGTGTGTGTGTGTGTAATATGGTCAATAAATGTTTATTTGTGAATTTAAAAGCTCTAAATTGACTAAGTATTACTCCCTCCGTCCTAAAACTTTCTTCCCGGAGCACTATTCCAACTTCACGGGAATTTATATTTATTTGTGTTTTTTCATGGCCTATATGATAAAATAAAATATTCTTGTCACCACTTGTTTTGTTGAACTTTTAATATAGTTTTTAAATATGTATGTTTTATTTTTATTTCTATACCAATATTTAAATAAAATAGATTGAAAAAACTTGAGATTTTTCTTCGTTTTGCGCAATGGGAAGAAAGTTTTAGGACGGGGGGAGTACTAACTTAGGACCTATTTAGTAAATTTTGAAGGTATGATGAGTTCTGAAGTTTTAAATAAATGATATAAATTCTAAATTTAAAAATAGAGTTATTTAAAGTGATTTGAAATCATGATTTAATAAGTTTTTCTCTATATTGGTGCTTATTAAATTATTTCTGATAAGCAATTTTGTGCTTATAATTTACTTATAAGTCAAATAGTTTTTGTGAGAGTAAAATGATTTAAATGATAGATTAGTCATTTGAAAATATTCATAAATGGTGAGGAACATTTTTGGAAATAGTACGATCTAAAGGAAGAAAACAAAAAACTAGCTTAAACATAAATAGGAAAAAACCTACTTATTTTTTTTATTTATATATAATTTATAAAGTCAGCTCATAAGTGCAGAGAAAATGTCGCTAGCTAGTAAATAAAAATAATTTTTAAACAGTTTTGACCAATTCATAAACACGAAGAGTGGGGGCGGTTGAGGAGTTATCAAAAATTCAAAACCTCCCGTTTCAAAGATGTGTGATATTTCGTGATATCAAATCTGAAATCTACACAATGTTCGTGGAATATCAAAAAAGAGTTAAGATGCCCGAAAATTTCAAGTCTTTATCTTTTGGTCACCAAACACTCAAGGAATAGTTGTCCAATTTTTTTTTGTGCAAATTTTAAATTCAACAAGTTTGTATGTCCATTTAATTTTAAATTAATTTTATGTTATGATAATTAATTACGCTCCACATTAATATGCGTCCATGTTGCGTGGTCCATAATGCCTCCCACCATATGATAACCTGCAAATGCCATAAACCGAAAAAAAAACAGAAAATTTGTAACCATCTCTTATTATAAAAAAAAACTATAAATAAATAAATAAATATGAATAAATAAATAAATACATAAATAATGTATGTATGTCATCTCAAAAAAGATAAGGATCTTACGTGGGGGTGGGCTCACCTAATAAACTCAAAGCAAGCCCAGCAGGCCGGGTTTATGCGTTACGCCGCCAAACGCGACGGGAATTACGGACGGCGATTAAACGGAACCCTAACGGCGAGTTCCACAGATTCATCATCAAACACGGCGAAAGCACGATTCGAATTTATAGAATG
Source organism: Cuscuta australis (assembly GCA_003260385.1). Taxonomy (NCBI): domain Eukaryota; kingdom Viridiplantae; phylum Streptophyta; class Magnoliopsida; order Solanales; family Convolvulaceae; genus Cuscuta; species Cuscuta australis. Next base: position 1,936,124 of record NQVE01000114.1, read on the forward strand.
GCGATTCAATCCTACAAATCCATCGAAAGAAGAAATTTAATAAACTTCATTCGATACACATTTCAAATTCGCAGAGTTTCTTTTTTTTTTTTGTTAATTTTTTTTTCCTTTCGATTTTCTATAATTTTCTGCAATTTTTTTGTATAGTTTGATTCGCCGGGATCGCCGCAATTTTCGCCGATCTTAATGGCTGCAGTTTCTGCGGTTAGCAAAACAGACGTTCTGAAGCCTGCTGGGGTTTGATGCTCCACGGCAGTGGTGGAGCTTCTCGGCGGCGATTGGATATCCTACGACCGGCGGGGAGCACCGGAGAAGCGAGGACGGCTTGTACGGCGGATGCGAGCAGTGACCGGAGATTTTTACCTGATTCAGCCGCGACTTGGCCGGGAAATCGAAGCACGACATGGGAGAAGACGGAGGAGAGGCCTTTTTGGGAGACTTGACCGGGGAAAGCACGGCGCGGATCTTCATCTCCCGATTCTCCGCCGCGGAGACGCGATCGTACTCCTCGATCACGGCCGCGAGCTCCTCGTCGCCGGAGATCGACACCAGAACATCCAAATCCTCCGCCGGAAGCTTGCACTTCAAGTTCATGGACTCGCCGCACGCCTCGGCGAATTTCAGCATCAGCTCCGCATAGGAAATTGACCGATCAACGGAAAGCACGCGAGTGTAGCCGCCGACGTACCGGAGCTTGCCGTCAGGACGGCCAGCAACAATTCTGCCGAGATAACTGTATAGGATCTTGATCGTCGGCGGCTTTCCTCCGCCGGAATTCATGTTTGAAAGGTTTATAACGGAAGAAAAAGGGGGCGGAGGAGAAAGATCCTGAAACTTTTGTTAGAACCTTTAAGAGAGGGAGAAGAACAGAGCCTATTTATAGAATATAATTACGGACTAGAGATTATTTTCGTAACGGCTGAGTTAATTATTTGTACGGGTAATTGTTAAGGGATTACTGTAATTATTAATTTCTTGATTGTGTTTGTCTGTTTTTTACTTTTTAAAATAAAACGGGGGGACTGTTTGAGAATCGCGTTAACGTTTTGAAAAAAGGGCATCATTAGCATTATCGTTTTCACAATAATCTGCATCATTAGCTATCTACGCACATCATTAGCTAATTTCTAATGCTATTCCCAAATAGGTCCCGAGTAAATTATGGTTATCAATTATGTTAGATTTGTAATCCATATTAAATTATATTAAATTTGTATTTCATATTAAAAGTAAGTTAAAAATTATTTATCAACAATAAGCCAATAAACACCGGTACAGAGAACCACCATCGTTAGCTCTCCTCTGCATCATTTCAATCATACAACTATTTTTTAAAATTTCGTGTCGAACTAAGTGTGAACTATCATGTGAGTGTTTCTTTGTGCTTATAAGATGATCAAAACTTTTTATAAGCTAATTTTAACATGTAAGTCAGCCGATGACGTTTTTAAAATTAATAAGATAAAATCATTTTTAAATAAAATAAGATTTTGCACATTGCTTGAACACTGTAAATGAATTTTGAAGGAGAGAGTATTTAGTATTCTCTTTGTTCTAAATTAATAATTTTCATTTCTTTTCTGGAACATTCTAGAAAATAGTAATCTTTTACTTTTGAAAAGCATTTTGTGGCTCATATTGTATGTGTTTCTCTATGTTTATAAGAGGGTCAAAATCGCCGCGAGCTCCCACCATCGCTGCCAACCCCCAACTTATTCATGAACCCGCCGTTATTGTCAACCCACCAACGCAGATTTGAGGAATTGAACTTGGGTCTTACCTATTTGGCACTCCTTGCCTTGCCAACTGCGCAACGCCCACCGACTGAAAGATCAAAAAGAAGAATATAAAGAATGTGTAGAATGTGGATGATTAAAATAAAATAATAAATGAGTAGGGGCTATTTAAGCTAGTTTGTATGTTAAAAATTGAAATAAAAAGATTAATTTTGAACAGAAAAAAGAAAAATAGAAAAATTATTTTTGGACGAAGGAAGTACAAAAAATTCATGTTTTTTGTGTAATCATTGTTGTTTAAGTTGCCAAAATTTATGTAGCATTTTATTCATCCCAAATTAAGTTCGTATTTATTATTTACAAGGTCAAATTTCATTTATTTTCTTTTCCTATGTTTGCTACTCATTTAAGAAAATAATATAATCATGTCATTCTTATTTCATACAGCTTTTGATCTAGTTTTTTACATCTAGTTTTTTAGAGAGCAATATATAAATTTCATATTTTTAATTCCACTCTATTTTCAAATTATTTAGGTTGAAAATACATTAAGTCAAATAAGAAGGTGTTTGGGATTGCATTTGAAAATAACTTATAGTTTTTTTTTATCGGAGGTTTTCTCTCTCTAACCATGAGGAAGAGAGGACGACCTCCAAAAATCGATGACAAATCAACAAGAATGGATAACTCCACGACGGAGGAACGGCCAGAGAAGGAGATTCCTTCTGAGATCACACCAGAACAGAAAAAAGAAGGTGAGGAATCTGGATTTGATGGAACCCTAGATCCTGATCAAAATCTGATAAATGCCAACAAAATTGTGACGGAACAACCCAAAAGCTATGCGGAAGTAGTAGGCGTACAGGAGGAGCTGAATCTAGATTTGAAATACATACCTGCGGAGATAATTGATGGCACACCTATTGCTAGATTTTCAACGGACGATGTCATTGAGCTAGGTGAGTACTGGGAATCTGCCCTTATCTGCTGCGTATTGGGAGCAAACCCCCCATTAGAAGTAATCAAAGGCTTTCTTGCTCGAATCTGGAAACTATATGAAATAGATGATATATCCTTCCTCAAAGAGAGTCAATTCATTGTGAGATTTAAGAAGAAGGAGGACAGAGATGAAATAGTAAAGAGGAAATACTACTATATGGATAATAAGCCAGTTTATGTCCAACAATGGTATCCTGGGTGCAAGGTGGATATAATGAACAGGAAGGATATCTCGATATGGATTCAGTTCCCTGACCTAGAGATGAAATACCGGAGCCTAACTTGGTTAAGCAGGCTTGGAAGCACAATTGGTAAACCTATTAAAAGAGATGGAGCTACTGCCTCAAGGAGGAAACGGGCCTATGCGAGGATAATGATTGAGGTTCAAATAAATCAAACGTTCCCTGACCAGATTAACTTTATCAATGAAGAAGGAAGGATCATCACACAAACTGTCACTTATGAATGGGCACCAACTATTTGTTCACATTGTGACAGGATAGGGCACAAACTAGAGAAATGCAGGAGGAAAACTGCTCTAAAGGAAGCCAACATAACTAAAAAGATGGTATGGAAACCCAAAGCATATCCTAAGGAAACTGAGGGGAAGGATGCTGAGAACCATAGCCATAAGGAGGATAGAGAAGAGCCCGAAACCCCCACCTCTCCTAAATCGGATGGAAAAAACAATGCAGATGAATCAGAAGAGTTAAAGGATGAAGGTTTTACTGAAGTCTCTAAAAAAAGGCTGCCAGGAGGAGATCCCTGGAAGGAGGGCAATATGATTTTATTGGGCTCATACACAAAGATTTAAGTCTAGCCCCATATGAGGGACACTACCCCTTCTTGCTATGATAGGATGTTGGAACATCAGAGGCCTAAACAGCCCGAATAAATAGTTTGAAGTGGTCAACTTCATAAATAAGAATAATCTAGCCATAGTTGGTTTGTTGGAAACTAAGGTGAGAGACCGTAACTACAAAATAATTGAAGATAGACTGGTTAAAGGATGGAGTTCAGTAATTAATAATAATGCCCACCCGTTGGGTAGAATTTGGGTAATTTGGAACCAAAACAGAATAAACCTAAAGATATTGGATATCTCAGAACAAGCTATACACTGCCAGGGGAAGTTCATTGGGGATGACAGAGTCTTTTTCATAACATTTATCTATGCTAACAATGACCCAAAAAAGAGGAAAAATTTGTGGGAGTTCCTGCAGAAATCTGTTACCACTTCAGCTTGGTGTGTTCTTGGTGACTTTAACACAGTTCTCCATTTGGATGAAAGAATAGGTGGTAATGCTGTTAGCAGGGAAGAGTTACAAGAATTCCAAGATTGTCTGAATCACTGTGGACTGGATGACCTGCCTTTCGAAGGACCTAAGCTCACCTGGACCAACAATCAGGGTATTGGGAAAAGAATATACTCTAAGCTTGATAGAGTATTAGGGAATATGGACTGGTTAATAAAGTTTGATATGAAGGTACAATTCTTTGAGGGGGGAATCTCTGACCATTCTCCAATGGTACTTAAATTCATCAATCAGAGAAAGCCATCCCACAGTTTCAAATTTTGTGAAATGTGGACACTAGATCCTGCCTTCCCTAGGATTGTAGCTGAGGTTTGGGATAAGGAACATGGTGGCCATTCTATGTATCAAATCATCCAAAAACTGAAGCAACTAAAGGATCCGTTGAGGCAACTAAACAGGAGGAAATACAAGTCTTTGGATAATCAAATAGATGAACTTAGATCAAAGCTACATACTCTCTAAGAAAGACTGAAGCAGAATGATTCCAACACTAAAGACCTGGAGATGGAAAAGGATCTAAAGAAAGAACTACATAATATGTTGAGAGCCAATTTCCTCATGAAAACCCAACAATCCAAGGTCGATTGGATATCAATGGGAGATCAAAATACTAAACTATTCTATGCTTGGATCAAGAAAAGGAAAATGCAGAACCATATATCTTCCATTGCCAATGCAGAAGGTGCTATTAAGGAAGGAAAGGAAGAAGTAGCAAAGGTTTTGGTTGACTATTTTCAAAAACAACTGGGACAAAAAGAGTATACAGATGACATTAATAAGGACGTTATGAATATGGGGAACTGTCTCTCTATTGAACAGCAAATGAAGTTAATAAACCCAGTCACTGCTGAAGAAGTAAAGAATTGTTTATTTGATATCCCAAATCACAAAAGTCCAGGGCCAGATGGATTCACAAGTGGTTTTTATAAAAACCAATGGGGCAAGATAGGGGGACTATTCACTAAGGCTATCCAAGAGTTCTTCCAAAAAGATGAGACCATCAAACAGATCAACACCACCAATATCACTGTCATTCCAAAAAAGGAGAAGCCTGAAAGTCCAACTGACCTGAGGCCTATTGCTTGTTGCAATGTGCTGTATAAGGTCATTGCAAAAATTATCTGTGGGAGATTAAAAACAGTCCTTCCTAACTTGACCAACTTGAACCAAGGAGCATTTGTGGAAGGTAGAGAATTAGTGCACAACGTTTTGCTATGCCAAGAATTGGCAAGAGGGTACAACAGAAAGGGCATATCACCCAGGTGTTTGATGAAACTAGATATCCAGAAAGCATATGATAATGTTAGCTGGAAAGCTGTGGAGCAAATTTTACATCATCTCAATTTCCCTTCCAAGTTCATTAAATGGATCAAGTTTTGCTATACTACTGCTACCTATTCTATACATATAGAGGGGGAGAGTTTTGGATTCTTCAGAGGAGGGAAGGGACTCAGACAGGGTGATCCCATCTCCCCTCTCTTATTTGTCCTTATTATGGAATACCTCACTAGAACATTCCAATTCTATGCACTTAATAAAGACTTCAGGTTCCATCCTATGTGTAAGTCTCTAAAGATCATAAATATTGCCTTTGCTGATGACCTTATTGTAGCTTGCAAAGCTGATGAGGGTTCTATTAAGATCATCATGAATGCTTTAGATCACTTTAAAAGTACCACTGGCTTGCAAGTGAACCATGCTAAATCTGAAGTGATTTTCGGGGGAATCTCCTATCATCAAGAGGGGAAACTCAGTCAGCTCATCAACATAAAAAAAGGGTCTTTCCCTTTCAGATATCTGGGCAGCCCCATAACCTCTTCCAGAATTAGTGACAAGGAGTGTGACAGATTGGTGGAAAGCATGACAACAAAAATCACTTCTTGGGCATCCAGGCATCTTTCTTATGCAGGTAGAATAAACCTAATTAACTCTGTTCTGTTCGGGATTGTAAATTTCTGGAGTAGTATCTTCATGATCCCCATGAAGGTCATGAGAAAGATCCAGGAACTATGTAGGAATTTCTTATGGGGTTCCTCACATGAATACAAAAAACATCCTCTAGTTGCTTGGGATGAAATCTGCTTGCCAAAGAGGAATGGTGGTCTGGGGATAAAAAATCTTGAATTATGGAATAAGGCAACAATTATGAGACTTAGTTGGGATATTGCCCAAATGAAGGAGAGCCTATGGGTCAAATGGGTTCATGGGAAATATCTAAAGACCAATAACATATGGGAATGCCAAATCAAAAATGACTCATGTTTCTACTGGAAAAAAATGCTAAAGATCAGAAGGTGCTTTGAAGGAATGGAGATGAACAGCCCATACTCTTCAAAAGATGGCTACAAGTGGTTAATTGGGAAAAGACAAGAACCTAACTGGTCTAACATGGTCTGGAACAAGCTATCAATACCCAAGCACAAAATCATATTATGGCTCCTATGCAGGGATAGACTCCAAACCAAGAAAAGACTTAGCAAGTTCATCCCCATGGACACTGCTTGTAGTCTCTGCAGTAATGGAGAGGAAGATAGTGAGCATCTGTTTTGCAGCTGTCAATATACCACCAACATCTATGCTAAGTTATTTGACTGGTGCAACTACAAATTTCAAGGTATTTCAATTGGGGCTATGAATGAGAAAATGATGAAGCTTAGACCCAATAAGCACAGATGGAAGATAAACGCCATCTTCGCAGCATGTGTATATGCTGTTTGGAGAGCGAGGAACTGGAAAATCTACAAACAGATTAGCATTCATGAAGAAGATACCACCAACTGGATTATCTCCCATGTTAGTACTTTTTTTAATGCAAAGGGTACATATGAGGTTGGAAATCCATGTAGTACTGTTGAGGTAGTATAGATGTTTACCTGATGGCTCAACTGGCATGTGTTGTATACTTGTTATGAGGTGATTTAATATATTTTTGCTTTTAGTTCAAAAAAAAATTTTTAAATGTTTGCTAATCTACTTTAGCTTATAAATTATGATTTTAGAAGTTAAAATTAAGGTCTAGAAGTGCTTTCTAGCAAAACTAAAAATACATGATTTCTGTTTCTAAATTATGACTTCTACTTTTACATAACTCACCACACTTTCGAACACTTTCTTACACTATGTTTGGTTCAAGGATTTTGAAATGGAAAAGAAAAGAAAATGAGATGAAAAATAGCATTTCTTGTTTGGATAGAGAGGAAAAGAAAAGAAAAGTGGAAGGAAAAGAAAATGAGAAGACAAAATATATTAAGAGGGAAAATCAAATTCCTCCCATTTTGGTGAGGAAAAATGAGAGAAAACCATTTTCTTTTCTTTTTCTTCCAAATTCCTTGAACCAAATATAGTACTCCCTCCGTCCCAAAAAGATCGTTACGTTTCATTTCTTTGCGCATCACAAAAAGCAATGCTACTCACATCTAAAATTTCTAAAATTTACCATATTTACTCTTTATTATAAGATGAAATTGTTTTGAAAGTTTTTTTGACATTTGAGACGATATAAAAATATTTTAAGGGATGTGCAAAGAAATGAAACGTAATGATCTTTTTGGGACGGAGGGAGTATAAAAGTAATTTAAATTGAGATGCAGAGTATAACGTGAACCCACGGAATATAAGCTAGAGGCAGTTACGGAAAAGTAAAACGGAATTCTCAAGTATGGAATATTTTTTGTTTATTCGGATATTCGTTTGAAAAAACTTTGGCATTTCAAAACCACTCTTTTTCTTTCTTTTTTTTTTCTTTTTTGGAAAAAGATGGGCAGGACCGAAAATTTGGAATTCCCGCTCAAATATTTTGCCTTAAATTACTAGGGAAAAAAATAAGGAAAAGAATAAAGTATGATACTCCCTCCGTCCGGATTTAGAGTTCCCGGTTTGACTTTTGCTCATTTTTAGTGAGTGTTGACTATGAGTGTAATACGTAGTATGTCAGAAATGCACTCCCTCTCCCTCTCCTTTACCAGCCCTGCCATCGTCACACAGCTCCAAGAACCGCCAGAGTCTTTCCTCGCCGCTAACCCCATCATTGTCTCTAGACCCATCACGGCTCTTTTCTCTGCCTTTCACCATATCCGCCACAGCCCCACCATCAAGTCTAAAATAAAGAATGATGAGAAAGAAATCGGAAAAAGAGAAGAAGAGGAGTGTAGATCTAAAACCGTCGTAAGTCCGTCACCCCACCACTGCCGACCGGCCCCACCTTCGTCCGCAGCCCCACCATCGCCACCACTGTGATGCAGGCAGATCTAAAAGAAAAAAGGAGGAAAGGGAAAAGAAGAAGAAGAAAAAGAAGAAGAAGTGGAGATCTAGACTCACAATCATCACCGCCACCACTGTCGCAGCCGCTACCATCACGGTTAGCGTATATTATGTTATATTAGTTTCTGTATATTATTTTGTAATATTGTGGGCCTATCTTGTTGGGCTTGTAACTTGTATTTATATCCTCCGATATCAATGGAACAATCAAGTCATTCGGTTCACTAAATTTTACATGGTATCGGAGCCAAAAACCTACATCTACCGATGCAAGTCTCGTCTCTCGTTCGCCGATTGTCCACGCCGGAACGTCGTTAGTCCCTCGCCGGTGAACTGTCCAAGTCTCCTCCGCCGTCTCCGTCACGGGATCGGACATCTCTGTTCCGGTTGAAGGTCTCCGTCCAAGTCACTGGCCTAAGTCGGCCATCGTCGCCCGTTCCGGTTCTGAACGTGCGTCTCCGTCATAGTCGCCGGCAATCCTTGTTCGCTCGTCCCTTTTCCGGTTATCTGCGAAAATCGCCATCCCTGTTCGCCCACCGGAGTCGCCGTCCAGATTCGCCCAGTTTCCGATCGTCTGCGACAAGGGTTTCCACGCCGTCCGTCCAATTGCCGCAGTAGCCTCACTGTAGCAACTTATTCAAATTGCGCAGCAGTTTTTTTTCTCCACAAGTGCTCAGTTTCCAGATTTGTCCGTTCATTAACAGGATGACTAGTAACTCGTGTGATTGGTTGATTGATAGCGGTGCTTCTCATCATATGACGGGTACTTTGTCTCACATGTTCAATATTGAGGATGTTTTATCTCATCCTATATGTCTTCCCGATGGCTCCCGGATTCAGGCTACTAAAAAGGGAAGTGTCCGTGTAACCCCTAGTCTGGTTCTCCATCATGTGTTTTATGTCCCCACGTTGCATTGGCATTTGATTTCTGTCGGGTGTTTGATTCGGGACACCACCTGTTATGTTACTTTTAATGATTTTGGTTGTGTAATACAGGACCGTTCGTCAAAGATGGTGATTGGACAGGGTGAAAAGCGAAACGGAGTATACATCTTGGTTTCTTCCTCTGCATTGGCTAATGTGGCTAACGTGGATCCTTTGCTTCTTCATCAACGTTTGGGTCATCCTTCCTCAGATATTATCTCTCTTTTAAAGTCCAACAAGTCTGGTTCTGTTATCAAGAAACTTCAAGCTTGTGAGATATGTTTTTTGTCTAAACAAACTCGTTCCTCCTTTCCGGTTAGTCATAATAAAGCTGAAGCAATTTTTGACTTAATTCATTGTGATTTATGGGGTCCTTATTCTCCTTGTTTGTCATCTGGTGCTCATTATTTTCTCACAATTGTTCATGATTTTTCTCGTGCTATTTGGGTATATCTTATTCGTACTAAAAGTGAGGTAACATCTTGTCTTAAACGGTTTTTTACCATGATTCACACCCAATTCTCTAAAATCATCAAAGTAGTCCGGTCTGATAATGGCCCAGAATTTCTCAATGCCCCTTTGCGTCAATATTATGATTCCATGGGTGTTTGTATCCAAACATCGTGTGTTGGTACCCCTCAGCAAAATGGTCGAGTAGAACGAAAGCATCGTCACATTCTCAACGTTGCTCGTTCTCTCATGTTTCAAGCATCTCTTCCAGTTGAATTTTGGGGGGAATGTGTCAAAACTGTTGTTTACTTAATTAATCGCACACTGACAAAACTCTTGGGTGGGAAATCTCCTCTTGAAGTACTTTCGTCTAAACCACAAGATTTGAGTCATCTCCGGGTGTTTGGGTGTCTCTGTTTTGTCCGTCAAACACCTAAACCTCTAAACAAATTTTCTCCCCGTAGCGTGAAGTGCATGTTTATTGGGTATCCTTATGGAACAAAAGGGTGGCGGGTGTATAACTTGGATACTCACCAGTTTTTTCACACTAGGGATGTCGTGTTTGACGAATCACAATTCCCGTTTCTATTCCAAACACAACCAGTTCCGTCCAACCCGTCTTAAACCCCGCTGACGTCGACTTTCCCGTCGTCTCTCCGCCAGCAGCCTCCCTCGGCGACACCACCACCGAGCAACCCAGCCCGCCACCGTCCTCAACCCCGTCTCCCATTCCAGTCCAGTCAACCGAACAACCCCCTCTTCCCGTCACTGTCCAGTCGACGGGCGAGTCTACCTCGTCCGTCCCGACTCCGTCTCCTTTACCTCCTCGCACACGTCGCCTCCCCACCCACCTCAATGATTATGTCCTCCATTCTGTGTCTACCGTCACTCCGTCTCCCTCTTCACCTGGCTCCGTCTCGTCTGGTACACGGTTCCCGATTACTAACTATGTTCATTATGATAAGTTACATAACAGGTACAAGGGCTTTCTTGGTGCTATTGATGCTTCTCCGGTTCCCACATCATATAGGGAAGCCGTCCGATATGCTTCTTGGAGGGAAGCTATGGCACAGGAATTTAATGCATTGGAGCGCAACCATACCTGGGAGATTACTGTTCTACCTCCTAATCGGCGGGCCCTTGGATGTCAGTGGGTGATTACTGTAATATGTGGATGAAAGATACATTGTTCCTTCCAATCCTCATACAAACATGAAAAACGGATGGATCTAAAAGAAGCATGCATGAGTTGGTCAAGAACTTAAAAGCTCTCAAAAAGCCTTTATTGAGGCTCCACTCATCCAAATATAAAAAGATACATATGCAAGTGGATGAAGTTAGGGAGGAATTGTTGACGCATCAGAAGAATATTCAGATTTGGAATGTTAAACAAGAATTGTTAGATAAAAAACAGAGCTGATTGTTAAACTCCATAAAACAATAAAATCCTCCCATCACATGAATTGTCAACCAAGCAAAATAGAATGGATAGGTGGGGGTGACACAAATTGAAGTATGTTTTATGCTTGGATTAAGAAGAGGAAGACTCATAATTAGATTATGGACACCTAGAATGAATATGGGCAGACAATGGAAGGAATAAGAGATTGCTAAAGTATTTGAACACTTTTACATAAAGCTATTGAAAAATTTACCTAAATAGGACTAAAACATAATGACTTTCTCAATATAGGACCATATGTTTTTATTTCCCAATGTAAGACCTTCGGTCATTATCTTTTAGTCATTATTCAAGTAAATGTCCATCATTACTCGACATTATTCCTCCCACTAAGACATTATTAAGTCCTATTTAGGGAATAAAAAAGTTTAAGTCCTAAATTAGAAAATGAAGTTTTAGTTCTATTTAGTACAAATTTCACAAAGCTATTAGGTACAAAGACATTTATAAAAGATATTGATACTGATATTATGAAGAGTGGGAAATGTGTGATCATTAAACATAAATTGGGGTTAATTAAATGTTTTAACGACCAACATGTTAAAGAAGCTCTATTCTCCATTTCAAACAATAAGAGTCCAAGATCTGGCTATAATAGTGGTTTTTCAAGAGTCAATGGAAAGTTTTGGGGAGCCTATTTGTTAAAGTAGTACTGTACTTCTTCAAGGAGGGTAAAACACTTCTAGAGATCAATGTCACTTGTTTGACTATTATCCCCAAGGTGTCAGATCTTATAAGCCCTGTTGACTACATACATATAGCTTGCTTGCTGTAACACAACATATATACAAAGTCATTTCAAAGTAAATTTGTTTGAGAGTGCAAGAGGTGTTACCAACTATAGTTAATTTGAATCAAGGAACATTTGTACTGTTGGAGTTGTGCCCTGATGGCCAACTGTTTATCATTATTCTATCATCTATAGGCATATATAATATGTTTACACATCTCATGCTAATGTAAACAAATATTATATTCCTAGATTTATATTTAAAAATGTTTATCAGATAGTGTTATTCTGCTGATGAGACTAACATCTTGAAATAAATATTTATCTGAATGTCCATAGTCGAGTATTAACGAGAGTGGGATATCGTTAATGCATGTGAGACTAGTGTGTGTTGGATGTTTGACTTAGTCTCATAGTAAATGACGGTGTGTTCGCATCCGCACATGGGCAGATATCTAGAGATAATAGGATGCCGGACTGACTCATCCTAAAGATGTTGCTTGAACTTTTAGTTCATGCTCTAAGCATCTTTAGCGCGACCACGGGTGTAACTATCCTTCGACTTGAAGTATTACGTTTTCTGCATATGTGAACCCGCATACTTTGATGCATTGTCCTAAGCCATATGAAATAAGGATGGTATACAGGCTTTGTTTTGGGTATGCCGCAGCGCATATTCAGAAACGTAGATTACGTACATAAGATTTGTCACTACTCTTTTTAAAGAGATTAATGTCTTATGGGGCCCACTGATAAGTCATGACTGAGGAAACTGCATGGCCATGCTGAGATGCTTTTATGACGTCTGTTCCTATTAGTCAGACTTGATAAATCAGTGAATGACTTAATGGATACAAGCTGGATTTTATTAATCCCTTGCATTAAGTTTAGACATTGAGACAAAGGGATACAGTTACACGGAGTCTGAGTCGTGGAAAGGTTTTGACGGTGCAAACGTTTTAACTTATAATCTGGGGGCAATAATGTGTTGCTAGATACCGCTTATTGCTTATAGTATTGGTGCAGAGCCAATACTGTGGCCAGCTTTATAAGTGCCTATACGGGTCACACACTTTGAACAATTTAAGGAGTAGGATTAAACAATGGGATAATAAGTAATTTGTATATTTGTAAAATAGTAAAATAAAATATTTTGAAATATAATATTATATATGTAAAACATTCGGTGATATATTTATATATATAAATACCGAAATATATATATATATTATATGTTGAATATTTTATTTTGGTTTGTCATTTTAATTATGAAAATAATTATTTTGACATAAACTATTTAAAGTATATTTGTATACTTGTTTAAAAATGATATGGGTATTTTATTTGATTTAAAATTAATTTTTATATTAATTTTTGGTGTCAAATAAAATACACTTTGAACATTTAAGTGGAGAAGAATTTTACAAATCCTTCTCACATGATTTTTCGGCCATGATATCTTTTAAAGGAACAAAAATTTCCTTGATTGATAATTGTGTGAAGCTAACTATTTTGTCATTTTGTTAATGACAAAGTCAAATTAATAATCACTTTTTCTCCTTAAATATACTACACACCATTCCACTTATTTTGTGTAGTGTGTCATTCGACCATATCCTTTTAGAGAGAAGAAATATTAGTTTGGTTCCATTAATATCATTTTGTGTATAGAAAATATTTATAATATTTTCTATAGAAATATTTAAGATTATTATTATCCCAATTTTAATCTTTATATTTTATACTACTATAATCTTTAGTAGCATAAAGATTGTGGTAGACTCCGGCGTTGTTCGTGTGTCAAAGTTGGAGACCGGACGCTTGAACGGTTACGTTTGCACTTTCAACGCTCTTTCTACAACTTTTTCGTTTTTACCGCTTACGGAGAAAAGTATAAATTTCTTACTCACTATAAGTTTTAGTACGTGATTCTGGGCAAGATAATCATGTTAGGATGTTAAAATTTTTAATTTCCGCTGCCTATCCTTGCATGGTTACCTTTCATGTACAAGGTAGGGAACTTATCCACAATGTCCTGATGTGCCAGGAGATAGCTAAAGGCTATAATAGGAAATTAATTTCACCAATATGCATGATGAAGGTTGACATTCAAAAAGCTTATGATTCTGTAAGCTGGGAGGCAATTAGAGGTATGTTGTACACTCTTAACTTCCCCGAGTTATTCATTAAGTGTATTATGTACTGTGCAACTACTCCTACCTACACATTAAACATAAATAAGAGGCATCATGGTTTGTTAAAAAGGGCTAGGGGATTAAGATAAGAAGACCCCATATCCCCACTGTTGTTTGTATGAGTGATGGAATTTTTAACTAGGAGTTTTCAAGTTTTAGTTCAAAGGGACATATTCTCTTTTCACCCTATGTGTGGTACAATGAAGATCATTAATCTTTGCTTTGCTGATGACTTGATAGTAGTTAGTAAGGCTGAAGAGAAATCTGTTAATTGTATCATGAGGGTATTGGATGATTTTAAGTTGTCCACAAGTTTGAGTATCAACAACAATAAAACTCCTATTGTTTTTGGAGGGGTTAGTTACCAGAAGCAGGCAGGTCTTCTTAAACTAACCAACATGAAGCTTGGGAAACTACCTTTCACCTATCTTGATAGCCCTATAACTGCTGCTAGACTTAAGATATATAAGTGACTATGAAATATTAGTACATAAACTAACTAGTGGAATTGGTGTTTAGGGTTCAAGATATTTCTCATATGCAACAAGAATCAAAATTATCAAGACACTGAAGATGGGGAATACATCCTTCTAGTCAAGGATATTCATCTTACCCAAAAGAGTAATGAAGATAGTCATACCACTTTGTAGGAACTTCATTTGGGGTAGCAGTTATGAAAATAAAAGAGTCCCTCTAGTTAAATGGGATAACATATGTCAGTAGAGGAAATATGGAGGGCTGGGTTTGAAAAATGTTCATAATTGGAATATGGCCACCATTGTGAAACTAATTTGGGATATAACATAGAAAAATGATGCATTATGGGTTAAATGGAAAAATGATATTACTTTTTTTCTACATGTATAACTTTTTTAATTATAAGAGAGTGAAGTAGCAGTTGCAGGTATGGTTTGAGTCATTCGAGCTTGTATCAAATACATTGTGATATTGGTAATGGAAAGTTGTGTGTTTTGGTGCAAAAAATAGAAAATGTAAGAGAGAATCATTTTCTGTGGAAATCATTTTCTCCTAGAAAATAATTTTATTGAAACATATTTCCCACAAGTAAATGTGCTCTTAACTTTTAACATTCTCTGATTTCTTTTGTTTCTTTCCAGCTCTGATCTTTTTAGTTTCTTATAAATCTTTCTGGTTCATTTCAATTTAATTCTTCTAAATTTTTTAAACTTCTTCTAACATCTTCAAGTTTCTTTATACTCCTTCTAGTTTTGTATTAATTTCTCTGATTTCAATCCGTAGTTATTTAAAAATTATTACAAGCATTTTTCAATCAAAATAATAATAATATCGAGAATGTCATTAGTTCACTATTTAAACACCACGAGAATTTTTTTATTTGTATATTTTTATCTATTATTTGATAAAATAGAATATTGTGAAAATCTCACATTTCAATATTACTCCCTCCGTCCGGGAATAAGCTTCCTACTTTGACTTTTCCTCATTTTTAGTGAGGGTTGAATACATCATCAAAATGTCCAAATTACCCTCCTTTTGCCCCCCACTGCCGCCGCCCCTCCACCGCCCCAGCCCCACTGCTACCCCTGACCCACTGCTGCCCCACCGCTGCACTAGCGTCATCGCCGGCCCATCATTGCCTCAGCCTCACCACCACCGCACCGCCACCGCTGTTCTGCCCCCACAGCCTTAGATCTAACACAAATCTACAAGAAGGAGAAGGAGAATGAGAAGAAGAAGAAGAAGGTGGAGCGGGAAGAGAGCATATGGCCAGATCTGGTCGAGAAAGGAAAGCGAAGAAACCAGAAAAAAAAGGGGGAAGAGAGAAGGGGGGGGGAGAGAGATGAAGATAAGGTCAGATTTGGGCGTGGGGAAGAAGAAAATCTTGAGAAAAGAAAAAGAAAGAGAGGGGGGAAGAGAGAGAGATAGAGAAGTAGGAAAGAAAAAAATATAGAGGGGGGGGGGGTTGCGGCGATTGAGGAGTAGAAAAGAGAGGGGAGATGGGGAAGGAGAAGAAGTGTAATTTTGGAAGAGTGGGTATGAAAAGGTAGAGTAGGAAGATTTTTTCCGGACGAAAAAAAAGATAGAGTAGGAAGTTTATTCTTGGACGGAGGGAGTAGAATTTACCCATATTCCTTTCTATCAAACAATGATAAAAATGCGTAGAAAAAGATTTTTCTTTGAAAATTATTTTCTTTCCAACCAAAGAGACTACAATTATAATACTACCTCCGTCCCTAAGTATTTGTCCAGTTTTGACTTTTTTCAGTCAATCGTTTTCAACCTTTGACCAATAATTAAATGAAATATATATTGTATTTTAATTAGATAAAATAATATTTTGAATATATTTCATATAATAAATCTAATAAAATTATTTTTGTATCAATATCCAATATCATTTTTATTTAATTTGAAGTCAAAGTTTATTAATTTGACCGAAAAAAATTAAAAGTGGACAAATAATCAAGGGCGGAGGGAGCATGTACTTTGTAACATTTTCCATAGAATATTTAAAATTTATGTAAATAAATTTTTTTATAAGAGGGAAAGAGGGCATTAATGTGACATACACGAGAATTCAGTTAGTTGGTGTGACTGCATGACATATTTAGTATGAGTGTTTATTTATATTTATACCCCCAACGTAGCCTGCAGATCACACTGCAGTCGAAAAATTAAATGGCCTCCTCGCCGCCTTCCTCCTCCGCAGTCCGCCGCGAGGCTGCCGCAGTTGCTGATAATTGGAGCGGTGTGCCGCCTTTGGTTATCGACGACGTCAACCAGTTCCGAAAGAACTCCGGTCCGGCTGCGGCGTCCTCCATCGTCACCAAGGGTACATACTCTTACTTCATACTGTTCGATCTGATGCAAAAAATCTCGCACTTTTTAAAATTACGTATTTCAAATCTACTCTAGAGTATATTAAAAGTTGTACAAAATAACAGGTGACAAAGCATTTTATTTTACAAAATTATCAATGAGAAAATATAAATGTACAAATGTTATTGAGAGGTCAAAATAATACCGAGCAATGAACTGTGCCCTTTGACATGGTAGGGAGGAGTGTGTAACTCTTCTTGAAAATTTCATTTTGTTAAAGAACTTATTCAACCACAATTTTGAACTTGTGGTTTGATAATGCCAAAAAACATAGTTCTTCCGTCCCAGAAAACATGAGAGTTTTGATTTTGAAGAGAAATTTAAGGGGAGTGTAATTTGGTATTGATTTTCCAAAAATGTCCTTTGATGTGATGGGTAAAAGTATGATTTGATGGATAGATTATTAGTAAAAAGGTATGATGTGATAAGTAGGTTATGAAAAAGTAAGGGGTAAAAGTGACTTTTTAATAGAAATAAGAAGTGTTTTTTGGGACGGATAAAAAAAGAAAGGAGAAAGGTTTTCAGGGACGGAGAGAATATTATTTATGCTTTAACACATGCTCATCTCAAGTGTATGCGAGATTTGTTTATTCAAGGTTTCAAGTGTTGCACGTGAATGTTTTTTTGGAAAATATATGATCGATGCTGATATTTGAACTTCTGACTTTTAGAAATTGTGCTCAAACTAGCGTGATTTATTTTAAGAAATATCCTTAGGTATGGGTAAAATATCATTAAAATATCAAAATAGGACTCACGTTATTTTTATTTGATCTCCTAATTAAAAAATCGACACTGTGTGTATAGTGGAAGTGTGATGACAATATAACAACGTGCATAGTGGCAATACAGTGGTGGATCACCGGTCAACGGTGATCAACACTGGCGACTGCCTTCTGGCGATCTACGGTGAAGCTCCGACAGTAGAGTGGCGTGGTAGTGTTTAATATGAGAGTGAAAGTATGAACTTCTATTTAGTTTACAAAAGAGTGTTATTCTTGTTTTGGTATTTTCATTTTCTTTTACTTTTATTTACAATTTTTTAATTATTTTTTGCGCGAACCTTACATGTGAATAATAAATTATTAAAGTCGTGTAACAGTGGCAGGTCAAGAAAAAATTATCACGGGGGTAAAGCTATAGACTTATAGTAAGTAGTAGGGCGGGGTTCAGGGGCAGCACTCCCAATTTTTTAAAGGATATTCATAATGATAAACAACCATTCAAATAAGTTTATTTTCAAACAACCATTCAAATAAGTAAAACAATATATTTATAAAATAGAAAAATATAATATAAAATATATCATAACCTAATATAACTATTACATTTCAATATTTTACCTTTATATTTTATTTTAATAATTATTTTACTTTTAATTTAGTATTATTTTTGGCACTCGGAGCACATATTTTTTTCCATCAGGGGCGTTCTTTTTTATTTACCACCAATTTTTTACATTATATATTAAAAAAAAATGACTGGAGGCCACTGTTGTCCCATTACCTTTAATTATGATCCGCCAATGCTGTGTAACATTGACGGTCAAACTCGTGACATCTAATTCAACAAGACTCTGATATCATATTAATGAACCAAGATAGCTAAAAACTTAAGTTTGTAATTATATATCCAAAAAAAAGTTTCATATTTTGACACAAGAAATATACGGACTAATCTTTAATTATTTTGGTATTGCAGAGAATCATGTAATGCTAAGGCCTCACACCTATCATCCGGTAGATCCTCTCTCGGCCACCGAGATCTCTGTGGCGGTGGCCACCGTTAGAGCTGCCGGCGACACTCCTGAGGTATGTCCCCATCAAAAATATGCTTCCTCCCTCTTTGAATGAGTTTTACTCTCCGAATAACGTGTAAAATGTTATAACTTTTATTCTTTATATTTACGAATTAGCATAGAAACAAAAAATTGAACTTGCATATATAAAAATTGCATCAAAAGTGGTACTCAATATAAGAAGTGACAAAAAAAAATTATTTTATCAAATAATTAATTGAAAACATGTAAGTAAACAAAATTATCGGGATACCAGAAAAATTAGAATAGTAACCGTTTAATCTATTTTGAAATTTTGGAATAGTACGTGATTTAAAAGTGAAAGGGAAATTTCCCTATGTAGCACTATAATGTTGCTAATATTACCTATCTAGCACTGCTATGCCACTTTTGACATTTAAGATGTATTCAGTGTTCTTATTTCCAAAGATTATATTAATTTGGATAACCACATTGCTTTCCCTTGTTGCCACACTGCCACCACTACCTCCCTCCCTCGCCACACTGCCACCCTTCGCCGCCACCCTGTATAGCTTTAACACTATATCCCCGCGCTATCACACTGCCTCTTCCCGTCGCCACATTGTCATCATTGCCACCACCACCACCAGACTACCACCACCAATGCCACCCCCACTAAACTGCTACCACTACCATGTCTGTTGTTGTCACACTGCAATGCATAACATCAGTTCCCCGACGCACTACAATCCTCCGCCACCACATTGTCTCTCCCACCACCACACTGCCTCCCTGCCGCCACACTATCATCATCACCGCCACCACTACCATCATGACCACCACCACCACACTACCACCCCCACCATACTTCCAACCATGCCACCTCATGACCACTATCCCGCCAAATTGTCAGCAATCGTACTCAAATGTTACCTCCCACTTTTGCACTTTTACCTTTGCTAACTGTGCAACGCCCACCGGCAATACTATAGAATAGAAATCAACAAAGGTAGAGGGAATACTTTAATTAGAAGAGAATACACCCTTTGTCCCAAAAAGATTGCCACATTACGCTAAATGAAATAATTTTTTGTGTTTTTTCAATTCATTTTATTTAAAAATTGGTATAGAAATAAAAAAATAAAGCGACGTGTCAAATAGAAGGTTATATATATATATATAAAGGTGACAAAGACTATGCTTCCATTAAAATAAAGAGTAAATTCCCAAAATGATACTCAATAACTATGTGTTTTTTAAATTAGTCTCCGAAATTAACTAATTACCAAGATTGTACTCGTTAATTAAAAAGAATGCTCACTTCAATCTCCTAACTACCAATCGTTAAACAAGCGTTAAAGTGACATTAAACTTTATACTACTTTCTCAAAATGATACTTTTCTAACTAAGTGTTTTCTCAAATTGGCCCATTTGCGAAATAATAAAAATGCATAAATTATGAAAAAATATTTTAAATTCTATAGGATGACAATATAATACCTAAAACTATAAATATAGTTTTATAAATTTAAAAGTAAATATGTTTGATTATTTATAATTATTTAGAAGAATAGCATGTAAATAAAATGTTTAATAATCATTAAAGTAATCACCCTAAATAAGAGTAAAATATAAAGGAAGTACTAAAATCAAAGCACTTTCTCTATGCTTTAATTATATTTAGAGTGATTTCTTCAACGTTTATTAAATATTTTGTTTACATGATATTCTTTTAAATAATTAAAAATAATCTAAAATGTTACTTACAAATTTATAAAATTATATTTATACTTTTTAGTATTATATTATCATCCTATAAAATTTAAAATATTTTTCCATAATTATTGTAATTTTATTTAAAAAATGGACCAATTTTAGAAAAGACTCAGTTAGAATGTACAATTTGAGAAAGTAGTATAGAGTTCAACATCTTTTTTAATACCATTTTAACGGTCGTTAGTCGAGAGGATTAAACTGAACATTATTCTTAATTACGGAGTCCATTTCAAAAATTAATTGGTTTTGAATACCAATTTAAAAAAACAAATAGTTCCTCAAATAAAAGGGAAAAAGACCAAAGTAGGACTAAAACATTGAAAACATACCAAAATAGAACTTCCATGTTTTTATTTTCGAAATAGGACTTACATTACCAAACATGGTCATATATATTACCAAAAAAGTATAGTAATCTGCACATGTACACTGACACATTACCACAATGCAAATTCACAGGGCCGAAAAAACAAAGTCCTACTTTTTCTATCTGTTTTAATCTAAAATTGGTTTGATCGGACCTTGCCGGAATTTTTGTGATGGGGACTTGGCCAGAAAACATGGCTATTTGTTCAACGTCTAACAAGCGCCGGCGGCGGCGCTAAGAAGAGAAATTTCGAAGCCGCGACAGGAGGTAACCTCGATTAGCTTGACAGAAACTGGAAATTTTAGCCTGTTGATGATTTTTAGACATTTATGCGGCATTTTTGTCAAACGTTTTCATTGCAGTTCACATTTTTGGGATGGATTCAAAGAAAAAGAGGGTTTATTTGGCCTTAATTTTTTCAAATTAGGTTTTAAACTGCTGAATTAGAGCCCCCACCCATTTTGTTGCGGGTGAATACACCTGAAATTGTTGTTGAATTTACTGAATTATAAAAAATATTTGAAACTCACAGTATATTGTATAGGATATCATAAGGTAGTGTTTGGAGATTAGGAATTCATTTGAAGGTAGTAAACTCCACAAATTCTATATTTGGGGAGAATTTATACAATGTACCGTACACCTGGCTGTACGTAAAGCTAGATACACCCGATGGATATTCATTTTCAATCAAAATAATGTACAATTTCAAGCGTAGTGTTCATTCTAAAGCCCGCTCAGCATAGTGTTCATTCTGAAACAACATTATGTCATTGTGAAACATGTTCATTCTGAAACATGTTTTTTACTTACATGTTTGGCATGATGTTTGAGGAAGGTACATCCAGCTTCACCATATAATTTTCCATATTTGGGATATTTTATGTTTAGTCCACCACTTTATAAAACTCCTTTGGAGGTTTAGCTTAATTGGGACCATTAGTCACTTTTATATGTCAGTGTTTGATATAAAAGATCTGTATGAAGGTTAATTAGCCAAAAAAAGGTTGCCAAAATGTCACTATTACTGTTGTAACTTGTCCTTTTGGCATATTAAACAACAGGTAAGGGATGGCATGAGATTCATTGAAGTGGTTCTAGTGGAACCAGACAAAAGTGTTGTTGCATTAGCTGATGCATACTTCTTCCCACCATTCCAATCTTCCTTGTTGCTCAAAACAAAGGGAGGCCCTCCGATCCCGACCAAGCTCCCGCCACGCCGAGCTCGGCTCATCGTCTACAACAAGAACACCAATGAGACGAGTGTGTGGGTCGTTGAGCTAGCTGAGGTGCACGCCGCAGCCCGCGGCGGGCATCACAAAGGGAAAGTGATTTCTTCCAAAGTTATTCCCGATGTTCAACCTCCCATAGTATGTCTTGATAAGTCTTTAATTTATGTCCCAAAATTATCTTCTCATGTGAAAATGACACGTAGATTATGAGGTAAAAGAAAATAATGTGAATGCCCGTGCTTACTTTTTTGGTTGTGGTAAAAGTGAAGTGAACGATAGTAACTATGTAGGTTTTTGAGGTTAAAAGTGTATTTTTATTTTATGGAGTAAGATACTGTAAAAGGTGCATGCCAAAAAAGGAAATGAGAAGTTTATTTTGGGACAACCAGAAAAGGAAAGTGTGAAGCTAATTTTTATGGAAGTAGTTTGTTTACTATATAATTGTTTTGTAGGATGCTCAAGAATATGCTGACTGTGAGGCAGTGGTGAAAAGTTATCCTCCTTTTATAGAGGCAATGAAGAGAAGGGGCATTGATGATATGGATCTTGTGATGGTTGATCCTTGGTAAGTCGTCGATCCTTTTAATAATTAAGAGTGTAACTAAGCAATCATATGAAAAATTAAGCTCACCAATTACATACTTACTCCGTTCCAGAAAACTTTACCTCTTTAACTTTCATGGAGTTTGCGAAAAATGTTGAAAAGTGAAAGTGTATGGTTAGAATTTGTTTATATGAGAGAAATCTTGTGAGCCACATGTTCATTACTAGAAAAGAAAATGAAGTAGGAAAGCGTAACTCTGAGTGAAGTATGAGTAATTTTCTGATGTGAGATATTTTAGATATTGACTCGAGTAGCACAACAAATGGTTTGCCAATCGATGAGTCATACGACTTTCGAGAATGCTGTGATGCTAGATAATGGTTACACAATCCTTGTTTGAGAAATCTCTAGATTATCTTGTTTGGCTCAAAGGTCTTATCAGCCGTAGCGACCCGTGTGGGGGGTTAATATTCACTAGTTGTACTCCCTCCGTCCCAGAATAATCTTCCGGGGTTTAATTTAGCACGATGTTTAATAAAGTGGAATGTGGGTGACTGTGGTTTGTATAGAGGAATGAGAATTGATATTAACCACATATTTATTTCTTTAAAAGGAAAGAGGAAGAAAATTTTGGGATAACCCAAATAGGAAAGAAGGAAGAAAACTATGGGACGGAGGGAGTAGCTATTATGTGAGCACAACAATGAGAATGGAGTGATCCTATTTTTGGGTACAGAATCCCATCTCTTTCATGAAAAGTAATATGCAAGTAGCGTTTGTCAAATAACCAAATCAACCAAGAACTCAAGCTTGTGGTTGAAGGCACGAGAAATGTGTTATACTCTAGTAGTGTTACGATGTGCATGTATTGTAAATGCACACTGACTAGTTTTTGGCATCAAATGGCCGGAACTCATTTCTTCATCATGCAGGTGCGTTGGCTATCACTCCGAGGCCGATTCTCCCAATCGTAGACTCGCAAAACCACTGGTTTTCTGCAGAACCGAGAGCAATTGCCCGATGGAAAATGGATATGCAAGGCCGGTTGAAGGAATATACGTCCTTGTGGATGTTCAAAACATGGAGATTATTGAGTTTGAAGACCGAAGGCTTGTTCCTTTACCGCCTGTTGATCCGTTAAGGAATTACACAGAAGGAGGAACCCGAGGAGGAGTTGATCGCAGCGATGTCAAACCGTTGCACATTACTCAGCCAGACGGACCTAGCTTTCGCGTTAGTGGAAATTATGTGGAGTGGCAGAAGGTATTGTAATCCTAGCCATTCAACGACACATTAATATAAAATTATAAATGACTCAAAAGGAATGCATGAAGATCTAGGATTAGGGTTGATGGATAAAGCTCCAAGCCCTAGTTTGTAATTATAGTTTATGTTGTGGTGTTTTCACCTTGGGTTGTCGCTTGTGCATGCACGCTTTCTGTGCTTGGGGTCTAGTTGTTAATGTCAGTATGTATGTTTGTTGTATCTGTGCTCTTAGTTTGTTCGTGCTAGTGTGTTTACTTTATTTGTGCTTCTGTCTGGGGTTTCTTAAAAAGATCCTCTCTACTTCCAAGTAGGAATAAGGTCTAGGTACACACACCTACCCAAGACCCTATTTTTGGTGATATTTTACTGGTTTTATTGTTGTAATTTTCATATATTTTATTTGACAGTGTTGGCGTTTGTTACTTTAGTTACGTGTTTGTTATTGGGTTTTATTTTTACTTTTTTTTCTCTCTAAAATCAATTCAACAGTGGAACTTTAGGATTGGATTTACGCCGAGAGAAGGTTTGGTGATACACTCCGTTGCATATCTTGATGGTAGCAGAGGCAGAAGACCCATAGCCCACAGGCTAAGTTTTGTCGAAATGGTTGTCCCTTATGGGGATCCAAACGATCCACATTACAGGAAGAATGCGTTTGATGCAGGAGAAGATGGGCTCGGGAAGAATGCCAATTCACTCAAAAGGGTCAGTAAATTCATAAACACACTCTCCTTATATCATATTTGTGTGAAAGTTTACTGGGTTTGTTGTTGTTTCTGCTCTAAATTAGTATCCTAATTACCGTTCTCAATTCTCGTTGGATTTAACGTACCTAATTAATTGATCAATGCCATTGTAGGGGTGTGATTGTTTGGGATACATAAAGTACTTTGATGCTCATTTCACAAATTTCACCGGAGGGGTGGAAACCGTCGAGAATTGTGTGTGTTTGCACGAGGAGGATCACGGGATACTGTGGAAACACCAAGACTGGAGGACTGGCTTGTCTGAGGTTCGCCGCTCAAGGCGTCTCACTGCCTCTTTTATTTGCACCGTGGCCAACTACGAGTATGCCTTCTACTGGCATTTCTACCAGGTTAGTCCACCCCTACCGATTGATCTCAATATTATGTACTAATAAAATTATACCCATAGTAACTAATTACTTACAGGCTGATGATGTCACCTTTTCTTTTGAAAATGATATCACTAAAAATTGGGATATAATACTTCCTCTGTCCTGAATGAATCGTCTCACATTCCTTTTTAGTCCGCCTCGAATCTAATCGTCTCACTTTACTTTCCTAATAAAGTAAAGAATATGTGCTCCACAATCTTTCTCTTTCCTCTAATCAAATTTCAATCCCTCCCTTTTTTACGTTTCAACACTTTTCTTAAACTTCGTGAAGTCAAAGAGGGACAATTAAATTGGGACGGAGGGAATATTTTGATGTCGTTAAATAATTCTTCCCCAGGCCTCTTTTGTGTAATCTACTTTAATTGTATAATCATATTTTATTTTTTAACAGGATGGTAAAATTGAGGCACAAGTTAAACTTACTGGCATTCTAAGTTTGGGAGCTCTACAAACGGGGGAGTCACGAAAATATGGAACCATGATTGCTCCCGGGCTATACGCCCCGGTTCATCAACATTTCTTCGTGGCCCGAATGAATATGTCAGTGGATTGTAAACCTGCTGAAGCACACAATCAGGTCTGTCTCTGTCAAAACACTAAAAATCATAAAATTTTAGTGAATTGAAGCAATTTTTTTTCTTTCTTGGAAACAACCTCTCTACTACCTAGTAATGGTAAGCATACCCTCCCCAGACCATACTTTCGTGGGATTATACTCAGTTTATTGTTGTTGTTTGGGGGTTTGATGTATGTTGCACCTTACCTTATAGGTGGTTGAAATGAATGTGAGAGTTGAAGCAGAAGGGGATGAAAATGTTCACAACAATGCATTCTATCCCGAGGAAACTTTGCTCCGGTCTGAATTGCAGGCCATGCGCAACTGTGATCCGTTTTCTGCTCGCCATTGGATCGTAAGACATACGTTGATATGACTTTATATGCCTTGTTTGTTTTGTAAGTTTTTGAACTATGGAAAATAATGTGTACTAGTCACCCTAAAGTGTTAGAAGTGTCACTTTAGGATTAGGGTCCCTTCTCAAAATCTCGCCATGAGATGCATTTTGAGACCTATATGTGAATTTGCAGCTTGTAAAATGACTTAACACTACAACAACAACAACCTAGTGTAATCCCAACTCGTTTTGGGGTTTGGGGGGGGGGTCAAGATGTATGAAATTTTACCCCTGTTAAAACAGGGAGGTTGTTTCTGTTAAACCCTGCATTTACTGTCTAAAACTTCGTAGCAAGTAAGAAGCAAGAGAAGTTTAAACGTGTCATTTTGATTATGGTTCATTATGCGTTCGAAGATAAAACATTTTCAATAATGATAAGTTTACATCCGTTGGTAGTGGAGAAGTTTAAAGTGTCATTTTGATTGCGCGTTCTCGTAGCAAAAATGAGTTCTATTTTACACACACACACACACACTCTATGAGTAGGGGTAACCTCTTACACCATGTGGGGTTTTTCTTTGGGTAGGTGAGGAACACAAGAACATTGAACAGAACAGGACAACCAACAGGATACAAGCTGGTTCCTGGTCCAAATTGTTTGCCAATGGCCGGTCCGGAGGCAAAGTTTCTCAGAAGAGCTGCATTCTTGAGACACAACCTGTGGGTGACTCAGTATGCCCCGGGAGAAGATTTTCCCGGGGGAGAATTCCCGAACCAAAACCCGCGCGTAGGGGAGGGACTTGCTTCTTGGGTTAAGCAGGACCGCAATCTTGAGGAATCAGACGTTGTTCTTTGGTACGTTTTCGGAATCACTCATGTCCCGCGGCTAGAAGATTGGCCTGTCATGCCGGTTGAACACATTGGCTTTATGCTTCAGGTAATTGAGAAATTATATACTCGCTTCGTTCGGATTTAGTTGTCCGGTTTCTTGCTTTTGTTTGTCCGGAATTAGGCCATGTTCTCTTAAATGATCTGATTGGAATAAATTTCTGTTTTGGTCTGATCTGATCTGAATGTGGTTATATTTAAAGTTGTTTATGATCGGATTCCAATAAGAATAAGTAATAAGTAATAAGAATCAGTTGAGGAGAACATGGCCTTAGTTGTCTGCATTCTATATTCAATAAACAAATTGTGATAAATTGTCTAAATTATCCAAGAGATAGAGTATGCTATGCACATCGTTGACGTGAATAAGTCACAAACTAATTTGAAGGATTTATTTGACATTTTGAATTCATTTTTCAAAATTGAGAATTTTGAAAAAAAACAGGACAACTAAATCCAGACGGAGGCAGTAAAGAAACGTTACTCCTTGACTAAGTCCGTGTTTGGGAACAACTTTTTTTGTCAGCGTTTTGGATAATTTTCTAATGGTGCAGATAACTCTTTATCGCTTTAAAATTAAACGTTACCGTTAAATTTCCCTTTTGGAAATGGCAATGCCAAACACGGAGGCTGTTTCCAAACTAGGACTAGCAAATACCATTAGCTTCATAAAGAATATATAATTTCATTGCGAAAAATGACGTTACAATTTCTACATATGTTGCAGCCGCACGGGTTCTTCAACTGTTCCCCGGCAGTGGATGTGCCTCCGCCGCCAGGGTGCCACTCGGAAACAAGGGAGACATATCACGGAGACAGGTCTTCTTCTTCTCCTCCTCCTAGTTTGATTGCTAAACTCTGAAGAATGATGATTCAACCAATACTATATAAAAAAACACAGAAGAATCAAATTTTGGCTTTTGTTTTGTTGCTGAATGTGACAGTAATTTAACTCTGGGTTTGTTTTGAAGTATCATTAGTATTCATGTGTAACATTTTAAATAAAAATATAGCCAAGTTCTAGTTACATTGGTTTGTTTTAAATAAGAAATATTAATAATAAAATGATGGTTTAGTACTTTAGCAAAAAAAGAAAGCTTTGTTTTTACATAAATCTTTTTGGTATGTCTTGAAACATTACCACAAGTTTGGGAGGAATCTTATATGATGTGAATGTTTCTACCAATTTTCTTGAATGTTTTGTGAGTAAAAAAACTACTTCTCTCTGTCTCAATTTAAATAGCATGTTGTTGTTTAAGAGGTATGGCTAAAATTATTCTCAACTTAATTTAGTTGAAAACTAGTATGGAATTAAAAAATAAATTTATATATTTGAAAATTTTATCAAAAGATTTACAAAATAGGAGATGACAAGACTATATTGTTTTATCAAATGAATAGTGAAAATGGGTGAAGAACGTTGTTAAAACTTGATCTTGTGAATAGTATACAAACAACTTAAATTGAGACATAAGGATTATTATGGTAATTCTAGGGACTCAAAATCAAGTTTTGTTTGTATGTAATTTTTTATTTAGAAATCTTTGTGGCCTTTGATTATACGGTCCGGTTCCAGTGACACCGGAAAACGGTGCCACTGGGTTTTTGGGGCACCTCTGGTGCTCCGTTCGTAAAATTGACGGTTCCTACCCCCCCTAACCCACCCCTAAACCCCCCACCCTACCCCCACCCCTGCACCCCCACCCCAACCCCGCCGTAACCCCCCACAAAATGTGTGGCTATAGTTTAAATTTTATTTTTAGTCTTCGTGTCTGCTTTGTAAGAAGTTGAAGATGAAAATGAGATATAAAAAACAAATTCAAATATTATTAGGCTCCATTTGGTACACGAAATTCATACTATAGAATTAGAATTAAGAACAATAATTCCAATTCCACTATTTGGTAGCACAAAAATATATGGATTTGGAATTCGTAGTGCCAAAAATGAATTGGAATTAAAGAATTCAATTCCATCCAAAACAAAATCCATAGAATTTCAACACTCAATTCAATTCGAATTCCGTCAATTCCGTGTACCAAACAGACCTTCGGGGTCTGTTTGGTGCACAGAATTCAAGCCGTGGAATTGGAATTAGGGACTTCAATTCCAATTCTGGTGTTTGATAGCACAAAAACATGTGAATTTGGAATTGGTAGTGCAAAAAATGAATTCGAATTGAAGAATTCAGTTCCATCCAAATCAAATCCACAGAATTTCACCACTCAACTCAATTCCAATTCCGTGTACCAAACGGACTTTCAATGTATTTCTTTACTTAATGTATTACTGAGAATAAATCACCAAAAATATTGATTGAGACCTTTCATATCCATTTTTTTATTTAGAAAAAACACATTTAATGAACATATAGTCACTTGCACCCCTTTATTATTTTTTTTCTTTTCACATCACTTTTCTATCACTCTCACAACACAACTTTGAGTATTATTGCATAAGGGAGAGTAGTTAATTTGGTTTTTAGGCTGTACTTAATTAGATTTAATTATTCATCAATTAGTACTTAAATCCATGAATATAGAAAGATTCATTTCATACAATGTACCTTTTCTTCTTAAAATAGTCTCAATTTCTCCAAAAAAAAGATATAATTCCTATATACTTTGTCTCAAATCAAAAAAATTTTATTTAATTCCTGTGTCACGTTAAAGTTCATTATGGTTTTGTTTGACATCAACGTTTTGAATTAACATTTTGAATAATTTAAAGGTAATCATTAGATATTATTTTCAAAACGTTGTGGTGATATGGAGAAAGTATCACAATTCAATCAAAATAAAAAAGAAAATGATAACATCAATAATTCAATATAATATCAATTATTCTTGTGAAAAGACAGGACACCATTACAATTACACAAAACCCTCACACTTACACTGGAAAAAATGTGAAAAAGAAATTAAAAAAAAAAGAAAAAGAGAGAGAATCAAAGAAAAGTAGAATATACTGAAGAGAATTCACACCCCATCAAAGTCTATTAACACCTGAGTATATTTATGTGCCCCACAATATTCTTTTGACACCTTGAGTATCATTAAACAAGCCATCTGAGGACCTTAAGATGCTCTATTTAGCCTCAAAATAAGTCCTAATCCCCTAAACCCCGAAACCCCCGGCTCCCAAGAATCGCGGAAATGCTTCTGTGTTTGCCGATTCCGGGGGATGTGGGGTTAGAACGGGTAGGACCCACTTCGGGGTTCGACCAAGCAACGTAAGACGTCAATGTCATCATATGACACCCAAAACAGGTGTCAAAAGAACCGTGGTGAATGTCCGTTCTGTATATTGTAAGGGAGAAGGGATGACCCAAGAAAGCAAAAAAAAAAGAAGATAAAAGTGGAAATAATAATTGTGTGAAATTAAAACTCAAATCTGATGGAAGACATCAAGATTTGCCCCACTCAAGTCATGTTGCAGAGAAGTCAAAGATGTATAGTCCTCATGAGTAATAAAATTACCAGAACAGTGATGAGCTTCTATGAGCTGCCCTTCTTCCTCCTCCTCTTCCTCTTCTTCTTGCTCTTCTGGTTTGATGATCATCCCACCATTGTTAAACCCTGGATACTGATCGAACAATGGCCCCTCCATTCTGTTCCCCGCTTCCCACGAGTACGAGGTGAATTCTTGATCTAAATTCATCAGACCGGGCAATGGGGTAAATGGGTAATTCGGGTTGAGGTAGAAACTGAGGTTATCTTGGTGAGGTTCGTAGAGAAAGAGAGGGTCAAAGGCTTGTTTGGCGGCGGGCATTTGATTCGTTTCTGGGAAAATTGGGAGGTGATGTGAGCCGTCATCGTGAGGCATTGGGAGATTGGTGCAGTTCTTGGTGTGGGGATCATCTGTAGGCCTTGTTTGGCTCTCGGTTATCGGTTTGTGCGTGTTTGGATCGATCCCTTGCTTCATCAGCTTCTTCTTCAAACAAGAATTCCAAAAGTTCTTGATCTCATTGTCTGTTCTTCCTGGCAATTTTGCTGCAATTTGTGCCCACCTGCCATGTTCCAAACAACAACTTATTACTCTCTTTTTTATGCAAAAAATGTTGGTAAAAGAATGCCAAATGGGGTCATAAAATTACGAGATTCCAACTCAAAATCAATCGGCAACGGAAAGTGTTACTCAAATATTTAAATATAGTTCTTTGAGAAAAATACATAACTAGAACTAATACATGCTTCATATAACCAAAATAGAACATTCAATGTTTGTATACCAAAGTAGAACTTAAAGTAACAAAAAATGGCAACACGTGATGCCAAAAAACATCGTCAAATGCCAACACACAATGCAAAATTGTGACATATCATAGTGCCAACACTCTTATTTTGGGGATAAAAACATAAGAAGTCTTATTTTGGTATAAATTTCATGTTTTAGCCTTATTAAGGTAGATTTCTTTTTTTTTCTTTTTTGGACTGAGTGTTCGACGTGAGATTATACCTTCAACATATACCCCACATGTGCAACGTCGGTCTTTTTAACTCAAGTGTGACTCGCTCGGATAGACACACGCTTCTTTTTTGAGCTCTAAGCTTTGGCTCTACCGTGACATAGAATTACAAGATTCCAAACCAAAATCAATTGACAATGGAAGGAGTACTTCATATTTTTATATATTAGTCTTTTTTTAGCGTGAATGCTCGATACGAAACTATATCTTTAAGTGATAGTTAGAACCAAAACCGTTTCGCCGGTTGGATTTAAGGACGGACGAAAAAAGAAAACGAAATAACATATGTAATTGAAAGAAGAGTGATGGGACAAATGCCTGTTTCCAAGAAGTTGATGGAGAGTGAGAATGAGATCCTCTTCTTCTTGGGAAAACATTCCTCTTTTAAGATCAGGCCTCAGGTAATTTATCCATCTCAATCTGCAGCTCTTTCCACACCTCTGCAAACCTGCAATCAATCATCCCATACTCTATTATAAAACAATTTCATGACCCTCCAACCATCACTCAATTTACCATTTTGACCCTCTCAATCATTCAATCTCATCGCTTTCGCTCCCTTGGGAGCTTCCAACCTAAGCTCACGGAGACGTGGAAACACCCTTTTTTTTTTCCAAATTTAACAAAGCATTTGGGTGTCGGCATGTCTCCAAATATCCAAACAAGAACGCTAAAGGGAATTATTCGAAGAATCCATGTAAGATTCTTAATCTTTTGGTTGAATCGCTTCCTCCACGGCCCACTCAAGAACAAATCATATATACAAAGTATCGCTCGTGGTGCATAGCTCAAGTAGTCAATAGGGGTACAAAAGGGCATTGTGGCCGGATTTCACTCCTTTCGAAGACAACGTAGGATGTTTATGCTTTGCTTAAGGTCCTTGCCTCATATTCCTTGTAGGCTAACTGTTCGAGCCGGACCTGAGAGGACCCACAAATCATCTTTTCACCCTATCAATTTTACAAATTCGCATTTCTACCCTCTAAATCCTTTCCTGGGGTTCCAACCAACCCATCACCTTCAACTTTTGGTTGAGTTGGTTGGCTCAGCTCAAGAACAAATCACCATAATTCTCAGTTTTACCCTCTCAATCACACAAATTTACCACCTCCAGACCCTCCTAGCCGAATAATTTCAGAGCCGAACCCTAATCAGAAGGGGTACATTACATTTGGAAGAAATATAGCAATGTAAGTGGGGGGAGGAGGAATTTACCGGCGTGTTTGGGGACGGAGCTCCAGCAGCCGACGCCGAAATTGGTGATGTAGTTGAAGAGCTTCTCGTCTTCCTCCGGCGACCAAAGCCCTTTTCTGAGCTTCTGCTTCACCACACAAGAATGGCGGCCCATGGCATCTGTCTGTCACTCACACAAATAAAACTCGGTTACCAAATGTGGGGAATTGTATCTATTTATATACTGTATAATCCCAAAATTATATTTAAGAAATAATAATAATAATATTACAATAATGGTTTGACTATTATGAATTTGTGATATGATGGAAAAATGAAAGCCCCCCAAGCTTGATTTCTTTTCATTTCCATGAACTATTTATATATACATTTCATTGCTTTCTGTGTAATATTTAAAGTCAAAATGATGTCACCATCTCGATATCTTCTAACACAACTGTTGAAATTATAGTCAAATATGCATTGATGGTTTATTTATGTCTTAAGTCTAGACTCGATCTAAATATTGGAATCTAGATACTTAATATTGGATTTTGATAGTTGAAATTTTGAAATTGAGATATAAATATTGGATACGCTTCTAGTCTTTTTTTAAAAATGAGATTGGTGGCTACTGAGTGATGGGTATAGCCCAACCTTGACCGAGTCGAGGAATCAGGTTAGAAATGTAGGTTGAGGTCTTGTTAAGAGTTGATTGGGCACCACTTCGTGTCTTAGGGGGTGTTTGTTTTAATATTAATAACATAGGTTACTGGTGTTCTACTTACTATCTTTTCAGTGCGTTCTTTCTTCTTTTGGTAATTAGTCTCCCGACTTAGCTTATCATTCTTGGCCCGATCTAAAATTATAAGCTAGAACAATTAATTTACACCATCAGTGGATTTGGATATAGTTTAAAATAAACTAAATTTTGAAATTTCTAGTGCGAAAAATGTATATTAGAATATGTAGATAGAATGAAAAGTAGGGTTCAAAATTTAAATAATTTGAAATAAAATTTAAACAAAAGAAACTTAATTTGTTTAGGAAAAAATAAGAAATTAATCAGGTAAGGTTTGGGAAACTCTAGTGCTAGATTGGAGGTAAAAATTATATGTTCACTAACCTAAACGGAACTCGCTAGTCTTAAAATAATCTTTATATTTTTCTTTCTTTGACGTCTTAAAATAATCTCCTCATATTTTTATTTGTCTACACAAGTTTACCATTCTAAAATTATACTACGTGTATTTTCTCTTTTCTAAAATTCGGAACATTTTCGTTTCTTTTTACTTTTCTATGTCTAACCCACCATTTTTGTCACGTACTACCATTGGTCATATTTGTGTAGTTCACAATCATTTTTACATTATCTTAATTTTAACACTGCACCAATATTAATCATACAATCTTACATTTTTCAAAACTTTTGTATCATTCTTTCATATTTCAAAACTCATGAGACGGAGAGAATACAAAATTAATTTTGCGATAAATATCATTACTCAATAATTTGCAATGCATGTGCAATATTCTTAATTGTAAATATAACTCTCCTTTTTAATTTTATCTTCCTATTTTTTCTTTGAATGTCCTTAATTAATTTTTTCATTTTCTACTAAAAAACAATTGCTTGGTTCACATGAATTCTCTCTTCTACCCAAGTATCAACATTACACTTTTATTTTTGTTAAACTTCATATAAAATACTTTAAAATTAAAATTAAATTTAATAGGTACACGGAGTAGATATGATTCCCCTCAAAGGTAGGGAGTAGAAAATAAAAAACTATAGTTAAAAAAAGGTTTAAAATAAGATATGTTTGGATGACATTATATACACACACACACACACACACACACACACACACACACACACACACACACACACACACACACACACACACACACACACACACACACACACATATATATATATATATATAGGATTGACTCCAGTGAGATGACACCTTACACTGAGATGACATGCTTCGGTCAGATGACGCAAAGCTCACTACATTATACGGAGTACTACAAAGCTTATCAACGGACAAAGCAAAGCTCATGTGGAAATAAAGCAAAGCTCCCATACATAGGAGAAGCATACAACGCAGGCAAGTTTAGAATAGGCCCTCCATGCATATAGTATAAGCCACAAGTCAACATCAACATTTATAAAACCATAGATAAATTAATGCTAAAGAATGCCTCCAGGTTGGGGTGGACAGCGCTTCCCAAAATCATCCATTATTTCTCCCGGGGCCGGCCTCGAGGATTCGATATCCTGGACGAAATAAAAAATATATATTTTGATCTTAACAAATTATATTATATAAATTATATTTTGAAAACAATAGTTAATATTGAAGTAATACATGTAATAAAATTATAGTATTATAATTGAAGATCGTAATAGCTACCTTAAAAATTAATTTTATAAATCTTTTATCAAAATTTATATATTACATATATTAAATAATTTAAAATCTTCGGGCCTCGAAAAAAAAAAATATGTGTAGGCTGGTGGGGCACCTCGGCCCACCCTTGGGTTGCCCTTGACATTCAAGAAAGTTATTGGTAACTTTGGCAATTTTGGTAAGTAGATGGGATATGAATTATAATATTTTTGATGTAATATTTGGCCTGGACATGTTTTTGATTTGGTATTTCTCGATTTCTTAAGGAAAATGCTAGGGTGCCACCACATGGGTGCTACCATGGGTGCACCCATGCTTTGCACAGACAAACACAGACGATAATTGTATGTGTCGCACAGACAATTATCGTCTGTGTTTGTCTGTGCGAAGCATGAGTGCACCCATGTGGTGGCACCCTAGCATGGTCCATTTCTTAATCCTTAGAAATGGAAAATTTATGTTATTTCTCTCTTCCCTACATTAACTTCCAACATACAATTAATTTTTTTTTATCAAACTCCGTGAAAGTCAATAAAATAAAGTCTTTTAAGGGCGAAGAGAATATACACGTAACAATGATATGACCACACCAGTCCAATTTTTTTTTTCACCATAAAAGGAAAAAATTAAGTATCTTATATACTCCCTCGGTACCAATTTAAATCGCATGTTACTACGTATTACTTATGAAGTTTGACTAAAATAATTATTTTAAATTCATTTAATTTGAAAATTGGTGTAAAATTTTTAAAAATAATATTTATATATTTAAAATCCATATCAAAAGTTACAAAAAAAAATAGAGGTGAAATGAAAATATTATTTTAACCGATGAACTGTGAAAATGATTAAAGTTTAACTATATTAATAGTAAAACACAGCTTAATTAAATTCAGACTGAATGAATAGTATTTCTCTCTCATCAAAATAAATTCTACCCAGACATTTTCTCATTTTTAAATACTCCTCAATAATTTTATTAAACACCAATTAAAAATCAAATCATAATTTTCTTTTCTTTGAGGGAGAGAGAGAGTAGTTCTATTTAAATTTGATGGACAAAGTTCCCATGACATTGGGAACCAATGTTATGGGATGACCCATGGGCGCTCCGGTGTACCGTTTGTAAAATTTACGGTTCCTATCCCCCCTAATCCCCGGTAAACCCCCCACCCTACTTCTTTGATTTAGAAGTAGTAGTATTAGTAGCCCTACCGACACCAAATATGTCAAGCAAGTGTAGGGTCCATTGGATGGGATAAAATTTTATCTATGAGGAAACTATAGGAACTCAAAATTGGAAAGGGGATACAAAGGGATGGGCTTTTGGGCAAGCTGATTTTCCCCTTGGGATTATAGTCATATTTAGCAAGTTTTAATTGTAAAATACATTGCCCCTTGTATTACTACACTGCATGCCCCAAAAGTCAATGTCATGGAAATGATTTCCCCAAGTTTCTTTGTCAAGTTACACAAGAACTCTATCCTATAATTTCTTGACACAATGTCATAAGTAACTCTTGAGTTATATATACACTTGGCACAAAATTAGTACTCTCGATTTTCTGGTAGTAACTCTCAGGTCTCGTATTATCTGAAATATACTACGGGTACCCTCGATTTTCTAGTAATAAGAACTCTCATATCTCACATTATCGCAAATATATTTTGGGATTCTTAAAACTTATGATACTCCTTCCGTTCTAAAAAACACTTCCTCTTTCATTTTTTTTCACTTCTAACAAAACACTTCCACTTTCTATTAAAAAACCACTTTTACCCTTACTTTTTCATACCCTACCAATCACATCATACTTTTTCTCTAATAATCTATACATCACATCTTACTTTTACCCATCACATCAAGGGCAAAATTGGAAGTCAACTACAATTTAACAATTCCTTATTTTTCCACTTTTTCAAAGTAGGAACTCTTTTGAAAACGGAGGGAGTATTATATTCCGAGAGTACATTCCGTCAATTTAGACGTTAGGATTGAAAGTTCATTTACTTTGATAAATTGAAGAGTTTTATTTGAATTTGATAAAATAATCATTATTCATGTAAAATTTAATACTCCCTCCATCCCAAAAAAAGTTTGTTACGTTTAGAAAAAATTGCGTCCCGTAAAGTCCGTTACATTTCTATTAAAAAACCACTTTTACCCCTTACTTTTTCATACCTTACCTATCACATCATAACTTTTTTCTAATAAACTATCCATCACATCCTATTTTTACCCATCACATCGAGGGTATTTTTAGAAAGTCAATACCAAAATATCCATCCCTTAATTTCCCAAAAAGTCAAACCGTCCCATTCTTTTTGGGACGGAGGAAGTATTTGTCAGAGTAACTGAACTTTCATTCTAACAGTCAAATATATAAATTGTACCCTCGAAGTACATTACTATAAATTTTAAAGACTCGCGGAGTATATTTTAGGTGATATGAGACATGAGAGTTCTTACCAGAACATAGAATGCACCCAATGTGTATTTCAGGTAACGTGAGACCTAAGAGTCATTACCATAAAATCGAGGATGCCCCAAAATAATTTTTTGTACAGTTGGCTTTGTTTTTGTTGAGGCATTATACACATTCC
This sequence comes from Cuscuta australis, assembly GCA_003260385.1. NCBI lineage: Eukaryota > Viridiplantae > Streptophyta > Magnoliopsida > Solanales > Convolvulaceae > Cuscuta > Cuscuta australis. Next base: position 1,973,584 of record NQVE01000114.1, read on the forward strand.
CGGGTTAAACAATTTAAGAATTAATTAATTGATTCTTTAATTTAGAGTTAAAAAGTTGTTTTTTTAAATTCAATTTCTTTAAGCAGAATGAATAAATGATTCTTTTCATGATAAAACAAATGCAACACTCTCCTGGTTAAGTATTGTAGGCATTGTGACTTTTGGGTGTGTCTATATAATTTTAACCCATATATATTTGGGATGTATTGAAAACTATATATATATATATATATATATATATATATATATATATATATATATAAAATACTCCCTCCGCCCCATGAAACATGGAACTTTTGCTTTTTAGGAGGGATTTAAGGGGAGTGTATTTTGGTATTGAATTTCCAAAAATGTCCTTTGATGTGATGGGTAAAAGTATGATTTGATGGATAGATTATTAGCAAAAAGGTATGATGTGATAGTTAGGGTATGAAAAAGTAAGGGGTAAAAGTGACTTTTTAATAGAAATGAGAAATGTTTTGTGGGTTGAATAAAAAAAGAAAGGAGAAAGGTTTCATGGGACGAAGGCAGTATCTAGTTTTGCAATCTATATAGGGCCGGTTCCCGTAAGAATGGTACATTTTGTATTCATCATGGTACATTTTAGAGAGCAGGTAGTTTCGCATGGTGCATTTTACAAAGCAGGTAGTTCATTTTACAAAGTTTAATTACATAAATGCCACTACAATTTTTCTATTTTTTTCTTATTTTTCAAATTTTCTTGACCCTTAGATCTTACATTCTAATGCATCACATGCATTCTTTTTTCTTTCATAAGTGTTAGACAATAATACTAATATCACTTCTGGTAGTATTGGTTATGGTAGTGTTTCATTATTAGTTAGCTTCCTAATCCTATTTGTAGTAGATGTTGTATTTTAGTTAGTCTCCATTCTCTATTCCTAATTGTGTTAGGAGTCTCTTCTATATATATACTCTATCATGTATTTCATGATTCAAGGAGAGCAATATTATTATTCTAATATTTCAACATGGTATCAGAGCCACCGCTCTAGGTGACCTAAAACTCTCTGCGCTCACTTCTGGCGGGCGGCGCCGCCCGCCGGACCGATGTTATTCTTTCTTCAATTTTAAAGATTGGCAACTCCTCAAAAACTTTCTCAACCCATCCTTTTTTTCCTCTCAAATCACTCATTTTAATCATCAATCTTTCTTCTCTTTCTCTTTTGTTACCCAACAAATTCTAAAAAACAACACAAAAGCAAAGCCAAGAGGGGAATTAGTGAAAGAGGAAAGAATACCTCTACACCCCTTCAAGAAAGAAATAGGGCATTGCCCGGATCCAAGAAAAAAGACAAAGAATGTCAAGGATCTTCAGTCAAACAGGCACCTCCAGTAGCCTTATCTATTCTTCTTCGACGTCAGCAGCTACAAGCGCACGTCAACCTTCTCTCTTCTTCTTCGACGTCAGTAGCTACCAGCCCATGTCAATCTTCTTTCTTCTTCATCGACATCACCATCTACCAGCGCACGTCAATTTCTCTCTTCTCCAACGACGTTAGCAGCTACCAGTGCACGTTATACTTCTCTCTTCTCCAATGACGTCAGCAGCCACCGGCGCACGTCAGACTTGTCTCTTCTCCAACGACGTGAGCAGCCACCAGCGTACGTCAGACTTCTCTCTTCTCAAAGTTTCCAGTTTCCAGCTAGTGTCCAAGCTTCCTTTTGCTACAGCCAGAGTTCAGCTTGAGGGGGGGATGTTAGACAATAATACTAATATTACTTCTGGTAGTATTGGTTATGGTAGTGTTTCATTATTAGTTAGCTTCCTAATCCTATTTGTAGTCGATGTTGTATTTTAGTTAGTCTCAATTCTCTATTCCTAATTGTGTTTTAGTTAGTCTCAAGTCTCAATACTCTATCACGTATCTCATAATTCAAGGAGAGCAATATTATTATTCCAATATTTCAACAACAAGATCTCATTTTTCACCAGAACATACATACATATGTATATATGTGTGTGTGTGTGTGTGTGTGTGTGTATATATATATGTACTAAGGTTTATAAAATTAGCATAGACCTTAGGTCCACGGAAAAATTTCATATGTGACTCGAACCTATGTCATAACTCAGGCCATAAACAAATGGTAAGTATTAAATGGAATGTCCACCAAAATAAATTAAATTAAAGTTAATTTTTGTAAATCAAATTAGGAAAAAAATTAAGATGGAGGGAGTAATAAAATTAAATCTCCCAATTAATCCATTTGTCCATCCAAACCTGAACACACCAAGTAGTCACCAATAAACATTATTTTTCAACTCGATACTGAAAGGATCTGAATTCAAAATGCCCCAATCAATGTCTTTGTCAACTCTAATGACGATACTCGTTTGTGGGCATTCAAAATACGTTTCAAGACCGGGGCTTTAAACTTTTTCTTTATCACATCAGTTTTAATCTTCTTTTAGATTATCTTACAATTTCAGTGGCAACAAGTTTGAAGCCCCGGAGTTTCAAAGTGGGGTTTCAAACTTTTATTTTTAATTTTTTTTAATACACATTTTGTAAGAGTAATGAATAAGATTTCATTAATTAATTGAATTTTAACAACAATAATTCATTAAATAAAAAGTACATACAATAAAAAAAACATTAAATGAAAAAAAATTACATTCATAAAAAAAGTCAAAGCATATTATGTTTCGCATTGATCTCATTTTGGCTCAAGACCGGATGCAGGAACGGAGGAACCAAACGAATTCATGATAAAAATTTAAAATATTAGAGAAAGATAAGAATTTTCAGAAAGAATAGAGAGTTACGTTGTATGAGAGAATGAATTGTGTGTATACATTTTTACAATATGAGAGGGTACTTATAGTTGAATTTTTTTAAATATCTGATGACAACGGTCAAATAATATAATATCGGCCCGTTGGGGGTGGGGACTGGGGAGCAACGACCATTTCCTCGTTTCTCGTTGCATCAAATGTTTAACGCAACAGGTTTGACGCTCGTTTAACGGTGAAGGGTGCGGTGTTTAACGCCGAGTAGGCATTAAACGCCTTAAAATGCAACCCGGCGTTATGTGTATTCATGGTGCTCTAAAGGAATCCTCTTGGTCAGTGGCGACAGGGCAGGCGATCAGAGCACAAAACGATAAATATGACCACATAATTTTTTCTTTTCAACAAAGTTCGGGATTGAAGTCACATTATTTTCTTTATTACTACATCTCATCTTAAGGATTTGTCCACCTTTGACTTTTTCCAGTTAAAATTAATAAATTTTAATCCTAAATTAAATAAAAGTGATATTAGGTATTGATACAAAAAAATTTAATTATATTTATTTTATATAATATTCTCAAAATCTTATTTTATCTAATTAATATCTCATATATATTTTATTTAATTATAATTCGAAAATTGAAAATGATTGAATGTAAAAAATCAAAACTGTATAAATAGTGAGAGACATGACTTGTAAAAGACATGGTGTTGAATCATAATATGCCAAGGCCCAAGTGTACACCAACTATCTGTGTATGCTAGGTGTATCCCAATTGATGGATTCACACGAGTCTAATTTAATTTAGTTTTCTCTTAAGGAAGAATATATATATATATATATATATATATATATATATATATATATATATATATATATATATATATATATATATATATATATATATATATATATATATATATATATATATATATATATATATATATATATATATATATATATATATATATATAGTGTATAAAGATTTTATACATAATTTCTCTTTTATTAACTTCTTTGCATAAAATTCAATCAGACATTTTTATCTTTAGTCCCTATATTTTTTCTTCATTTTATCAATAAATATTGTATGTTCATAATTATAATTAATTCATATTAAAATATTATTAAATTCTGAAGTAATATATAATGAGTAATTTACCTAAATAGGACTAAAACATAATGACTTTCTCAATATAGGATCATATGTTTTTATTTCCCAATGTAGGACCATTAGTCATTATCTATTAGTCATTATTCAACTAAATGTCCAGCATCACTTAGACATTATTCTTCTTACTAGTCATTATTAAGTCCTATTTAAGGAATTAAAAAGTTTAAGTCCTACATTGGAAAATGACTTATGTTTTAGTCCTATTCACTGCAAATTTCACATATATAATACGTGGTGAAGAACTTCTATACGCTAACCATGCATGCATTGAATAATTATACTTGATGATACTTGAAATACATATATATACGCTGTCATTTTCCCAAAATAACAGTTTTTTTCCCTAAGTGTTTGACAATATAATAATGCAAGATGTATACTTACTTCTCTTAATTAGCTTCGAATTACTTACTTGGCATGCATGACTTTGGACAATTTTGAACGTATCCCCATACACAAAGGTGAATAAACAATACTCCATCCGTCCCAGTGTTTTCGTTTAGTTTGACTTTTTCGAGTCAAACTAAATAAATTTTAATCATCAATTACTCTTAATTTGTGATGCGTATTATTACAATAAATTAAAATTTTAATAGTTCTCAATAAGATAAATCTACTGAAATACTTTTTATACTAAAATACATTACCATTTTTATTTAAATGGGGTCCCAAGTTCATCCAGTTTAGCTCGAAAAAATCAAACTGGACGAATATACTGGGACGGAGGTGGTACTCCCTCCGTTTATAAAAAAGATTCATATTTTGACTACGGGGTGAAATATAAAGTGTATACTCTATTTTTTACTCGACTCTGCAATTTTGCAATTGATGTGATGGATAAAAGTAAAATGTGATGGATAAAAGTAAAATGTGATGGATATATTATTAGTAAAAAAGTATGAGATGATAGGTATGGTAAGAAAATATAGGGATACAATTAAATTTTTAATAGAATGTAAAAATATTTTAGGGAAAGTAAATAATAAAAGAGGAAGTGTTTTAAAAAAATAGAGATTAGTTATAGACACTACTTTTGATGACTACATATATGGTACAAGTATCTTATGTGCCTCACGTATTAAGAGTTTAGTGGTTTATGCTCTTTGAATTGTTTACCTTTAATTTTATTATTGATTTATTGTGTACAAATTTTTTTAGAGAAAAATTATTTATATATACTACATGTGTCAAGAGAAAATCTAAAGTAGAAGTAGACCTGATTAAAGTACGAATCGGACTGGGCAAAGACGCTACATTATGAGAATTTTCTAGGCGTGAGTCTGACCCGGCTCGTATAGCAGAACTAAAAATTGAAGCCCGAGTCCGGCCCGCTTGGATACCCACAGCCTTCGGGCCGACCTGGTTCCCATGACAAAAATTTATGTATAATTAAAAAAATGAGTTTTTAAATAAAGTAGTTGATTAATATATATTAGATGTTTGATATAATAACTATAATGAGGAAATGATTGAAAGAACAACTAATATATAAAATGTGTTTTGTTCGATATTGCTACTACCTACATAGTATGAAGTACTCCTCCCGTCCAAAAAGATCTACCCATTTTATTTTTTATGCATCACATAAAACACTTTTATCTCATCTTAAATGCCAAAAACTCTTAAAACAACTTTTACCCACAATAAAGAGTGTATGTGGTAAATTTTAGGCTTTTTAGATATAGGTAGAAGTGTTTTTATGAGATATGCGAAAAATAAAATGAGTAGATCTTTTTGGGAGAAAGAGAGTATTATTTATTGAAATACATTATCAATGTATGATACGTTGTAAACAATACGGATTAATAAAGTTGTATTCATTTTATTAAATACTTTAAAATACTTTAAACAATACGTTGCAACGAGAAGTTTATTTGAGCATAAAACCGAGCCCGACCCTAAAATATTTGGGTCACCATTTATGAGGCCCAAACCCGAACCGTACCCTAATATTTCAAGCCTAAGCCCTCTATTTTGCGGTCTGGCTTTGGCAGACGGGCCAGATACCTGAGCCCGTGATCGAGTATAATTAGAAGTAAATATTGAAAATGTACCAAAATAGGAGTTCCATATTTTTATTCATGAAGTAGGAGGTTAATTTCATTTACGGTGTCAATCATGATCATATACATTACCAAAAAATATTGTGAAATGTTCATATACAGTGCCACATTACCATAGTGTGATCTCTTATTTTGAAGATGAAAATATAGAACTCATATTTCGGTAACTTCTATGATGTGTTAACTAATTTTTTTATCTTCTCATCATGTATATTATATGAAGTATATAACAAAGTTATTAATGATTAAAAAATTACTACATCCATTCCGAAAACATTTTTTTGTTAATCCAAAAATATTCCTTTTTTTTATTAAAGAAATTAAAAACAGAATTTGTGATTCAAAAATTGTTCCAATTCCTACTTTAACTTAACTATAAATCCTTATCCTATATATAAGGGTGAAAGTTTTATTATTCAACCAGACTAATTATTATCAAGTTGATAGTCTATTCCTAAACTATATATAAGCTTCTCACTTCTTGTTGGGCCCTCTATTATAGTTTTACACCTTAGAGCACTCACAATGGACTCCAAAAATACGCCGCGCTGGGCTGTAGCGGAACGACAATGGACGCCGCGCTGGACAAGCGCCGCGGCGTATTCTCCGCCTCTCTTCCATACAATATTCGGAGTAGTCAATTTAAGCACACTCTAATTGAAATTGTTTTTAATCGTTCGAAATTATTTCCTGTCATTAAAAAATTATTCAAAACGCGTCGAAATGTCAAAGTAATATAGATGAAATGAGATCATAAATTATTGAGATCATCCAAATCACATCATTTTCAAATCAAATGAATAGATGAGTTCCTAAGTTAGATCGAAAACATCTATACTAATATGATTGATGAGAGTAATAATAATTGTTCAAAATGGAAGATCATATTCCCGGTCCTTAAGTATTTGTTTAATTTTAATTTTTTTTGGTTCAAATTTGTAAACTTTGACTTCAAGTTAAATAAAAATATTATATTATATATTAGATTTATTATATCATATATTTTCAAAATATTAGATTTATCTAATTGATATATAATATATATTTTATTTAATTATAAGTCAAATATTAAAAATAATTAACAAAAAAAAGTCAAAACTGACGAGAGTGTAATAGTGCCAATTGTGGGTGGAGAGTGGATGGCCCATGATGCAAGCTAGTTGTTCCCATGGCCTCCCAATGATTGGAGCCGCAAGGACAGGTCCACGTTAGACGGACACTCCCAAGTTGCATGGCCTAGACTCCTTAAATTCTTGGTGGGATCCCAATGCTTCCCAATTATATTTGTATTTATTCTTGTTTGATTTTATAGAATTTGAGTTTTTTTTCTTTGAGAAAAAATAGAATATGGACTTGGAGAAGATGATTGTGGTTCTGAACCGGTATCGGAACTAGAATCGGTGGATTAAGAACTAGAACCTTTGTGGCGGCTAGGGGAATCGATACCGGAGCTTTCTCAGTGCGTATCGGTAGCGGATTCAGGTTTGATGGAATCGGAACAACCGATCCAGGTTCCGATTTCGAGAATGGTTTTAATTGTAACTTATTCTTTTTCAACTTTGCTAGAGTGGGGGTGCAGGGGTCGGGCTGGGGTGAGGGTGCAGTGGAGATTTAGGGAGGTAATAACCATTAATTTCACGAACGAAAACCCAAAAGAGCTCTAAATGAACGAGTGTCATCCGTTGATATTGGAATTCAGTGCCAATAGAATCTTGACGTGTATATTATAAAATTATAGAAAGAAGATGCCCAACCACAATTGAAAAATACTACCCCCTTTGATCCAATAACCACAAATTAAATACTCCCTCCGCCATAAAAGATTATTACATTTGATTTTTCGGTCAAACTGTGACACCCTTTGATGGTGAATTATGGAAAATCTTTATTTAGTTATAATTTTAGTAAAATTGAGTATATTTTAAGATATGATTTTGAAAAATCAAATTTTTATAATATTTTATTATTTTAAACTATATTTAATTCCCGGCCAAAGTGTGCCATAATTTGACCAAAAAGTAAAACTTTGGTAATTAATCTTTTAGGAATGGATGGAGTATAATCTAAATAAATAATTGATATAAAAATAAAACAATCAATTATATGTAAAATAATCACAAAATAAAGAGATAATGGTTTCAAATAATCAAAACATAAATACTTAAATTCACAAAAGGTAAGATTGTGGATTTTGTGGGTGTATTGTTTGTGACTCTAGAGCATTACTCATAAAAATTTGATACATTAAAACTATTTCCTAAGATAAGTCTATTATATTAAATTTATATAATAATTAAATATATTTTTCTCACAATTTATGGTCAAAGTATGTCCCAATTTGACAAAAAAAAACAAAACATGAATGATTTTTAGGATCGAGTGGAGTACATGAAATCGAGTTGTAGTCTTGTAGACCTTCTCACAAGGAAAAATGTAGACCTTCTCACACTTTTCATCAGCTGACAAATGAATCTTTTTTGTTTTGTTGCAAAAAACTAAATTCTTTTGTGAGATTAATGCACTAAAGTTCATAAAAAGAGAATGAAAATTGGGACCATGTAAGAATTTGCCAATGAAATTTAGTGCACTTACAAAAACACCTTTTTTAAATGCCAGAAATAATGATATACAATTTGAAAATACGTAGTCTTATTGAAATGGAGAAAGTGGAAGCACTTTCATGAGAATGTCTACTATAATGAGAGGGGTAGATTCACATTGCACGATGAATGAGCTTGAGAAGGCATTGCTGAGTCTTCTTTTTGGCAGGAGGTTTGGTGATGAGAGCGAAAATGAGTATTATTTTCTTTTGAGTCATTTTCTCAGCTTCATTGTCGCTTTCTATTCTCTTGGACTGCATAAGACACACAAAAAAATATAATTTTTTGGTTCTTTAAAAAATCACACAAATTTCTTTTGGAGATAGAGAGACGGCTAGGGAACGAAGCCCACTAATCCACTATGCACACTCATAATTTTTTTGAGAGAAAGATATGGATAAGAGACAACAATAGTGCAAAACCATGATCCGTGACAGTCGGATGTCGATGATGAAGACTAAAGGGGGCACATGATCAAAAGAATAGAGCTAGGTTTTAAAATAGATATCTTAACTCGAATACCGTGATTAAATTTAATAATTGATCTTATAAATACTGAAAGTTTTGCCCGAATAAATAGGGATTTCTAACTAAAGTAAAAATTGCAAATAAAATAGGAGATATAAATATAATGACAACATAATATGGAAACTTGAATGATATGGAAAATAATACCTCATAATAATATTTTTCTAATACTTCTATTAATGACAGGTATGTTATTAAAAACAAGTAATTAAAAAAAAAGACATTCGTACACTTTATTAGTCGTAGGCGCAATATAATACGACTCTACAATGCAAAATTTAGTAGTACTTTGTAATGCGTTAAAGATTAAAATCTAAAATTTCTATACGAAGTGGGCAAAATTTAGTACTTTGTAATGCGATATTTATAATTTCTTTTCAATTTTTTTTCAACTCTTTATTTTGTTCATTTTATTCTAACAATTTGGCCATATAATCAATCTAAAATTGAAGAATGGATATTTAAATTTTGATAGACCCTATTTTGGAAGGATTCAATTGAGTTGTTGTTATCGACATTTTAATTATGATCCCAATATTGATGCTACCGACTCAAAAACACCGATGTTGGAGTTGATGACATTAATTCAAATAATGTTTTTTTGACTTCAAAATCAATTAAACACGAGGGGTGCAACTGACAGAGATGAGGGAATGTGTTCAAGTCGAGATTGGATGAGGAATCTAATTTTGTGAATGAAATATCGTAAGTCAGATGTTTGTGAGTCGGAACATCCCGAATTTATAGATGTTTGTGGGGGGAAAAAACGATGTCAAAATTAGAAAGTTCAATTTAGCTTAGAGTCCAAACATTCCAAAAGAACTAGGCCCAATAAGGCCCAGAAAGTAGAAACAATTTTACAAGTAAACCAATAAGTCAAATTCGCCCTCAGTCTTTTTGTTATTTAGAAATTCGCCCTAAGTCAAAGCTCCAGTCCGCCGGATGGACTTCTCCTCCGCCGATAGCGGCGGCGCGTCGCTCCCCTCATCAGGGACCGATGCGAAGAAGCGGCGCGTGTCGTACTTCTACGAGCCTACAATCGGCGACTACTACTACGGACAGGGCCATCCCATGAAGCCCCACCGCATCCGCATGGCCCACAACCTCGTCGTCCACTACTCCCTCCACCGCCGAATGGAGATCAGCCGCCCTTTTCCGGCGGAGGCTTCGGACATCCGGCGGTTCCACTCGCCGGACTACGTCGACTTCCTTGCCTCCGTCAGTCCGGAGACGCTCCACGACCACACTCACGCTCGCCACCTCAAGCGCTTCAACGTCGGCGAGGACTGCCCGGTCTTCGACGGGATTTTCAAGTTCTGCCAATCCTCCGCCGGCGGATCCATCGGCGCCGCCGTGAAGCTTAACAGACAGGACGCCGATATAGCCATCAATTGGGCGGGGGGATTGCACCATGCCAAGAAGAGCGAGGCCTCCGGCTTCTGCTACGTAAACGACATCGTTTTGGGCATTCTAGAGCTTCTCAAGTACCACAGGGTATTAATATCTTAACCCTTACCAATTATCTCAATACAATTTATCCATTTACTGCATTCTTAGCACCTAAAATCCTAATAAATTTAATTTGTTAATTAATTATAACAACAAATCCAGTAAAATCTCGCAAATAATTGTTTATGAGTTATGAAGCTAGTTAAAAGTATTAATTTATAAAACATACCCAGTCGTATAGCCCGATCCGAAGTAGGGTTCAATTTGATGAATGGTGATGAACCCAAACCCGCCTCAAGGCGCGCAATGAAACTTTTTCTAGAAAATAACGCCCTGGTGCGAATCTCGATTCACGCAATTAGCCATTTTACGCAATTTGCTTAAAGGCTTACGCCATGGGGCGTACGCACTGGCGCGCACAAAAGATAAAATTAGCCATTTCTAGTACTTTACTAGAAAGGTATAAGCTTATGCAAAAGATAATAATGATAATGGCAAGTTAAAATAAATATCTTTATGATGATAAATAGCAATTTTGTACCTCAAGACCAATAAGTGTGTGTTTGACCAAAGTTAAAAATGACTAGCCTCATTTTGAAGGGTTTTTTGGGATAGAAAATTTGTTGGGCTTTATTTGGCTTTTAAAGTTTTCTTTTTCCTTTTCCCATTCCCATTTTAGCATTTGACACATGTTATTGTTTTTAGTGGGTGCAAGCTATGCTACATTGCTACCAAGACTTGTTCTTTTTATGGAGGTTCATGCCAGGCTCTCCTTGTGGAGCCTTTAAGTGTATGTGTATGTTTGCGAGGGGAAGGCAATAGAGGCGATATTTGTCAATCTAATAACCTCTCCCAGTCCTATCTGTTCTCGTCCAAAACCCCCTCATAAGTCGTAAACATACCCGTAGTAAAGCATTTGTTCCCCATTTACGTAGAACATAAGTATCTTCAAGTAGATGACTTGAAGGGTGTTACTGCAATGTTATGTGCACCGCTATTGCATACTCATGTATGCAATTCCAGTGCACGTAATATTGTATGCAATTTTGTGGGATTTAACTGGATTGTTGTTGTTGTTGTATTATATACTCATGTAACTTCAAACATTGATGTGTTATGAACCAAACTGTTAGCTTACCATACAAGATTTTTGCTTCTGATGTGTGTAATGCTTCTTTGCAGCGTGTGCTATATATAGATATTGATATTCACCATGGGGATGGAGTTGAAGAGGCATTTTTCACCACTGACAGGGTAATGACAGTCTCTTTCCATAAATTTGGGGACTTCTTTCCCGGCACCGGACACATCAAAGACATCGGCGTGGGTCCCGGGAAATACTATGCCGTCAATGTCCCACTGAATGATGGAATGGATGATGATAGTTTCCGAAGTTTGTTCCGTCCCATAATCCAAAAAGTCATGGAGGTGTATCAACCGGATGCTGTTGTTCTTCAGTGTGGGGCAGATTCATTGGCCGGAGACAGATTGGGGTGCTTCAATCTCTCTGTCAAAGGTCATGCTGACTGTCTTCGTTTTCTAAGATCTTTTAACGTTCCTCTAATGGTTTTGGGCGGTGGAGGGTATACTATTCGGAATGTTGCGCGTTGTTGGTGCTATGAGGTTTGCTCTTCCTTACTCACGTCTTTGTTTATTAGTCTTTGTTTGTATGGTTCTTATGGTATAAGTGATTCTTATTTTTATTTTTTTCATCTTTTTGAACGCTTTTGGCTCGATTACAATGTAGTATCTGTTCATACTTTTCTCAATTTAATGACGCATAAAGAGCCAAACATGGGTGAACTTTTCCATGAATCCTGGGGTTGAGCTTGATAGTAATTGCACTAATTACATAATTTAATATGGTTATGGTTACAGACAGCAGTAGCGGTGGGGGTTGAGCCTGATAATAAATTGCCTTATAATGAGTACTATGAATATTTTGGTCCTGAATATACACTTCACGTCGAACCATGCCCCATGGAGAATCTGAACTTACCGCGAGATTTGGAGAAGATCAGGTTCCCGTTTTTTGCTGTATACTTCTCTTGTTTTGGTTGCTTACAAATGCATTGCGCTTCGCTTCACCTAATCCCTACTCAAATGATGGATGAGAGCATTTTGGCTGCAGGAATATGCTGCTCGAACAAATATCTGAACTGCCACACGCTCCAAGCGTGCCATTCCAGACAACACCTTCCACAGTTGAAGTTCCGGAAGAGGTTGTGTTATATAGAAAGACATATACAACTCCTTTCTTTAGTTTCGTGTGTGTGTGTGTGTGTTGTCATCAGTCAGTCACATGATGTCTGTCTGACTAAAGGTGTTTTTGGTAATTGGTACAGAGAGAAGATGACATGGATCGAAGACCTAACCCTAGGATATGGAATGGCAACGATTGTTCCTCGGAAGGGGAGGAAGATGATGACAAGCCCATTCGTCTACGAAGTAGTATCAATTCAAATGCACCCCCCAATGAAAACTCTAAATTGAGGTATGACCATTTTTTTCCCTGTAAAAATGATTTCTTACCTGGTGGCACTACTCTAAACGATTTTTTTAGTCATTCATCAAATAGAACCGAAATGCTGTTTTGTTATTCAGAAAAGCATCGAACAATTCTTGCAACTCTTGTGTTGGCTAATTGGTTTTAAAATGTGCTCTGTGTTTGGGAAACTTCTAATTATTTTTTTTGTGCAATTGTGCTTCTTAGTTAAAAAATTGTTGTGGTTTCAAAATAGTGTTCCGATCTTGAAGTCGTAAGTCATCTGTAATCATTTCCTTCCATCTCTTTTTGGATCTATCTATACCCCTTCACATACCTACTCCTGTAAGCCTCTCGCATCTCCTTATAGTTATAGGGACCAATGTAGTTCTCTTTACTCTCAAACCACCTCATTCTAGCTTCTCGCAGCTCGTTACAAAAAAGATTTTTATTTTATAACACTATTTTTTTTTAAAGAAATATACTTTTATAAAAAAATTCTCTTTTATGCTCCCAGGAGTCTTGACCAAACACCATCCATATGTATATTCTAGGTTATGATAAGTGAAATTCCTTTGTAATGCTTGAGTTGTTTCTCTCTTTCTTAATTCTACTTTCACTTGGCTGTCCAAAAAAGTGAATTGCTGCAGTTAAATTCTTGTAATGCAGGGACTTGTATAGCGGAATAAATGATAAAGATATGGTCGACTCCGATAATTAGTCCTTTGGGTAACATTGCTCGTTTTTAGACGATCACTTATTCACCGAGGGCTCATTTCCCATCTCACGGGAAACCCTTTTCGATATGAGACTTCTCCCTCCACTCTAGGGGAGATCTGTGGTGGCTGAACCTCTCTTCCCATCAAGTTTGAGAAACTGCAGAAGTAAATAGGTAAAGATGTTGGAAGTCTTAAAATTGGGACCTATATATATATATATATATATATATATATATATATATATATATATATATATATATATATATATATATATATATATATATATATATATATATATATATATATATATATATATATATATATATATATATATATATATATATATATATATATATATATATATATATATATAGCTTCTAACTATGTAGTTGAGTACATTTGCTTCATGTGAGTGAGTGTAGGATGATCACTCTAATGGCTATTTCCAATTCCATGTTGTATGATTTTGGAAGGTAATCTCTGGTTTATATATTTTTCAAGTTTTTGAACCATGATTTTCCTTTGGTAGGTATATTTTTTGTGTGGAATTTGTTTAATGCTTCCCAATGGTGAGGAAATATTTTATTTCTCTCAACCCAATGTGGAGAGCACTGTTACTAAAACTGGACCGGATTGGGCGGTCGAATCGCGACCGGGACACATAACCGTTCTGGTCCAACCCCCGAAAATCTAAGCTCTAAAAATTCTCTCATATGAGTAAATTAAAATATTTAAAAGTAATACTCCCTTCGTCCCAAATTGAATAACAATTTTTTGGACTTTATCTCTCGATAACTTTTATGGAGTATTTGTTTGTATTTTTACATTGATTATTTGATAAAACAAAGTTTCTTGTCATCTCTTGTTTTGTAAAACTTTTGATGTTGTTTTTTAACATGTACATTTTATTATTTATTCTTAAACAAATTTTTAAATAAATCAATTTCATCAAATGCATGATTTTGTCTTGTAAATAAAAAATTGCAATTCAATTTAGGAAGGAGGGAATATATATATCTTCTAAATATTCTCTTCATCTTCAATTAATCGTCTCACTTTTTATTACTATTTGAAAACAATACTTATATTCTGTTATTTTTTAAATAAAGTAAAGAATAAGCTATCCACCTCAACGAACGAGAAGTCACATGTCATTACCATACAGATAACTAGGCTAAATACTTGCGACACATTAGGAATGAACTTCTACATTATAAAATAAGATGAACAAATGTCCGTTTTGATATCATGATAAAATTTAGAATGTGTAAGAACACTCGATTGGACTAAAATATTCGAGTTATTGGATTGAGTCATATTAAAAAGGTTGAATTTTTTAAATGCTTCCTAATGGTGAGGAAATATTCTCTCTCTCTCAACCCAATGTGGAGAGCACTAAAAATTAAAATGTGTAAAAACACTGCATTGGACTATAAAATATCCGAGTTATTGGGTTGCACCATATTAAAAAGATTGAACTTAATTTAACTCAAAAGTTTATATATCAATTATTTTTTGGGTAAAGCTAGGGTAAACTCAATAGGAGTGACTTTGGGGTGACCATATGTTTTCCACAGACACACAAAAAGAAATTATTTGTTTGCCGGCGCATATATTTTTGACCATATTTTAAGAGTTTTTTGCGCCATTTATTTCTAAACTTTTCAAAAATTATACCGATTTTCTCTTAACTTTAAAAATTGCACTACCCCCATAACTTTAAAAATTGCACACGTGTGTTCTGCAATATACCATTTCTAAACATTATCTTCTATATTTTCAACATCTTTAAACCCTAATAATTATTTTAGATCTAGTCATCGGTAACCAAATTTGAAGGCCGGACATCAGACGATAGAGCTCACCATTTATGAGATCAACTTCTTCATCAATTCATGACATATATTGATGGTTGTGTGATTTAATTTTTAAAAAGTTGTTAATAAGGGTCATAGAAGCTTTGATCAATTGGGGTTTTGGGAGGAGGTTTTGTACATGGAATAAATGGCATCAACCAAATGTTCGTCCCTGTCGATCTCCTCCTCACAGAGCTCTCAAGATCCGCTCAGACCATTTCAACAACCAAATCCCTCCACGCCATTATCCTCAAGGCCCCTCATCTCTGCAACGACCCTTTCTACGCCACCAGAATCGTCCGGTTCTACGCCCTCAACGACGATCCCGTCTCCGCCCGCCAACTGTTCGACGGAACTCCCCGCAGAAGCATCTTCCTCTGGAACTCCGTCATCCGGGCTCTCGCGAGGACCCGCCGCTTCTCCGGCGCGGTCGCGCTGTTCCGGGACCTGATGCGCTCGCCTACGGCGCCGGATAACTTCACCTTCGCCTGCGTTCTGCGCGCGTGCTCCGACAGGCTCGATCTCCGCGGGCTGAGGGCTGCCCACGGCGGAGCCGTGGTGGCCGGGCTCGGATCCGATTCCATTTGCAGCAGCCAACTCGTCAGCGCTTATTCCAAATTGGGTCGCTTGGACGCCGCAGTCAAGGTGTTTGATATGATTTCTGAACCAGATCTCGTCCACTGGAACTCCATGATCTCCGGGCATGGCTGTATTGGGGATTGGGAAAATGGGCTCCGGGTTTTCATCAAGATGCAGAGAATGGGAAAACAACCCGATGCGTACACTCTCGTTGGCTTGGCAACCTGTTTGGATTCTCCAGATTTGCTGAGAATTTGCGAAAATGTTCATGGGTTTTGTATAAAATCTGGGTTCGATTCGAATCCTCATGTCTCCAGTCTTCTGGTGAGCATCTACTCCAGATGTAAAAGTACATCTTCAGCTTGCAGGGTTTTTGATTCTTTGCCTGACCCTGATCTGATCACTTGGTCTGCGATGATCTGTAGCCTATCTCAGTCTGGCGAAATGAGAAAGGCGTTGGGTTTCTTCAGGGAAATGATGAGCACGAAAAGAGGCAGTGGAAATGCAGACTCTCCGTTGCTCGCTGCCGTGCTCTCTGCTGCAGCCCAGTCGGCGTCTGTCCAGTTTGGTAGGGAGATACACGGGCACGCCTTCCGGCGTGGCTGCCACCTGGACGTTTCGGTGTCTTCTGGCTTGATCGACATGTACTCCAAATGCGGGTTCTTGAATTCGGGCGTGAAGGTGTTTGAAACCGCGCCGAGCAAGAACATAACCTCGTACAACTCGATGATCTCCAGCCTCGGTTTGCACGGAAACGCGCGCGAAGCCCTTCGCCTCTTCCAGGAAGTACTGGAGAACCGCGGGGTCCTCGAGCCCGAC
Organism: Cuscuta australis; assembly: GCA_003260385.1. NCBI lineage: Eukaryota > Viridiplantae > Streptophyta > Magnoliopsida > Solanales > Convolvulaceae > Cuscuta > Cuscuta australis. The sequence continues at coordinate 1,990,615 of NQVE01000114.1, forward strand.
GAAGCCACCTTCTCTGCTGTTCTCTCTGCGTGTTGCCATGCCGGTCTTGTGAGTGAGGGGAAGAAATGTTTCGCGACAATGAGGGAGGGTTTCGGGATTCGGGCGAAAACCCAACACTACGTCTGCATGGTGAAGCTGTTGGGGATGGGCGGGGAGTTGGACGAAGCTCACGAGCTCGTTCGGGGCATTGAAGCCCCGGTGGACTGCGGCGTTTGGGGGGCGCTCTTGTCGTGCTGCGAAGCCCATGGGGATTACAGGTTGGGACGCATTGTAGCCAAACACGTCCTTGAAAGTGAGCAAGAGAAGAGCAGCTATGGGGTTATGGTGTGTAATATGTATGCCAGAGATGGGAGATGGGAAGAGGTAAAGAAGTTGAGAGTGGATGGAGAAGCTGCAAGGGGAAAGGTCCCTGGCAAGAGTTGGATTACTAACACCAAAACACTATGAAAGTATGAAACCCAAATATATACTCAATATTCTTCTCATTTGACTTTTTTTGGTCAAAGTTTATAAACTTTGATTCTGATATGTAGAAAAAATACATTGTATTATGATATAACTTTAATATCAATATATTCATGTTGAAGCGTAGTTTTCAAATATTAAATTTTTATAAAATATATCCATGTATAAATAAAGGTATTATTAGTCAATGTGCAATCTTGGATGCCGTGAAAAGTCAAATGAGAAAATATTTCCAGACTGAGAGACTACTGTATATATGTAAGGGTGGGTGTCATAATATGACATTAATCCATTTGATATCGAAGTGGAGAGAGGCCATTAAAAATTTTTAGATTACAAAATTAAAATATGAAATTATATGTATACATGATATTATCTCAATCCCTGAGTATTTGTTTAGTTTTGATTTTTTTCGGTTAATTGTTTTTAATTTTTGATCTATAATTAATTAAACTGTGATACTACATTGAGAATTAAAATATACCCCGTGTTATGATACTATATTGGAAAACCCCAATATGTTTTAATATTATATATGTAAATTTTCCGTTAATTTTCCCAAATGTCTATATTTTATCTGGAAAAAATCTTCCCATTACATGTTTTACAACTATTTTCACCTTATTTATTTGTTACCCCTCCCTGTATATTTTAGCTATAAAATTTAATAAACTTTCGTGTTTTTTCGATCAAAATTTTGCATGCAAATAAATAAAACTCTGGAATCTCAATTTTCTTATTTTCCAACAAGTGTCACCCAACTCCCACGTGTCCTCTCCTCCATCTCTTTATATTCCATCATATATCATTCATATCCTCTCCATGCATCCACCCACCCACCCACCACCACCAAATCTCCGCCGTCCGCCGCTCATATATGGCTGAAAACACCCTCCGCGGCAGCTCCGAAGGGTACGCCGCCGACGCCATGAACACCGTCAAGGACTACATGGGAATGAACAACAACTCCCCGCCAACGAAGGACCCCACCACCCAGCAGATCATCGCCGTCGCCGCACTCTTCCCCATCGGCGCCGCCCTCCTCGGCCTCTCGGGGCTCACCTTCGCGGGGACCATCATCGGCATCGCAGTCGCGACGCCGCTGTTCGTCCTCTTCAGCCCGGTCATCGTCCCGGCAGCACTCGCTGTCGCGCTGGCGGTGACCGGGGTGGTGGCCTCGGGGGCCTTCGGGATCACGGCCCTCTCGTCGCTGTACTGGCTGGCTGAATACGCGCGGCGGATGAGAGGGCCTGCCCGCGAGCGGGTCGAGCACGGTAGGTGGCGCGTGCAGGAGCACCTTGGGGGCCAGAAGATCAGTAGTTAGTTAATTATGAAAGGAAAGTCATTACATTGTTTGTTAATTGAGGTTTTTGTTTTTAATTCTTATGTTTGTTGTGAGTTGGTGGAGTAATTAGCTTCATGTGTGTGCTTTAATTAGTTTGTCTTTCTTTTTATTTTAATTAGTGTATGCATGTGTTGTAATAATAAAATGGCCCGTTTTATATTATGCAGCATGGGTATTTGTGTCATTTCCTCCTACCAATTTATTGGGACAAAATAATTTCTTCCTACCATGGAGTACATGTTTACTCTCACCTGAAAAGATCTTAAGATCTTCTCATTACTCTTAATTGAGAGAATTCATTATTTTATTGTAGTTATAAAAATAACCAAAATAAAAAGATTTACAAAATAAGAGACATAACTATATTAATTAGTTTATGAAATGTGTACTGCAAATTGTGGTATCTAATACTCTTTCCGTCCTCCATATATCTTCTCAATAGTCTTTTTTATTTGTCCAGATCTTTTCATTACTTTTTTTAACAATTAAAATACCACAATTACTCCCACTTATTTTATTTATTACACTCCATCCACCTCATTTAATACACCCCACCCATTTTTATTTTTATTAAGGGTATTATGATAAACTTTTACCTTTTTTCAACTCTTTTTAAAAAACAAAAAAAATCAAAACGGAAATATCTTAGGACGGAGGGAGTAATTGGGTACTGAAAATAAACAAAAAAAGTTACAAAATAAGAATTTGCATGACTATATTAATTATTAATTATTTTATGAAATCTGTACTGAAATTGTAGGATCTAATAATTGGATTGTAGTTGTAATGAAAATAAACGATCAAATTAATAATTAGATTGTAGTTGTACTCGAAATAAAAACAACAATTTGATCGTGTGAATAATATATAAAAAGATCTGATGAAAAAGCTACTACATCCGCCCCAGAAAACATGGGAGTTTTGATTTTGAATAGGGATTTAAGGGGAGTGTATTTTGGTATTGAATTTCCAAAAATGTCCTTTGATATGAGGGTAAAAGTATGATTTGATGGATAAATTATTAGTAAAAAGGTATGATGTGATATGTACGGTATGAAAAAATAAGGGGTAAAAGTGACTTTTTAATAAAAATGATAAGTGTTTTTTGGGACAGATGAAAAAAAGAAATGAGAAAAGTTTTTCAGGACGGAGGGAGTATTTTATTAACATTATACTCCCTCCGTCCTCTGTATTTGTCCACTTTCATTTTTACACACCATCCAATGTACTTCTTTAATCCATTTTATCTTGTAATTTGTATATTAAAAAATTATAAAAATTATATATTAATAATTTATATGTTAAGACAAATCAAAAAAGATCACATATGACTATATTTAGGCTTACACATTGAGAAAATTTGATGAGTCAAAATGCTTAGATTAACAATTTCAAATGTCAAATATGGACAAATACAGGGAGACAGAGTGAGTATTTTATAAAGTTAGTAAAAATAAACAATGTGAGAAAAATTTGATCATATATGATCTTTAAATAGTTTGATTTTATTATTGTGATCTCTAAGTAAAAACATTTCTTTACTTTATTTATTTTTTCTTGTACTTCGTACAATAAATTGTACTACCTCCGTCCCAATTTATAACGCCTGTTTCGGTTTACGATGTTTGACTGAAACTATTTTCAAACCATTTTATATGACAAATGGTATCGAATTAAAAAATAAAATTACATATTAAAAAACTACATCAAAAGATCTACAAAACTAGTAGTGACAATAATATTTTATTTTATCAAATTGCTAACGAAAATAGAGAAAGAAAGTGAATAAAGTTTGACCCTGTGAATAGTAAACATGCATTATAATTTGGGATGGAGGGAATATCTAATTTAAATATTTCTTTAAATTAATTGAAGAAATATCTTCAGTTTTGATTTTTTATAATTAAAATTAATAAATTTTAACCATAAAGTAAATAATATTTGATACAAAAATATTTTTATTAAATCCATCTTGTAAGATATTTTTCAAAGTATTATTTTATCCAATTACTATACCGCATAACTTGTAGGGTATTAAGGTATTTAATTACAAGTCTAAGATCAATTTTAATTGATTTCAAAAAAGTTAAAACTCGACACACTTGAGGCAGAAAAAATATATAGATAGACACTTGCGCACACAAACATGAAACCTTACTCTTACTTGAATCGAAGGTAGCAAAAGTAGGAGGTAGAAAAGTCGTTTCCAAGAGACCCCCAGCTCAAATACAGTAGTATGTCCAAATCATTAGGCTCAGATGAACCCTAAGCATTTGATATAAATCATTAGGCTCATAACGCCAACCGTTCGACCTTCCTCCCACACCACTGGCTTGATTGTTGATACGTGACAGTTCCATGTTTGGTTCAAAAGAAAAAACCGATGAAATTTGGGGCGAGAAGCCGAGAACGAGCAGCCAACCACTAAAACGACTCAAATTGCTGGCAACAAAACGTCTACGCGGTTCATTTGGCAAACAAAAACCGGGGTCCGTGATCTGCATTGGAGCCTTGCTTAGCAAGCTTCTGTATGCGAGAAGAGAGCTCCCCAGCCTGAAGAAAATCAACAGAGAACCATGGTAGTAGAAATCAACAAATCAAATTTACCTTAAAGGTGTTGCTATATCTACTCCCAATCTGACTAAATCCACTCCCATTTATGTTAAATGGACTACTTTGCCCTTAAAAGTTGGTTTGCATTTAAATTCTCTTTAGTATTTTTAAGGATAAAATTGTCAATAAAACCTAAACGGAGTGGATTCAGCCAAAAATTGGGGTGGGTATAGCAATAGCCAATAACCTTACATTAATCACTTAATAGATTTATGGCAGTTTGTGTAGTAGTGCAGATAGATTTGTGGCTTTGGATAAATGGCAGGTCAAGTGACTCACAAGAGGGTCTCATCAATTATTATTAATGTTCAATGAATGGACCAAATGGATTTTCTCTATGGGTGGACTGGATAGATGGTGGTTACTGGATTAGCTTAACTTTTGTGTCACCCCTAAATTTTGGTAAAATGTAGTGCTTTACAAAAACTTTTGAGCAAACTACTCCGGGAGATATGTTTGCAGTAACAAAAACAAGCATTCGGTGTTTTATTTTCATGCAGGAGAAAGAACTAACACTGTTTGGATAAAGGAATTTCAGAGGGAAAAGAAAAGAAAATGAGAAGGAAAACATTTTCCTTGTTTGGTTAGAGAAGAAAAGAAAAGAAAAGTGGAAGGAAAAGAAAACGAGAAGGCAAAATGTTTTAAGATGAGAGAAAACCAAATTCCTCCCGTTTTGGTGAGGGAAGGGAAACTATCTACTTTTTTTTCCTTTCAAATTCCTTGAACCAAACATAGTGTAAAGAAAACTTTAACTACTGAAGAATTTTGAAATGCTAACTTAGGAATGGACAACAATCTTGCAGTCTCAAAGAGAGCCAAAAGAGATAAGTCTCAAGGAAACCCATACATAAAGAGCGTAGTGTGTAGTTCTTACCTTCTCATCAACCCAGACCAGTGAACTCAATTGATTGTTCAAAATGCGGACAGCAACATCAAGTGGATTCATGCCATCGGTTAGTTCGCCGCCCTAAACAAAATAAATTTAGATAATCATCCAACGCTATCGTCAAGAAAGATACCATTGTGAGATGCTAAGAACACCATTGAATGGGAATTATAAACCTGGGTTGCATTAAGAGAATGAATGATTGATTTTATCTGCTCCATCATCTTTTCCATTTCTCTCTCTACAAATTCGGCCTGCTCGTACCTATAACAAATGCCAAAATGATAACCATGTCATTAAGTCTGACAAGTCCATCAATCACCTTACATTTGATGTATATCAAGTTGACAAATATGATTACAACTGTAGAAAAGGACCTAGAAGACGAGTTATTGGCCTATACTTACATTGCATCTCTTGTATATGCAGCCTCATCATCAAGAAGTGTTTCACGATCATCCTTATATATTCGTTCGGCTTCTTCTTCCAAGCTCTGCAATGCCTTCTCAACCTAATAGCAGATGGAACATTTAAGCTTCTTAAATAGCAGTATAGCACCAGCCTTTCAATAGGTTTTAGAACCAGAACAAATTTGTGAGCAGTGCGGTGTCAATTAGACAATTACCATGGTTAATATGCATGTGTACAGACTGATATATAGAAAAAGGGGTCCGAACAGACAACCATATGCAGCAAAAGTGATTTAAGGAAAAAAGCATATGTGCACGACACTCGTCCAGCATCAATAGACTTGAATTTTTTGCCAAGTTCCCATGCATTAAAATTTGCAATAATAGCATACCTCATCTTGATGCGTCTCAATTAACTCCAGTTGTCGCTCTAGGCTAGATTGTGTCTCAACAACCTTTGCAACTTCACTCTGTCACAAAAACAAGGTCCTGATAAGAAAAAGAATACCCCCCCCCCCCCCCACCCCCACCAAGCCACCAGATGAAACTGCATCCTATTAAAGTACTCCCTCTGTCCCTTAAAAAGATTCTTATTTCAGAAACACACAACTTTTAATTTTTACTTTTATAAAAAGGTGAGACATTTGATGACCATCAAATATAACAATCTTTTAATTTTATTTTATATTTGTTTTAACTGAATTTAACATATTTCAGTTGTTTGGAATGCTTTCTTCAAATTGGACTCATTTTTTGGGAGAAAAATATGTCAAGAAACGATACCATTCTTTTGGGAAGGGGAAGTAATACTTTATCCAGCCTAATTATGAAGAGAAGAGAAGAGTAGATGCAAAGATGGATGTTTTTACTCATGCCGTGGACAGCTCAAATTTGTATATCAACTCTAATGCAATCTGGCATTACAGTAAATACATAAGCAATCCTCATTTACAGTAAGGGAAAAAACCTCAAGCTTCAGGAGGATGTCACGGTTTTGTAAGATCCTCCTGTCCCATCCAGCTATTGCATTGGCCTGCTTTTGGAAATGTTTTGTACGTTCTTGCAGCTCTGCATTCCATTCCTTGATGATCTTCCAGAAACAAAACAAAAAAAACATGAATATGAACAAACAAGTTTTCTATAACAACTCTATAAGAAATAGCACAAAGCAGAGTAAATGTGCAAACTTCCAAATTGTGGCGGAAAATAGAATTGCTTGGAATAAACAAAAGACTATGAAGTACACTATTAGATTTAGATAAAATGAAAAGCAAACACTCTTCAATTTGATGAAATGAATAGCGATCTAGTTGGTATCTGATTATTTACCTCTTCTATAGTTTTTCCTGTAATTCCGGATGGCAGTTTTGGTGATGTTCCTGATACAGTAGTTCCTGTACTCTGTGTAGTCCTGCGGTAGAAAGTGACGGACCACAAGGAAGCAAAAAAAAGATAAGGTCCAATATTGTAACTTGTAGGCCATTCTCTAAACAATAAAATATGGAGATAAAACTAATAATATTGATGTCTATCCTTCTTTAACTATACAATTAGACCTCAGTATGCTGTATGGTAGTGGAAATCAGCCCCTGCAACCTCTAGGCACTAGGCTGGATGGAAAATCTAAAGCAGCATTGTTAGGCATAGGCCAACTAATTGTCAATAAATGAAATCAGCCTCTCAATTATGTGGAGGTCTCAAGGCATAGGCCTATCAAGTGTTGTAAACCATGTTGACCACTTGACCGTAGCTCTCTCTATTTAAAATCAAATGTAGTTACTGCCAACTGGTCAGGTAATAACAGTCTCAGCAACACTCAGCAGAGAGTTTGTATGCATTACTCCCTCCGTCCCTATTTAATCCTGCCGTTTGGAATACAATGTTTACCTAGAGTTACTTTCTATTTACTTTGTTTAAAAATTGGTGGAAATTTAAAAAATATAATTGTTCAAAAACTACAAAAATTATACAAAACAAGATGTGGCATGACTATATTATTTTATCAAATATTCAAATGATCAATAAAACACACGCAGAAAGAGATTAGGATTTGACCATGTGAGTCGTGGAGGGGAAGATTAAAAAGGGACAGATAGAGCATATTAGAGTTCAACAGTTTATCTTCAAGTAAATAAGTGACTAAATTAAATGGCAAATTAAACTTCCGTTGCTTCTACTTTCTATGTAGTTTTAGTTACTTTCAGTGAAGTTTTAGTTGGTAATGCAGCAATGTGTTAAGTCTAACAGAAAGAAGGGTAAAGTTGTGTAGATCTTGACCACATACTCAAATGGAGTTGGTATTATAATGGGTTTGTTGTGTTGTAGAGTTCAAAAGTGGATACTCCACTTATTCTGTTAGTTCTCGTACACCACTAGACCTGGCAAAAAATGACCCGACCTGTTTTTGACCCGAGACCCGACCCGAAAATACTGGGTTTTGAACAAAGGTTTTGCTGACCGAACCCGAAGTTGACCGAACCCGAAATGACCCGCTAAAAATGGGTCAAACCCGACCGAACCCGAACCCGACCTGACCGACCCACTAATCTAAGATTTTTTCAGAATCATACATTTTAATATGAAATATAGTGTTATAAAAATAAGATTATGATTATATTTCTTTGCTTACTACTCATTTTTTGTGTATAAATTTATAGCATCATAACAAATTCTAATGATGTCGCATACTTATCTTACATTTTTTCAAAATTTCTACATATTTAATTTTTTTATTCGTAATATTGACACTAAGTCATAAAAATTACTTAAAATTTCAAAAAAATAAATGAAACTCATAACCCGTTGGGTCAACCCGAACCCGATGACACTGGGTCATGAACATGTAGTTATCAACCCGAACCCGAACTTAACCGAACCCGAAGTAACCCGAACCCAAGGTGACCGAACCCGAACCCGACCTGACCGACCGATTTGCCAGGTCTATACACCACTAGACATAGGCAAGAATAAACTATTTTGTTTTTATATAATCCATTGATTGGATAGTGATCAAATATAGGTATTTGACAAGACATGTGTTGTCGTTGTATCCTTTAAGATAGGGATACTGCATATGGAGCGCCGATGAGAGCGAGCTAAGTGAAGTATGAAAAGACATTAGAGTAAGTAGAATGCCACAAACCCACTGCTAGTTGCTGTCACAATAGATGATGTTTGAGCAGCAGAGCTGGAAACTGAAGTTGGACCACTGGAGCTAGAAATGGTTGGACCTGCATATAATAGTTACAATGTGAATTAAAAATGAGTTGTCCTTGAGTAGCACTCTTTCAAAGCAAACCAAAAAGAGATGCAGAATGTTACGAGAATGAAACAAGCGGGAGGGGAGAGAGAGAGAGAGAGAGAGAGATTACACTAGTCATTACCATTTACAGGAAACCATATGAAGACAGAAGCTGATTGTACAACAAACCCAGTATAACCCCCACTCCATTGGAGTCGGGGTCATGATGTATGCAACCTTACCACTGTAAAAGACAGAGAGGATGTGTTCGTTAGACCCTTCATGCATTGCTGCATGTACCGCCTAAAACTTCACCGAAAGCAAAATGGCAAATGAAGTTTAATGTGTCATTTTGATTTAAGCAATTCACTATGACAAGCTAAAACATTGTCAAACATGACTATTTTAGCATCGTTCATGATGGGCTTTATATTTATGATCAGAATTAAGATAAATTTTAGAGTTTGAATTAGCAACAAAATACTGAAGGAACTAATTCAGGCCAGTTTGCTTCGATTTTCCTATTAGTATGAGATGTGCAAAAAATTTGATATGGATACATAAATGAAAATTTCAAATAGACATGTGGACACAGCATTAGATCCCAATAACAATTGTAATTTTTTTGTGAACAGAACAACAGCACAAATCAAATAATCGCATATCAATATAATGGTAATCCAGGAAGCTGTCATTATATCCCACATTAATCTACTGCCCAATTACTTACCAAGTGTTGGTAATGAAGTTGTCGCCAGCAGTTGTGAAGCTGGAGCAGTTGATGTTGTTTTTGAAGACATTGAAAAAGATGTGGGGACAGAAAATGCAGTAGTACTGGTGTTACTAGAGCCAGAAATAGCTGATGCAGTTGTACCAGGGACAGAAAATGCAGAAGTACTGGTGTTACTAGAGGCAGAAATAGCTGATGCAGTTGCACCAGGGACAGAAAATGCAGAAGTACTGGCGTTACTAGACCCAGAAATTGCTGATGCAGTAGTAGTTGTGTTAGAAGAAGGGGCGACGGCAGGAAACGTAAAAGACGAACCAGTGGTGATTGTGCTAGAAGGAGCAGAAGATGCTAGACTACCAGCCACAATTGAAGCACTGGTTGTTGCAACAAATGTTGAAAATTGAGGTGATGAAACAGTTGTTGGGCCTAATTCAGCAGGCTTTGAAAATATGCCATTCAAGGTAGCTGGCACTGATGTGGATGGTTGAAAACTAGATGAATTCCCAGAAAGCATAGGTGTGCCTGAAGATGATGATAACAAGCTCGGAGTTGTGACTGAAGGAACTGAAGTGGCCGAAGCATTTCCAGTCCCTTGTGATGAAAATATAGGTGTAGAAGATGTTGTACTCAATGATGAAGCACTGGATAAGGAAAATGCCGAAAGAGAAGGTGTTGACGTCACACCAGAGGTGTTGGGCAAAGAAAATGCTGGTGCCGACGATGCTGAACTTGCGAAAGGAGCTGATGAGACAGAAAACGATGGTGCAGAAGATCCAAAAGTTGGGATTGCTGCATTGGAAAAAGGAGATGTTGATGCTGAAGACATAATGCTTGATGTTGAAACACTGGGCAGCGACAATGAGATGGAAGATGCTGCAGAACTTCCTGTTGGTGCAGTGGGAAACAGAAAACCAGATGTGGAAGAAGCTGAGCTTGATGCAGAAAGTAATGAAAATGCAGGGGTTGACGAAGCCGATGGTGCTCCAAAAGATGCAGCTTGCGCAAATGGTGATGCAGTACCAGGCGCTGAACCTGAGGTTAATGATCCGGATGATCCAAAGTTCAAACTTGTACTAAAGATACCTGATGAGCCTGAGGAAGGCCCAAAAAGATTAGATTTGGCAAAAGACGATGTTGATCCAAACATTGGGGAACTGAAGGAGGTTGCAGTACTAGATCCAAATGTCAAAGTAGCACCTGTAGAAGCAGATGAAGTTGTGGGGGCGGAAGAACCAAAAGAAAATGGAGGGGCGGATGAACCAAAAGAAAATGAGGTGCCACCAAGAGAGGAGTTGGATGGAGTACCAAAGCTAGGGGTTGAAAACGGAACCCCAAATGGGGAGGAAGAGGATGTAAAAGTAGTAGCACTAGAGTTTGAAGTGAAGGAGAAGGGTGAGGGAGATGAAGAAGGGGTGGAAAAAGAGAAGCCTGTTGCCATTGTACTGGAACTAGAAGTCAATGCACCTGCAGAAAATGTTTAGCACAAAAATAAGTGAAATACACCTTAGAAGCATTACAAACAAATGACTCAAAGAAAAAGAATACAGAAGCACCAGGTAAAATGATAAATCCATCATTATAATTCTGATGACTTCTCCATTTATAAACCTCCAGGCTTTGTGAGAAAGTCTTAGGGCTTTGTGAGAAAGTCTTAGATGAATTCAATAATGAGTCTACATTGCTTTTAACTCTCTAATCTAAATGTACGGTAGAAAGAAATATATGAAATAATGAAATATATATATATACAACTGATAAATGACAATTGCAGTGTTCACTAGGAAAGAAGGAAGGTTCAAAGGACTCATGAACCAGTAGTAGTGTCCCAAATGAAGTTTTTTCGAAAGTCTCGCAAAACTCTACAAAGGCCCACATATTACATCACATTGCAGGGCAAGAGGAACTTACCAGTCAAGCAAGTAATATCTTCTGCAAATGATACACACAATGCACATACTCTGATACTCATAATTCTTCATTGGGTCGAAAAGAAAGCGGAACCAACGCAGACATTGTTGATATTTACGGGAGTTGATGTTTTACTGGTTTCGTTTTAGTCGGAGGATTTAATATTTCGTATTATCATGATTTGTTTATTTTCTAAAAACTATATAGATTGTCCAAACATATTACAAAATTGGCCAAAAAAATAAAAATTATAGAATAAAAATAAATATGCTAACCCTAAGAACTAGTATAATTGATTGTACTGGAAATGCCAACCCTAAGACCATCTGATTACCAAAAACAACAGCATAAAATAAAATTTCATAGAATTAACTGAAAGCTAGTCCGTAAACCAATCAAAAACTCCAATGGTGCGCGAGAAATGTGAAAAGCCAGTACCTGAGACTTGTCCTGGATTTGGAATCAGGGGTTTCGAATCATACCTGGAAATTTCCTGGCGGCGGAGTAGACGATGAAGGGAACCGGCGGCGACGGTGGATGAGGGTGTGGAAAGGGAGACGTGGAGTTAAGATTTGGGGAAGATGAAAGCTCTGTACTGCGGAAGATGGATTTCGTCTCCGTCAAAATTTTGGGGTTTGTAAAAAGATTTTGCAAAAAATGTTTATGGACTCTATACAAGATTTATATTTTTACTATTATAATTTCTCAATAATTTTTATTTTTAAATATTTTCATTGATCACTTTATAAAATAAAATATTCTTGCTAAATATTGTTTTATAAAATTTTGAAATAATTTTTAAATATATAATTCTTATTTTTTTTATTTTAAAACCACTTCAAAAGTTACGAAATTTTACGCGGTAATTGAAATGGGTTATTCATTTTGGGAACGGAAGAAGTATAACGGATTAGTCTGACCGAATGGGTACTTGAAAAGACTGGTATTGTGAGATTGGTCTGGACTTTTTTTAAAATTAATCAAAATATGTTCGTTCAGTATAAATAAGTAGGGGCCTTTAAAGACTCCATAGTCTATTTATGACCGATCTTTTTGTTTTGAACAAAATACACATATTTTTAACCCCTTAGTTTTTATGACATTGGGAATCAATGTCATTGGATGACTCGGGGTGTTTCGGTGCTCCGTTCGTAAAATTGACGGTTCTTACCCCCTTAACTCCTAGTAAACCTCCACCTCGTCATGACCCGAGCACTCCCTTCAATTGCATCTCCCAAATTAATTTTAACTTTGAAGTCACATTAAATCAAGTATATGATATGGTTCTAAGCTTATGAGTAATTGATAAAAGCTTTGATTTGGGACTTGATCTAGTTACACACTTCTTTTTGAATATCCTTGGTGTATGGTGTAGGTCAATCCTGTTTTAAATATGTACATGTTTTTATTTTTTGTTCTTTAGGAAAAAAAATTTACTTTTGGTTATTTAGTTATTTAATTCCTATATTTTGTTGATCTATAATAACTATTTATGCATCATAAATACTTTTTATTAAAGTGAAAGTTGGATAGAATCAATAAAAAATGTTTTTAATTTGTTTGCATGGTAAATTTAAGATTTTTTATTTTGTTATCACTTATTTATAAATTTTTGAAAAATCATGTATTATCTATGTTGATATGATAAAGTTATTTCTATGCAAATAAAATTTTAAAGTATAAATATGCGAAGTATTTGTATAGGTGGGTGTATTCTACATTATACTCATTTTGATCTTCATCCCAAAACTAGAAACACTTTATAAATCGAGTGTCTCCAGACTAAAGTGTAACGCCCTAACTCGCGTGGTTCGATGTTATGCGGGTTGCTTTACTAGCTATCAAGCAAATATCCACATACACTATTTTAAACAATTTAAAATTATTTAATTCAAAGTCTAGATCATATAATATAATTTAATTGAAAATAGTGCGGAAGCTAAACTATTAATTTAAATTTAAAACGAACAATATCATTGAGTTATTACCAGCAAATCATTCATATAATATAAGAAACCATCTTATTTGTTAAACGTTTGATTCTGCATCCATACATTACATTCGTCTCCTTGCCTTCTCGGATCGACTCCTTCTCTGACTCAATCTTACCTGCATGCAATCTAAAATAACAATTGCACGCTCAACAGTAAAGTTATGTGAAAGTATCTAAGCTTTGAATATACACATAGATAGTTCCACGATTCATAATTCATTGCATGATATCGTGATGGAAAGGTATAATTCAAGTAGTTCAAATTTCGAACTAAATAAAAAAGAATAAAAAAGAAAAGTTAGGTGTTGTATGCTAATTACTAATTAGATAAAACAATATTTTTCTTGTTTCGATATCTAATACGTAATACGGAGTATAATTTTTTACTCGTAGTAATTACTTAATGGTCAAAGTTAATGAAATTTGACTGCAAAAAGTCAAATTGAAATAATTAAATGCCACAAGATGAAGGTATCATAGCTAATCAAAACAATAACACTAATAGAAAATGACGTGCCCGGCTGTGTGTGAGTTCTATTATTTGTACTCCCTCCGTCCTAATTCTTTCTTCCCAGTTTGACTTTTCCCCATTTTTAATTTTTGGCTTTGACTTCAAATTTTACCCTCCTTAAAAAAGATTTTTTGAATTTTTTTTTGCAATCATTCAAAATATAGAGTTAGAAGATAATTGGTGTAAATATATGAGGGTATTAATGTCATTTGTCGTCTTTTTTTTTCTAATGGGAAGGTAGTTTTAGGACGAAGAAAAAAAGGAAATGGGAAGAACGTTTTAGGACAGAGGGAATAAAAGTTTCTCGTACGCACCAGGTGCGAAATTATATCACGATTTACCACCCTCACAATCTTGTCGAGCCGGATTGTGGGGCACGCGGGGTGAGCGTTCCACTAGTAGAAAGTGACCTTTTCAAAGGGCTAATTTGTTAATTTGAGAAAAGGGTGTGGGTAGTGGGTGGAGGTGGGGTGGGGTGGGGTGGGGGTGGGGTGTTTGCTAGCTAGGGCACCATGGTAGGTTATATATATAGATGGTGGAATATTGAAGCTAAAGAAGAAGAATTACAAGTCTCCAATACAATAGTGTCTAGTGGATCTCTCTTTTTCTTAATTTCTCTCTCTCTCTCTCTTAATTTCTCTCTAAACATAAAATAGTAAAAGAATGAAAGCCACACTAAAATACTTGGCCGGAATAAATGGGCCAAGCGGGTACGGGTCAAGAACCACCGCCTCCCAAGTCTCTCAAGATTTCTCATCTCTTTTCCTCCCTCTCTCTCCTCCACCCCTCACTGCAATTATCACTGGTAATTTTATTTTTACTTTCTGGTTAATTATCGATATTATTCACACAGTTTAATTCTATTCAATTTTTTTGCTTGTCATTTGGTAAAATAAATATTCATATCACTTCTAGTTTTGTAAGAAATTTAATTTAGTTTTTAAATATATAAATTTTATTTTTAAATTTTACATATATAATCAAATAAGCTCAGTTGAAAATAAAGTCGGTCAAACCTCGTAAACTGAAACGAGATCTTAATTTTAAGACGAAGGGAGTATATATTACGGAGTACTAATAAAAATACGAATGCGACGTCATGTTTTTTAAAAATATTTTTAAAAATAATCTACTATATTACGTATAGTACGTACATTGTCAAAGAATCAATTTAACTAATAACTCAAGACTGGCGGGAAGTGTAAACTCGTGATTTCTTGATCAACAATCGACTTTTTAGGAATTTCAGCTAAGCTAAATATCGGAGTATAATTTATTTTGTCGAATTGTGATATTTTTTTACTACGAAGTATAAGTCATTTTAAATAAATTGTGAAATATCCCCCTTATATGTAGAGTTTTGTTGGGGGGGGGGGGGGGGGGAATTATAAACCAATTACTCATAATCAGCCACATTCAACGCTATTTATATTTTAATTTGTATTTTTTTATATTTTTTATTTAAAAATATATAATAAACTAAAATACAAATAACGTATTATACTACGGGGTAAATTTTAAAAATACATTTATAATATTATTTTTTAAAAATAATTCTCTATAATATTTTAGATGATATTGTTAACGAAGACTTCGAGTTCAAGAAACTTGTGTAAGTCTTTTGACATGCGGAGTAATTAAAATAATTTTGGCACGGAGGGAGTATATTATTTATATGAGAAGGTCGGTGTAATTTTCGTTAAATCATACTCCCTCTATCCATTAGTTTCTTTCTATTTTTTATTTTTGAGTTGTCCAAAAATAATTCTCATTTTTTATTTCGGCAAATAAATTTTAATGAATGTGCCATTATACCCCTACTTTTTTCTCTACACCATTCACTTTATTTCATCACTTATACCCCTACTCCTTTTCATGGACTTCTTCAATCCTTTGATTTTTCTTCTTGATTTGATGCAAGATACAGTTTTGTCTAATTAAACAATGACCCCCACTATCAAATCTAATCATTGTTTCTTTCTTTTAATTTGCACGAAATGTAATTAAATAATCTCATGTTTCTTAAAACTATTATCTTTCATTTTTTTCGTTTTCCCTAAAATACTTCCATTTTTGGAAAAATTAACTTATATATCTAAATTAAGTCGTTGCAATATATACTTCATTCAATCTGTATTGATATAATAAGTCATTTAAATGATTTGTCGCTTTTTTCATAGATGATTAGCATATAATTAGATAGCTAAACTACAAAAATAAATCCCTCCCAAGTCAAAACAAGAATGATTTTAGAAAACGGAACGAGTAAGAAAATAAAATAGACCCACTATCTCCCAAAAATAAATAAAATAATATACCAATATACTACTTCATCCCTCCCTAAAAGAATGCCACATTTGCTTTTTCAACAGTCGTGAGAACTTTTATTTATTTGTAAGTTTTCATTGATTATTTAATATAATAAAAATTTTTGGCACCTCTTATTTCAAAAACTTTTTATGTAGTTTTTAAATATGTAAATTTTATGTTTAAATAAAATAAATTGAAAAAACTTATTATTTTGTCTGGATTTTAGAAAGGTAGCAAACAAATAGGGACAGAGGGAGTACCTACTACTCCCTCCGTCTTAAAATTAATTTCTCATTTGACTTTTCACGGTCTCCAATGCGATACTTTGACCATCAATATCTCAATTTTTATATAAATATATTTTATAAAAATTATATATTTCAAAACTATGTTTCAAAATGAATCTATTGCTAATAAATTTATATGAAAATTCAATATATTTTTTTGTAATATACGGTCAAAGATTAAAAAGTTTGATTACAAAAGTTAAACTCTGAAGTTAATTTTAGAATGGAGGGAGTATCATAAAATCAACGCACAAAGACAATGCATCCACCCACAATAATTATGTCATGATAAAGACTAGACAAAGCAAAGATATGTACTCTATTTTTGAGTAATCTCTTTCTAATTTGTTTTATGCTCCTTAATTACATGCCATAAAAAAGTTCAACTTTTTTTTTGCCTGTTTCAAAATATTTCATTTCCAATTTATGAAAATTTTGGTGGGATCATATCATTTCTCTCTTTTCTATTTTGTAATTTTCAATCACAAAATTTTACTTTTTTTAAAGACTTCTCCCTAAACAAGACTAAAACATGTAAAATTTTATCAAAATAAAATAGAATTGAAGAACATATTTTAATATATGAAATACTCCGTAGATTTTAGTCCTACTTAAATACTTTTTATTTTTATATTCCTTATGTCTCAAAATGATATTCTTTATTCAAATGACATGCAAAATCTTGTAATTTTTAAAATAATTTTATTTACAAACTAGTGAAAAAATAAAAAAATAAAAAATAAAAGTATTATTTAAAAATTGTACACGACTCTTGCATAACAAGAGGTAATAAGATTATTTCACTTTAACCAATGATCAATGAAAATATGCAAACAAGTAAAAGTTATCGAGAGATTGTACTTTTTCGCTTTTGAGTTTTGTTAACATTTCTGATAACAACGTCAAGTAAAAAAAGTCCTACATAAGGAAATAACTTATAATTTAGTTCTATTCAGTGCAAATTTCACAAAAATATTATTTGGTAATAGACAAATTATATGATACAGTCCGATGTATCTCGATTCAGAATGAACACTATGTTGTTTTAGAATAAATAAATTTTAGAGTAAACACCGTAATACGTTGTTTCAAAATCGAACACTATGCTGAATAAAGTTCATAATGAACACTACGGTTGAAAATAAACATTCTACTAATTCAAAACAAACATTCTTTTCATTCAAAATGAATATTTTAATTTGTTTATTTACTTTTTACTTTTCATTAAAAAAATTATTTTTATCTCTATTGCGGAGTAATTCTTACCATACTTATTACTACGTACTTCACATTATATCTATTCAGCACTAATCTACATATCACATTCTACTTTAATTTTATCAATCTCATCAGTGATAATTTGGAAAAGTCAACGCAGGAACACCGCTCCCTTAATTTTTTTTAAAACGTAATTTTTAGGAATGGAGAGAATATATATATTCTTGAATCTTCAACTAACATTTTGTTGATCTATATTTATCGTGACGGAAGGAGCGACGTCAGGGATCGGAGCGGAGACGGCGAGGGCGTTGGCGGAGAGCGGCGTTCGGGTAATAATTCCGGCGAGAGACATGAAGAAGGCGGCGGCGGTGAAGGAAGAGATAGAGAAGAAGTCTCCCGGGGCGGATGTGGTCTTATTAGAGATTGATCTCAGCTCTTTAGCTTCTATTCGGAGGTTTTGTGCTCACTTCTTGTCCTTGGGGATCCCACTAAACATACTCATGTATGCTTCTATATATGTCTTTCTACTACTAATCTCTTCTGAATATTACTTCCCTCTATAAATAAACTTCTCGTTCACTATTCACATGGTCAAATATTATTCACTTTGTTGGCTTATTTTCATTACTCATTTGATAAAATAATATAGTCATGTCACCTCTAGTTTTGTAGATTTTTTGATATAATTTTTTACCCGTAATATGTAATTTTTATTTTTAAATTTTACACTATTTTTCATATAAAATGATTTGAAAATAATTTCAATCAAACATCGTAACACTAATAAATTATTTTTAATTTTTGACCTATAATTAAATAATATCTATAAAATACTATTTGGAAAATATTAATCAAAATATGCGTATCTAATAAAATTATTTTTTTTAATCAAAATCTAATACCAATTTGATTTTATTAGCAGTCAAATTTTGTTGAATTTGGTTGTAAAAAGTTAAACATGGTCAAATATTCAAGGACGAAAGGAATATCATTTAATTATTGTTTTTATATTTAATTTAGAATAGGAACTTTTGAAATAATAGACTTGAGCTTAATTGAGTTTCAAAAGTTAACTCAAAGGGTTGGACCCCGGCCAAATTATTATAAACAACACAATATAAACTTACAAAACTGATGTGAGAGTTGAATCCAACACGCACCCTCGCGGTATTTCGTTCAACTCCAAATTAAATTGGTTTTTATTTATCCCCGACAAATCAATATAAAATTCTCAGTCTAACCTTCTGAGCTTGTTGTTATATGATATTGTATAGCATATACTGTATAACAATGAACTCAGAAGTGTCTTTAAATGAATTGAATGTCATATTATGACACCCATGGGGTGTCAAAAGTATCCCGTTCTTAATTTAATTACTTTAAGTTTATTTTCCTTTAATAATTACTCCTATTTATTTTCACTTAATTTAATTATTTAATTATCATATTTATTTATTTCATGCCATGCAGAAATAATGCCGGGAGGTTTTCGCCCAACTTGGAGTTTTCTGAAGAAAAACACGAGCTCACTTTTGCCACTAATTATTTGGGTGTGTATTATTTTATATTTAACTGAGAAATGTTGAAGTAAATTTATTTTTCAAACCCTAATAATCTAAAATGGCGGATTTTAATTGTAAAAAACTAAAATTCGTCAAATATTTTAATTTCAATTAAATTATATTGAGAAATAAATCTCACTCTCTTTTATGAAAAGTCAAAATTAGACACACTTCAGACAGAATGAGTATTTAAAAAAAAAAATAGATCAATACAAGCAGGATTAAGTTATTAGTATTAAAAATTTGTCCAGTACAAATAAGAGTAACATATTATTATTATTATTATTATTATTATTAAAAATGGACTTACATGAAATATTGCTTAATTGGATGAAAAAGAGGAATTCTTGCATGTATTCATTAATGCAGAAAATAGAAAAAAAACATGAATTAACGATAAAATTAACGGAAGGACCAATTGTACAACGCTAACGTGACTTGAAAACTATTTATAGATTTTCTAGAGTTGAAAGACTGATCGTGTATGAATAATGCATTAACTCGAAGGACTAATCATGCCATTTAGCCCATTTTTAGCAACTTTCATACATTTTTCTAGAGCTTTGCTATAATTACAACACAGATGATACTAATGATTACATTAACTATCACTGTCTCTCACAGACGAAGATTGTCTCAGCGAGATTATCTGATATTATCTATGTCGGTGCCGACTTCAGTATCATATTTTTTATAAAAAAATTGGTTTCAGGTCATTTTCTATTAACAGAAATGCTATTGGAGAAAATGAGAAAGAGTGCAGTAGAAAGTGGGATTGAAGGAAGAATTATAAATGTCACTTCTGTGGCACACAATTGGGTTCAACCTCACCATTTTTGCTTCTCCCAACTCCTCAACACTAAAGAGTAAGCAATTCAATAAACACTTTCTAATGTAATTAAAACCATCATAGTTCTTTTAATTTAACACTGATTTTGAGTGTGTGTCATGTTATGACACTGATTTCCAATGCGTGTCATGTTATGACGTACATCATTTGACAACGAATTAAATATGCTTCAAAATAAATAGATATTATAAGTGTTAGCATATATATATATATATATATATATATATATATATATATATATATATATATATATATATATATATATATATATATATATATATTATATATATATATATATATATATATATATATATATATATATATATATATATATATATATATATATATATATATATATATATATATATATATATATATATATATATATATATATATATATATATATATATATATATATATATATATATATATATATATATATATATCGTTATGTTTCCATTTATGTAAATTGTATCCTAGTATATATCTTGGTTTCCTTGTATGTTATCAGGCCTAGTCTAAAGCCCAACACACTTGTATTTATACTTGGCAAAATATTCAATGGAAGGCAGTTCAGTTTTTCACAAATTCTACATGGTATCAGAGCCAATTCCCGGGAATAGTTCAAACCCTAGGCTCGCCTCTTTCACGGTGCAGCCACCGTAATTACACCGACCGCCTCACGACGGTCGTTTCTGCCGCCGGCTCACGTCGGCCAAACCCTCGCCGCCTCACGCCGGCGATCCTTTCACACCGGCTCACGTCGGTTGCTGCTTCTCTTCCGCCTCCATGACAGCCGAAACTCCCAAAAAGGTACGGCTTATTCACGATCCCACCTCTCCCTACTACATCCATCTGTCCGAGAGTGCCGGGAACTCGTTGACAAAGCATCTTCTCAAGGGAGACAATTATGACGTTTGGGAGAAAACAATCGTCAACGCCCTTGAGGGACGCAGTCGCGCTGGTTTTTTATTTCCTACAGGATTTCCCAAACCCACCGATGAATAGGAACTTGCCGCTTGGAAAGCTAATAATTCCATTATTTGTTCGTGGATTTGTAATAGTGTTGACGAGCATATTCAACCGTCTATTATTTCTCACAAAGTAGCTCATGAATTGTGGTTGGATCTGAAAACCCGATATGGGGGATCTAATGGTCCTCAGGTTCATCAATTAAAATCCGAGTTTCAATCTCTGCGTCAAAAGGGTCAAACCGTGGTTGGCTACTACAACCAATTTGTGACCTTGTGGAACAAGTTATACGGGTCTATGGACCCGACGTGCGGTTGCCGTTGTGAGGCAGCGGCCTTGATCCGCGCGCGTGAAGAACAAGAGAAAACCCACCATTTTTTGCTTGGCCTCGACGACGAACAGTTTGGTCACATCCGTTCTCAGATTATTGCCACCGAACCTGTTCCAGATCTCCATCGCGCCTATGCATTGGTTGTCCAAGAGGAACGCCATAAAAGCATTGTTCGGAGTCGGGATGACCGCACGGACGCGGTCGCTTTTGCCATGCAACGTCCTCCTCCGCCCGTGAATCGTGGCGACCCACCCCACTACTCATGCACTCATTGTGGCAAAGATGGTCACTCGGTAGATCGTTGCTACCAACTCCACGGGTACCCCCCTGGGAAAGGCCGTGGCCGCGGCATTCCGTCTGGTCGCGAGGGTCGTGGTGGTGGCCGTACGACGCCAGGCGGTGGTGGCGCTCCTACGCGTGCGCCTGGCCGTGGGAGTGGAGCCGCGACAGGGGGAGCACATGCGGCTACGAACTCCAACGCTTTGGGGCTCACACCTGATCAGATGACACGTCTACTTTCCATGCTTAATACTTCTTCCTCTGAGAAGGATGCCGGGAGTAGTGGAGACACCTCTTCCCGTGAGTGGCTTATCGATAGTGGTGCCTCTCATCATATGACTGGTAATATTGCATTTTTAACCGATGTGGTTTCTATGAGCCCGTGTGTCATCACACTACCCAACGGCACGCACACCACTGCCATACGGCGTGGCCGTGTGCGCCTATCGCCCGAGGTGGTGCTCCGGGATGTTTTACTGGTTCCTAATTTACAGTGCAATCTTGTTTCTGTTGGATGCCTTATACGTGATAATTCCTGTCTTGTTATTTTTAACAAAAATTGTTGTGTCATACAGGATTGTGTCACGAAGATGGAGATTGGACGGGGTGATGCACACAACGGAGTTTTTCTATTTCGTTCGTCCTCCACTGCGTTAGCTACCCAAGTGGATCCTTCCCTTCTTCACAAACGTTTGGGACATCCGTCCACTCAAGTTTTGTCATCTCTTATTTCTTCTGCCAGTAGCTCTAAACTTAAACTGTTACAAACATGTTAAATGTGTCTTCAATCTAAACAAGTTCGTAGTTCTTTTCCTCTCAGTTCCAATAAAGCTACAAGTGTTTTTGATTTGATTCATTGTGATTTATGGGGACCTTATACCCCGTGTTTAGCTACTGGTACACACTATTTTCTTACCATAGTGGATGATCACTCTCGTGCTGTTTGGGCTTACTTGATTATTGATAAATTTGAAGTGTCTAGCTGTTTGAAACATTTTTTGCCATGATTCAGACCCAATTCCACAAAACAGTTAAAATTGTCCGTTCTGATAATGGCACAGAATTTGTCAATCAGGACCTTCGTTCTTATTACACAACTTTGGGTGTCATTGTTCAAACCTCTTGTGTTGGTACTCCTCAACAAAACGGTCGGGTTGAGCGTAAACATAGACATATTTTAAATGTTTCCCGATCACTTATGTTTCAAGCCTAGTTACCTATTGAATTTTGGGGGGAATGTGTACGTACTGTTGTGTATTTAATTAATCGTACCCCCAACAAACTACTTGGTGGCAAGTCACCTTTTGAAGTCCTCAACCATAAACCCCCTGATCTTAGTCATCTCAGAATTTTCGGCTGTTTATGCTTTGTTCGTATTAAAACCACTAACAAGTTTCATCCTCGCAGCACCAAGTGTATGTTTGTTGGGTATCCTTCCGGCACCAAAGGCTGGCGTGTGTATGATCTTGATAACCATCGTTTCTTTCACACTCGGGACATTGTTTTTGACGAGAGCAGTTTCCCGTTTGCCACCCATCGCACGTCGGCCGAACCCTCAACCCCCATCCCATACGCCGATTTCCCCGAAATGCCCCAGCCCGCGTTGTCCCTGGTCACTTCCGTCGGTCCACTGCCGGCGTCTATTCCCGTTGAGCAGCCCGACCAGCCGATCCCAGGGGGCACACAACCCACCGCCAACCCACACCCTTCCGATACAGCCGCCGTCCCTTCTCTTCGTCTGCAACGGCAGCGTCGTCAGCCCTCCCACCTTAGTGATTATATCGTCAATTTTGTTCAATCTCACGCTCCGGTGTGTTCATCGCCTCCCCGTTCCTCGTCTTCAGATACACATTATCCTATTGCCAACTTTGTTTGTTATCATAAATTACATGACAGGTATCGTGGTTTTCTTGGCGCTATCAGTCCGCACTTTGTTCCTAAAAATTATGCTGAGGCTGTTCCTCACGCGAACTGGAGGGCGGCTATGCAAACGGAGTTAATGGCGTTACAGAACAATCAGACTTGGGATATCACTACTTTACCACCTGATCGGACAGCTTTGGGGTGTCAATGGGTCTTTAAGATCAAATTTAATTCTGATGGCACTAAAGAACGGGACAAAGCTCGTCTGGTTGTTCTTGGCAATCATCAGACTTTGGGGGTTGATTACACAGATACATTTGCTCTAGTAGAAAAAATGGGCTCGGTTCGGGTTTTATTCTCTGTTGTCGCGGCACGAGGGTGGCAAGTGCATCAGCTTGATGTCAACAACGCTTTTCTCCATGGTGATTTAATTGAGGAGGTTTACATGTGTTTGCCACCTGGTTATGCACATCTTTATTCGGGAAAAGTCTGTCGTCTGCGCAAGTCTTTATATGGATTGCGTCAATCACCCCGCAACTGGTTTGGGAAACTTACCTGTGCTCTCAGGCGCTATGGCTTCCGCCTGGCTCATGCGGATCACACTCTTTTTATTCATCGTTGTGGCCCGGATATTTTGGTTGTTCTAGTCTATGTTGATGACATTTTGGTTGCAGGTAACAATTCCACTCTTTGTGCTTCATTCAAAGCTTATCTGCATCGATGTTTCCATCTCAAAGATTTGGGGCCCTTGTCGTATTTTTTGGGTATTGAGTGTGCCCGATCTGCGACGGGTATCGTTCTCTGTCAACGCAAGTATGCACTCGACATCCTCCACGAAGCTGGTCTTTTGGGATGCAAACCGGCTGATACTCCTATCACCCCAAATCACGGGTTGGGCCGTTCTACCAGTGCAGAGTTGCGTGACCCGGCTCAGTACCGCCGGCTTGTGGGTCGCTTGATATATCTGACAATTACCAGGCCGGATCTCTCTTACTCGGTGCATGTCCTGTCCCAGTTTATGCATGCTCCACGGCTCGATCACATGGACGCCGCCCGACGTGTTCTTCGTTATCTGAAGGGTCATCCGGGACAGGGAATTCTTCTACGCAGTGATAGTTCTCTTCAGTTATCTGCATATTGTGACTCCGATTGGGCATCTTGTCCACTTACCCGGCGTTCTGTAAGTTGCTATTTCATTCTCCTCGGTGGTTCTCCGGTCTCCTGGAAAACCAAGAAGCAAACCACAGTATCCCGATCCTCGGCGGAGGCTGAGTATTGATCCATGGCTAATGCATGTGCAGAAATTCGTTGGATTCGGGGTCTTCTTGGGGCACTTGGCGTTACCCCTCCTACGACGCCACGCTTGTTTTGTGACAACAAATCTGCTTTATTTATTGCTGCTAACCCTGTTTTTCATGAGCGCATGAAACACATCGACATTGATTGCCATATTGTTCGTGAGTGTGTGCAGCGTGGTGAAATTGTCACATCTTATGTTCCTACTCGCCTTCAGATTGCTGACATATTCACTAAAGCCCTGAACAGACCTTTATTTTCATTCTTATTATCCAAGTTGGGCATTTGTGATCTCCATGCTCCAACTTGAGGGGGAGTGTTAGCATATATATATATCGTTATGTTTCCATTTATGTAAATTGTATCCTAGTATATATCTTGGTTTCCTTGTATGTTATCGGGCCTAGTCTAAAGCCCAACACACTTGTATTTATACTTGGCGAAATATTCAATGGAAGGCAGTTCAGTTTTTCACAAATTCTACAATAAGAATTTAATATTTCAAAACTATATTTGAAAATAAACTCAGTTTTACTAAATTTACATTACAGTTAAGTATCTTTTTTCATAATTCACGGTTAAAGGGGGCACCAGAGTTTGATAAAAAAAATCAAACTATGACAATCTTTTAGGGATAGAGGGAGTATATGACTTTCAAATGGTCTGATGTCATATTTTGAATCTCAATGGGAAAAAGACTAAAATAGAAGTAAAACATTGAAAACATACCAAAATAAGAGTTCCACTTTTTATTCCAGAAATAGGAGTTAAAATGCATTTACATTACCAATTTTGACCATGTACATTATGCGGGCAATACACATGTACAAGACCACATACATTACCAGAATTGGCAGAATGTGAACTACTCCGTATTATTTAGGAAAAATAAACATAGAACTTCTATTTTGATACTTTTTCTATGTTTTAGTCTTATTTAAACTACTTTCTTAAGAATATTGTCTTGTAAGAATTCTCTAAATCAGTTATCATTATTTAATTAATGATGATTAATATTCTCATTGAAATTCAGTTTTGTTACCCATTATATATGTTACAATACATGTTAATTACTTCTCTAAAAGTCACACTTTTTTTTGTTACCAATTCTTTTGATTTTCATGCATCTTACCATTTCTCTAAAATTTACTTAAAAAGGGGAGAGTGTCCTGTTTATTGTCCTTTAATTAGATCAATTCACATAAAGTTAATTTTGCACCACACAATCTAGACACACATAAAAGAAATGATTAACATATATTCCACTGTCCTGGAATATTCTTTTCATTTGATTTTTTAGGCAAAATTTGTAAACTTTGATTACGATATGTAAAATATATAGTATATAATAATATAACTTTAATATCAATATATTCCTATTGAAACGTAATTTACAAATATAACTTTTTTTTATAAAATATATTTATGTATAAATAAAGATATTAGTTGTTAAATTGTAATTTTGGAGGCAATAAAAAGTCAAAACGTAAATAGGTCAAAGTCCCAATTTACTTTGTGCTCACTTTAATTTGTGTAAATAATTACTGTAATATAAAGTTAATAATTAATAATGATTTTAGTGCAGGTATAATGGTACTCGTGCATATGCCCAGTCAAAATTGGCCAACATAATGCATGCCAAAGAGTTGTCCAGACAACTAAAGGTACTTTATTAGTTAAGTGAGCTTATGTCGGAATATATATATATATATATATATATATATATATATATATATATATATATATATATATATATATATATATATATATATATATATATATATATATATATATATATATATATATGATGGATTAGGGATTTTTCCTAATCCAATATTATTTGAACAATACAAGAAAACCCAATTTTATCTGGCCCAAGATATAAATCAGATAAATTATTCAAGACAGAACCAGAGATATATAGACAGAAGAATATATTTGAAATGATGTAAAAATATTTAGTGGAGCCCATATATTAAACATATGCACATGGAGGTGACATGGCCACCTCATGGCATTGTTGGGATGCATGCATATACTCCCCTTTAAATACAATACTACGAAGAGGGGAAGGGGAGAGACCAATGATTCTCCTACGAGGCTACATACTCAAGGAAGCCAATTTCCTGCTAGTTCAACTATTATTCTTCATTTTTCTCCTTCTCTTAGCTTGGAGCTCCATTGATGGCTCCAAGCTCCTACAATGATGTATATGTAAACTCCCCTGAGATTAATAAAAGTTCCCCCCCCTTTGGCATGGCACCGCCTAAAAAGGCACGTGGTTTTCTCCCGATTTGGGTTTCCACGTATAAATATTTTCTCTCCACTTTATTTATTTACTTAATTCCCGGATTTCGCTATTCGGTGCGGTGCCGACCCGGTACCGATTTCATCGGGTCGACGCCCCGAAAAAGCGGTTTCCATCAATATATATATTATATATATATAACTAAGTTGATTAAGTTTCACGTGCAAAGTTCGAAGCGGCCACGCTTGCACGTGAGTCGTGACTACAGTGAGAGAACATGTTAGAATATAAAAAACATTTCGTGCGTTTATAAGCACAAGATTGAGTTTTTTAGTTGAGTTAGTTTTTGACAAAAGAATTGATTAAAAAAATTGATAACACAAAATAGGAACAAACATAGCTTGTAGAGAGTATTTTATTTTTTTTCTCCATGTTTTACCAATATCTTAGTTTTTCTCTCTAACATGAAATCAGAAAACTATACTCCATGCATCCCAAATTTGATTACAAATTAGAATTTACGAACGGAACAAAAAGAAAAGTGGGAAGAACATTTTTCAGACAGAGGGAGTACAAATTACATGTTAAAAAATTACGTTAAAAGCTCTACAAAATAAGAGGTGACAAGAACATTTTATTTTATTAAATAATTAATAAAAACACACAAATAAACAAAAGTGTTCGAGATGATATAAAAAAAAATTGTAATTAAAATTGGGAAGAAGGGAGTTTTTTTTTGGGATTGATAATTGCTAAAAGTTTAAAGGTAGTTAGCAGCTTAGAAAAATAAAACAAAAACTCTTCTATCTATTTATTTAATTATTTATCTATTTAGTTTTACTTC
The DNA here is from genome assembly GCA_003260385.1 of Cuscuta australis. NCBI lineage: Eukaryota > Viridiplantae > Streptophyta > Magnoliopsida > Solanales > Convolvulaceae > Cuscuta > Cuscuta australis. The sequence goes on from NQVE01000114.1 coordinate 2,018,780, forward strand.
TTTTTATTCGTAAATAAAAAAAACAACACACAAAACATACTTGATGTCACTTTATACTTTTTTTTTGAGCATTTATTCACAGTATATAGTACGAGAAAATGATTTTTAATGAAGTGTCAAATCGATGTGATTTAAATTAATTTCATTTTATTAAAAAAATTAAAATTAAAAATTAAAAATTAAAATGTTCAAAAATTATTATTGTACGTGTGAGTGTTGCAGGCAAGGAAAGCAAAGGTAACCATCAATGCCGTACATCCTGGGATTGTTAAAACTGCCATTATCAGGGAACACAACACTTTTCTCACAGGTTTTTTATTTTTTTATTTTAGCATTTTTTGCTGTATATTACTTCAAAAAATAAAAAAAATATTTTATATTAAAATTGGTGTAAATTTTTAAAAATACGGATCGGAATAAGAGGGTCTGTTTGGTGCGCGGGATTGACGAAATTGGAAATTCTGTGCAATTGATTTTGATGGAATTGAATTCTCCAATTCTAATTCATTTTTAGCATTTCCCATTCCAAATCCACATATTTTTCTACGGTCAAACAATAGAATTTGAATTGTTGTTCCAAATTCAAATTCCATCATTTGAATTCCGTGTACCAAACGGAACCTGGCCGAGTTGTTTTAATTATTTAGGCCTTAGCTTGTGTGAAAACCGTATTTTTATTGGCGTTAACATTTTGAATTACTATGTCTTTTAATCGTGTAAATTAATTTTAAAATACTTAAAATTAAAATGTAAAGAAAAAAAGGCATAGTGCAATTTCTTTTAAATTTTGAAAAAATATTTTATTCTGCAACCCTTTTAGAAGTTGTTTTTAAAATGTCTTTTTAATTTAGGGCAGGCAAAGATAACAAAATTTTGGACAGACTTTTAATTTTGCTGTTTTGGACCTTACAGATTCCATCTATTTCATGGCATCAAAGCTTCTAAAGTCTACTTCACAGGTTTGCCTTTACCATTGCTCTCTTTAAAAATTATTTCACACTTCTTTTCTAAATATATTTAGTCAAGAAAAGTATAACCAAATTGATTGAGCCTAGATTGTAGAGTAATTATGTTCCTTGGAATAGAGATTCTTTTGCCAAGTTAATTGGTTATTTTGAGGGGCACTTTAGACATTTTATGTGCGATAAAAGTATTTTGTGGGATGCGTAAAAAATGAAATTGGAATTATTTCTCGAAACCGAGGGAGTATTAAATTAAGTGAAGAATATATAGATGAAAAGCGATGATATGATAGGTAATCGTTAGAAGTGAAGTAAATATGACATTCATGCAAAATTCTTGAAGAGAGAGTATTTTGTTTTTGGCATTCCCACCGTTTCATCAAAAAAGTTCCAGATATGTTTTTTACACGTTCTAAGAAAAAAATTTTTTTTTTTATCTATAGAAAACTCTGTGATCCAAATTATTTATCTCTTCTCTACTCTATTTTCAACTACGGAGTATATAATTTCATTTTTGAATAATTATGTCGATTCCATTATAGAATTTTTTTGTGAGACGAGGGAAGAAGTAACGTATAACCAATAAAATTGAACAAATAAAACACAGAATGAAAGTGTTTTTTTAATTTTGTTTTTGGATGCATTAGGGAGCAGCAACAGCATGCTATGTGGCACTAAGCCCAAAAACAAAAGGGGTGAGTGGGAAGTACTTTGCAGACTGCAATGAAAGCCATTGTTCATCTTTAGCAAATGATGAAACCCAATGCCTTAAGCTTTGGAACCAAACTTGTGCTCTTTTATCTTGAACACACACACAAGAACACTAGTCATGATGATGATGATGATGATGATGATGATGATGCCCCCTTCCACCCTCTTCTTCATTTCCTATCTAATATGGGTCCTACATAGCTATTACCAACACTTAAAAATTGTTCTTATGGCACCATGTTTGTGTGTGCTCTCACTTGGAAGTGTGGGTTTTATTTTGTATACTACTCCCTCCGTCCCAACTTATAGTACCTGTTTCAGTTTACGATGTTTGACTGAAATTATTTTCAAATCATTTTATATGAAAAATGGTATAGAGTTACAAAAAATAAAAATTACATATTAAAATACGACAACAAAAGATCTACAAAACAAGTAGTGACAATAATACTTTATTTTATCAAATTGCTAACAAAAATAGAGAAAGAAAGTGAATGAAATTTGACCCTGTGAATAGTGAACAGACACTATAAATTGAGACGGAGGAAGTACAATTTATTTATGGGAAAGAAAATGGAGAATGAAACTATAAATCTAGCTAGGGTTCTTTCAATATTAGTCGGACCGTTATTTTGAAAAAGATAAATTGAGTTATGATTTTAGTCTAATACTCGTGAATTAGAAGAGGTGAAATTTCTAAGTCGAACTCGAGCATTAGTTTGTTTTACTTCCCATCTTTGCCAACGAGGATACACCCTAAGCATTGAACTTAGGACCATGCTAGGGTGCCACCATATGGTGCTACCATGGGTGCACCCATGCTTCGCACAGACAAACACAGACGATAATTGTCTGTGCGACACAGACAATTATCGTCTGTGTTTGTCTGTGCAAAGCATGGGTGCACCCATGGTAGCACCCATGTGGTGGCACCCTAGCATTTTCCTTGAACTTATTGTGTTGTTGGATACGTCAAATCGAAACAAACTTTGACCTGAAGTTTGAGTTTTTTTAATTATATATGTAGTGCATACATATTCAGTAAATACTTTTAGATTATAAATTAGGTCCACCTTTTTAAAATAAACAATTACTCCGGTATAAGATTATATACACACACATACACTGCAATGATCTTTTGACCATGCAACCAAGGTTATATTATGACTCGAATCACCGTACTTACTGTGCTACGGTGCTCCGTTTGTAAATAGACAATTCCTACCTCCCTAACGCCTACCCCTTCCCCCCACAACACCCCCCCTACACCACACCGCAACCTCCCACCCCCCCACCCAAACACACACACACACACACAAAATTGGGAAGGGTGGGGGAGGTACGAGAGTTTTGAATGGTAAGAACTATTAATTTTACCAATAGAAAATTATAGATGCCCCGAATCATAAAATGACATGGGATCAAGGTCAAAAAATACATTTCAATTTTACCTACGATACTACTTTTTATAATAATCGTGACCACTCTTTTAATTCAGGATAAGACATTATAAGAACAAAGCCCGTAATATAAGATTCTTGTAATATTGGAATTCAATTTCATACTACAGAGCATAACGTTAAGGTCATGTTCTCTTCACTCAATCTGAATAGTTTTAATCTGATTAAAATAAATTCTTATATGATTTGATCTGAATGTAATTATATTTAGAAATATTTGCACTAAATAGCACTAAAACTTAAGTCATTTCTCTAAATAGCATTTAAACAGTTTTATTCCCTAAATAACACTTAATAATGTCCATAATGTCCAGTAATGACGAATATTTACTTGAATAATGACTAATGCATAATGACTAAAATTGCTACATTGGGAAGAAAAAAACATGTGGTGCTATTCAAGAAAAGTCATTATGTCTTAGTGCTATTTAAGTAAATTGGTGTTATATTTAACACTATTTTTTACCTCCCTAATCCATCCCCGAAACTTCCCACCTAGCACATCCCTTGTCCCACCTCATTCAAGTATCCAACCACTTCAACCAAACTCACTCCGCCAAACAGCATATGATAGAAAATGGATGATTAAACTTAAACCATATAATGAGCAATGCTACTATGTTCACAAATAAAATAATCATAAAGTTCACAAATTTAAAATTTATGATTTAAATTATCATTTTAAAATTAATCAAAACTACTTTATTTTTTTATATTGAAGTTCACAAATATTAAGTTTGTGAGAATAGATATCGCCCTAAATAGGACTAAAACATAGAGAAAAGTATCAAAATAAGATTTTCATTTTTTTTTCCGAAATAAGACTTTGCACTGTGGTAATGTGATTTTGCCCTATTGTAATGTGGCAGTGTACATGTCCACATTACTATACTTTTTTGGTAATGTATATGACAATGTATAGTAATGTAAGTCCTATTTCGGAAATAAAAAACATGAGAATTCTATTTTGATATATTTTCAATGTTTTAGTCCTACTTTGGTTTTTCTCCCTTGCGAGAATTGTGACCATTTTGTTTGTGAACCAAACATTTCTCCTAAATAATACCTCTCTTGTCATAAATTAAGATTCCACATGTAATCAAACACTGCTATTAAGAAAATTAATATTGAATAGTTGGGAGTTTTAGAGACAAGGGGAAAATGATATGGACGATTCAATTCTTTCTTGTTGAAATGTTTTTTAAACTGACAAAAATTGTGAAACCTTTTTTCGAAGACAGAAAGAAATAATGATAATAAACTGATAAGGTCAAGGAAAAAACTTGTTGCACGCCACTTTTAACGATTTCACGAAGACAACGTGTATGTGAATTCTCGTGATTTGGGATCAAAAGTGGCGTGCGCCAAAAACATCATCAGACAAAAATCCCTGAAAAACAAGTCTAGTAGTGGAAATATTACTTTGTAAACTACAAACCCTATTAACAACACAAGCCTTTGAAAGATATAATATAGGGTAGTCCTGAATTGTGATGAAGCCACACCTAAATGTACACCTAAAGTACAATTTGTTACCTCTGAATTTAGGAGAGAGCATTAAATTTAACTTGCAACTTCATAGTGTAAATTGCAGACTAAATAAGTTAAATGGAAAATAACTCCTCACTTCTTGACCTGCAAATTGATATAAACAGATATCTCTATTAGGACCCTCACTGTATTTAAATATAGGGGTCAGACTGCGTACATCCGACCCCCTTACCCCGCAATAGGCGGGAGCCGTTGAGGCACTGGGGTAATGTTGTTTTTGTATTAAAATGTCCTTGTGCAAATCAGGTCATCCAACCAATTCGACTATTTCAACAACAGTTCCAGCAACTTGTCAAATTTTACCGCCACCGAACAGGCACAAGTATCTCTCATTTCCAAGCTGGGTTAGGTCTCCAATAGTTTACATGACACACAACCACAATAAGAGTCATGTTACAATCACATCACGTATGACACCAAGGTTGGCACCGCTGGTGTCTCATACACTCATTGTTTGTCTCCAATGAATGTTAACCTTGGTGCCATACCAGGAATTAAAGTAGTATTTTCCCTACACTAAATTGGACTTCCCGCATGAATTTCACATTTAGCATGTGCAAGAAACGTGACTCTTGCTCTCGTACTAACATGAAGCTAATACATTCATGTTCAACAAAGGGTTACCTTAAAGCGCGGGGAGCGACGATGAGAGGAAGCAGATCCAGGGGAGAGGAGCCCTGACCTGCCACCTTTGGCATTCCTAAGTTTCTTTGTCACAGAGCCTTTGTTAAGCTCTTCAGCTTGAGGATCTCTCTGCTCGGATGGAGACTCGCTTCCACTTTCTGCTGGAATTGAAGAAGATGGAACGGACATAGATATTGCGGAGGTATTTTGGTTATGAGATGTCACTTTAGGGAAATTTCCTGAAATCATGATACCGATGATACTAAGAAAAAAAATTCAAACATATAGACCGACATTGGAATGAAAAAAACAATTAAATCATGAAATACTTTTTCCTAATTGCCGATTTTAACAAGATTAGAGTGACCTCTCACAAAAGTTATCAAAACTATAAAGCAATGTGTAAAAGAGAAATAGGTATAAGACACACACCACACAATGCAGCTTCTTGGAATTTCTCCCTCATGGTTCTGACAAATTTGTATAGACCATTGCTCTGATTTAACTCAGTGAGCAGTTCTTTCGTGCCATCTAGACTTGGATTACAATCAAGCACTAGAATCCATGAAGCACAAAACCATTCTAGCATCAGTTTGGGTATATGTAGAAATAATTGAATATTCTTTAAAGAAATATACTTACAAGAATATGTATCACTCTCATGACGAATAGTAAAGAAGTACTCCTCATTGGGAGTCTTCATATTAATTTTGGTAAATATGAACCTAACTCCTGTAAAAAAAAACCCGAAACGTGCAAATGATGTTTAGGATAGTTAAATAGACTCAAATGAGATTAGCTGTAACAATTTCACATTAAAATATTTACATACCATTACCACACTCAATTTGAAACCCGAGATTCTTGTTATACCACAAGATAGCCTCTTCTACTCCATCTCTGTGTTCAGAATTTCGGTTACGCTTCTCCTCACATTCTTTCAGATCTTTTATCCAAACATAGACAAAAACAAAATGCAAGTACCCAAATCGAATCACATTTTATTCTCGAGTTGGAAGAAATCATGAAATATCAAACTTTAAAGATTTTGGCTCAACAATATTATAGGGGTAATCACCAGTTTGAGAGATAACGGAAAAAGAACGGGAACAAGAGTTTAACCAAAAGCAAATTTAGACAATGCATAAAACTTATTATAAATAATTGCTTTCTTCCTATAAAAAAAGAAGATTTGATTATAATTCAGGAAGGTAGAAGCAAAAAGAATGATGCTATTTAAATAATTCAAGTGGTGTTTGATAGCCACTCTAATATATGGGAATACCAAAATCTGATTTTATTCCGCAGCATAGCAATACCAAACTTGAGTTTTGACAGTTGACTATGCAAAAATCATTTATAAAAAATTGCATATTTCATACCCTAGTTGGGTTTTGCAGAGAAACCCCAAAGGAAAGTAAGAATATAAAGACCGGGATATTCTTGCAGCAATAAAGTTTTACGATATACTCTGTACCATACTCTAGTAAAGAGGAAGTGAAGATGCACTGAATGCAAATAGGACATCAACTCGGCAAGACATTTCTTTCATGCCTCGTCCAATGACATCTCATTTTGGTTTCATAACAATAGCAAGTTCTTGTATTTTACTTTTTAAACTACATATGCAGGTTTGATTGATCAAACTCATCCTTTTTCATTTACTTGTGAAAAAATAAAAAGTAGGTTACCATTGGATGCTTCAGCTATTATTCCAGCATATTCATCTCTTCTCGCCCTCTGAGCTTCAACTGCTCTTTTGAGTTGTTCCATTCTTGATTCTGCCGTGGACAATGATTCTACTAGTGACATCCTCTTTGCTTCCTTTTTAGTTTTTTCTGCAAATAACGTATAACATGAGGAATTGAGAATAAAGAATCCCCACAATAAGACGTACATGCAAATGAGTGATTCACTTCTTTATTATGTGTCATTAAGGTTAATATGTGAAGTTGGGATAAGGCTATATGGTACTCAGTGTATCTTAATTATAATAACAAAAACATAACAAATTGCAGCTACACATAACAACAGAAGCCTCATAACTCCTAAGTAAGAGAACTAAATATAATAAAGGCTGGTTTGGGTGGATTCCATCTGATTCTGGGATTCAGAATGTAAACATGTGCTGCCGCGCAATTTATTTAGCCCGAATATTAAGAACATCCTAATAGCATTAGCACTTGCATATCACAAGGTGAAGAATTCAAAAGTCAAGTCATAATGAAATCCAAAGCACATATATGTGTGTGTGCATATAAGAAGGGTTTGTATAAATATACAAATGCTCCGTACCTCCAATAGCTTTCACCAAACCATCTTCCGCTTCTCTGAGCTCGGCTTTCACTTTCTTAAGTTTCTCTGTCCAAACCACAAAACCAGGTAACAGAACTCAAAATACAAAATCATAATTGTACACATCACCCTTGTTGTGGGACCCTTCCATTGGGGTACGTTTTGTGCATCGCCCTGCCCATAGCCGAAAACAAAAGCAAATAGTCTTGAACTCTATAGGCTGACTACAGTCCGTAGACACCAATTTCCCCATTTGATTTATTCCATATTTAAAAAAAACTAAACTAATAGGACCCTAGTTCATACATACACCTTCTACTGTCCAAATGGCACAAGTCATAGTAATAAGTTTGAACTCAATTTGTTCAAAAGAATATATCTTTAGAGGAAAATGAACAAGCTTTGTTAACATTGAAATGAGCACATTTTAGAATAAGATTATTAAAGCATTTAATTACATGAACACAAGCAGTCTGAAAAGGAAATGAGGTCTTTCAGAAGAAAATGAGCAATTGCAAACGAAAAATACAAAAATGACACCAGATCTATGAACTGTGTAATCCTCCTCCCCTTTCAACTCAATTGTACCAAATTACGAATGAAATGCAACAATAAAAAAACAGAGAAACTGAGATATGAAATTGTGAAACGGAAGCCATAGATTTAGGGTTTCGAGAAGCAAAGCAAATACCTTGAAGCTGAACTGTCTCCTGAACCCTAGATTTGGTAGTCTCGAGTGATTTCCTGAAAGACGCCGACACGGCATCAACGCGCCGCTGCACGGCCGGTATTCCGGCGACGCAAGTCAGCCTCAGTTCCTCCATCGGGGCCTGCACAGATTCCCCGGCCGTCCTCTCCCCCATCCCAACCCCTTCTTTTCCTTCCCGGAGATCTTTCCCGTGCTTGAATCGATCGCTTCCGCGAATCAGATCGACGATATATTGCTACGATCAAACTATTTTGTTTGATTCAGATGTGTGTGGAACCCCCTAAAACAAGAATGCTCATCGGATCCTGTCAGAGAGCTTTGAGTTCGAATTTGAAATGAACACTGGGGGAAGTGGAGCTCTGCTTAGCCCGCCATTTTCATTCGTTTTTTGAAAAAAAAAAGATGGCACAATGACATCACATCCCAAAGGGTGTGGCGTTGATGTCTTAAGAGCATAACAATGGCAACCCGAAAATGGAATGCCACACAGTGACATGGAACATTTTAACCAATAAAAAATGATCCAGTCAGCGTGTGGCAAGTGCATGGAGTGACAAGTTCTACAATGGTAAGCCATTATTTTTTATCATTTTTTTACATTTTTTATGTTTTTTAAACATAAAAAAATATTTTTATTATTTATTTTATTAAAAAATTAGTCTACTTTCTGGTACATTTTTTTCATAAAAAATTTTAAAAAAATTTATGTAAAAAAAAGAAAAAGGAAGGATGGAGTGCTACACTCATGCCTCACCAAGCAAGGCATTTTGGTCTTGCCATGCCATGATAAGAGTGGAAAAAGCTGATGTGGCAGTGCAAGGCATCCTTCTTCCTTGCCACTGCACATGCTCTAAAAATTAATTTAGATGATTGATTCTTTTTTAAAACGCTGACATTAATAAAAAGACGTTAATCTCATATAAAGTCTTAGTGGTTAGAGTTTTGATATCTTAGTGTATAAAAATTCAACATTAAAAGGTACTCCGTATAAATTATCAAAAAGACCAATTTGATCTTTACTGTTTAAATATTATTTTGCAGTAGTTCCCGGCTTTTTGCCTTAGTCTTCAAATATATACGGAGTATATCAGTTACTCCAACTTCTATCATCAAGCCTCTACCTCACACATCTCCAATTATATCAAATTTAGGGCAACACTTTTGTTGCTTCAACGAATTCTGGAGTCCACTTCCGCGCAACACGATAAACCTTTATGTAATCCATCTTTGAGAAGAGTTCAACTCCAATTCTAGAGTAAGGACATAGAGCCAATTCTTATTGTGTAGAAAAATATCCATAAAGTCCTTATTTGAACACACAAATATAAAACTCAAATTCAATATTTGAACACACGAAAAAAAATTCCATGAGGAGAAGAGCAATTAATGGATAGATCTTAGTAATTTAGCGACTCAAACCCAAAATTTTCTTCCTAGCCCGGAAAGTTTTTATTTATAACATCGGTGAGACTGTAACAAAACAAAGTCAAAACTGAAAGGAAAAAACATTTCTTGAACGTTTTAGAAAAATCAATGACGTTATTGAAAGAAAAAAAGATAATGAAATTTTTTACAAAAAAAAATAAATTCGAACGACATTCCTGTGAAAACACGCTGAAAAATAATACCCTGAGCCAAATAGAGTATTGATAAAATCGAGGTACATGAAATTGATAGCTAGAAAATGAATATAGGGAAATAGATTATCAAAATTTGAATATTAAAATGTTTAGTATTTATTTAGACAATACCGTCTTAAGCGCACCTAAAATATTTACACGAACCTTCATTTTAGGGAGTAAATAAATAACGAAGAAACAAATAATTCAACTTTAAATGTACATCAACTAATTTGCTTTCACTGCAAACGATGATTTAGCGCTTGATTTTCATTCATCTTGAAGTTTGAACCGTCATTTTCTGCGGAGAAAATTATTTTGGAGTATTCTCGATTTTCTGGCAATGACTTCCAGGTCCCACATTATCTAAAATATCTCTCGGGTACCTTCAATTTTTTTGGTAAGAACTTTCAAGTCAGACATCATTTGAAATATACTATGGGGGTCTATTAAATTAGTCGTGATGCACTATATTCTTTGGGTATGTATTCCGTCCATTTGGCCGTTAGGTATAAAAGTTTTGGTACTTTGACAAATACTAAATTTTAGCTTCATAATCATTATTTTATTGAATTTAAATAAAGTCTTTCACTGGATCTAAATATGAGAGCACATAAAATCGATCAATAGACATGATCACATGAGAAAGGAAGCGAAGAGTTTGATGGATACTGTAGCCTCTGAAAATGAAATCTTTGTGCATTTTTGTTTCTTTAAATAAAATGTAAACACTTTCATATTTGAGATTGAAAACAATATCGTTTCGTGCTTTTTTTTTTAAAAAAAAGTCATTTTGGGGCCCTTTTTTCAGCATTTCAGTTCGATCATTTCTGGATTCAACTAACGACAAAAAAGGCTTTATTGTGCCTATAGTTCTTGCAAACATTAAATTATAGCTTTATTTACATCCTTTAACGAGCACATGTATATGAGAGGGGAGGGACTCAACCTTTTTTTTTTGAATTAAGGTATTTGCATACCAAATGTTGTATTTCAAATTGTATGTCATGGGTGTGCATTTTTTTCTGTCGGCTAAAAAAGTGTGATAGTTTGACTTTTTTGGTCAAACTGTGACACCTTTTGTTCACAAATTGTGTAAAAAGTATATTTAGTTAAAATATAAATTTAGTAAAATTAAGTTTATTTTAAAGTATAGTTTTGAAATATTGAATATTTATAATACTCCTTCCGTCCCAGAGTATTTTGTCCACTTTCATTTTTACACATCATCCAATGCACTTCTTTAATCCATTTTATCTTGTAATTTGTATATTAAAAAATTATAGAAATTATATATTAATAATCTATATGTTAAGACAAATCAAACAAGATCACACATGACTATATTTAGGCTTACACATTGAGAGAATTTGATGAGTCAAAGTGCTTAGATGAAGAGTTCCAAAAGTCAAAAGTGGACAAAGAGAATGAGACGGAGGTAGTATTTAGTTATTTTAAATTATATTTAATTCATGATGAAAAAATAACATAATTTGACAAAAAAAGTCAAGGAAGCGTCTAAAATGACACCAGTTACTTATACACCAGTTGCTTACAGTAGTTCGTTTGGGATACCTACGGTGCCCCATTTGTAAAAATGACAGTTCCTCCCCCAAAACCCCTCACTCCAGCCCCAGCCCCCTTCCCGCCCCCCTTCCTACCCTGAAGGGAAAAGAGAGGGGGGCTGGGGTAGGGGGTTTTGGGGGAGAGTTAGGGGGTAGGAGCGTGTCCATTCAGACTTAGGGGCTGTTTGTTTCAGCCTCTTAATGGTTCAGATGTCTGAATGGTTCAAAATTTAATGGTTCAGACGGTTTGTTTCAGCCTCTTAATGGTTCAGATGTCTGAATGGTTAAGAGATTTGCCTCTGATTAAGTATTATACAGAGTCTGAATGATTAAGACCTCTTATCTGAATTGATCAGACATTTGTCTCTGAATAGTTAAGCAATATACAAGCTCTTAATGGTTCAGAGCTCTTACTGATTCAGCACTTAATGGTTCAGACCTTTTACTACTTACCTATTTAGAAGTCAAACAACCCCTTACTCAAAAGTCAAAATTGTGATAATTTTAAGGGATGGAGCTAGTTGTGCTAGAGGGAACCATAGCTTTCCTTTGGTAGGATCCGGTAGTTTCACGCCCATTCTGATAAATCTTTTGCCTGCGGCCTAAAACCTAACCAGAAGCCTTCCTCCGACCCGCGCGATTTCCGTCATGGTCTGGCGTTTCCGTGCTTCATAGGTCCTGGGGTTTCCGAATTAATCTCCCTGCAAGCTGGATGGATTTTTGCAGAGGGTATGAATTTGTTTGTTGAATGATTGCGGGTAAAGGAGACAGCAATGGCCGTAGCAACCGTTCATTCTCAGGTAATTGAGATTAACCGTATGTTCTGATCAAATAATTCTTCAAGATATTCGAAATTCAGTGAAGATTTTGCATTTCATGTAGTGGCATCCTTGCTTGATTTTCCATTTGATATAAACAGTACCATTTTAGTTGTTTCAAAGGTCCTTGGTATATTTGAGCACTCTGGTTCCATGGAGGCATGGCCACTCTCTTTAAGTGGTCACGGAGGACACTGCCCCAATTGGGACACCTATGGTTCCGTGTTTGCAAAATTGATTATTCTTACCCCTCTAACCTTTCAGTATGCCCCGACCCCAACCTATTCCCCTACCCACTTCAATTACGGGGGCAAGTTTTGTTTAATTTGGAGTCAAAATTTTGACCTCAAAGTCAACTAAACTTGCACCCTGCAATTGACGTGAGTAGGGGATGGGTTGGGTTCGGGACTAGGTGGGAGGGTTTACCGGGGTAGGGACTATCAGTTTTGCGAACAGAGCACCGTAGGTGGCCAGTGCCCTCCGTGGCCACTCAAACAGAATGGCCATAGAACCGGCCCCATATTTGAGATGTTACGAGGATTAAGGAAAACAGTTTAAGTTAGCTGAGATTGATGAGTTCAGCTGTAAATGTTTTTGCATAGAAACAGTTTGATACTTTTCATTGTCATTGGTGTTATGAATTTTAGATGAATATATAAAGTAATAGACCATGGGAGACTTGGTGTAGTAGGAGACTAGGAGGTATATCCATGTTGCCTTGCACTATGTTTGGTTCAAAGAATTTGAAAGGGAAAAGAAAAGAAAATGATATGGAAAACAAGTTTTCATATTTGGTTAGAGAGGAAAAGAAATGAAAAGTGGAACGGAAAGAAAATGAGACGAGAACACAAACTAAGAAGACAAAAAACAACTTTCCTTCCAATTTAGTGAGGAAAAGAAGAAAACCCTTTTTCTTTTCCTTTCCTTCCTAATTCCTGTAATCAAACATAGCATTGAGGTCATGTTTTTCCGTGGAAGTAGCCATAATAGCTACCAAGGACATTCTTGGTGGGCCTATGCTTTTGGGTAATTTATTTCTAATCGCCTTATGGCTCATTTACCTTGCAAAAATAAAAGGTAAGGTTTGCCTACATCACACCTTTATGGTGTGGCCCTTCTTCGGGCAATCACAAAGTGGGGTAACTTTTTTCCCTAGCTGCCTTTAATAACATACTCCGCACTTAATAGACAGTTATAACACTCTAAGTTGCTGGGATGTTTTCCTACTTTTGAATTTCAACTTTTAACCGTTTGTTTTGTTTGATTAAGTTTGGCATCTATTGATTACAAAATGTATTTTTACCCTACCCTTCATCACATGAAAGCTTTTCAAACAGATTTTTTTACGGGATGGGGGGGGGGGGTGTTTTAGTTTTGTTCTTGACTTATATTGGATATAAGTTCATTTTTTGTTGTCTATTGCTCCCTCTGTCCCCCCCAAAAAGGGGTAGACACTATTTACACGTTTAAATATTATTTATTTTCTTTGCCAATTTTTGTTACTCATTTGATAAATTAATATAGTCATGTCACCTTTTGTTTTATACATCTTTCGATGTATTTTTAAAATGTGAAGTTTTTATTTTTTATTTCTACACCAATTTTGAATTTCCATCATCTCCGATGGAGCCAAAATTTCACGATTTTTTGACTTTGGGGTGTGATGGAATAAATCAAAATGGATCTCTAAACTGTCGCGCCTCTTTAATTAATGAAGTAGCAGTTAGTCAAGCAATGCAACTTTCGACGTTGAGCCGGGGGTCTCTTTGGAAACAGCCTCTCTACTTTCGAGTAGGGCTGTAGGGGCAAGGTGTCCGTACACACACCCTCCCCAGACCCTACTCTTGTGGGATTTAACTGGGTTGTTGTTGTTGTTCTACACCAATTTTGAGATAAATTGAATTAAATATAATTTTCAGTCAAACATTGTAAACCAAACTTCCCCTTTTATTTTTGGATGGATGAAGTATTTCTTTCATTGATGCTCTGTAACTGCATGTAAGAAAACAGATTATGTGAACACACTATTAATGACTCATACATGCTTTTTTAATGGCTTTGCAGCATTCTTATAGACCAAATCCTTTGAGGTCTATATCATGGAGAAATGGGAAAAGATTGACACATTTTGTGACAACTGTTCATTGTGTTAATAAAGTTACCTCATTGAAGTGCAGAGCCCTTTCAAGGTAAACCTTATATCATGTTCAGTAAAATTATTTTTGCATATGTTTACTATTTCTATTAAGTTTTCCATGTTTTTTTTTCTGTGAAAATTTCTCTTTTTGCTCATTATGGCATTGTACACAACTATTACTCTGCATTGCTTGGTCATTCCAAAGAATGATATACCCCGCGGCCGATCCGCCAGCCCTCATCAGTGAAAAGCACTACCTCCATACCAAAACTGAGTCATGTTTGACTAAGATACAACTTTTTGAGTCCATGATTTTACTTATATTGTGTATAGTTGGTTGTAGTAAATTTACCACATGCAAATTGTTTGTCTCTTTTTTGGTAAATTATGTGAAAAAATAGTTTCGTTTGATAAAATATGACTGATTTTGGGAAAAAAGATGTCTTTGAAACACATCCTTTTAGATTGAGGGGTTTGAAAAAAGAGGGTACAGTTTTTTTTTTTTCTGATTACAGTGAATGAAGTCAATTACATGAAGGACATGTAATTTTAGTGGTTGGTCTTTGTTTGCAGTGGAGGCGATCCTACTGTCCCTAAACAGAGAGTAAATGTATTTAAGGTTTCAGCATTCAGAAGTAGTAGCCAAAATGACCCTGGAAGCAGTAGTAGATCAAAGAGTACAAAGAAATCTGTCAAGCAGTTTTCTTATGTACCCCAATGGAGTGATGAAACATCAGTTGAGTCTCTCAAGGCACATAATCTTCCCATTTCATACCCTTCGGAAACAGTTGAGGCAACAACAGATGACACTGTGGCCATACGGAAACTTCTCAAGCACTGTCTGTCAATGTTGCGGGCACCATCTTCAAGCCAGGCGATCGGTGAAACTGTAGAAGGACAATCTTCATCTATAGAAGATATTGAAACACAAAATCTGGTCCAACAAAAGGAAAGAGGAAACATTATACATGCGTTTTGGAGCTTTATTATGGGCCTGGGTGCAACCATTAAGATAACATTTTTGATCTGGTAAGCATGATTGTCAATTTTTGGCTGTAGAGCGTTTAGTGCTTAAAAACTTAAGAACTATCACTTAGTTCACTTTGCTAAACCTTGTACATGTCATAAAACTCAAATATTCGCATGTTCTTGAATATAAACATGATTAAATGTAAATAATGACCTTTTTGAACTTCAAATTTTCATTTTCTTATGAGCAGCTGGAGTCTTTAAGAAATTAACAAATGCCCCCCCTACCCCAACAAAAAAAAAGAATAAAAAAGAAGTCAATATTACAAACATGCCCTATGGATGGGGGATTACTCCATCCCTCCCCTTTCGATCTTCTTACTTTTCTTTTTGGTTTGTCTCAAACTAATATTCGTGTTTCCATACTTTTCTGTTATTGCTTTTACATGAAAGACCAATCCTATCCCTGCACAATATGCAATTTTTACTAGGTGAACTCAAACTCAAGTATATAATCGGTCTACTCTTAAATTCTGTGCCCGGATATTAAGGGTACGTAGGGTACAACACACAAAGATCGTGCCTATAGAATATGAATGTAGTACAATACAAGGTTGAATTTCAGTTACTATTAGTAGATACAGAGTATATCTTTAATTAAGTTAAAGTTCATATGTGTTTTGCAGTGTTCCCTTTTATCTGGCTGTTAATTCAGCTTATGGACCTGAAGTTTCAAAAGAGTTGACGCCACTATGGATTGTTGGACCATTTATTGTTGCTTTCTACGTCACGATGCTCCGAGCCATTGGTGCGCTTTATGTCTTCTGTTTTAAGCGGGCAGTAGAAGTCGTAAAAAACCTTCCAGCCTACTACGGGTTGGCTTATGATTACATTGCTCGTGGGAAGCTCAAGGAAGAAATCAGAGCACGCTTGTTGCAGCCTGTGGTTGATATCAAGAACACAGACTACAAAAAAGTGGCGATGAGTAAGATGGAGGATATGAAAGTGGTTTTGGCAGAGAAATATGTGGACTTCACGGAGTCAATTTGGCCTTATTACTGCCGAACAATCCGTTTTTTGAAGAAGGCAAACCTAATCTAGACTGAAAAAAAGTTCGATGTCGACGATAAAGCGATACGAAAATATTGAGGTATTTCTTTTTTTTGCATATTTTGTTCATCTTGTGTTTGTTTGTGAAGAGTAAGAGTTGAACCCTTTTTTTTGTAACACTACGAATTTAAGTTTCGGGTTTAGCGAGCATTGTATCTCGATTCCATCAGATCTTGATTATGAGCTTATGATCCTTCATAATGAAGCTTCTTGTTGTATTAACCATCAAAAGCTCTCACAGTTTATTCTATCTTTTTCTTGTCATTCTCAGTTACATTGTTTCATTTGTTTGACAAATTTGTTTTACCTTTTCACATTTACTACCAATGCATTTTTCAGTTGGCATTAGATTAGATTTGGCCCTCTATTTTGATGCATCATGAAATCTTTTCTAGTTACATTTTCACATGAAGGATATCAAAAGGACTAATAGGCCCTTTGACTATCCCCAGATTTGAAATCAAAGTTTGATTCCAAGTATTTGAGGTGGATTGTGATCACTAATCACCTAATTTGAACACCATTGTGATCGCTAATCACCTGATCTAATGTTAGTGTTTTGAAAAGAGTATCTAATGCTAATTTTTATCGATAACATTTTCAAAATTAATTTACGACATTAAAATCGTATCCCAAAAGTTATCGTTAATTGAAAATGCTATTTGCACGTAAAGCCGTAACTTAAAAGGTCAATAGGAACACAAAAATTACAAGATATGGGAAGTTGGTATTGGCACTCCATTATTTGACACTAGCACTCCACACTTTAATTTTTTCATAGATAGACTAAATTGGTTTTAAAGTCAACTAAAATTACGGGATGTAATTGAAGGGGTGAGGGGTCCGTTTGGATCGAACCAGAGTGGGGGTTGATCGGAGAGAAGGATTCACTAATTTTTAAAACGGGCACTGTAAGACCATGAATTAGGACACATGTCATAGGATGACATTTAAGTTCAATGTCAATTGAACCTCGCCCTACTCTCAAATAATCAATCCTCTTGCGCAATTTTTAAGTTTTTTAGAAAATTTAATTGGTACTCACTCCATATTTGTTAATATGAATTTATCATAAAGATTGTTAGCCCAATTTTATTACGGTATTGAATTGGTGTCCTGAGATTTTTTAGCTCAAAAAATCACCAAAATATGAGCAAAACATAGTTCTTATCTCAAAATTAGGAATACCATATTTTTTTATATCTCAAATAGGGGTAATTTTTTAATGCAAAAATCAACAAAATTTGGAGATGCAATTGAAAGGGGTGTGGGTGGATTCAGGTCGGGCCAGGGAGCCCCAATCTATGTTATTCACTACTCCGTATTTATCTTTATATTTAATCACTTCAAGGACATACTATCTTCGTCTTTTAGTATTTGTTTAGTTTTGACTTTTTACATTAAATTATTTTTTAAACTTTGACCTATAATTAAATAAAATATACGGAGTATATCGTATGATAAAATGATATTTTGAAACTATTTTTTAAAATGAATCTAAAAAAATATTTTTGTATTAATATTTATTATTACTTTTATTTAATTTATAGTCCAAATTTATCTAGAAAAAATCAAAAGTAGACAAAAACTCTAGACAGAGAGAGTAGATAAAAAGGCGTTTCATTTTTTTACCTTTTTGAAAAATATGTGTAAGGTCAAAGCAAAAGGTAAATTAATACACGAATGATGTAAAAAAATATAGTGCTTGATAAAAATACTTCCAAATGTTAATTCATCGAAAATTCGAACAATACTGCTCGCACTTCATAACTCACTCCGTCCACAAATAAACTTTACGTTCACTGTTCACAGGGTCAAATTTTATTCACTTGGTTGGCCTATTTTCTTCATCAATTTGATAAAATAATATAGTCATGTCACCTCTAGTTTTGTGGATCTTTTAATATGTAATTTTTATTTTTAAATTCTACACCATTTTTCATATAAAATGATTTGAAAATAACTTCAGTCAAACATCGTAACGCGCAACGTAAAGTTTATTTGTGGACGGAAGGAGTATTTGATAGTAGCACCCCACCAGTCCACCTTTTAAATCTTTTCAAGGATTGCGTATAGCTCTGTTCTGTACGTCTGATCTAATTAAATCTGATCTAATTTTTTTTTAATGTTTTGATCTAATTCGATCTGATTAGATTAGATCTAATCTGATCTGAACAGATTGAATCTGATCTCATTTGAGTGGATCTGATTTTACCTTATTAGATCTTGTGTATATGAATTTAAATTTAATACAAATTAAAGTTAAAATTATTACAACAATTTAATAATTTTACAGTTAAAGAGTATCATGTGTTGAATATGATAAGAAAAGGAAAGAAGACGGTGAAGGAAATTGTGGAAGAGAGATCACGTGATTGTTCTGCGTTTTCTCTCCGGGAGATCGCGAAGAAACCGAAGAAGAGAAAATCGTCATCTCTATGCGCATTCTATGGCTATTTATTTTCTTGGTTTAAGCTTGCGTCTGCCACTTCACCTTCCACCTCAAATTTAGTCTTCTAACATAATGACACATCAGCTCGTCACATGTCGCATTCCTGGAGTTTGGAGTCTGTTTTTATATATAAAGGATTTTCATCTTCAACCCCTGTACCAAAAATTTCTTTTTCTTAAATTAGGGAGTAAAAAATTTGTAAAATGACGGCGGGAGAAATGAGGGTGAAACATCTGAGATAGAAATGTAGGATGAAGGTGTAGTGTGTCTAATTCGAGGGCAATATTGTCAATCTTTTTATAAAACAGAAAATGTAGAGTGTCATTATCAAATTATGAGTAATGTTAAGTACACATCAACTTGCATACTTGATACTACCCTTCATCTCATCATACATTTTTTATTGGCTTTAAGAAATTACTTTAAATAGAAGTAAAACATAAAAAAAATATCAAAATAAAATTTTTATGTTTTTTATTATTTAAATAGGAGTTCAAACTATAGTAATTTGACAATGTACATGAGCATTTTACTATACTTTTTAGTAATGTACATTGTTATGATTGGTAATGTAAACACATTTTTACTCCTATTTCAAGAATAAAAATATGAAACTTTTTTTTGTCTTTTTCCCATTTATTTTCTAATTTTCTTATCCACACCAAAAAATGTATGGTCCAAAAGAAGGTAAAACCTGACATGCATAAGTGCATATATCACCTCCTAAGAAATCTCAAATAATTATCAATTACGAGGCTTAAGTCCAAAATAAGAAAATACAAACTTTTAAGTTTGATTCATGACAATTGAGTTTGAAGATAATTATACTATTTTTGCTACTATGAGGTGCTAAAAGCCCAATTTTAAGTGTTATAAGGGCCTTGTTTGAGATTAACGTTTTTTTATTAGCGTTAACGTTTTGGATAAAATTTTAATGATATAGATTTATTCTGAAAACGATAACGCTTACTGTCGGATATCCTTTTCAAAACGTTAATGCCAACCCCTAACGTTGATGATAAACGTGGCCTGAATGAAAATGAGTTGAGGGCTCCCGTTCGGCATCAGCGTTAGAAATTAGTGTTATCATTTTAAAATGATAATCTGACAATAGCTTTTAGTGTTAGCGTTTTTAAAATAAATCTAGGCCGTATACATTTTAACCAAAGTACTAAACATAATAGAAAACTTAATTAATAAAGAAGCCTTCTTTTGTTCGGAGTATTAGAAAAAAAGAAACGCACAAGCCTAATCTTCACCTATCTTTCTCGCCCAATTTTTGTCCTGAAATCCCTTCACAGTAAACCCAGATTTTCAATTGCTGGGATTCTTGCGAAGAAGAAGAAGAAGAAGAAATGTCAGTCAAGATTGGGTCTTCATTGCCCACTGTTTTGACATCTCTTTCTTCCCCCTTTCAGTCCAATGGCACCCCCAAGGTGATTCCTTTTTTTCTTCTTATTTTTTTTATAATTCTTTTCTGAGAAAGATAATATATTTTTTTTCTAATGTGCTTTATTATTATTATTATTGTTATTGGTATTATTATTGTTTGTTTCAGTTGAATATATATTTTGGTCTTGGATGAAAAGAATTAGCAGTGTGGCTTGTTTGTTTTAATTTAGTAAATGAGCTGAAATTTGTATAATCTGTTTGCGTTTATTTATGGATTTATATTTCAAAACGGTCTGTTCAAGTCAATGTGATGAATGTGTTCCATCAGCTTACATGAAATGGTAATTTTAAGGAATGTTTTATAGTATTAAGGAATATTAATCTTAAGGAAATGAATGGTAATGGTTGGAAGGATTTGGAGGTAAAGGAGTGGAAAGTGGATGAGTGCTGCGGGTTTCATCTATGTTGCACAAACTCTTTAAAAAAATAGATGTTTTCGCGTCCCTAAAACATACCCGTTTGGATACTTGGGGATTCCCCAACACCGAAACTCTATGGGATCCTACTGGGTTTATTTGTTGTTGTTTCTTTGTAATTGACCGATTTCATCCCGTCCTCGGATGAGTATCTCTCCCCGTCTCCGTGCAACTTAGGGTTTCGTTTGGGAGATTAGGGGAGGGGAGGGAAGGAGATTGGAGCTTCTCATATCACACTCCCCTAATTTGAGGCATACCGGAAGAGTAATATTTCTCTTTTCTTTTTTTTCATGTTTTTATATTGATGTTGTTATACATAGAGATTATTATATTTCCAATTAAAGCAAGTATGACACCACATATATTTTATTAAAATATAATTTACTCCTCACTTCACTATTGAACCCAACACAACATCTAATTACATTTCAATATTGAGTGTTTTAATTGAACTATTGAAGTGTCCAGATTTGTTCTATCTAATTCTTGATTTGCTGTCGTCTTTTCTTTCTATGTACTTTTTTATGATGTCCATGCTGATCTTTTCACCACCGAATTTCAGATTAGCTCGAGAACCAGATTGCTTGACCTGCAGCAGCGTCTCGACGCAGATGATGCGAAGAACGTTAAATGTATGCCTCTGATCTTGAAGAAGTTTTTCTACTCCTTATGTCCCACAAAACATTACCCATTTTGAATAGTATTTGGTCAAACATTTACACGCTTTGACTACAAATTTTGATATATCAAATTTTTATAACATTTCTTTATTTAGATTATGTTTAATTTATGATCAAAGCGTGTAACTGTTTGACCAAAAATACATCAAAATGGGTAATGTTTTGTGGGACGGGGGGAGTATCATTTAACCCCTAAACTCCTAAACTGCTAGTCTTTACTTTGTATTTCTGTATTTGAGCTGGGGGGTCTCTTGGAAACCTCTATATGCCCAGTTCCCATGGCCTACTTTTTGTAGGATTTTACTGGTGTTTTGTTGTAGTAGCTAGTTTGCAAGCATTCCTTTCGTAAATCGTGAACTTTTGCTCTCATATCTCAAATGGGTACCCAAAATATTTGTAAATGATCTTTCTACAAAAAGATAAAAACATTAATAGAATTAGGGACTAATACCAAAATGAGTGCATATTAGAGGGACTTAAACCAAAAATGAGTGGATGAAATTCATTCCGCTAAATATGATGGTGATGATCTTTCCCATTCCAACTCTGTAATATGTACTCCCTCTACTCCTATTGATCATGCACATATATATTGTGACTTTTCCATTGTATGTCCCTAATCAATACTGATTTTATTCTTATTCTTTAAGAGTATTTATTCTCGAAAACTATGGTAATATAGGGTTACATTTGAACATCTTAATATTTTTCAAGAAAATTAGTTGCATTCTTTGGTTAGTGTAATTTGGTCATTTGTACCTTCATAAGGACCAGAGGGTTTATAGTTTCACTGACTCTCTGGTATCATCCTTGTCATATATCCTTACTGTAAGCTTTTAGGGTCATTCAAGCTCATACACGAAGAGCCAAGGATGCACAGAAGGTCCTCAAAGAGGCGATTCGCCTTATTTGCAACCTCAGAAGATCAACAACTATCCTCTGACGGAAGGTCTGGATTAATTTCATTTTATAACCGTCATTACAAAAGAGAAGATGGGACCGGGGTCGTGTCGGATCGTGGAAAGAATGAAGGAAATCTGTTATGGGTTATGGGTCCCACAGTTCTCGTTGCGTCCTTCATATTTCCCTCACTCTATTTACGAAGAATACTTGCCACCATTTTTGAGGACTCTCTACTAACCGGTAGGCTCTTCGATCTTCTTCCTTCATTTAGTACATATACATTTCATGCTATGAGTTTCGTTATGAATAATCATCATTCAAGAAAATACTAATAACAAGTATTTAGACTATTTACTTAATATTCACAAAATAGGAAATCAGTCTTATAGACAAGGAGTAATTTTTAGAAGAGTGACTATTGATTATCGTCCCATAATTTGAATAACTTCTCTACTACCTAGTAGGGGTCAGTTTTGTGCATACAAACACCCTTCTAAGACCTTTCTTTTTATAGAATATTTTGGGTCTGTTGTTGTTGTTGTTGAATTTAATGGCTCTATCTCTTTTGGCCCTTTTGACCACATTTATGGCAAAAATCGATCCTAATTTTTTCGGTACTATGAACAATTCCACAATTTACAACGTATTAAAAGAATGAAATGCATTCATCAAAACAGAACTTTTTTTTCTTTGGGTGTTGCTATATCTACTCTCATTCTTGCTAAATCCACGTCATTTATGTTAAATTGACAATCGTACCTTTAAAGATACAAAAGATGAAATTTAGATGCAAGCCAATTTTCGAGGACAAAACTGTCCATTCAACATAAAATGGGTGGATTTAGCTAAAATTGGAGTGCATATAGCAACACCCTTTTTTTCTTTTCATCTATATTAAGTATTAACCCTGTTTTTTAACAACCTGCAGATTTCCTTATATTGTTTTTCACGGAGGCACTCTTTTACTGTGGAGTTGCATCGTTTCTCTTCCTAATCGACCGTTTAAGAAGGGTCCCACCACGTGAGTTGGCCTCTTCTGGAAATGAGACATATATTGCGCCACCATTTGGGTACAGAATCTTTTCGGCAGCTGCTTTGGCTTCGAGCCTAACAATTCCAATGGTAACAATGGGATTCGTTTGGCCGTGGACGGGCCCAGCAGCTTCTGCTACACTCGCGCCCTATCTTGTTGGAATCGTCGTGCAGTTTGCGTTCGAGCAATACGCGAGGCGCGTCAAGTCGCCGTCGTGGCCTGTTATTCCTATCGTATTTCAGGTAAAGGATAATTTGACTTTCATTGTTCTTTCTCCTTTACATATGAAACTATATTATTTTTCCAATTTTAGTCTCTAGATTCCAATAACAAGACTAAAAGTTGAGTAGAATGAGCCCTAATACATGGTGTTCGTTTAGCTTTAACATTTTGAAAAGGTTATCTAAAGACAACAAACATTTAGCTTTAGCATTTCTAAAGTTAATTTGTATCATTAAAAAATGTTCAAAACGCTAACTCAAAGCATTGTTCCCAAACTAGGCCAATGCGAGTGGTAGAAGGAGACACTATAATGAGGGGAAATCCATATAAATTTTTTAATAGTTCATAGAAAATTTCTATTTGTGGTCTTGTGACTCTTATGTCATTCCTATTATAGGTCACCTACTTTTTATTTTTATTTTTGGTGCACAATATTCGATGCTCGAAAGGACCAAAAGTGGAAAAAAATTGAAACTTATTATGGACTAGTAATGAAAAATGACCTTATAGGCATTGGACTAAGCTCACATTTTTCTCTACCCACAAAACACGTTAAAAAGTCACTTTTATCCCTACTAATTATTACTCCACCCATCACATCATCTCTATTCGCTATTAATTTACCCATCAGATCCTACTTTCACCATCACAACATCCAAGGGCCAAATAGAAAAGTCAACTACAATATACTTTTACCCCCGACTCAGTAAACAAGACTTCTTTCCTGTGTGTAACATTTTTTTACTGTATTTTAAAAAAAGAAACAAAATACTTTCATATGAACGAATTGTTTTTTTAATTGCTACAAAGTGTGGGTGAAATTTGACAGATTTACAGGCTTCACCAACTGAATAGGGCAGCACAACTGGTGACAGCCCTTTCAATGACAGTGAGGGGAGCCGAGACAACGCCGCACAACTCTGCCATAAACAGCTCTCTGGGGACCCTCCTAAACGTCCTGCAACTGCTCGGCGTGATCTGCATTTGGTCTCTTTCGAGCTTCGTCATGAGATATTTTCCTTCTTCCACTGCGACACTACCAGATGGCTCAGGTTCGTGATTTTCTTTTTTTCCTTCTGAAAGGGGAAATGAAATGGGAAAGCAAAAATAAGCCCAGAGAAATGTGGACTGTCTGGAGTTGCTCTTCTGTGTTGATATGTCCCTCCAGATTGCTTGTAGTGGTAGTATTATATATGTGTGGGCACATGAATCTGAAATCTTTTAGTTAATCAATCCTATTAGTTTTAAAACCATTAAAAGTGAGACATAACCTGGGGGGATTGCAAGATCATTTAAAAAAAAAAGATCATGGTTCTTTTGACACCCGTTTGGGGGCGGGGGGGGGGGGGGGGGATAGGAGGTAGGAACTACTTTAGGCTTCAACAGAGGCACATAGGGACTAAGAGTCATAATTTGACACCCAATGCAGTGTCAAAAGAACCGTGGTGTTCATATGTGATCATAGAATGTCAGAGAAATGTTTATTCAATATGCCACTGTATAGTGGCATCCCACTGTATTTTTTGGTACTATACGTTGACATTATTAGCATTGTACTCATATTTTGAGGATTAAAAATATGGAGTTCCTATTTTCGTACTTTCTCCATGTTTTACTGCTAGTTTAGTCTTTTTCCCTTAAAACTCTCCAATATCAGACTCCACGTTCCACACTCAGTACCTAGTCTTTAGTTAAACTACATCAAGACTCTGACTTCTAGACTCAAAACTTGGGGGTATTACAAGACCATTGAAAAAAGATCGTGGCTCTTTTTTACACCCGTTTTTGGGTGTTATAACATGACTCCGGGGTGCTGTAGGGGGGCTAGAGGGAGGGGGGGTTGGGGGGGGGGGGGGCGTAGGAGGTAGGAATGACTTTGGGGTCAAACCGAGGCACATAGGAGCTTGGTGTCTTATTATTACACCCAATGCAGTGTTAAAAGAACCGTGGTGTTCATATTTGTGATCATAAAATGCTGGAGAAATGTTTATTCAATATGCCCATGGAGTGTGGTAATAAAGAGAGATGGACATTATGAGCATGTTCTCTTGATCTGATTGGTTCCAATATGATTTTATTAAGGCATGTTCTAACTTAATTTGATTATAGTTATATTTAAAATAATTTCTGATCTGGTCTAGTTTGATTTGATCTAATATGGTCTAATCTTATTCCAATAAGAACTACTAATACTATCTCCGCCTCGAGTATTTGTTCATTTTTTTACTTTTGTAGTTAAAATTAATAAATTTTGACTATTAATTAAATATAATTGATATTAGAAATTAATACATAAATTATTTTATTAGATTTATTTTATAAAATATTTTTAAAATATTATTGTCTAATTAATATACCATGTAGTTTGACTTGACGTCTTGACAATCTCTTCTTCTCGCCATATTTCACCTAGGCGTCCTTTTGTGGACGACTAGACAATTAGGCATCGCCTAGTGAATGACTATATGCGATATGAATTCATAAATTTGAAACCATGCCTTAGTTCATCATTTTTTTTTCATATTTCATTTGAAGTATGAAATTGCATATTGTTCATCTTTTCATAGTTTTCTTTTCATATTCTTTTTTTCATATTGTAGTGAGTGTATATATTTTGAAAAGAATTTGCGGACACTGGGTCTACGATGACACTGGTGAAATCGACTCAATTTGGAGTACTCACAGTGCTTATTTGTAAGACTGATGATTCATATCCCCTAACCTTTTGAAATCCCTCCATCTTTGTCCCCACCCGAGCCACCTACTTCCTACCTCTTGTTGATTGGTAGCCAATCGGCGATCAGGGGTAGTCATTCTCGAATAATTTTTTTAAGGTTAAAAGAACCATGGGAAATATAATGTGATACTACGTAGATAGCTTAATAATTAAAAGGGCTAAAGGTAAATTTTAATAAAAGTAAAACATGTTTTTTGGATGGATGAAAAGTAGAAATAATTTTTTAAAAAAAACAAAGAGAACATTTTCTTTCAAATGAATGATAGACTTTGCTGAATTTAAACTTAAAACATATAATATGATATATTTATATTCGTCTTACTAATGCATCCCAATGCAAAACACTCCTCATTTATTACATGTCACCTAATTAGTGCCTTAGCATTCGCTTGGGCACCATGGCCATGGTGGTACCCAGGCGCCTCGATGAAACAGCATTTGTCATTTATGAAAAATAAGAGCATTAGATTTTTTTAAAAAAATCATATTAAGGGTTATATCTCCAAAATTGAATAAGAAACACCATGTTGGCAATTTTATTAAATTATATTCTCTATCTACTATTATGTTTGATTCAAAGAATTTGAAAAAAAAAAAAGAAAATTGAGAAGGAAAATATTTGTTCTTATTTGGTCAGAGATTTAAAAAAGAAAAAAAGATGGAAAAGAAAATGAAAAGATAAAATGACTTGGAAGAAAAAAAATCCTTCAAATTTATTGAAAAAAATAGGGAAATATTCTTTCTTTTTATTGTAAATTCCTTAAACCAAAAAATAGTGTTTATAGTGAGTGTTACTCCGTAGTACAAAACTAGTTGTATGCTCAAGAAACATACTCTCTTCCTCCATTTTAAATTGCATGTTTGTCTTTTTTCTCCGTCCCTAAATAAGTTGCCTGTTAGTTATTTTCGTAAACTTTTTAAAATAAAATACCTAAACTACCCCTAAAATAAGTCACTCTTCTTCACCTTATCTTCTTATTCATCATCACCTCTTCTAAAAAGTAATGACAATTTTAGAAAATCAACTCTATTTTTTATTTTCCTTAAATATGTCTAAAAATCAAAACAAGCGATTTAAATTGGGACGGAGGGAGTAAGTGTTTTTAATTCTATTACCGTATAATCTATGCTTATACTATTTTCAACTTATTAATGCAAAAGTCAATGTTACTAACACGCCATAAAAGATTTCTCACTTTTGAAAAAGGTCTAAAAGTGATTCACTTTTTACTTTCCCTTTTTAGAGAAGAATGTATGGTCCAGAGTATATATTTTTTTAAAAACACAAAATCCTATCGATAACTTTTCACTTTTCAATATCTTTTAACTTCTTTACACTAATATCTGTAAGGTACCATTTATTCAAGAATTGGCAGTCTTTCAAAACCACCAGTCTTTCAAAAGTCTTTATCTACAAAGACAAATACTCCATATTATACATTCGGGTGTACTATGATAATCGCACCTTCCGCATTCGCATATAATCTTGAAAAGTAGCATAAATCATATATCAAATTTAATCGAGTTCAAAATGAGCAAAATAGAATAAGCACAACCCTAACGAGGGAAACAAATACCCTTTAAGAGAGATCAACGAATAAACATGAAAAACTTAGAGCTTGTTCTCTTCAATTTATTCTTTTAGATTCATATCATACCAAATCAAATCAGAATATAAGTACAATCAGATCAGACCAGACCTTAATTAAATCAAATCAGATTCAATAAGATCAAACGAAACGAACAAGCTCTTAGTAAGATATAGATTTGGCCTAGTATACGTTAATAAATGGGGAAAACAGTTCCTTTTTTCCTATATTGTGTGTGTGTTTGTGTGTGTGTGAGAGAGAGAGAGACTGTGTGTTTGTGTGTGTGTGTGTGAGAGAGAGAGAGAGAGTAGTTCTATGACTTCTATCGATATGCCGAGCAATATAAACACAATACATAAGAAGCCATATTGGATATATATTAGACTACAAACTTTCTAAACTGACATTAGATAAGATACAAAGAAGGCCATTTACAGAAGGAATTAATGCAAAACTTGAACAAAGGGTTCTCCCTAAACCCTAACTAAACCATCATCCCTATGTGCACAACTTACCTTTCCCTTTCGGTCTTTCCCATTTGATTAAGCTCTATCAGCAAGCGACCATATGTCCTCTGCTCTTCTCTTAGTTTCCTCCGCAGCAGATTCACCTGCCAAAATACAATTTACAATGTCACTAAACACATAACCACTTTAGATGTTGTTTGGCGCTGTATTCAAAATCTGCTTTTGAATTTCTGTTTCGTTAAAATGAAGTTTAGCGCAAGGTTTTGGAAGTCTAAAAAGGACTCTTGAAGTATAAGTGTTCCATTTCTACGTATAAGTGTAGCTTTTACTTTTTCAGAAATTTACCACAACCCCAAACACCCTCTTAACATCCCAATTTACCCAATGAAACAGAATAGGCCACTTACCTTGGCAGTAAGGTCCTCCACATTCTTCTCGTGTTCCAAGCACCTGCAAAATTAAAGAAGAATCACATCCAATTCGTTCAGGTGTATGTGGATATAATGACTACAATTCCTTTCGGAGTGTCTCCCCGGTGACTACTTGGTAGTGAGTGAGCATAGGTCGAATTTTGGGGTTGAACCGAGCCCTAAATAGATCCCGAAAAAAGGTTTAGGATTTAATTTTTTATGGTCCAGAAACCAATCCTAAAACCTTTGAGTTTGGGGAATTTGGTTCATTGTCTAATCTATATTCATGTGCATTGTGAATGTCCAATTGATAGGCAGAATAATAGATAACAAAAAAATGAATATGATGAATCCTACGATTAAATATTTTTATTTGTAATTTTAAAAGTGGAGCTATTTCGGATGTTGGATCGAACCCGGCATAGAATTTCTAAGCCAAGAGACTGAACCACATGTTTTTTTAAGTAACCCACAAACCCAATCCGATAATACTTTGGTAATTTGGATTAACCAGAACCCTGCTAACCCCTACTTCTTGGTGTAGCCTTTAGCAAAACAGTGCTAGCAGTTGACATTATGTTAGATCACAGTTAGTCCACAATGGTGAGTTACCAGGACGGATGAGTTAGCCACAAAAATAATTGAAAAAGAAGGGACTTACTTGGCACGGAGTTTTTTGTTTTCTTCAAGTAGACTGCTAGCTTCTTTGCCTCCCAAGTAACTAGCAGCACTAGCAGGCGATTGCTACAGAAAATATTGTAAAACAAAGTAAATAACTGTCCACATATAATAATACAGAAAGCAAAAATGTTAACATGTATCATGAACTCGGCTAATGGAAAGGTATAACAGAAAACAAACACATGCCCATCTGGGGTTGGCAATGGAAGTTAATGGATAATATGAAAAATCACGTGGGACTTGATAGTTACAAAAATTTCATATTTTAGTCATAATTACATTTCTACATAAAAGTGCTAGATGATGGAGAAGTTTCTGAAAATGAAAGGCTTATTTCAGAAAAAGTACAAAAAAGCTCATTCAAGGACACATACCTTAGCAGTTGGACTCTGTTTGGCATCAGTCATATCGACATTTACTCCGGCCTTTTGCTTCACACTTCCAGGTTCTATTGGGTGATCTCGGTCTTTCCTTTTAAGTGGTACTAGTGGCACCAATAAGAAAATAAAAACATAAGTTTCAAGAATCAGACTTATATACTTTACATTTATATGTTAATTTAGCTGTATATATCGTGTGCAACTTGTAAGTGGCTTTTTTGGCAAGCCACGTGAAAATTGGCATTGTTTTATCAAACTGGATTTCTTGGGAGAAAATTATATAAAAGAGGAGTTTTCTTGGACAGAGTATATAATAAGATTAGCATATTCAGGACCCTTGATTGAACCCATTCATACCTTGCTGAGAGTTATGATGAAAAGTTCTAGGTAGATTGCCAGGCCTTGAAGACACAAATGCACCAGCAGTACTAGAAGGGTTTTTAGTCATAGACACAGCCTGACATGTACCAGGCTTCTGACAAGATTCAGGTGTAACCTGTGAAAGTTTTGTTGCTGGAGGTTTTTTCGGTTGCACATAACCGATAAGTCCACAATGATAATCCCTGTTATTAAAAAAAAGCACTATAGCTAAGTCCAAAAACGGGGAGACTGATGAAATTGAAGAGTGAAGAGCTTTAAAAAGTAATGGCTTTTACATAAAATGGACAAATTTGTCCTTAAAAATTGGCCAACATCTAATACAATTCTTTGTACATTTAACCATAAATGAAGTGAATTTAGCAACACACTTGATAAAAATGATTTCCAAATTGGCACACTTTTAATGAAGAAAGATTTAGTTACCAATACTCCAACGTCATTTCCTTCAGTCGAGCTTCAAGTTTTTGAAAAAGAGATGTTTTTTCGAAGTCTTGTTTATTGTGTGTTGGCTGGATGAAGTTTGCCTCTAGAACACCTGAAGGACCATTAAAACACTTAAGCAACTATTTTTAATTCAGACATAAATAACCATTCCTATATTAGGAAATATAAAAGAGAACTGGACGAGCGCTTCTTACCCACAACCCCTCTGCCTCTGTTCTGATTATAGCTGACAACATGCCAAAATGGCTTCAAAAGAGTAGAGAAAATACATAAGATAAAAAGTTAACATGGAATCAATAACAAATTAAGACATAAACTGTAAACCGTTTGGAAGTTTAAAAAAATCAGGAGGAACTCAATTTATAAATTAAAAAAACGAAAACATAGCATCTGAAAATAGAAAAATATACAGATTTAAAAGACTGTAATTCACTGTATTGTTTGTAATCAGCAGTAAGCCAAAGAAGTCACTCAAGAGGCTTGTTTTTATACCCCCGCGGCCCACCATCCAATTTAAATCACCTGTTTCGGCTTACGATGTTTGACTGAAGTTATTTTCAAATCATTTTATATGAAAAAATGTGTAGAATTAAAAAATAAAAATTACATATTTGATAACAAAAATAGGGAAAGAAAGTCAATGAAGTTTGACCCTATGAAATAGTAAACAAGCAATTTAATTTGTGACGGAGCAACAAATTAAAAAACTGTACGCTGTTTTCAGAATACAACATTACCACATGGCCTTGAAGGCTCCCGTCCATTGTGGGGTTAGGCCGTAGGGGGGGTGGATGTACGCAGCCTGACCTCCATATGCTTAAAACATAGAGCGGCTGTTTCCTGACCCAGTAAGCTGTCTTCGGAATAATAAAGGAATATGTTCAGAGATGTTAATTTCTCAAAACAAGTTTTTGATCAGTTTCAAAAATGAAGATTATTGCAATATGGGCTGCTTGTTTGTATAGTGTATGGAAAACTAGAAATAGGATTGCTCACCAAAAAAGTGCACGGTGGAGGAGGCCTGTGAGTAGTTACTAGCTATATGAACTTTTATTTTATGTATTAGAGAGTGAGGTAGTAGTTAGAGGAAGGGATAAAATGTAACTGATGCTTGTATTAAACTCTTGGAGTTGGTAATGAATGATGTGCTTTTGGTGCAAAAAAAAAAAAAGTTTTCAAAATAGCAAAGAAAAACTAGCTCTCTTATGTCGAAAAGGAAGAAAAATAGCCAGAAGATGGTCTTGATTACCTAATTAATAAAGGAAAAACAATGGACCATATATACACCCACACATGTGACCTACATACTTCCCAAAATACTTTGGCACACTAACACACAAGATATACTCAGACAGATCAAACAAAAGAAATAAATACACACCATATAATAATTACTCCCTTTGTACCGAAATAAGGTGAAAGTGTGGTTAGGATTTGAGCAAAGGAGAGAAACTCTGTGAACCACATAATTCCTTCCTCAAAAGGAAAGGGGAAACCAAGAAAAATGGAAATGTAGAACCTTTTTATGGGATGAATGGACATCTTAAAAATAAAAAACATACGATGGAAAACTCTGTGTGATATTCAAAACAAATTACTTTTTTAACTAAAATGTAGAAATCAAAATTATTTTTTTACATATCTAAGAAAAGAAATTGAAAAACCTTCAACACTATCTAAAACTTGTTCACTTTTTACTACAATACCCTCACTAATCACTACTACCAATGTTGTTATTGTAGAAAAAAACACAATGCCAAGGCATTACCTCCCCACGAAGTGAAAACACAAAGCAAAGCATCACATTTACACAAAAAGTGACATAAAGAGGCAAAAACAAACTTAACTATACATATAATAAGTTGATATGCAAAAGATATTTAGGCAAACTAGGTTAAAATTACAATTTTTAAGGGAACGAAACTAAGCATTTAATACAAAACACTATTCCATTGGTCTACTACCCCATTAAATAGTCGACCACTCCCTAAGTACAGGATGGTGTTACCACCATGGTCCACACTAAAACACTTTTCACCTACGAACACTTGTCAGTGTGAGCAATTTTCACCGACAATATTTGTAGGTGTCACACCATTGATAACACTTGTACGTGAAAAATGTACAAGTGTTGTAGGTGAAAAGTATCTTGGTGTACCCCATGATGTAACGGTAACCCATGGTGAACCAAAGGATTTTTTGTTAAACAAATTCTCACTTTGATAACGGACGCAATGGGTAAGCATACATGGACTACCCAGACTATGTGCCAACAAGGCATGCTAACAAGAGGCATATATCCAAAATTGGAATTCGGCAATAAAATCTGTGAAATTTGAAATTAATTGCTAAACTTTTAACAGTTGATTTAGACAAACATTTACTGCTTTAAGTTTCATGCGGCTGACCTAAAAATAGTTGGGATTTAGATAATGGCTATGATGGAAAATCAGTTTTACTTACTGGATAACAGAGTATCAAAATAAAACTTCAGGCGTACGACAATGTTGCTTACCAATATTAATCGGTTTTTGTGGTAGACATTGAAACCATGGTGATTCACCAATGGAGCTTCTTTTAGGAATCCAATTGTAGTAATGATTTCACCCTACGGAAGGACAGTATCACAATTAAATTTATCGGAAGAAAAACCCCCAAAATTATTTTGAGAGCATTAGTTGCACAAGGAAGATTAGAAAGTGCTCCAAATTTAAATAGCAAAGATTCTTTAATGGGAAATCATTGGCTATACATATATGGTTGCAAATTTAAACTAAGCCTATGATTCAACGACCATTATGTAGGTCCATCATATTCCTATTATGCATGTGCTCGCAGAAAGTAGCCATTAGATTATTATCAAATAACCATAGAGCCAAGATATGCATTGTGGCTATCACTCCAGCCTACCTAACAGTGGCAATTGTCCACCGGCGAGCCTTTTCAACAATCCCTCAAGTTCAACATTTTTATAGTAGAATATTAAATATAAAGAGAGTAAGTTTCTACCTCAGAAACTCCACCATTTGCTGGTTTATACAAGATACACTGTCGATATTTGAGTTCACTAGCAATATTATGATACTCAACTACACTCCCACATAGCACAATCCAAAAGTTTGCAGGAACTTGCAAATACAATATTGATAGGTATGCCTGTTCATTGTAAGAAATAAAGGTTAGGTACCAATGTGCTTGCACGGGCTAGAGATTATGGACGAGTGGCAAACTGGCACTGAACAAGCTTACCCGCATCGAAAAACGGAGACGGTTGCAAAGATGGTCATCAGTTACAGATACACGTGCACCTTTCTCCATATTGTTATGTGTATAATTTCTAAGACGAATATCCTTTGATGGATGAGACAAATAAGCAATGCAGCTTCAAATAAATTTGCAACAACTTCAAGAAAGCTAGAAATATAGTGTGTGAGAAACTAACCTCAGGATCAGAGTCAAAATCAAGCTCTGTTTTTCCTTCATCATTCAACCATAAATTGTAGATAATAATCTTTGTACCATGTTCACCAATGTCACGAAACTATACATTGAAGAGAATAAATTGGCAAGAAAAAAGTATTAATGGTTCTTACAACTGAAAATATGCAGCATCACAACACCAAAAAAAAAACACAAGGTTGATGCTAACGGTAATTTGCATGCATCAGAACATAGTTATGTTTTACATCATGTTCCAAGAAACACACTTCAGATTAGTTTGTTTGTGGAGGATACGGCACATAAGGCACAATAATAGAAGAAAACAAGTTACACATCAATTGTTTCATTTGGGGTTTTGGGGACATGCCACTAATACATCTCTCTTCTTCAACAACCGAAACAAGTAACCAGAGCAGAAATTTATCCTAGCAGTTCAGATATCCTAGCAACTGGAAGTTTTTAGAAATACTAACAAAGTGCTGCATTCCATACAGGTACAGAGCTTCTAAAAATCATTTAAATGTGAAATGTTGATCCTGAACTAGAGCAATATACAAAATTATCAGCTGATCCCCCTGATGCCACTGGTGCTAACAAGACAGATTTCAAATGTGGGTATAATTGAATATAACAAGTCTCATTATTTCATAGAGACGATTGAAAAAGAAAGATGTCCTGTTTACCCACTCAAGTCACCCACTACTTGCTACAAAATGTGTCACTATGCCAAATGCTTAAAAAAAAAGGAAAAAGGTTTTTATTTATTATGCTGAATATTGGAATATTAAAGTCTCTAGGGGAGTTAAAAGGTCATCACATGCTTGGAGTGGAATCACGAATAAGGCGAATATGCAGAAATTA
Organism: Cuscuta australis; assembly: GCA_003260385.1. Lineage (NCBI taxonomy): Eukaryota > Viridiplantae > Streptophyta > Magnoliopsida > Solanales > Convolvulaceae > Cuscuta > Cuscuta australis. Next base: position 2,053,859 of record NQVE01000114.1, read on the forward strand.
GAACAAAGGTATTGAAAATCAATACCCCATCCTGAAAAAATGTTCCACATTTCCTTTTGTTTGACCCAAAATAAGGTATCACTTTCCTTTTAAAAGAAATGATTATATGGTTAACATCATTTCTCTCTCCTATGCACAACTGAAGCATTCAATGTCACCTTTCATAATAATTGTGTCTGGTCAAAATGTGGAATCTTAATTCTAGACGGAGGGAGTATTACAATATAGGAAATGATACAAAATATGAAAAGAGTACACCATTATAGGTTTAATACATGCTAGGAAGGTGTTGTGTGTGTAGAGAGGGATAACTTGTAAACAAAAGGGGATGCAGTTGTATCCTAATAATTCAACACACAATAAAGTCGAAACATCTTAAATTTCAAATATGAATTGATGAAAAATTATAAAATCTTCTCAGAGATAATACGAGAGGGCAACTGACTAGCACGTCAGCCTAAGGCAGAAAGTCCTATAGTCAAGTCAGGCTTTGCCAGAAGTCTTGCACCGGTCACGGACACGGCAGCATTTTATAGCAATTTCCTTGCATTTTCCATTTTAATTAATTCTTATTAGATCTTTTGCCAATAGATCAAATTAAAAGCATTCCAGATAATGTTTTGATATGTTAGGGGTTTTTAAAACAGAGTGATGTTTTCAAATAGTTGATTTGATAATTTTATGTTGTTGGGATATGAGTAGATTTAATTACAATATTTGAAAATAGTTACAACATTTTCGAGCCGAGAGTTTCTTGTAAACTGCCTCTCTACTTTCAAGTAGGGGTAAGGTCTACATAAACAATTACACACCCACTCTTTCTGGGATCAAATTGGGTTGGTATTGATGTTGTTAATTACAATATTTGTATATTTAGTTTATTTTAATTACTTTGTAATGTTGTGTGTTTTGCCTATAAATAGGCTTGTAATTCTCATTTGTAAGACATGTCATGATGAATGAAAATGTTCTAGTGTTAGAAAATTCTTGAGAGAATTTTAATTTGAAACATGAGAGTTTCTTTAAGTTGTTTAGTTTAGTCACCAAGGTTAATTGTTTTGGAGATTAAATAACTCCACTCTTTCTGTTGCTACGTTCAAGTAATGTAGAGGTGTACTGTGAGGAGTTTATCCTTATCCGTGATTCAGAAAGCCCTGGAAAAACCTAGTTAATTGTACACACCAGTAACAACACTTCTGCCCGCATATCACATTAACTAACAGAGTAACAGGTAAGATATTTGATAGATCCAATTTAAATTCAAATGCATTGTCAAGGGGACATTGGGTTAAACATACTTGAGAAAGAAGATCCTCCTCTTTTGAAAATGGAGACCACTTCAATAGCAGAGAAAGATTAGTCGCAAAACTTTGTTCACTGCGTATTGAATTCCATGTGTCAGTTGCTGAATCGAATTCATAGTCAACCTGCAGGAATAAACAAAAATAGAAACCATTAGGAACAAATGCTGGGACAGAACAGGAATTTAGTACATGGATCAGAAACTAGTTCACATTAGTTCTATGTGCTTGTTTGGCTTAGTTTTTATTGTCTTGTTTAAATTATTGACTCGAAGAAGCCATTTGGCCTCATATCTACCTCAGGAGGCCACTCAAATTACTTCCAAGGAACTGAAAGAGAGGATAAGAGCCCAGGTTCAGATAAGATAAAAGGCAGTCAGTAACTTAACCAAAATGATGACGGCTAACTTGAAGTGAAACCCTGTAGAAACATGATCTAGAGTAGGATTTTAAATAACAAACTGCAACACTCGTGGTCACAATATTGTGGTTGGGTCCAAAATGATGACGGCTAACTTGAAGTGAAACCCTGTAGAAACATAATCTAGAGTAGGATTTTAAATAACAAACTGCAACACTCGTGTGGTCACAATATTGTAGCACTTTGAATTAGGCATCATCATACCGCATCTCAAAAATTAATTTATTTAATTACAAAAATTATTTAGTGTTTTCTCAATTTGTAAAAACGTAAAGAAGTGTTTCACATCACACCACAACAGCTGCAATCACAGAAACCTCAGTTTAAAACCATAGTTCATATCATCATAAGTATGATAATCTGTTTAAATGTGAATGAAAAAAAGATATTGAACGGGAACAGGCATATCATGTTGTTGGGTTTCAAGGGTGCCCAGCAATATCTTTGTCAGAGTGGTAGGTGAATAGATTGTATTCTGATACAGTTAAACTTTTTCTCTCATGCCCCAATTATAGTGTTTCTTTGATGAATGAGTGAGAGATGTCTGATGTCTTCCAAACAGTTTTAGAACACTTCTCATAGAAGATTCTTTTCATAAATTTTTGAAACCATGTAGCCATTGCATCTTATATCCTTGAGCCAAAAAAACAAAAGAAGCACTATGCTGTTAAGTATAGCAAAATTAAAACCACCATCCGACATAAGGGACAAAAGGAAAAATCTTTTGCAAGTGTTTGACCGTAGCAGCAAACGTTGGAGAAAGGGTTCATTCTTTTACTGTCCCATGGCAGAAAACAGGAGAGTGTAAAACTATGGTGTATCATGTTTAGACCATTTTCTGTAATACAATACAATGGATAAGACATGCACAAAATCGAAACCCATTGAATAAGTTGTACTCTTTAAAGTGAAATGTCGAAAGTGTATAATGCTTGACCAATGTCTAGATTTAGATAGTTTACACGGGAAAACTCACCATTGGAACCACTATTCTATCAAGGCCAGATTGTGCCAAAAACGTGTAAGATAAAAGTCCAATGCTTCGTGTCTTTTTTCTGATGCAAATAGATGGAATAATAAGATCAGTGTGTTTGAATATTAATACTAAAGCAATGGATATTTACTTAAATAAGGGAAAAACGACCCGCCCCCCAAAAAAAAAACAAAAATGATTCAAGCATAGTAATGCTCAGGTACGGGTCATTTAACAAAAAATGGTATAATATGAAATGAATATATTACCAGGGCACAAAATTCTAATAGAAAATGTATTAGGTTTACTGAACAGATGTTTGTAACAATTTAACAAAAAATATTGGAAAAAAGATTGTCAAGGAAAATAAGAATATATCCAAAATAATGGAAAGTCCAAGCATCCTCAAACCAATGGTTTCCTATATCTATGGTATATCATATTATGAGAAAAGATGTAAAATTGAGAGGGTTGATATCTGGTGTTGCATTTTTAGATTCTGAAAGTTTCTATTTGATATTAAAAAATACTCTTGCTGGCATAAGCCCGATATCCTAGGTTGCATGGGTTCGCCTCTTTGGTGCCGTTTTCCGTCCCACGAGCATTGCAGGGACACCATTGGAGGCGGTGGGAGACAAACGGAAAGCTCTCAGATTCGATTCGGCACTGACCTGTAGGGAGACAAAAGGGACATACTGGGTTTAGATCTGCACTTCGAGCCGCGCACTCACGCCCTAAATTTTTGTACGACTATTTGACTATTAGGTTGAAATGCGACTTTTTTATTCTTTATAACAGAAAACAAGATAATGTGTTGACAAGGAGTGTTGTTTTTTATTGAAGATTTCAAAAACTAAGTTTATTTCTTTGTTATATTTCTAAATATGATACATTTGCCGGTACTAGTATTTAATGATTCACCATTTCTTCGTATTACATATGACATTGGATTGTTATGTGCTATTTAAGATTTGTTTTTTACATTTAAAATTCTATTTCTAATATTTTACAGAGTACTATTTCTTGTTGTTGTATCCTTGCAATACCCGTAATTTTCAAAAATATTGTTTTCCGTCACCGTCCCCGTATATGCACCCACACTTGTCCCTGTGCAACCTAGTCTATATCTACTTCTCCAATACTTGCTGCTAATTAGGAAGGGGAACTTATCCTAGAACAGAAAAACCAATGTTCCGTTTTCCACAGCAAACAATCTTTTGATATCACTCCTAAAGACCATACCTGATCAGATAACTATATTTGCTGAACTAGTAAATCAAGATTGATTATATGACAACACAAACAAGCATGGTCACTAAAGAAAACAGTACAGCATTGTGAGCATGGGAGTATGGGACTAGTACTAACAACAAGCAAGATAAATTGAAAGCATAACTTTACAAGGTACCCCAAAGAAAAGGCAAATGCAACCCCCTTAACTATAACTACTGATGAGCTAGGTTGCACATGAGGGACATGTGCATATACAGGGGCGGAAAATGACATTTTTAAAAAATAAAGGATATGAGTACTGCAAACATATAGCAACGAAAAATAATAAAATACTATAAACAGAATCTTAAATGTTATTTTTAGAAAGGCTAGGATGCCTAACAAGTGGAGGGAGAGTGTGCGGGTCCCACTCTTTAATGGCACGGTTCATATTCAAAGTTGCAAGAATTATAGAGGCATCACACTTTTGGCAACACCATGAAGGTCTGTGAGATATCATTGAGTATAACCTGCGAAAGGGGGTGTGCATCTTCGAGAACCAGTTTGGGTTCATGCCAAACCACGGAAGCCATTAACCTCCTATGAAGGCTGAGGGAAGAGTAGGGCTACGAAAAAGGACCTACAACTTGTGTTTATTGACCTCAAGAAGGCGTACTACAAGGTGTCGGAAGGGGTTCCAATCGCATACATTCGTGCAATCAGAGATATGTACGACGGGGAAAGGACCGAGGTAAAGATTGTCGGTGGTAAGCCTGAGCCATTCAATGTAGACGTGGGGTTACACCAAGGGTCTACCCTTAGCCCCATCGTGTTTGCTCTGGTGATGGACATGTGGTCACAAAGAGTTCGGGGGGAGGTCATTGATACGTGTTGTTTGCTCACGATATTGTGTGGATCAATGACACCCGTGAGGGACTAAATGACATGTTGGAACTTTGGCGCCTTTTCCTGGAATCGAAAGTTTCAAACTGAGTAGGACTAAGAAAATGCTCTTAAGGTCTGATCTGATCTAATTGTAGTTATATTTAAAGTTGTTCCTCATCTAACTTGATCGAACGAATATGGCTTGTTCTGATTCGAATAAGAAAAAGCAATAAAAATAAGTAAAATGATGAGAACATGCCCTGAGACTCAATACATGAAATGTTGCTTTAATGGTCAAGTGACGAAATCATAGGTGGAAGTTAGGATTCATTCCCGCCCAATGCCCAAGGTTGACAAGTTTCAATATCGTGGTTTTGATCTGCTTCCAATAATAATAAGTAATAAATAATAGAATAAGTTGAAGAGAACGTGCCCTGAAACTGAATAGTGAATACATTGAATGCTGCTTTAGTGGCCGGGTGACAAACCCAAAGGTGGAAGTTAGGATTCATTGATTTCATTCCCTCCCAATGCCCAAGGTTGATAACTTTCAATATCTTAGTTCAGTCCTTCATGCAGATGGGGAGTTAGACAGTGATGTTGCACACTAGGTTGGAGCAACTTAGGCAAAGTGGAGGTTGGCTTTAGGGGTTTTGTGCGACAAAGATTTCAGATGATGAAAGTTAAGTACTCGCCTGTTAAGAAGATCCACAGTAGTCTTGAGAGATGTGAATGCTGCAATGGATGAGTAAAAACAGCACTAATAGAGGATAAGGTGCGGGGGAAAAAGGTGAGGTAGTTTGGCCATGCGATAGAGTGATGAGGCCCCATTACAGAGGTGCGAGAGCAACGATGGTGAGTGAGAATAGGGGCAAGGGTAAACCTAGAAAGAATTGGGAGGTGATTAGATATGACCTAAAACTTTTGGCCCTTACTGAGGATATGATAGATAGAGCTAAAATTAGGGTACTTGGATAGGTGTCTTGGTCTTGGTGGTACTTTTCCTTGTTGTGCTTTCTCTTCGTGTGCTTTTCTGTTGTTATTTTTAGTTGTTTGCTTTTTTGTGCTCTATGCGTTCTCTACTATGATTTTATGTTGTTTTGCTGGTTGGGAGGCAGAATTGAGGGCAGAAGTTAGAATTGATGCTCACTTAGTGCCCAAGGTAGACAAGTTTCGGTATCTTGGCTTGCTCATTCAAGAGGATGAGGAGTTGGACGAAGATGTTGTGCATCGTGTTGGAGGAGCATGGGCTAAGTGGAGGTTGGCTTCAGGGGTGCTGTGCAATAAGACAATTCAAGTTTCGGTGTCTTGGCTTGATCATTCGAGAGGATGAGAGTTGGAGGGGGATATTGTGCATCGTGTTGGAGCAACATGGGCTAAGTGGAGGCTGGCTTCAAGGGTGCTGTGCGATAAGAAGATTTCGACTAGGACCAAAGGTATGTTCTACCAATCCGTAGTCGGACCAGCTATGTTGTATGGAGCAGAGTGTTAAGTGATTAAGAAAACCCACATTCGTCCGCTGCATGTTGCGAAAATGCGGATGTTACAATGTCTATGTGCAAAGGCAAGGTTGGATAGAATTCTAAACGAGGTTATCCAAAGTTGGGTAGGCATGGCTCCTGTGAAAGATAAGTTGTGGGAAGCTAGGCTGAGGAGGTTTGGGCATGTGAGACGGCAGAATGCTAATGCCCGGTGCAGAGATGCGAGAAGCTTACGTTGGTGGGGGAGTAGGGGAAGGGGTCAACCTAGGAAGGCTTTAGGATATGGCCTTAGATAAGAACATTTGGAGAGCTAGGATTAAAGTAATTGGATAGGCGCCTTGGTTAAGGGTAGTTTTCTGTACTTGTTCTTGTGTGCCTTGTTTGACTCGTGTGTTTGGTGCTTTTGTATTGCAGTGTTGTTCCTTCTTTAACAATAGTTTGTTATTTGCCTTTGTGTGCTTGTTGCTTGATCTATGCTTTCTCTGCTTTATGTACATACTGTGACCTTTTTATCCATGCAGCTTGACTCTGAGATCTCATGAAAATAGCCTCTCTACTTTGGAGTAGGGCAAGGTCTGCGTAGGCACCCTCCCAAGACCCTATTTTCGTGGGATCCAACTGGGCTGTTGTTGTTACGTATGCTTTCTCTACTATATGTTCCCAATTGAAGCTATATGCGCCTTCTTTGAGCTTGTGTTATACTTGAACCGGGGTCTATTTGAAACAGACTCCCTTCTTTTGAGTAGGGTTAAATGTATAAAAACTGCTTTATATCAGAGTATGTGATACAACAAAATGGCAAATCATTGAATACTAGTGCTAGCAAAATATCATATTTTAAAACTATAACAAAAAAAATAAACCGACTTTTTGAAATCCTCGATAAAGAACATCACTCCTTGTCAACACAACCTTTTTTTTTAAATCAGTACTTAAGCCAGAGAACTGTCCAAAATTTAACAAAAGTTATTTCAAAATATATTACTTTTGAACTTTTCATTGTTATATTTTTGATAAATTTTTGCATGAATTGATACAAAACAAAAACGAAGTAGTAAAAAACAAAAAAATTAAAAGTACGGAGTACTTAGTAACTACTTGTAAAAAATAACTAAACAGGAACTAAGAGTAGATTGAATAAGAATAAGCCAATACAGAAAAGAAAATTGATGCAGAACAAAACTGTTTAACAAATTAAAATTAAAATTTGTGGTAGAACTTGAAAGAAACTTGTGTGTTAGGGGAATCTCCGAGACTGGTAGGTTTTAGTGCTGTATACGAAGTAAAAAATCAAATTTCAACCTAATGGGCTAAACGGCGTAAAAAAAACTTAGGGCGTGAGTTGTCAGGTCAAAGTGCCTGGTGCCACCCCATTTTGGCCTTGGTACATGTCAGCACTGATCCGATCAAACCTGAGCACTTCCAGTTCCTCTCCTGCCACCCACAATGGCATCCCCACAACACTCTTGGAACAGAAAACAACACCGAATAGGCAAACCCGTGCAACCTAGCTTATGAGCAAGTGATATGCATTCCCCGTTATAAGAATGATTGTTTAATTGAAGACAGTTTTATGTCTTTATCAATAGATATACACCCAATTCTTCCCAATGATCTCAAAAAATATGATAATGATGAGGAGTGTTCACACACAAGAGGTCAGGTGGCACACCGACAAACAGAATAAAGCATACTCTCCTGTCCTGAATTAATCGTCCCAATTTGAATTCACGGAGCTTAAGAAAAGAGTTGAAAAATAAAAAGTGAGTGATTGAAATTTGATTGGAGAAAAGAGAAAGATTTTGGACCACATACTCTTTACTTTATTAAGACAGTGAAGAAGTGGGACAATTATTTTGTGACGGACTAAAAAGGAAAGTGAGATGAATAATTCAGGACAAAGGGAGTAAATGTAAACAAACAGCTCTCAAAGTGTCATACCCTTTCACTGAGCGGCTGAAGACAATAGCATCTGCTCCAAGTCTCATGGTACTCGTCTTAAAACCATTTCCATCTAAAAATCAGACAGTTAGCAATTTGCAATTAATTGAAAAATGACAGGTAATGGCAGGTTACAGGATGCATACATTGTCCAATTGCAGATTTTGACTTCTTATCTGAAAAGCCAAAACTCATACAATGACGCATTGCTTCAGGGTCCATTCCACCGCCATCATCTATGCCCAGTTCAGCAAAGCATACAATTTAATAATTAAAATTCCCTCAAAACCAGAAGATAGTTACATTTAGTATTAACTAAACTGAAAATATATACAATACCTTGAATTAACAAAGCAGGGCTTCCATCCCTTCGATTAATTGTTCTGTCTACTATAACAAATGTGCCCCCATTTTGTATCTAATCGACAATCAAACACAAGGAGCAAAATAAAAATATGAAATTAAAACCAAAGCATTGATAAACACCCAAAGAGGGAAAATTGCATGAGAATGTGAGATATAGTCACATTAATGATAGCTGAGAGTACACATCATCAAAGTGGGTATCCAATGAATTTTGGTTTTAAAACAATAATCATTCATAACCACACGCTTGACTGGCAAAATTTATTTCTCAAGACGTGAAATGGGTGCATAAAAGTTGACGACACTATGACCATTCTTGTGAAAACTCCCATCGGAATAAGACGGAAGACTTCATCACTACAGTTACATTTTTGTAGGTTATAGTAATACATAATTGAACCATGATAATCTGGTTGCAGATACGAAAGAACCTTGAAGAGTACAGAGATTAGTCTTAACCCTTGTGTGGCTAGAAATCATATCACTAATCCCTAGGGGTATTTTATTTATTTCCAAATATACATTTTTATAAAAACTCTCCCAGTAAGTTTAGTAAAACTTCCACTATATGTCATGTCTTTAAACATCTCACACTGCCATTCACAGCTTTGGGGGGTCATCACTTAACCAGCATCTCTACTCCCACAAGTAGTGGTAACTAAGAGATTTGTAAGAGTCTCCCATCTGCATGCATCTTACCCACCTCAGACCCTATATTCCAGAACACACATGGTAATTTGGTTTGTTCGGGTGTCAGAAGAGAAATTTACTTGGATCATAAAAGTCTAAGCAAAGGTTTTCATTTCTAAGTTCTAAGGCCCTCTCCATTCCTCAATTTCAGCAGCCTAGGTAGCTCATTATGTCATTATGTGGCAAATTGCAAAACAACTTAAATAAATGACAATCTAACTCATGAAAGGTCTAATTCAAGAAGTCGGTTCTTTTATCTTTGGGATAGCACAAAGTTAGGAAATAACTTGATTATTTTACTGTATGGTAAAAGAGAAGTTAGAACCTGGACCATAGTTATTAAAGGCACGATGTGCACCAATGCACCAAGGGGTCTGGAGCCTCGATGTGTGATGCGCCAAAAATGTGTGCACATCACGAACATGAGGCACAAGTTATGGAGTAGTAGCATAGTAGCTCTAAATTTAGTAAATTAGCAACAATACATACATATACATGTGTGTGTGTGTTATTGTGAAAGACATACGCGTAAAGAAATTTGAGAAAGCAACCAAGAATCAAAGTCACATGCAGTACCATTAACATAAAAAAAAACCTAAAGTTCCAAGAACAAAAGCAGCCAGTGGCAAAAAAACATGCCACAAAAAAACAATTCGTTACGTTCTTGCAAAACATCAAACAATGAAAGCATGTTCTTTAGGGCTTAAACTCTTAACTTCCAGTTTCTTCTGTTCCTTCCAGTTTCTTCCAGTTCTTTCAAGTTCCTTCTAGTTTCTTTCAGTTCCTTCTAATCCCTTCCAGGTCCTTCCAGTTTCTTCCAACTATTCTCATTTTCTTCAAACTCTTTCCACTCACCAACCAATTACTCTAAAAACGTAATATTTTTAATGTGATTATTATTATTATTATTACAACTATTATATTCATAACTATAGTTTATAATTATTATTTTAATCTCACTATTTTTACTATTCACACTCATTATTATTTTTTCTTCAACTTTTTAATATGAATGAGACAATTTTTTGTATATTAATCTACATGATAAAATAGAAAAACATCAATATTTTAAACTATATTAAAAATTATGGAAAAAATAGTTACATAGAATGTTTTATTAATCTAACTTTAAATAAGACCTCTCACCTTTCTCTTTATTACTCAATTTTTTCTCATTTTTATTTAGTTCAAAATTTAATTTTGTTTTTCATTTTTATGATTTTTATAAAATAAAAGATTCAAAGTCAAAATATTTTAGAGAAAATGACTAAAATAGGAGTAAAACATAAAAAAATATACAAAAATAAAATTTGTCTTTATTCCAAAAATAGGAGTTACAATAAATATAAAATGTGAATCATAAAAGAAAAAATATGTTTGATTACATAATGTGACATGTTTGATATTTAAAACAAAATCTTGTAATATATAAAGTATAATTACAAATATATTATTTTATAATAAATACTGCATAAAATAATTTAGGTGCAACATAACCACAATAACTTTTTAAAAATTTAACATTTTGATATTTATTCTAACTTTATATTATAATTATTTTTTTTGGAAATGTAGTTTTTTTGTGTATGAAAAATAATGATACTTTTTTTATCTTAAAGACATTCATTAAGATAACATGATGATGATGATGATGATGATGATGATGATGATGATGATGATGATGATAATAATAATAATAATTTATAACAACAAGAATTAGAATGTGAATAATATAAAAATACACTAAAATAAATTTTTTTAAAGTTTTTTTAGGTTTTCCCATTTTTAAAAGTTTTTCTAGTCCAGTTTCTAGTTTCTTCCGTATCTTCCAGTTTCTTTCAGATTCTTCCAACATCTAGCTCTTTTTTCCAGTACTAAAGAACAGGCTCTGAGTGAAGCCTCAAATGTCATCCTCATCAACAATGTTGAGCCAGTCTCCTCCATCAAAATAGTGTATATGAAGGGAAAGAAATAAAATTAAGGGGCTGTTTGGCAACTTCTGAATAGGTAAGTGCTGAACCAGTAAGAGGTCTGAACCATTAAGTGCTGAACCAATAAGAGGTCTGAACCATTAAGAGCTAGTATATTGCTTAACTATTCAGAGGCAAATGTCTGATCAATTCAGATAAGAGGTCTTAACCATTCAGACTTTGTATAATACTTAACCATTCAGAGGCAAAATCTCTTAACCATTCAGACATCTGAACCATTAAGAGGCTGAAACAAACAGTCTGAACCATTAAGTGATGAACCATTCAGACATCTGAACCATTAAGAGGCTGAAACAAACAGCCCCTAAGTGATAAACAAAAAAGGGGATACGTCATGATTAAAAAATTAAAGAACCCATTTACTTACTAAGCTTAAATGCGCCAATAGAGCCACGTATAAACAGGAAGAAACAAAACTAAAGAGACAAGGAAAAAAGGGGAAGCCTCACGATTAAAAAAATGAAAAAAAAGAAACTGAAATGTGAAGCAAGCAAATAGAGAGTCCCAAAAGAGCAGAAGCAAAATTAATGCGTGGAGGAAGCAAAGCTGATCCACATAGAAGCCCTAGCGATAAAGTGGCAAAAGAAACGAAACCGCAAAGAGAAAGCGAAAGTTTTGGCCAAGTCAACCCTAAAAAATTATAAATATAAAAACTTAATCCATGTTCGCGATGCGCGTATTTCATTGCATCCAGACTCATCGCTTATTGCGCCGATGCGCAGGTATGCGCTCGCATAACAAACATCGCTTGCATCACCAGGAATGCACAGAGCCCTGCGCCTCACACGATGCGCGCCTCAGGCGCGTTTTTCACAACTATGACTTGGACACAAAGAGGGTTTGAGCTTATATACCATTAAGCTTGTATTTGGTTGAATTGTTGAAGAGAAAATTGGAGAGGTGAAAACATGGGGTTTGAAGTGTTTTATCAAATTTGGATGGAGAAGAAAAGAGAGAGAAAGGAAAAACAGGCCCACACAAACATCTTCTCTCCACACATGAGAAGATAATGGCACAGAGAAGCCATTCTATTTTCTTTCTTTTCTTTTCATTTTCCTTTTTCACCATTTCTAACATTTTTTCTTCATTTTATCTCAATTTTCTTCTCATCCAAACAATAATCATTTTCTTTCTTCTCATTTCTCTTTTCCCATTCTCTTTCCTCATCCAAACAAAAAATAAGAGTTCTAACATAGTGCTGAGACAGGTTATAGAGTAAATTTATTACTCCGTATTCAAGAATAGTGAAGACCAGTTCATTAAAAACACATAATTGCAAAGTATTACACTAAATGTCCACCCTGTTACAACTTTTACGAAGTAAATATTGAGATAAAAATATCCAAACATGAACATCATTACTTTTTTAACATTTGCAATCTGGCAGGAAAAATATCATGAAGTGGCAATGAATTGAGATTGTTGCTATTATTTGTCTTGATGTCCAATTACAGGATTGATATTGTAAAACCAACTTGTATATCATAGAGCATCACCTAATTTTATTCTTTTTATCACGTATCAAAATTCTTTCCTTTATACAACATCAACCATTCGTTGTATTTTTTTGTCACAGATGCACTTTCAGCATTATTTGCTACTCAATGACTTTAAATTATGGATGATTTTTTTGTAATCCCTTAAGATAAATGCACGCAAATCCCTAATCTTTCAAGTGTTACTCCTAAACTCCACATCTTCAAAAGCATCTTTTTATAAATTATATGCTAAGAGATTAGTGAAACTCATTCCTACCAAGTCCTTGTGAATCGCATAGTTCATGTTACTCTTGGTTAGACTACTAGGCAGCTTCCACAGTAAGGGCTCATTTGATTCATGGTTCAAAGAAGACAATTGGGGAGAAAGTTAAGCGCAACTTTCTTAAATATCAGTTCTATAAATTGGCATGATCCCATTTTAATGTTATATGCTTTTTTAATTGTAAATGAAAAGCACTGCCTCAATTTTATTCATGATCTGACAGCTAGGGTGCGTGAGTAATTTCTAAACAGCAGTAGTTTAAACCTAGTTTTCTAAAGTCCTAGAAGAGGAACAATACAGAGCAACATGCAGAAGCTGACCTCATCGATGGAATTGTCCAGCAGCTCTGCTATAGCTGCAAACATGAGAAAAGAAGTGGAAATGGTGTCATGTGCTCCATTATAAAAATAAAATACGGAGTATTTGTGTACTTCTGGCAGAAAACTTGCATACCACCAAATGCCCATTTGTGTGATGTAGCATTTGAATGTAAAAACTTTGGATGCACATGTAAGTGATTGGAACCATCTGCAACCAAAATAGAACTAGCTGGGTAACATGTGAATAGATAAACAAGTGAATACATGATTACTCTATGGGTATGTAATTGGAGTGAACTGGCTGATCAGCCAAACTAAGGAGATCTAAGTAGCCTATGTCATGTATCCAGTTTAGAAAACAAGAAATCATACAATTTGAATTTTTCAAGTTTGGCTATACAGTAGAAACCAACAACAACAGCAACAACAACAACAAACCCAGTAAATTCCCACAAAAGTAGGGTATGTGTAGATGCGACTATGTAGACCTTATTCCTACTCAAAAGTAGAGAGATACACAAGAAACCTTCTATCAATAATATAAGTACAGAAGCAGTCATTAAAAGATAATTTTAAAAACCATAAAACTAAAGACAGTGAGCTTTAACCCCTTAGAGAAACTGAAATATGATACTCCTATATTTTTTCAGAGAAAGAAATGATCATGATTTTGAAGATGGTTTACTTTTATGGGTGGGCTTAGAAGCAAGTCCCCCGTCATAGTTTCCAGCTTTCCAAAACTGCCGAACAAGAGGTGCTGGACATATGGGAGAGATGGAGCAGAGACCAGAGTCATCTACAGCAGACTGCTCTTCAGCACATTCGCTTCTAAAATCCGGTGGTCTATGCATAGCACTGGATGCTTGGTTCTCTCCAGAATTCAATTTAGACAGCATTACATCACTTTTAACATATTCCTTCTGTGATATTGGCCTTCCAAAACAATCCAGCTCGAGTTTAACAGATCTTGTATGCCCTCTGAGATCTCTATCTCTACATGAGTCAACAATATTTGTTGAACTCATCATAGTGACTGAAAAAGAATTAAATAAAGGAAAATAAGTAGCAAATTCCACCCAAGTTAGTTGTGATTGGTTACTAATAGTTCAAAAAGAAAAGGACCAAACATGATTTAAGAAGAGGATAGAAACAGAGCAACAAACAGCAAAGTCAATCTAATTAGTTTAATAAAAGTATTAGGGTTTTAAAAGAAATAAACAAAATCAGAATTGTTGCAAATCAATTTAGATTGGTGAGTCTGGAGTTCTACCATTTACCCTCCATCCAAACAAAAGCATGCTCTAAAAGTTAATTTCTTGCATATGGAAAAAATTTAGTGGATTTGGGCCTTAATTGGAGATTGATGAATAAGAACACCTAAATATACCATGTTTTAGAGGCCTCTTTCTCTTGTTATTTCTCTTGTTCGTGCTTAGAATATACTTTATGAAGCACATAAGTTGCAACAACTTGTACTCTGAACAAGCACTAGTAACTTTAATCAGTGCCAATTTCAAACAGACAACCTATACCCTTGAGCAATCTCTTGTTACTATCGGTCCAGCCATCCATGACACTGAACATTCCAATCAGTTTTTTTGAGTAAATAACAGGGCAACTAAGAGTCATCCTACCCAATGGTTCAGAACTCATAATATTCTTCTGTCGAAAACTCGTGGTTCAGATTTTAAAAAAAGTGGAAATCTTCAAGTAAGAACGAACAGCTGAATGAAATTTGTACAGTTCATAGTTAACCATCAATTTGCACATTCTATTTACTCATTGACACTATGATGCTCATACGCTTCGCTTCACTGTGATACTTCTTGCTCTATAAGAACCACTTGAAATGAACTTTATCATTTTATTCCAAAAGAGAACCACTTGAAATGAACTTTATCATTTTATTCCGAAAGAGAACCACTTGAAATGAACTTTATCATTTTATTCCGAATGAGAACCACTTGAAATGAACTTTATCATTGTTTTCCAAATGAGAACCACTTGAAATGAACTTTATCATTGTATTCCGTACACGTATACCCATAAAAACAGAGCAAAACTCACCAAAGCAAGGAAGAGTGTATGGTCAACACTCAGTACAAGCCGCCGGCTATGGAGAGGCATAGACAACCAAACCTGCAGAGAAATGGCTATGCAGACACTCCAAGTGGAGTATAACTTGCCGGATAGCCTCGGACACGGCAGGGATAAGGCGAAGATAGCACGGGTGGTGCTTGAAGACAAATGTGCTGAGTTTATGGTGGAAAAATCTCAGGCGGCCGGATTTTTTATTCCGATGATGTGTCCGGCGATGATGGGCTGCGGGATGCTTTTTCCGAGCAGGCGTTGGGAGGGAGAGAAGGGATGCTAGAAGAAGGAAGCTTCACAGAATCACAGTCTGTGAAGGTGGTAGTCAGAGTCTCTCAGATCCGTTTGGTAGGGAAGATTGTTTTCATCATAGCTTTTCCATTTGGGGCTAGGGTTCTACTCCCTACCCTACTTGAGAGCATCTCAAAAAATAATATTCTCTCTACAAATAATTTTTCTACTTTCCTTTTTCATCCCTTTAATATTAACATTTTTATTTCTTTTTTTAGAATAACTTTTTGCACTAAAAGGACTAAACTACCCTCACCCACTCATATTTCTTCTTTTCTTTTTCTTTCTCTTTTTCCTTCTTTTATGGTCCACGAGCATTTGATATGATCTTCTTTTTTTGTTTTTCTACTTTATTTTCTTTCTTCTTCTTCATATTTCTTTCTTTCTTCTTCATATTTCTTTCTTCTTCTTCTTCTTCTTCTTCTTCTTCTTCTTCTTCTTCTTCTTCTTCTTCTTCTTCTCTTCTTCTTCTTCTTCTTCTTCTTTGGTGACAACAATTTGTATGTTCCTAATGAAATTGATGACCTTTGATGCCGCATCTTTTCCCTCCTATGTCGAATCGATCATCATAGCTTTGAATCTCAGAGAAAAGAGAGCTTCTTTCCTTTGTTTCATCATCTTCTCAATGTTACAATACATATTTAATAAGAAATATTAAAAATGAACTTCTCCAAATCAATCATCTCACAATGGCAATCCCCACTTCTCCTTAAGATGTTTCACATAATTTATATGTCACTCTCTTATTTTCTCATCTTGAATCGACATTGGATCCTTCATTATCACCTTCATATCAGTCTTATACTCGCTGGCTTTGCGTTTATTTTCAAGTGCTTCAATTTTTTCACGTTGTGCTTTCATTTTGCCTCATGAATTTGCACTTGCTTCTCTTGATAATCTTTAATTGCAACCGCCATTTCTAAAAGTGGAGCCAAACTTGCTACATCGAAAGATAATTTAGTAAACACAGATGATGAAGGTGCTTTACCTTTTTGTTTAATGGCCTTGATTCCTTCAGGTCGAGCTGGGGATTGGGCTTCATCAGCTTCTTTTTGTTGGGTGCCTTCTCCATTTGAAGATGACGAATATGCTCCTTCTACATTTATTTTACTTCTTTTGTTGACACCACTAGTGGAATTTGTTTGTTGGCGCCATGCTCTCCATTTTGGTTGGTCACGAAGCAACCTTTCCCAGTGTTTTTTGTTTTTTGTACTGTTTACTAAGGGGACCCTTAAACTTGGATTCGGAAATTTGACATGCATAATTGTCAACATCCGCCTCATTCCAACCACTTTGTGCATTTCGTTGTGCTTCCACATAGCAAGAACCCCATGCATTAGCCGATGAACTAATCAGCTCAAACCGTTTACGTAGCGCTTCGGTCGTGTGAGATGACAAGTGTGGCATAGTTTCAATCATATATGCTCTGATTCTACTCCAAAATGTAACACGAGTTTGGTTCGTGTTTGTGACAAGATCAAGGGAAGTATTCAACCATGCACTAAACAAACACGAATCTTCTTCCCATGTCCAATTCTTCTTTTTTCTACTACTTTTCTCCACTTGACTTTGGTCATGGATTTCAGCTTCATTAATACTCTCCCCAGTCTTGGGAGAGTGTGAAGGAAGACTACCCATGGGGTGTGGCATAGGTTTTTGCGAGAATTGAAAAAGATTATTGTAGGGATGCATGGGCTGTAATGCCACGACCCGAATACTCAAGTTTATTCGAATATTCGACTCGCAGTGTTAACGAGTCTAACTTTCGAAATCGGAAAATGGAGCATTAAACAAAACTTATTTATTTATTAAACAAGTCA
This sequence comes from Cuscuta australis, assembly GCA_003260385.1. Lineage (NCBI taxonomy): Eukaryota > Viridiplantae > Streptophyta > Magnoliopsida > Solanales > Convolvulaceae > Cuscuta > Cuscuta australis. The sequence continues at coordinate 2,071,403 of NQVE01000114.1, forward strand.
GAGTAATATGTTACATGCGGAAACAATAAAACTTGAAAGTATTTAAAACATTATTAAATTGTCATAACATGACTTATTTAAATATTGATAATATCATTATGACCCACTCGTCCAATGCCCTCCACATCAGTGCTGTCCTCCGGAAAGGTTGTCATTTCCTGACTGTGTACCTAAAAAAAATGAGCCAACCCGATCAGCAAAAGCTGAGTGGTACCAGTTATAACAGTAGGTACAAAATATAATAACGTGAATATAAACTTTTCTAAAAATTCTTAGAGTAATAAATTAAACACATTTGTTTTATAAAACTGTAGTATCAAAAGATCAACTTTTCTTTTACTCTTTGTTTAACTAGGACTTCAAGTACTTTGGGTACAAGACGAGTCTGTTATCTCTTTCTGGACTTCAAGTACTTTGGGTACAAGACGAGTCCGTTATCGCTTTCTGGGACTTCAAGTACTTTGGGTACAAGACGAGTCCATTATTACGGGCTCGTACGTACGGCAATGGAGGGGTACTGGTTAACCTTTTGGAACTTGTGAACTGTAGTTCATATATCAGAAATCATTATTAATTCTGTTTTGGGGAAATATATATTTGAATGCATCTCATGTAACTCAATATTATTTTTATTTAAAACAAAACTATACCTTAGCATATGTATTAGGTATATACGTATATGTACATATAAATATATATTGTTTATCTACTTATTATTTATTTGCTTCTTAGAAGTCAGAACCCTTGTTACTTAAAATATACTAGTGAGTACGTATATGTACATATGAATACAAAATACAGATATTTTTTATTTCTTAGGCATAGAATCATTATGCGATCATACACCTATAAACTTAAATTTGAAAAAGGGCATTTTAAAGGAAGGTTGGGCTCTGGTTCGGATCAAAGGATTCTCCGGCGATGTTGCCGGTTTTTTTTTTCCGGCAAACTTGGTCCCCAAACTTTAATCATGGCTTACTTCAAAACCTTCCATTTTATTTACTTAAAACTTGTTTAAAACCCTCTTAGAATAAAGAAAACAGTTTGGACGTATAAAAGGCGAAGAACCTCGTCGCCGGAGGTTGGCCGGATTCCGGTCATCTTCCTCGACGAGATACCTTCGTTTTATCATCATATACTTCGTTCTTTCTTCCTATTTTCATAAAAATACTTGTTATCAATCATAAAGGAACAGTTTGGACGTAGGAATTTATAGAAATTGTTTGCTGCCAAAGAGACCCATTTTCCGGTCATCTTCTCCGTCGGATCATCGATGGTGTTCATTTGAAACTCTGGTTTTCTTCGTCTAATACTTATTATGACCTTTATATATTCTTTAGTAATCAATTTAAAGTGTTTTGGACGTAAAACATGTCGAAGATATTATGCCGCTATTTTTTCCCGAACTCCGGCGACGGAAGTTTTAAAAACGAATATAAACTTTTATACTCCGTCGTAGTATATTTTAACGTATTATATAATGTCTCTAAAGTTATACGGGTGGCGGTAACTCACCTTAGAACGGGAAGTCTCGGCTTTAGAACGGCTAATGGCGAATTCCGGTAGGGTTGGGATTTCCGGCCGTTACTCTAACCCTTTTGTTTGATCTCTCTCTTTCTTTTATTGTTTTCCTTCTTTCTTGAAGTACAAGAGTATTATTATTATTTTCTTTCTTTCGTATTGCTCAGCCTTACCCCTACCTCTCTATTTATACTATTTACTACATGTATAAGCCTTAGTTGTTAAGATTTGAAGGTGAAATAATGATGAACAGTAACTATAGTTGTGTGGCTTGGTTAGAGTTGGATTAGTGTCAACCCTAGTATAGCCTAGGGCTATAGTCGGTTAACTCAATAGGATAGGATAAGCTTCAATTTAACTATTCCATAATTAATTTACTTTATCTCAATCATTTTTTTTTGGATTTACAAAATATTCATTGATATTTTCGAAATTACAATGTCCACTTACATTAGTTGACGTAAATTTCAAATTTACTATTTTGAATTTTCTTTAAATGTCTAAAGTGGTACAATTATCAATTATTAAATTTGTTTTATTCATCGAAACATCTAGACTAGTTTTCGGGGCGTTACAATTCTCCCCTACTTAAGAAATTTCGTCCTCGAAATTTTACCTTATTAGGTAGTAGGAAAAAGTTGCGGGTATTGTATGCTCATCGATTCCTCCGTTTCCCAAGTAGCTTCTTCGGTACTGTGATTTCGCCATAGGATCTTAACCAACGGTACCGTCTTGTTTCTAAGCACTTTAATTTCTCGGGCTAGAATCTGTACTGGCTCCTCTTCATATGATAGCTTATCATCCAATTCTACCGCGCCTGACTGGATTATATGAGTGGGGTCCGACCGATATCGTCTGAGCATAGATACGTGGAATACATTATGGATTCTGCTCAACTCTGGTGGCAAAGCTAACCGGTATGCTACTGGTCCTACACGTTCGGTAACTTCATAGGGGCCAATAAATCTGGGTGACAGTTTTCCCTTCTTTCCGAAACGTAGCACCTTTTTCCATGGTGATACTCGCAAAAATACTTTATCACCCACATTGTATTCAATATCTCTTCTTTTTAAGTCTGCATAAGATCTTTGTCGGTCTGACGCGATTTGTAATCGTTCTTTGATAAATTTTACCTTTTCTTCTGCATCTCTTACAAGATCAGGTCCCACAAGTTTGTTCTCACTGAGTTCCGTCCAACATAGAGGTGTTCTGCACTTCCTTCCATAAAGAGCTTCATAAGGAGCCATCTGTATACTTGCCTGGTAACTGTTATTGTATGCGAATTCCATGAGTGGTAAGTATCTCTCCCAACTCCCTTCTAACTCTAGAACACAGCTTCTCATCATATCTTCAAGTATCTGGATAATTCTTTTAGACTGTCCATCTGTTTGTGGATGAAAAGCCATACTAAAGTGTAGCTTCGTTCCGAGCGCTTGTTGTAAGCTTTTCCAAAATTGAGATGTGAATCGAGGATCTCTATCCGAGATGATAGATACAGGGACACCATGTAACCTCACAATCTCTTGGGTGTACAATTCTGCCAGCCTCTTAAGTGTGAAATCTCGTCTTATCGGTAGAAAGTGAGTTGACTTGGTTAGTCGATCTACTATCACCCATACTGCGTCGTTCTTCTTTGGTGTGAGTGGTAAACCAGTCACAAAATCCATTGTGATTCGGTCCCACTTCCATTCTGGTATTGTCATGGGTTGTAGTAATCCTGTCGGGACTTGATGTTCCGCTTTCACTTGTTGACAAGTCAGACATCGGGAAGTGAATTCAGTGATCTCTTTCTTCATTGATGGCCACCAGAATTTGACTCGTAGATCTTGGAACATTTTGTTGCTACCGGGGTGCATCGCATATCCTGCCTCGTGAGCTTCTCGAAGGATTCGCTCTTTCACTTCGCCTGTTGGTACTACTAATCGCCCTCTAAAATATAGTATCTTCTCATTCGTGAGAGAGAAATCTTTCCTCTCTCCTTGGTGGACTAGTCGGATTGTTTGTTGACAAAAATCATCCCCTTCTTGTGCCTTCTGTATCTCGCCTTCCAAAGTTGGTCGAAGTCGGAGTTCTGCTATTGACTTTCGACTTAGGGCATCAGCGACAACATTTGCTTTCCCTGGATGATAATCAATATAACAATCATAATCTTTGATAAGTTCTAGCCATCTTCTCTGACGTAGATTCAGTTCCTTCTGCGTGAGTAGATACTTCAAACTCTTGTGATCTGTGAAGATATACGACCTTTCCCCATAAAGATAATGTCTCCATATCTTCAAGGCAAAAACCACAGCTGCTAACTCAAGGTCATGAGTAGGATAGTTTGTCTCATGAGTCTTGAGTTGTCTAGAAGCATAGGCTATCACATGTCCTTCTTGCATAAGAACACATCCCAGCCCATTAAGTGAAGCGTCACTATAGATAGTATAATCTTTTCCGGGGACGGGTTGAGTTAACACTGGTGCGTTCGTCAGATATTCCTTTAATTGTTCAAAACTCTTTTGACACGCAGGCGTCCACACAAATTTCTCACTCTTTCGCTGCAACTTATGGAGTGGTGATGCCACGGTGGAAAATCCTTTCACAAATCTTCAATAATATCCAGCCAATCCCAAAAAGCTTCTGATTTCTCGCACATTCCTTGGTGGCTTCCATTCAAGAATAGCTGATATTTTTGTAGGGTCAACCCTGACTCCTTCGGCTGAAATGACGTGGCCTAAGAAGGTAACTTCGTTAAGCCAAAACTCGCATTTTGAGAATTTTGCATATAGGTGGTTCTTTCTTAGTATGTCGAAAACTACCTCCAGGTGTTGGCCATGATCTGCTTCGTTCTTTGAATATACCAGGATATCGTCAATAAACACTACTACGAACTGGTCAAGGTACGGTCGAAACACGTTGTTCATAAGATCCATGAACACTGCAGGTGCATTTGTTAATCCGAATGGCATGACTGTAAATTCGTAGTGTCCATACCGAGTACGGAATGCAGTCTTTGGTATGTCTTCTCTCTTTACTAGAATTTGATGATATCCAGATCGCAAGTTGATTTTTGAAAAGACCGTAGCTCCTTTCAACTGATCGAATAGATCTTCGATTCGAGGCAAAGGATACCGATTTTTCACTGTCATCTTGTTCAGTTGACGATAGTCAATACAGAGGCGCAATGACCCATCCTTCTTCCGTACAAAAAGTGCCGGAGCTCCCCAAGGTGAAATACTAGGTCGTATAAATCCCTTGTCAAGAAGTTCTTGTAATTGTGCCTTGAGTTCTTTCATCTCTGCAGGTGCCATCCTGTAGGGACTTATAGATATTGGCTCAGTCCCGGGTACTAGATCGATTGAGAACTCAACTTCTCTATTAGGAGGTAATCCTGGAAGTTCTTCGGGGAATACTTCTGGAAATTTGCACACAGTAGGGATTTCTTCAGGTTTCGGGTCTCCTTTCCATACATCCCGCACATTACAAAGGAACGCTTCACATTTCTTTCGCATCAGACGTTTTGCTTGCATCATTGATAGAAATTCAAGGGGTTTAGGAAATGACTCTCCTGTGATAACAACCTTTTTTCTCTTGTCAGAACCAAGCTGTACAATCTTTGCGGCACAGTCTACCACTGCATCATTTTTAGATAACCAATCCATTCCGAGGATTACATCAAACTCTTTATATGGAAGTTCGATAAGATCAGCCGCAAATTTCGTTTCCTGTGCGGTTAATGGGCATCCTCGATACACAAAATTTAAATCCATACTATGTCCCAATGGACTAGATACTAACATGGGATATTCAAGCGGTGTTTTTGAAGTATCTTTTAAACATGGTAGTTTCACACAGATATAAGAGTGCGTGGAGCCAGGGTCAATCAAAGCGGTTACGTCAGTATCATATAAAGTAAACGTACCAATAATGACTTCATTTGAAGGTCCGTCCTCTCGTGCCCTCATGGCATACGCCCGTGCAGAAGCTGTCCTCGATCCTTGGTTGATAGATGGTGGCATTTTCTGTTTCCCTCTCTCTTGGTTTGTTTGATTAATCGATGCCACAAAGACATTTGGTGTTGAGGTTGATGGGTTGGTGGGACAGTTCCGCTTAAAGTGACCCTTTTGCCCGCATCCCAGACATGCTCCTGTTGCGTACTAACATTCTCTTGGATGACGGTGGCTACAGTAAGGACAAAGGGGCGCACCGCTGGACGGAGCGTTAGTCACTGTCTTCGTTTTCTTGTTTGGTGGGGAATTTTGGTTTCCTGGAAAGTATCTTTTCCCGGATGATGCTGGATGTGGAGACGATCGAGATGATCCTCCAAAAGTTGTTTTCTTTTCTGAAGTTTTCCTGGCTTCAATTCTTTCTTCAGCTCGTTCTATCTTTGCATAAACTGCATTGAAGGTGGTATAATCAACTGCTGCCACTGCTAGTCCCAGATCATGGTCTAGGCCTTCAACAAATTTTTCACACCTTCTCATGGTGTTGTTCACTAAGTCTGTTGCATATTCTGCCAGCTTATCATACTCCTGCTGGTACTCGATCAAAGGTCGACCATTTTGCTTCAATTCTGTAAATTGTTTACGCTTTGCTTCCCGGTACCTGTCCGGAACATATTCTTCTTTAAAAGCAGTTTCAAAGAAGTCCCATGTGATATGTTCAGGGGTTGCAGGATCTCTTTCAATCCTTTTCCACCAGTCATACGCGGCGTCTTGTAGCAGTGCGACGGCCAACTGTGGTTTGTCGTCTTTCGGAACCTTTAGAGTTTTTAAAGCTCTTTTTGTCCGTACCAACCAGTACTCAGCTTTGGCTGGTCTTCCGATATCGTCAGCTAAGAACTCTTCGGCTCCGTTTCTTTTCAGCTTCTCCACCGTATACTGCGGTGGCGCCATGTGTTGGACTGCTGCCAAAATTTGGGAAATGGTTGGAACGTTTTGATTCGTCCCTTCTTCACGCGTGATATTTTCATTATGAACGGAGTGAGTACTCATCTAAAAAGTACAACATTGGTATTAGTAATATGTCACATACCACGTTTTATTTAGCATTCTATATGTTACATTATTATAGCATTATTAGTAGTTATATCATATTATTATATATTACAAGCAGACTTTCTTCCTTAGTTCTTATTTTATATCCTCTTCTTCACTGGAAGACATCCTCTTGGCCATTTCTGCTTTGATGTCCCCTCCATGAAAGGGTCCGTATCCCTTTTTCGTTTCCCAAGGTAAGTGTAAAATTCTATTTCCGAGATTTCCTCCAGATCCAAATCTGGGCGGTTCACTGATGGTTCCTCTGTTGGTAATGGTTCTGGTACTGGAACCTCCAGTTCCCTGAGTGGTTCTAGAGGTGGGACCCACGGAATCCCATGCCTTCTCAATTGTTCGCGTTGATCCCATTCGTAGGCACGTTCCCACATCTTCCACACTCTTTCTTCGTGGTAAGTTGCCCAGTAGGAATCTCCCACGAGGTACTTCGTTTCTGGTTTTGTTTCTGTTTTTGGTATCTCGATGTCGTTTGACCCAACACTCGAGTCGATCAAGTCGATATCCATTATGTTTTCCATCCCTTATATATTCAATTAAACACTAGTGTATTAAACCGAATAGTAATAAAATACCTGCCGGAATCAGTGCTGATGGCAGAGTGGACGAGATGGATAATTCTTCCCTATTACTTATTAGGTCCGAAAATCATTTTAAAACCTTAATGCTCCGATACCAAATTGTAACGCCACGACCCGAATACTCAAGTTTATTCGAATATTCGACTCGCAGTGTTAACGAGTCTAACTTTCGAAATCGGAAAATGGAGCATTAAACAAAACTTATTTATTTATTAAACAAGTCAGAGTAATATGTTACATGCGGAAACAATAAAACTTGAAAGTATTTAAAACATTATTAAATTGTCATAACATGACTTATTTAAATATTGATAATATCATTATGACCCACTCGTCCAATGCCCTCCACATCAGTGCTGTCCTCTGGAAAGGTTGTCATTTCCTGACTGTGTACCTAAAAAAAATGAGCCAACCCGATCAGCAAAAGCTGAGTGGTACCAGTTATAACAGTAGGTACAAAATATAATAACGTGAATATAAACTTTTCTAAAAATTCTTAGAGTAATAAATTAAACACATTTGTTTTATAAAACTGTAGTATCAAAAGATCAACTTTTCTTTTACTCTTTGTTTAACTAGGACTTCAAGTACTTTGGGTACAAGACGAGTCTGTTATCTCTTTCTGGACTTCAAGTACTTTGGGTACAAGACGAGTCCGTTATCGCTTTCTGGGACTTCAAGTACTTTGGGTACAAGACGAGTCCATTATTACGGGCTCGTACGTACGGCAATGGAGGGGTACTGGTTAACCTTTTGGAACTTGTGAACTGTAGTTCATATATCAGAAATCATTATTAATTCTGTTTTGGGGAAATATATATTTGAATGCATCTCATGTAACTCAATATTATTTTTATTTAAAACAAAACTATACCTTAGCATATGTATTAGGTATATACGTATATGTACATATAAATATATATTGTTTATCTACTTATTATTTATTTGCTTCTTAGAAGTCAGAACCCTTGTTACTTAAAATATACTAGTGAGTACGTATATGTACATATGAATACAAAATACAGATATTTTTTATTTCTTAGGCATAGAATCATTATGCGATCATACACCTATAAACTTAAATTTGAAAAAGGGCATTTTAAAGGAAGGTTGGGCTCTGGTTCGGATCAAAGGATTCTCCGGCGATGTTGCCGGTTTTTTTTTTTCCGGCAAACTTGGTCCCCAAACTTTAATCATGGCGTACTTCAAAACCTTCCATTTTATTTACTTAAAACTTGTTTAAAACCCTCTTAGAATAAAGAAAACAGTTTGGACGTATAAAAGGCGAAGAACCTCGTCGCCGGAGGTTGGCCGGATTCCGGTCATCTTCCTCGACGAGATACCTTCGTTTTATCATCATATACTTCGTTCTTTCTTCCTATTTTCATAAAAATACTTGTTATCAATCATAAAGGAACAGTTTGGACGTAGGAATTTATAGAAATTGTTTGCCGCCAAAGAGACCCATTTTCCGGTCATCTTCTCCGTCGGATCATCGATGGTGTTCATTTGAAACTCTGGTTTTCTTCGTCTAATACTTATTATGACCTTTATATATTCTTTAGTAATCAATTTAAAGTGTTTTGGACGTAAAACATGTCGAAGATATTATGCCGCTATTTTTTCCCGAACTCCGGCGACGGAAGTTCTAAAAACAAATATAAACTTTTATACTCCGTCGTAGTATATTTTAACGTATTATATAATGTCTCTAAAGTTATACGGGCGGCGGTAACTCACCTTAGAACGGGAAGTCTCGGCTTTAGAACGGCTAATGGCGAATTCCGGTAGGGTTGGGATTTCCGGCCGTTACTCTAACCCTTTTGTTTGATCTCTCTTTCTTTTATTGTTTTCCTTCTTTCTCTAAGTACAAGAGTATTATTATTATTTTCTTTCTTTCGTATTGCTCAGCCTTACCCCTACCTCTCTATTTATACTATTTACTACATGTATAAGCCTTAGTTGTTAAGATTTGAAGGTGAAATAATGATGAACAGTAACTATAGTTGTGTGGCTTGGTTAGAGTTGGATTAGTGTCAACCCTAGTATAGCCTAGGGCTATAGTCGGTTAACTCAATCGGATAGGATAAGCTTCAATTTAACTATTCCATAATTAATTTACTTTATCTCAATCATTTTTTTTTGGATTTACAAAATATTCATTGATATTTTCGGAAATTTGACATGCATAATTGTCAACATCCGCCTCATTCCAACCACTTTGTGCATTTCGTTGTGCTTCCCCATAGCAAGAACCCCATGCATTAGCCGATGAACTAATCAGCTCAAACCGTTTACGTAGCGCTTCGGTCGTGTGAGATGACAAGTGTGGCATAGTTTCAATCATATATGCTCTGATTCTACTCCAAAATGTAACACGAGTTTGGTTCGTGTTTGTGACAAGATCAAGGGAAGTATTCAACCATGCACTAAACAAACACGAATCTTCTTCCCATGTCCAATTCTTCTTTTTTCTACTACTTTTCTCCACTTGACTTTGGTCATGGATTTCAGCTTCATTAATACTCTCCCCAGTCTTGGGAGAGTGTGAAGGAAGACTACCCATGGGGTGTGGCATAGGTTTTTGCGAGAATTGAAAAAGATTATTGTAGGGATGCATGGGCTGTAATGCCACGACCCGAATACTCAAGTTTATTCGAATATTCGACTCGCAGTGTTAACGAGTCTAACTTTCGAAATCGGAAAATGGAGCATTAAACAAAACTTATTTATTTATTAAACAAGTCAGAGTAATATGTTACATGCGGAAACAATAAAACTTGAAAGTATTTAAAACATTATTAAATTGTCATAACATGACTTATTTAAATATTGATAATATCATTATGACCCACTCGTCCAATGCCCTCCACATCAGTGCTGTCCTCTGGAAAGGTTGTCATTTCCTGACTGTGTACCTAAAAAAAATGAGCCAACCCGATCAGCAAAAGCTGAGTGGTACCAGTTATAACAGTAGGTACAAAATATAATAACGTGAATATAAACTTTTCTAAAAATTCTTAGAGTAATAAATTAAACACATTTGTTTTATAAAACTGTAGTATCAAAAGATCAACTTTTCTTTTACTCTTTGTTTAACTAGGACTTCAAGTACTTTGGGTACAAGACGAGTCTGTTATCTCTTTCTGGACTTCAAGTACTTTGGGTACAAGACGAGTCCGTTATCGCTTTCTGGGACTTCAAGTACTTTGGGTACAAGACGAGTCCATTATTACGGGCTCGTACGTACGGCAATGGAGGGGTACTGGTTAACCTTTTGGAACTTGTGAACTGTAGTTCATATATCAGAAATCATTATTAATTCTGTTTTGGGGAAATATATATTTGAATGCATCTCATGTAACTCAATATTATTTTTATTTAAAACAAAACTATACCTTAGCATATGTATTAGGTATATACGTATATGTACATATAAATATATATTGTTTATCTACTTATTATTTATTTGCTTCTTAGAAGTCAGAACCCTTGTTACTTAAAATATACTAGTGAGTACGTATATGTACATATGAATACAAAATACAGATATTTTTTATTTCTTAGGCATAGAATCATTATGCGATCATACACCTATAAACTTAAATTTGAAAAAGGGCATTTTAAAGGAAGGTTGGGCTCTGGTTCGGATCAAAGGATTCTCCGGCGATGTTGCCGGTTTTTTTTTTTCCGGCAAACTTGGTCCCCAAACTTTAATCATGTCTTACTTCAAAACCTTCCATTTTATTTACTTAAAACTTGTTTAAAACCCTCTTAGAATAAAGAAAACAGTTTGGACGTATAAAAGGCGAAGAACCTCGTCGCCGGAGGTTGGCCGGATTCCGGTCATCTTCCTCGACGAGATACCTTCGTTTTATCATCATATACTTCGTTCTTTCTTCCTATTTTCATAAAAATACTTGTTATCAATCATAAAGGAACAGTTTGGACGTAGGAATTTATAGAAATTGTTTGCTGCCAAAGAGACCCATTTTCCGGTCATCTTCTCCGTCGGATCATCGATGGTGTTCATTTGAAACTCTGGTTTTCTTCGTCTAATACTTATTATGACCTTTATATATTCTTTAGTAATCAATTTAAAGTGTTTTGGACGTAAAACATGTCGAAGATATTATGCCGCTATTTTTTCCCGAACTCCGGCGACGGAAGTTTTAAAAACGAATATAAACTTTTATACTCCGTCGTAGTATATTTTAACGTATTATATAATGTCTCTAAAGTTATACGGGTGGCGGTAACTCACCTTAGAACGGGAAGTCTCGGCTTTAGAACGGCTAATGGCGAATTCCGGTAGGGTTGGGATTTCCGGCCGTTACTCTAACCCTTTTGTTTGATCTCTCTCTTTCTTTTATTGTTTTCCTTCTTTCTTGAAGTACAAGAGTATTATTATTATTTTCTTTCTTTCGTATTGCTCAGCCTTACCCCTACCTCTCTATTTATACTATTTACTACATGTATAAGCCTTAGTTGTTAAGATTTGAAGGTGAAATAATGATGAACAGTAACTATAGTTGTGTGGCTTGGTTAGAGTTGGATTAGTGTCAACCCTAGTATAGCCTAGGGCTATAGTCGGTTAACTCAATAGGATAGGATAAGCTTCAATTTAACTATTCCATAATTATTTTACTTTATCTCAATCATTTTTTTTTGGATTTACAAAATATTCATTGATATTTTCGAAATTACAATGTCCACTTACATTAGTTGACGTAAATTTCAAAGTTACTATTTTGAATTTTCTTTAAATGTCTAAAGTGGTACAATTATCAATTATTAAATTTGTTTTATTCATCGAAACATCTAGACTAGTTTTCGGGGCGTTACATGGGCATTGGGGAATATGATTGTAAATAGTTTGGATTCGTTGGTAATTGAGTGCAGAAATTTAGATTGGTAGGAATTTGTTGGGGTAAATTAGGATTTTGGTTTGGATAATTGTGTTGGAACCATTGGATGAAATCGGATTCATTTCGATCCATTCTATACAAAAAAAAAGTGAAAGTACAAAATAGTAGATAGAAGAAGAATAAGCAATGAAGTCAATTTTGATAGTGCACATAAATTATGATTGCTGAATTCTTTTTACACCACGGTTCCCATGACATTGGAAATCAATGTCATGGGATGACCCGAGGTCTCTACGGTGCTCCGTTCGAAAAATTGATTGTTCCTACCCCCTCTAACCCCCCTATAAACCCCTCCAACTCGCCCCGACCCGAACCTATCCATCCTCCCCCGTCAATTGCACCCCACAAGATGTAGTTGACTTTGGAGTCAAATTTTGACTCCAAAGTCAACTATATTTTGTGAGGTGCAATTGACGGGGGAGAAGGGGTTAGTTCAGGTCGGGCTGAGTTGGGGGGTTTATAGGGGGGGGGTTCGAAGAGGTAGGAATAATCAATTTTCGAACGGAGCTCCGTAGGGATTTCAAACGGAGCTAATGTCATATGATGACATTAGGGGTTAATGTCATCAGAACCTTGCCCTTCTTTTTATAGAGGAAAAATAGTAAAGTAATTTCAACACAACAATGTGAAGATCAATGATAGCCCTACAAAAAAAAAGATGATAGTTCACATTTATTTTTTTGACTAAGACAATACCCATGTGAAATTTTAATTTTTTTTGTAATAAATTTCACATCATAATTTTGCAAAAGAAAAATATTTAATTATGGTAGATATTTAGAAGAAAAATAAAGAAAGAGTAGGTGTTTAAAAAGAAAGAAAAAAAATACTCCCTTCGTCCCTAAATTGATTACAATTTTTTTTCTCTCTCTTCTCAATAACTTTTGTTTGTTTACGCGATTTCATTAAGTATTTGATAAAATAAAATATTATTGTCACCTCTTATTTTGTAGAACTTTTGACGTAGTTTTTTTATAGATAATTTTTATATTTTATTGATATACCGATTTGTAAATAAAATGATTTTAAAGAGTAGGAAATTTTACTCCGTAACTCGCAATTTGTAATCAAATTGAGGACGAAGGGAGTATGTTTTTTCAAAAGTACGATTGATTTTTTCTCTTCAAATTAATTCAAACCATTCATTTTTTTTTTGGTTCAATTCCACCCGAAAAAAACTCTTTCTACAGCCCAATATTATTACTCCGTATAGAAAAAGAAAAGGAAAAGAAAAAGTGACACATGTATTTCTTATCTCACTTCCTTCTAGTACTCCTTTTTCTTCTCGAAATTCGGGAGGAGAAAAGCCCTCCTTTAACCTCTACAACTCCTCCTTCGCCTGAGTAATCGCGGAAAATGTCGAACCTTCCCTCTGACCTCCGCCTTCCGGCGGACTCACTTTTCCGCTCCCGGAGCGTCTGCAAGGACTGGAAGCGAGCAATAGACGATCCATCGTTCATCAGAGACCACATGAAGAATCAAATCGGGTGAAATACCGTTCTCATCTCGAACGAAACCCTGTCCTCGTCCTACCTCATAGACTTGGACACCCTAGAGTCCACCGGCGGCGTGAACGGCGACGCCATCCATGTCATAGGCGCGATTCCTGCGTCGATTTGCCCCGGCCGTCTAGATCTGCCGCCGACGCCCTCTTGCGGCGGTTTGATTCTCATCTCCAGGTGGTACGCTGAGGGGGCAATTGTTTTGAGCCCATTAACAGGAAGTCGTCATCAATTGCCCGAATTCAATGGTACCGATTCACCATCATCAAGAGTAATAGGCGGTGGAATCGGGTACGATGAAGTTGCTGATGACTTCAAAGTTGTGAGGGTAGACAGTATCATCAGGGGCAGAGAGAGTACAAAACCTCCATTTACAGTTCAAAAACAGGTTCATGGAAAAGGGCTAATAAGGACAACCGTCCTCACCCGTTTTGGGACGGTGACGGGGTTTGTGTGAATGGGAATATGTATTGTGGCTCTCTAGACAAGGAATTGTTGCCCTTCAATCTCAACAAAGAAGAGTACAGTGTGTTGCCTCTCCCTCCTAAATTGTTGCTTCATAAAGGTTTCGTGTATTTAGATGTCATTGGTGGATGGCTAACAATGAGTTGCAATGTCTATTCTGATGACAAGGACATGCTTGAAGTGTGGGTGATGAGAGATTAGGAGGTGGAAAATCCATGGGTTAAGTTGTTTGGGTTAGAGTTTTACAAACCTGATGTGATAAGACGCGGCTTTTGGCGTATGATGAGAGCAAAAGGCAGGGGTTTTTGAGTCAGAACAGAAAAGAGTTTGTTTGGTTTGATATTGATAGAAAATGTTTCAAGCAGATTGAGGTCATTGGTTTCAAGCATGTTTATTCTAGACTTTGTTATGGAGGACTTTGTCGATTTGGTGGTGATGACTGTGTTGAGGATGATGGCATAGAGAATGGAGACATAGTTTTGGCAAAATTTCAATAGTTTGAGTTCTGCAATTCTCCTCTGCTCTGATCCATCATCTCCTCTGCTACTCTGGTGACTACAATGCTGGCTATAGTTTTGGTGGATTGCCCTCTCATCGACTATTGATTCTCTAGACTTTTGCTGCACTTGTTTTTCACAGGCGGGTGAAAATTGCGAAGAAACAATCTCTCAGTCTACGAGGAAGGGAATCAAACGAATCTTTTCTGTTTGCTAACATGATGAATTTGGTGCTGCTGAACTAAAACTGGAAATTTGGGATTTTTGTTTGTTGTTTTTTCTTGGACAGAGAACTAATGTAGGGAGGCGCTCTTGGTTATCAATGATTGAATAATGAAGAAAAGATGATGCGCACCAAAAAGTCAGGGTAGTATATTACTCCATAAGTATTTTTCTACTTTCGACTTTTTCAATCAAAATTTGTAATTTTTAATCTTAAATTAAATAAAAATGATATTAGATATTGATACAAAAAATGGTTTTATTAGATTTATTATATTAGATATTTTTAAAATATTATTTTATCTAATTAATATGCGATACATATTTTATTTAAGCATAGATCAAATGTTAAAAATAATTGGCAAAAAAATGTTTGCACAAATCACGTCATGTGATAAGCGAGGGGATGAGAATCTTAGCTCTCATAATAGAAAACTGAAATAATTGTATTACACACAGAATAATGAAATACGTGATAGAGTAAATACATAAAAGAAAATAACAAACACAACTAAGAATAGAAAACCAATAAAAGAAACTAACAAAAAAACAAAATCTACCATAAATAATACTCCCTCCGTTGACAAAAAAGTTCTCATTTTGAATAGTATTTTGTCAAATAATTACACGCTTTGACTACAAATTGAGAGAAATGTATATTGAATTATGAAATAAATTTTATATAATTGGATTCATCTTAGGATCTAGTTTTGATATCTCAAATTTTTTTAGCATTTCTTTATTTAGATTATATTTAATTTAAGGTCAAAGTGTGCAACTTTTTTGTGGGACGAAGAGAGTATTTAATACTCCGTAGTTCGTATTATTGTTTCCTAACAAACATGTTATTGTCAATTACTTACTCCAATCCCTGTTAGGGAACGTGGTTTACTGTTTAGGAAGTGAACACTTTAACATGGCCAAAGTGAGGCCAAGTTTTATTTTTTTTACATCCATTGAGATTTAATGTTAATACACTTTACATACGGAGTATTAAAAAATCTCATTTCTTACTTTGAATTGGACTATTTTAAAAAAAATTATTTTAAAAATAAAAGCATCACATGCTGATGGTGTAAATTACCACGCAAATATTAAGTGTGAGTAATCGGAAGGGTTGTAGGTGGAATCACCTGTAACCCGGTTTGTTATTAATGATAATAGGAGTTATTACAAATACAAGCCGTGTAGGTTAATTAAAACATGCCTCACAAATGAGACTTTTAAGAGTATTTATAATAATCCTAAGCACGTCAAGCACGTCTCTGATTATTCAACCGGTCAGGCAGCTGGCAGGCCCACCAGGTGCACTTGAGTAAATCTTCGGGTATTGGCATCTGGTCTCCTCATCCAACCGGTCAAATAACTCGGGCTGAAAAAGACGCGTGCTGTTCGGTGAACCAACCGGGTGGTATCCTTGGGTTATTACCCATCAAGGAGTCCTCCGATTCCCGGTCCTGTGGGGACCATCAGGGGCGGGAAGCACATGCGATCATTTCCTGGAATTTGAACAGCCCAGTCGCTTTTCGGTGGGGAAATCGTCTCGGAAAACCAGCGCCAACCCAAAATATTTGAAATTTGAATTTTCAAAAAACGGTGGTCCAAAGCGGGAGAATCTTCTCGAAGTCGGGTACAGAGCCGCCGATTTAACGTGCCGTTTCGTCTCCCCGAGAGGTTATGATTGCAAATCATTTCAGCCGCCACGTGTCATTTCTTCATTCGCCCGTCTGGGCGGCATCTCTCCTATATAAAGCGTCGTTCTCCTTAGAATTTCCTCACTTGCAAATCTTCAATTCAAAACCTGCCCGGCTGCTTCTACTATTTCCGAGTCCTCCGAGTCTTCTAATCGTCTCCAAGTAAGTTTCTTCCATTCCTTCTCTGAGTCATGTCAGACCGTGAGGATAGTCAGAACCCCTCCGTTCATTCTTATGATTCTGGCGGCCGGTCTCCCACCTTTGGTTCCTCTTCTTCTTCTTCATCCTCCGACTCTGAGCACCCGGCTACCTCTCCACAGAAGAAGCCGGTTGATGCTTCCACTTGCGCTCCCTCTTCTTCCGCGGCGCAAGTGGTCTCGGTTGCCCAGTCCGGGGACAAGGGCCTCATTCAGCTAGACGATCGGTTGCTCCAAGAGCAACCGTCGTACATGCAGAAACCCCAAGTCCATGAACTGCGTAATCTGATGCCTGATGGGTATCAATTGACCTACCGGGCAACGTGGAAGAGCATTATACCTCTCCATGCCGGTACGTCGATTGGGATCCATTACCATTCGATCAAGGACTTGGGTGAGTTCTCTATTCACCCATTCAAAGTCCTTTTCCTTGAGACCTACGGGATCATGCCCGGGCAGCTGGCCCCTAATGGTCACCGTTTGTTAGGCAGCTTTATCAACGTCTGCCGGTTTCTTCGTATTCCTCTTTCTCTTCGCCTCTTTGATTATATGTTCGATGTTCGGCCCGGGTCTAAGGAAACCCTTGGATTCGTGGTGGTGTCTTCCCACCAAGGTCGAGCATTCCTTTGTGGTCTTCCACCCTCCAACAAGAAGTGGAAAGACAAATATGTCTGCGTCAAATTCCCCCCGGGTGCCTTTCCTTTTGCCCAAAACGTCTGGGGGAAAAGAATGAAGCGCCAGGTCAAACCAGCGGAGGCCGATGACCTGGTTGCTTGGGAAGCCACTCTCCGGGCCGGGGATGCCTCCACCCGCGGTCTGTACCATGTTGGGAAGTGGAGCGTCTACCCCGGCCGGGAGACCGACCCCGAACCGGAGATTGTTCTGCCCGGGGTGATCCCCGAAGCCATCCCCATCCGTCAGGCGAGGGGATCCAAAGCCCCGGCCACTACCAATGCCGGTCCTTCATGCCCGGCGAAGAAGAAGAAGGAGGAAGGTCAATCAACCGCCCTTCTCATTTTTCATTTGAATGAATTTGTTCTCAACTGCATTCTTCTAACCGGTTCCCCTTTTTTTTGTTTCAGTGGTGAAGTTTCAATCCAAGTTTGCCGTCCCCCAAATCGTGGTTGAAGAGCCCTCCTCCGCTCAGCCACTCACTCCTCCATCCAGCCAACCACTCTTGATGGATGATCTGCCGGCCCAGTCTCACCAAGGGACCAGCCAGCCGATTCACTCGGGGGAGATCTACTTCAACGTAGACACCTTCGAGTTCGACAATCTGATGGGTGAGACCGGGCATACGTCCCAGGCGGGGGTGGGAGACCGGCCCAATGAGGAAAGGGACGCCAAGGAGGAGACTTCTAGGGGGTCCCTTCAACGGAAGAAGCGGAAGACTGAGGAAGTCAACCAGCCTTCCCATCAGGGGGCCCAGTCCTCCGACGCCGGCAAGGGGCCGATAGTGCCTCGTTCTCTGGCTTTAATGTCCAGGTCAAACGAGGAGCTCTTCCGAGCATTCCGTGCTGATCTGAATGAGGTAACCCCTTTTCCTCTCCCACCGCCTACTTACCGTTTTTATACTTTTCTGAGTAATTTTCGATGTCTTTGAAGCAGGTCGGCCAGATCGGGGAGGAGTACTTCGCCCGGCTGGTGAAGTCGATGGATGAGGAGAAGGCCCGGATGGAGGCCATGATGGTCGAATTCCGGAAGGAAGCCCAGGCTGCCCGGGCCAAGGCAGAGAAGATAGAGGCCAAATGGACAGAGCACTGTGCGGTTTACCGCCAACTCTATGCCAAGCACGATGGTCTCCTCAAGGCTGCGAAAGAGGCCGATGAGCAGGCCCAGGCCAAGATCAATCAGCTGGATGCCGAAAATGCCCGGTCAGCCGAGGAAATCGCTCGGCTGGAAGATGAGCTGCAGAAAGAGCAATCGGAGCGTGCCGCCCTTGCTGCTGCCTGGGCCACTCAAACGCCTGAGGAGTTTGCTGCTAAGGCGTTGCCTGACCGGGAGACTGCCATCCGCTTCTTCCAAGGCTTGTACAAGTACGAGGTCTCGGCCGGGATCGTCGATGAAATCGGAACGTACGGCTTTGAAAGCGGCCAGTACTCGGAGCGGAAGGCCCTCTATGGCATCCTTCAGCAGAGGATCCAAAGTTTTCAGCCAAAGGCTCTTTCTCTGCCCGAGCTGCACTCCGAGGCGCCTGAACCTCCCTTCCCGGGCATCTGATCCGTCCGGCCTTCCTTCCTCATCTGATTTTCTCTCTTTTTTTTTATATGATGTAATGGTCTGCCTCCGGGCACTTTTGTATTTCATTGACATATTAATGAAAATATGCTTTATGTTATCATTTCTCATCATTTCTCTTCATCTTGGATTCTTTAACCGTTTAGATTAATAAATAACAGCCCGGCTTTATTTACCCGGCTTAGAATACAATTTTACCCAAGTCTTTTCGAAAGACTGGATAGTCAGCCGGGAAGACTTTAAGGCTGACATGTTTCCACAATGGCTCAACGCCCCGTGTGGATAGGCAAACCTTGAGTTTTCCTTCAAAACGTCCGGCTTAACTGGCCGGGATGCTCTCCCACTAGTAAAGCCAAATCGTTTTTAACTCCCGTGTCAGTACAGATGAGGTGTTAAATCGGTCAGACCGGTCTTCTTTTTTTTTTTTTTGAGATGTCCAATTCGATTGGACGTCTAACCGGGTAGATTGGTACGCGACGAATTACCGGTTAATATATGAGGACAATCTTTCCGAAAAGAGCGAACTTTTATTAATGGTCAGGAACCAGTTACACTTTATCTATAAAATTTACGTAAGTGATGAGAGTTCCAGTGTCGCTCGACCCGGCCACCTTCCATAGTCTCCAACTGGTAAGTGCCCGGTCTGACAATTGCTTTTACACGATAGGGCCCTTCCCAGTTACGCGCCAGCTTGCCCCTCTCATTAGGCTTACTAGCATCCCTCCTGCGCAAGACTTCATCATGCACCTGGAAGTATCGCGGTCCTACCCGGTTGTCATGATACCGCTTTACCGACTGCTGATAACCGGCCATCTTAACAGCTGCTATGGTCCTTCGTTCTTCCACCAGATTCAACTCAGCTAGGTGGTCGACCTCGTTCTGGCCGGGCTGATACACGGTTTCTCTAAATGTTGGAATTTCCGCTTCAACTGGCAACCGGGCTTCACACCCGTAAGTGAGCACAAATGGAGTTTCTCCGGTTGCCCTTCTTGAAGTCACCCTATGCGCCCAGACCGTGTGAGGCAAAGCTTCCAACCATTTATGGCCTTCTTCTCCCAACCTCTTCTTTAGGCCGTCCACTATTGTCCGGTTAGCATTTTCAACTTGGCCATTTCCCTGTGGATAAGCTACTGAGGCCTTGCTGTGCTTGATTCCAAAACTAGCCAAGTACTCAGTGAACCGGGGGTTACGAAACTGCGGACCATTGTCGGTAACAATCATCTTCGGGGCACCAAACCGGGTGATAATATTTTTCCAAACAAATTTCTCACACTGCCGCACGGTTATGGTAGCCATTGCCTCGGCCTCGACCCATTTAGTGAAGTAATCAATAGCCACCGTCACGAACTTCTTCCCGCCTTGGGCGACCGGGAAGCCTCCAATAATGTCAATGCCAAACCGGGCAAATGGTATGACATTAGACGTTGGTTGGTAGTATGTGGCCGGTCTGCCGGGATGTTTGTAAAATACCTGGCACGTCCTACATCTCTGGACATACCGCTCACAATCCCCCACAATGGTCGGCCAGTAGTAGCCAAGCAATATTATCCTTTGAGCCAGGGTGCGAGACATTTGATGGGCCGCACAAACTCCCTCATGCACCTCAGCTATTACCCGTTCAGCCTCTGGGTTGGTAAGGCAACGTAAGAGAGGTCCACCGATGGCACGTTTGTACAAGTGACCATCGATTACCTGAAAACGGGGAGCCCGCAGGACCACCTTCCTGGCCCGTTCCTCGTCATCCGGTTTCTGACCGGTCTCCAAATATTGCATGAGATCGTGCCTCCAGTCATCATCTGCTCCGATTGTCCCGGTAGCCGAATTCTGGCCCGGTTGGATAGCCGCGATTTCAAACCGGTCTGTACTCGGCACGTCCATGATCTCAATTTTCGCCAACTTCGACACATGCTCCGGGCAGGCTTGTGTCAATTTTGAAAGCATATCTGCATCAGCGTTTTCCGACCGGGGTATCCTAGTCAGACGAAACTCTTCTAATTCCCTTAGAAGCGCTCGGACCAGATCACTATACCGGGCCAGCCGATCCTCTTTTACTTCCATCTCACCATTGACTTGTCCAACCACTAGACTCGAATCGGAACGGATCTTCATCCTTTTTATTCCGAGTGTCCGGGCTAATCTGAGGCCACCGGCCAACGCCTCATACTCCGCCTCATTGTTGGTGAGTTTGAAGTTGAAGATCAAGGCATGGTAGATCTTGAATCCTTCCGGGGTAGTGAAGACTACGCCGGCTCCGCATCCCTTCGGTCCAGAGGCTCCATCAACGGCCATGTCCCACCATGGTTCGACCGTATGGGAGGGTCCGGCTTCGGACTCTAGACCGGTCAGTTCAACGAGGAAGTCTGCCAAAGCTTGACCCTTAATTGCAGTCCTTGGTTTATATTCTATTTTGAACTGGGTGAGCATCATCGCCCACTTGATCAACCTTCCCGAGGAGGTCGAATTTCG
Source organism: Cuscuta australis (assembly GCA_003260385.1). Classification (NCBI taxonomy): domain Eukaryota; kingdom Viridiplantae; phylum Streptophyta; class Magnoliopsida; order Solanales; family Convolvulaceae; genus Cuscuta; species Cuscuta australis. The sequence goes on from NQVE01000114.1 coordinate 2,092,747, forward strand.
AAGGACCGGTCCAAGTGGCTGATCGGTCAGTACTTCCACGGTGTGAGCTTGGAAGTATGCGGTCAGTTTTTTGGCCGTGATGAAAAGCGCGTATGCCGTTTTCTCAATGGCAGTGTATCGGCTTTCAGCCCCATTTAATGCTTTGCTCACATAGTAAATAGGCCTCTGGCCGTCTTCATTTCTTATCAAAACAGAGCTTACAGCGTTTTGGGAAATGCCTAGGTACAAATACAAAGTCTCACCCGGTTTGGGTTTCCACAAAACAATATCAGAGACTAAGTACTCCTTCAGCTGCTGGAAAGCTTCCTCACACTCCCGGTCCCACTCGAATGTGTTGGCCTTCTTTAACACCTTGAAGAAAGGCAGAGCCCTTTTAGCAGACCGGGAGAGAAAACGGCTCAAGGCTGCTAGCCGTCCGGTAAGTCGTTGTACGTCCTTCAGCGAACTGGGCGACCTCATTTCAGTTATGGCCTTAATCTTCTCCGGATTAGGCTCAATACCACGCTTGGTCACCATAAACCCTAGAAATTTTCCGGTCTTTACAGCAAGGACGCATTTCTTGGGATTGAGACGCAAGCTGTACTTAGCCATAATCTCGAAGCAAAGCCTCATGTCAGCCGGGTGATTTGTCGCGCCCGGGCTTTTGATCAGCATATCGTCCACGTAAGCTTCCATGGATTTACCGAGGAGTGGCTTAAAAAGCCGGTTCACCATCCTTTGGTAAGTGGCGCCCGAATTCTTTAGTCCAAAGGCCATCACCCGGTAGCAATAAGTGCCTTCTGGAGTCAAGAAGGAAGTCTTCTCCTCGTCCTCCTCAGCCATGAAAATCTGATGGTAGCCTTTGAAAGCGTCCATGAAGCTGAGCAATTCACACCCGGCCGTCTCATCGACCATCTGATCGGGACTGGGCAGCGGGTATGAATCCATGGGGCATGCCTTGTTCAGATCCGTGTAATCCACGCACATGCGCCAGGTGTCGCCTTTTGGAGCCAAGACGACGTTAGCCAGCCAGGCCGGGTATTGTACCTCCCGTATGTGCCCGACCGCCAACAAGTCCTTGACTTCTTTCTTCACAAAGTCCCTACGGAAGATCGCCAAGTGCCTCTTCTTTTGTTTCACAGGCCGGCTCCCTTCCATCACAGCCAAACGATGGCATATGACAGAACGGTCAATGCCCGGCATGTCCGCCACACTCCAAGCGAAAATATCTGCATATTCCCAAAGAACTGAGATGATTTCATCTCGAAGTCCTCCGGGCAGATCTCTTCCGATCCGTACCATTCTTTCTGGGTAGGCTTCTCGGAGAACAATCTGCTCAGTTTCATCGCCCGGCTCTAGCTTCGACCGCTCTTCTTCCTGAGAGACCAAAGTGACTCTCTCAAATGCCTTGGTCATTTTCTTTACGGCCTCCAAGTAGCAATGCCGGGCCTTCTTTTGATCTCCTCTGACCTGTCCTATACCGCCCGGGGTATAGAATTTCATGCAGAGGTGGGCCATGGAGATGACTCCACGGACCTTGTTTATTCCAGGTCGGCCTAGGATGGCGTTATGAACACATTTGATGTTCACTACCACAAACCTCATTTGCTTCTGGACGACCTGGTCTCCTGTGCCTAACTCACAAGTAAGAAGGATTGACCCTTCAGCTTCAACAGAGTCCCCGGTGAACCCGGACAGGGGAGTCTTTAAGGGCTCAAGCCGTGTCCGACACAACTTGAGCTTTTCAAATGCATCCAAGTACAAAACGTTGACACTACTTCCCGTGTCAACGAGTACCCGGGAGACATCGACTCCACCCATGTCCATAGTTATAACCAGGGGGTCATTGTGATCTTCTCCGGTGGCGGGGAGGTCCCAGTCAGTAAAAGTGATCGGTTCCCGTCTTGCTTGTTTTGACCGGGGATTGAGGGCTACCGTCCCCACGTAGAGTTCTCGCCCCCACTTCTTCCTTTGGGAAGCAGAATCTCCCCCTTCCGGTCCACCGTAGATGACCTGTAAATGCTCTTTACCGGCGGTTTTCTTCTTTTTATTCTGCTCGGCCGGTTGTCCTTCTGGTCTGACCCATTGGTTCTTCTTTTGCTTAGCCTGGGCCAGATATTCAGGATCAATCTCACCAGCCTCAATCATCTGCTTTATTACCCCCTTCACACTGTTACACTCTGCAGTGTTATGGGAATCAGTTTTGTGAAAGGAGCAATACTTTTCCGTCCATTGTTTCTCGCCGGTCAGTTTCTTCTCTGTTTTGACCGGTTTTACCTCCATGACTTCTGCTTTTATCTTACCGGGCAATGTAATTTCCTTTTTCAAGGAAACTTTTCCCTTTGAGTGGCCCTGCTCGGCTTCCCTCTTGGATGACACCTGGGCTTCAGCGTCAGCATAGTCCCAGGCCGTGTTATAGGCCTCTTGATAGGACTGGGGAGGCCTCCTGCAGAATTCTTTGTATAGTTCTCCGGACCGGAGCCCGGATACAAGGAGGGACATTGCTGTCTTGTCGTCCATCTCCTCCACCTTGTCAACCTCATCCTTCCACCGGATGAGGAATTTTGTCAGATCCTCGTGCTCTCGCTGCCCGGCTGTACTCAAGAAGGTAAACTTTTTCCTCTTGGTACAGTTTTCTTTGAACTTTTCTTGAAACACCTCAGCTAGTTCATCGAAAGAATCGATTTCACCGGCCGGTAAGTTATGAAACCACTCGGCGGCTCGGCCGCGGAGGGTCTGAAAGAAAAGCAAACATTTCTCATCCCCGGAAAGACCCATCATCCGCCCACTTTGATGGAGGGTTTTGACGTGAATTTCCGGGTCCTCCTTCCCGGTGAACTTCGGGACTTCAAGTTTCGCCTTCTTTGGAAATGGTGTTTCATGAACCCGGTCTGTGAACGGAGATTCGTTCAGCAGAACCTTCTTCTTTTCTTCTCGGTCTACCCGGCGTTGTAGTTTCTCCAGACGTGCCTCGACCCAGCCCACACGATCCCGAGGTTGCTCAATGTGTGAACGGGTCGTGTGCCTGGGGTGGCTTTCGGCTTCTTCCTCTGTGACCTACGGGACCGGCTCCTTCTAGACCGGGATGGACCAGCTTTATCCATCTCCCCGATCAGGTTTGTCGGAACGATCGGGCGAATGACGTTAGTTTGAGGCGAGGATTGTGGATACAATCCCGGATTGAAAAGTGAAAACCCTCCCGGCTGCTGGAACATGGACATGAAATGTCCAAAATTCTGAAGAGCCTGGCTGTACATTGGATCAAGGGGTCCGGGGAAATTTGAAGGAAAAACGGGAACAGGGTTCACGGGGGAAGTGAATGGGATAGGTGGTGGAATGATGATTATGGGGGTAGGAACCTGGCTTGACGATTGGGAACTTCCTCCCGGGAATGAAATGACATTCTCAGCGGGAGTAGAAATTTGTGAGATCACGGTTTCCTGATTACTGGCCATGACTTTTTTGTAATAGGTCCCACGGGTGGCGCCAATTTGATGGTGTAAATTACCACGCAAATATTAAGTGTGAGTAATCGGAAGGGTTGTAGGTGGAATCACCTGTAACCCGGTTTGTTATTAATGATAATAGGAGTTATTACAAATACAAGCCGTGTAGGTTAATTAAAACATGCCTCACAAATGAGGCTTTTAAGGGTATTTATAATAATCCTAAGCACGTCAAGCACGTCTCTGATTATTCAACCGGTCAGGCAGCTGGCCGGCCCACCAGGTGCACTTGAGTAAATCTTCGGGTATTGGCATCTGGTCTCCTCATCCAACCGGTCAAATAACCCGGGCTGAAAAAGACGCGTGCTGTTCGGTGAACCAACCGGGTGGTATCCTTGGGTTATTACCCATCACATGCGAAATAAATTTTAGTATTAAAGTTGGAATAATTTTAAGTATAATAAAAAACTTAAATATATATTATGATATTATATAAAAATTAAAAAAATTAACCGGTCCACCGGACCAGATTGAAGTCCGAATAAGAAAAAAGTGAGGACTAAAGACTGGACCAGAAAGTAACTGGTCCGGCTTGTCCGGATTTCGGGTCAGTCCGGCCGTCCGGGTCCGAATCAAATAATACACCCCCCTTTATTCACCTCTCAACTCTTATTTTTTGCAATGTGAATCGTGTATTGTTAGGGGGCGGTCCATAGGATGTGCAATATGTACACCCGCATAGGCCCCCCATTTTTCATTGGTCCAATATTTTTAGACATGTATTGTTTTAAATGTTAATTTTTTTTTCATATGTATAAATAATTTTTTTTAATAGTTAAAGTTTTGCTTAATTGAACATGAAACTTTAAAATTAGCATTAATTTAAAAATCAAGTACTCCACTTAGAGCTGGCAAATCGATCGGTCAGGTTGAGTTCGGGTTCGGTCACTTCGAGTTCAGGTTACTTCGGGTTCAGGTCAATTCGAGTTCGGGTTTAAATTCACATTGACGCTTGCATTTTGTATTGAATAAAATTAAAACATCAAAAAACATGTATTAGATCTACTAAATTATTTTATTTTAAAACATCTTTTTTTTCTTTTGTAATTTCATGACCGATTCTATGCATATTGTACCCAACAAAGTTGTAATATTGGATTATTTCATCTGCCTTTCCTCATACACTTTTGTTCTTAGAAACAATTTTACACTTTCATTCTTTGGAATGTCTAATATAGTAACCAACTTTTACATTTCTCTACTTTCTTTGTTAGGAAACATGTAGAAATGTGAAATTGTGAGAGATCTTTAGTCACATAAAGGCTCCTTGACTAGAAGATCCATCTTCTCATGAAGAAACTCAAGAACATCTTTCCTATCTTCCTTCAAAAGCAAATGTCTCAACTTCGCAAACGTCTCCCTATCCGGTCGCATTCCTTTCTCGATCATCTCCTCCATCAGCTTACACGCCCCTCGCGCGTCCCCATCGTTGCACATCCCGTTGATGAGCACGGAGAACGTGTGCATCCCGGGAACGAATTGGTTCGCCTTCATATACTTCCATATCTTGCGTGCCGTTCGAATCTCCTTCCTCGCGCAGAACATTTTTATCACCATGGTATAGGTGTCCGCGTCCGCGTCGCAAATCTTGACCATCTTCCGGAACACTCTGAAAGCCTCGTCGGTCTCGCCCTCGCTGATCAAACCGCTCAGTATGACATTACAAGTCCTAGAGTTTGGGGGCACCCCTACACGGTCCATCTCGGCTAGGACCTTATAAGCGTTTTTGTACCTCTTCACTTTACAAAAAGCGCCGATTAGGGAATTGTAGACGGCCACGTCGGGGTGGAGCCCGCTTTTTTGCATTTCGCGAAACGCGTCGATCGCGTCTTCGATTCGGTTGTATATGCCGTATGTATGGATTAGGACACTATAAATAAAGGAAGTTAGCTTGCATCCACCCAACTCCATCTCATTGACAATGCCAACTGCTTCGTCGACCCTACCGGCCTTGCAGAGGATATCGACCATGATACCGTAGGTCACTATATCGGGAGCGCAAATCTCCTTGTAAATCTCTCTCGCCTTTGGAAGATTTGGCTCCCGTCCCCACCCCTCGAGCAATATGCTATACGTTTTCACGTCGGGGGCAAATCGGTCTTTCATTCCGTCGAAGATTTCTTGGGCTTTCCTCACGTTTTTTGATTTGCAAAGGGCACTCAAAAGTCCGTTAAAAGCGGAGAGATTGGGAGGAACGTCGTATTTCTTCATGACATTGAACGTGTACACCGCCTCCTCGACCTTCTTTGCTCGGGCATACTTCCTCATGATTATACAAAATGTCTCGACGTTTAGCAAACCCTTTCCTTTCATGACATTCACGAGATCCCACATGACTTGGTATTGTCTTATCTTGGCGAGGGATTCGATCATGGCGTGGTAAGCTTTGACACTGTGATCATAGTGTCGTTGTCTGCCTGCCCATTCGAAGAACCGGTGGGCCAACATTCCGGCATTCTCAAATCTCTTGATCACTTCTTCCACTAGCTCTTGCGATGGCCTAATCCCGCTCTGGTCCAGCTCAGTGTCGAGACCTGATTTGGGGCAAGACATCAAAATGTCGCAAACCTTTTTCATGGGATCAAACATAGGTTGCGTCGTGTCTTTTGAACAGTACATTCTGGTGACTGACACAATCTGCATCAGACACTGTCTGTTGGGGCAGTAGCGTAATGTGATCATTTTGTGAAAGAAAAATCAGCATGCCAATGTGTGCCTGGTGAATGTGGAAATGGTCATTAATCAGCATACTTAAACATCACAGCGTTTATATTCTTACGCATGATAATCTATGCCCAGTTCAGCAAAGCATACAATTTAATACGAGTAATTAAAATTCCCTCAAAACCAAAAGATAGTTAAATTTTAGCATATCTGAAGTGAAAATATATAGAATTTATTTTAGGGGTAACTAAGAGATATGTAAAAGTCTCCATATATATTAGAACACACAGGGTAATTTGGTTTGTTTTGGTTTCAGAAGAGAAGTATACTTGGATCATAAAAGTCTAAGCAAAGGTTTTCACTTCTAAGTTATAAGGCCCTCTCCGTTACTCAATTTCTGCAGCCTAAGTGGCTCATTATGTTTCAATTTGCAAAACAATTTAAATAAATGACAATCTAACCTATTAAAGAACAAATTCAAGGTTTCAGTTCTTTCGTTTCTGGGATAGCAAAAAGTTAGGAAATACGGAGTAACTTTATTATTTTAGTGTAGGGTAAAAAAAGAAGTTAGAACCTGGACAAAAAGAGGGTTTGAGTTTATAAAATCAGTGTGCCTCTAGGCCCTCAACTGGCCATTATCAAGGTGCCTCTCTTTCTTAACACTAAAAGCCATAACATGTCCAACGTTAAACTGTATTTAGATTTTAAGGCAGCTTATTGACTATGGTTTTATATCATTAAGTTCGTGTTTGGTTGAAAAGAAATTGAAGAGAGAAAATTCGAGAGGAGAAAACACGGGGTTCAAAGTGTTTTAGCTTGTTTGGATGGAGAACAGAAGGGAGAGAAGAAAAAATGTGGTGGGTACACACAAACATTTTCTCTCCACACATGAGAAGATAATGGCACGGAGAAGCCATTCTATTTTCTTTCTTTTCTTTGCTTTTTACCTTTTTCACCATTTCTCCACATGTCCTCTTTATTTTCACTCCATTTTTTCTACTCATCCAAACAATACTCATTCTCTCATTTTCTCTTCTCATCAAAACAAAGCATAAGATTTCAAACTTCACATGAATAAATCAGATACTATGAGGGTGTTTGAGAGTGATTAACTTGTGAATAAAGTGATTTTTATAAAAGCTGAAAACATAAGCACCTTATATCTACTTCTCCTAAATAGTGTTTTGTGTGCAAAATGGTGATTAAAAAAATCAAAGTTTACATGCCAAACATAGTAAAACAACTACCCCCCAAAGCAGAAGTTAATTTTTTTAAAGCAACGCATTGCCAAACACCCTCTATATCATCATCACCGCAACACCTTGAGACTAACAATCTTGGTGTCAATAAAATGGCAGTTATAGAGTAAATTTATTATTCAAGAATAGTGAAGACTAGTTCATAAAGAAGCACATAATTGCAAAGTATTAAAACAGAGTTCCACCCTGTTACAACTTTTAGGAAGTAAATAATGAGATAAAATTATATTATCATCGTTACTTTTTTAACACTTGAAAGAAAAATATCATGAGGTGGTAATGGATTGCGATTGTTGCTATTATTTGATTCGACTCAACATTAGTTGCTACTCGATGAATTTAAATTATTGATGATTTTTTCTAATCCCTTAAGAAAGATGAACGCACGTCACCATAAATGAAACCGTTTTCTGATTCGTCATTGAACCCAAATGGTTATCATCAACTAATGTTTTATTCTCTTCTTTTCCTTCAGATTCTCAAAAAGTTCACATAAAGTAAGAAGCAAAAGAAGTTCAATGCTCCCTTCTGAAACACATTATGTACACTGAACTTCATATTGTTTCTCTATACTCGGGCCTTAATTTTCCAATTTATTCTCGGACCTTAATTTTGAAACGGAGGAAGAAACTATTAATCTATTGTGATGATTGCTAGAATTAGGGTATCCGTTTGCACATCAATTTTGATGCAACGAAGATTGTGAGTTTTACAAGTACTGAGTACCGTATAGGTTTGCTTGTATTGGCATTTCATCGAACAGCTAGAGGCCTAGACCAGTGAGAAACAAACGAGCATGAACTTAACTTATGACGACTCCATTAGAGAAGAATTACTGACCTTGACCGGACTGTGGTTGTATTTGGATAGCTGGAGAATTCAATGTGCTGGTGGATGATGCTGGAAGATGGAGATGGAGCTCTTCTCCACCGGTTTCTTCTCTATGGAAGATTTGTGGAGTGAGTGTCTAAGAGGATATTTTAGAGCCATACAATATTAATGGCACTTTAATCCGAATAATAATAATAATAATAATAATAATAATAATAATAATAGTAATAATAATAATAATAATAATAATAATAATAATAATAATAATAATAATAATAATAATAATAATAATAATAATAATAATAATTTATAATAACAAGAATTAAAATGAGAATAATATAAAAAAATACCAAAAAAATTTAACATTTTTTAAATTTCTAATTTTTTTTATTTTTTTAGTTTCTATTAATTTTTCCTAATTCTTTTCATTTTTTTAGTTTCTTACTTTCGTTCAGTTATAGTTTTTTCCAGTTTTTTATAACATCTAATTCTTTTTTTCTGTTCTAAAGAATATATTCTTTGTTGATATATTCCGTATTACTCCCTTCGTTCCATTTTATAATGCCTGTTTCGGTTTACGATGTTTGACTGAAATTATTTTCAAATCATTTTATATGACAAATGGTATATAAGTAAAAAATAAAAATTACATATCAAAATACTATATCAAAAGATCTACAAAACTAGTAGTGACAACAATATTTTATTTTACTAAATTGCTAACGAAAATAGAAAAAGAAAATAAATTAAATTTAACCATGTGAATAATGAACATGCATTATAATTTGGGACGGAGGGAGTATTTTATTATATTGTGTGATTATAATTTGTTCGAGAATAATCCTATTAGGAAAAAAATCATTGTAAAAAAATTATTTTGACTCGAATGAAAAAAGAATTTTTTTGGGGATAGGGGGGAATATGGCCACCACCTATATACGGACGGTTAAGGGAGTATATAAACAGAGCGGCGCAGATGGGATCGCCGCTGAGTACGAACAAGATGGCGAGTAACGAAGCGGCGGAGAAGGCTCTTGCCAAAGCCCAGGAGATCGTTTCCTCTCACCCCGTCGTCGTCTTCAGGTCAAACTCTTCTTCTTCTTCTTCCCTCAGTTCCTTCCAAATTTACAGATCCTCTTGCTTTCCGTGATTGTCAGATTTCATTTTTTTTTTTTATATATTGTGGAGTTTTGTTTGAGATCATGTCTTATTTCAGATTCAAATTTTGATGTTTTAGCTGTACATGCTTGATGATCCGGTTTGATTTTGTGAGCCGTGCAACATATTCAAGTTCAAATCTTCAATCATAGATTTAGTGTTTTTTTTATAAATACGGAGTAAGAATATCATGCTATGCATCTTGAGTTTCCGAGTGAAATGAAGAAAGGGAAAGTATTAAGAAGAGCAACCCATTTATTATTTGGCCTTGATCATTGCTCCCTATGTCCAAAGTATTGGACTAGTTTGATTTTTTCCCAAAATTTAGTCATTAATTACATGAAAATTGTATTGCATATGCATAGTAATATGTCATAGTAATTTTTTGGAAGTTTCGTCGTAAGATAAATCCAGCAAAATCATCTTTTTCGTAATATGTAGTTCAATATTTATTTAGGTAATGATCAATGTTCGTCAGGAATGACTCAAAATAGTCAAACTTGATGAATATTCTAAGACGGAGGTAGTACAAAAATCTATTTTCCAAGATAAAGGGTAAGATTATCTATTAATTTTCGTAAAAGAGTTTCAATCTGGTAATTTCATAATTAACCAAGACTTTTACTCAACATTGGCCTACATTTGACAAGCGTACATCTTTCTCTAAATAATAAAATAAAGATAAACACATGAATATTTAAAGATTTTTATTCAACCTAAAGTTCAAAGTCAAGATTTGACATTATTTAAAGAATTGAGACCCGGTCTACAACTAAATGAGGATATGATTTTATAGAAGAAGATCTGGAGATATCGGACTTGAGCAATTGATACTATAGTAGTTAGGAAGACCTTTGGTCCTTTGTTTGTACTTTATGCTGGTACGTTTTTCCCTTAGTTTGTAGCCCATGCATGTGTGCCTTTTATGCTCGGGTCTCGTTGTTAGTGTTTCTTGTCTATGTGCTCTTAATTTGTTTGTCCTACTGTATTTACTTTGACTATGCTACTATGTTTGAGGCTTTGAGTCGGGGTCTCTTGGAAATAACCTCTCTACTCCCAAGTAGGGGTAAAATCTGCATTCACGGCTACACACTCTCCTCAAACCTTACTCTTATGGAATTTTAACGACTTTGTTGTTCTCACGTTGTAAAATTGCTATTCCACAGTGCACACAATGGAATTCTAGATACTTGCATCCAGCATCTCATTAGAACAAAATTGAATGATTGATCATAATAATGCTGATATGAATTATTTTTGCTCGCTTCTTATACGCAGCAAGACATATTGTGGATTTTGCAAGACAGTGAAGAAGCTTCTTTCTGATCTTGGTGCTGCTCAAGAAGTCATTGAACTTGATGAAGAAAGTATGCCCTTTGCTCCAATCCTCTTATAATTTCACTAATGTTTTTGGGCTCTTCCTCTAGCCTTGGTCGGAACAGACCATTATGCTGTGTATGTTAAAAAGTCCTACTTCGAACAACAAGATTAGAGACGATTAGTGTATAAGAATATGAGTTCTTAATCCCATTGTCAATTGGTTTTGGAATGAAATCTCACAATTTTACATGATAACATAGTCAATGCTTAGGAGCTCACAAGACTGTATTAAGTGGCACTTGAGGGGATGTTTATGATATAAACAACTCAAGCTAGAAACAACTAATATATAAGTATATGAGTTCCCTTTCATTGACAATTGGTTTTGAGATAGAATCTCACAATTGTACATGGTAACAAAAACAAGATTTAGGAGCTCAAAAAATCGTGAGCCAATGCTTAACAACTCAAAAAAGAAGCACATGTTTATTCAAGCAAGGGACTACTTTGAGACAAAAACACCTAAGTTGCACATGAGGAGGGTGTTGAGGTTATAATGTACCACATCGAGTACTGAGGCCAGAAACGACTAATATATAAGAACATGAGTTTTTTCTCTCATTGTCAATTAGTTTTGGGATGAACAACAACATTACCCCAGTTCCTCAAAGGCTCCTGCCCATTGTGGCAATAGGGGGGGGGATGTACGCATCCTGAACCATGTGTTTAAAACATAGAGCAACCGTTTCCAGATGACCCATGGCGAGCGTCAAAAGTTGCATTGACTAACTGCTACTTCACCATAAATAGAAACACATACCGTTTAATGAATCATTTTTCTCTATTCCATTTTACCCAAAGCCAAAAAATAGTGAATCTTTGGTTCCATCGGAGATGAAGGAAAAATGTTTTGGGATGAAATTTTATAATATTGCATGCTAACAAAATTAAGACCTAGGAGCTCAAAAAACTAACTTGATTAAAAAGACTCAATTTGCACTTATAGGGATGTTGAGGATATAAAGTATTACATCGAATACCTAGGTTTGAAACGACTAATATATAAGACTATGAGTTCCTCATCCTTCTGCCAATTTGTGTCAAAATGAAATCTTATAAATTTTCTATTTGTTTGAAGGTGATGGGGCTGCTATTCAGGATGCACTACATGCATGGACTAAGCAGAGGAGTGTGCCGAATGTTTTTATTGGAGGGAAGCATGTCGGCGGCTGTGATGGTACACTCCTTAATCCTTATCCTTTTAGTTTTTCCTCTCTCTTGCTCGTTTTCATTAACAAAATACTGCACTTTGTTCATAAATACTCCCTCTGTCCCCAATGAATTACATTGTTTGACTTCTGTAGTTTAAGAAGTGTGTGGATAGTATTTGTGTAAAGGAGAGAAAATTGTGGGCAGTCACTTGTTTTCTTTTTAAGGAAAGAAAAGTAGTGGGTAATTTATATTGAAACAGAAAATGAAAGTGCATAATGGCCTAACTTTGGAGAAAAGGAAAGTGCATAATTCATTAAGGGACAGAGGGAGTACAAAATTAGGGCCGGTTTTGAGAGTCCACCCGCACACAGCCCTCTAAATTTGAATGGCCTAACTTTTTTAAGATTTTAAAATTGATTTTCACATATTTTAAAATGATTTTTCATAGATTACTTTTTAAAAGAATGATTTTTCATATATTAAAAAAATAGATATACTAATATAGTGAGTACAAAATTAGGGCCGGTTTTGAGAGTCTACCCGCACAGAACCCTCTAATTTTGAATGGCCTAACTTTTATAAGATTTTAAAATTGATTTTCACATATTCTAAAATGATTTTTCATTGAATACCTTTAAAAAATGATTTTTCATATATTAAAAAATAGATATACTAATATAGTCAAATACTCAAAGTGGTGCATTTAAAAGTTAAAGTTGAGGCTAAGTTCTTAAGTTTTGTCAATATCAAACTCAACCCATAAAGATGATTTAGAGGGGAGGAGTAATAAACTACTAACTATTCCTATAGCTTCCTTTTACGCCTATTACGAAATAAATATTTCACTTCTTCCATTTCCTTTGCTTCGAAGGATTATGTGAAACATTTCTCGTACTATTCGCTTTTCTTGAACTCCGTAAAATTTTAAGCGCAAAATTGTTGGGTCTAGAACTGGGTCCTAAAGGAACTCCGTAGCCCCCCCCCCCCCCCCCCCGAAATGGCTCGGCACTGAGTGTCTGATGCCAAAAGATCTAAACTGATTCGTTTAGGACTTATACGTAGAGAAATGACTGAATGTGTGTGTTTATTGGTTCATAGACACTCAGAAGTTGCACAGAGAAGGGAAGCTTGTCCCCATGCTGGAAGAAGCAAAAGTAAAAGACGCTGGTGCCCTTGCCAACGAGCACCCTGCTCAGCCTTCCAAGGACAACGACGACATTTCCGGCAAGGCACCTGCTTTGCTGTAGAAGTAACTGAGTGTGACAGGTCATAACTCCTATTAATGGACTTAAAATATCCAAGAAAAACTGATATGGAAAAAGGGTTATGCTATATATAGTAATGTGATATGATTAGTGTCTATGTCAACCTTGGAGTTTTAAGTTCTTTTTTTAAGTTTTAAATAAAATCTTGGTTGCTTTTGTGTTATATAGCCAAATGATCCTTAGTATTTATACGTGGAAATAATATCGATAGAACTTTATTAATTAATTATATATCACTATCAACTAGCAGTGTAGTTCATCCTCCACATACAGAAGTGTTCAAATTGAGTTCTATTAGTGTTCATCTTAAGTATCTCCATTATAAGTAGAGGTTTAGCACTTGCAGAATTCACCAAGAAGAAATTTTAGTAGAGAGAAGAATAATAAATCTCATATATCTTTAAATAATCTTTGAGTATTTTTCTCTCATTTCTTAGCAGTATCAGTCTTTTGTTATCGAAATCTTTTGTAATGGTTTTTCAAAAAAATGTAATGAATTATGGAAAAAAATTAGTGCTTAAAAAATTGCAATACAAAAAAGAATAGTGAAATCGTAACACCAAAATAACTCCAACCTCTTCCAATTTCACCCAATTTTTTATTTGTTTGTTTTTTACAAGAGTAAATTTAATAAATTGTCCCTCATAACAAAGAGCTTTTCCATGAATGTATTCCAATTTTAAAATATTACGTTTGTGGTCTTTTATATTTGAAAATAGCTCCATAATGACTCATTTGGCCCAAATATCATTTTCCACGTATTTGACAGTACAGTATTTTTAAAAATTTAACTTCTATTTTGAAAGTAGTTTTATTGTGTTTGGCATGTCTAACTTCTATTTTCTCCACTACCAATTTGCACATAAAACACCATTTCTGAGAAGCAAATACTTTATAAGATTCCGCTTTCAGCTCTTGTGCTCGTAAAAATCGCCCTCATAGGCCTTAAAGGACCAATTATTGAATACTCCATAGTTCTCAACTATCGAGGATCACCAATGTAATTTTAGAATAGAGGAATATATATAGAAAATCCCTTGGACTATTTATGAAATTTTCTCTTTTTCTAGTTCCTTCCAATTTTTTAAACCACTAACAATTTCTACCAAATGCATCCAGTTTCTTCTAAATGCTTTCAGTTTCTTTCAAGTATGTTTGTTCAAGACAAAAGACCAGAACAAAGTTCGAAGTTCCAAGAAGGAAGAGACTATATATATATATATATATATATATATATATATATATATATATATATATATATATATATATATATATATATATATATATATATATATATATATATATATATATATATATATATATATATATATATATATATATATATATATATATATATATATAGGAAGACTAACAAACCATTTATTGAAGTTTCACATGTGTTCATTTTTTACAATCACTGGACTGAAATGTTTTTTCTATACATAAGAATACAAATGGCCAAGAAAAAAAAAGCCAAAACATGTAAAGATTTTTATATGGCATCAGCCCCAAATAATATGTATGGAGCTATCAAAAAATGCCAATACAAGCCACCCCAAAAAAACAATACACAATGCTACAAGCAAACAATCACTAAGGGGTAAACCAACCCAAACAAAACAAAAAAAATCACCCCAAATAGGAGTAAAACATATCATTTAATCATTTATCCTCAAAATAAGAGTTCAATGTCTTTTTCCTCAAAATAAGAGTTTGCACTGCGACATTATGACACTGTTTTTGGTACTATATATTGGCATTGTACTCCTATTTTGGGGATAAAAACATGGAGCTCCTATGTTAGTACTTTCTCCATGTTTTACTCCTAATTTAGTCATTTTCCCCCAAACAAACCCTGTGTGTTTGGAACTTTTCGGAAACATTATGTTTTACTCCTATGTTAATACTTTCTCACGAGTAGCGTCTCGGAGGAACTTTTCTTTTCGGAATTTTACAAAGGATTTGGGTGGTGGGATGCTTCCAAGTACCCCAAACAGGGACGTTTCGGGGACAAGAAGGGGGAAGAATCCGTGCAAAATAGATGATGAATAGAGAGGCATTCAGAGGGTGTTGCTTGGTAATGAACCCATCAAGATAACATTGTCTTGTTCTCTACTACTATGGGAAGAAGACTTTGATGGCTTTACCTTTGGGAATAATGCAGAAAGAAAGCGCTTACTCCCATTGTCATGAACAACGCCCGAGTTCCTCTCTGGTTTCGGCTTCAGTTGAACGCCACAAGGACAAGCTGATATCTTTTTGAAGCAATTTCTATGGAAAGCCGTCTTGCAAGATTTGCACCTTTCTATCTCTCCTTCCTGTAAGGGACAAAGGTCTAATCGGGTCAGCAATGTCAACACTTTTCCCAGTGTAGCGTAAAGAATTTGCTGCAAATTCAAGGCACGAATAAGAACTAGTATCTCCGTTGTGAGGGAAAAAAAGCATCATTTCAATAAGGTACCTTTGTTTAGTTTGGTACGCCTTTTTTTAATCGTGTTCTCCTTCCGCCCCACAAAAGTTTTCCCATTTTTTTCATCAGTCCCAAAATAATTTTTCACTTTTTCTTTCCCTTTTTGGAAAAAGGATATGTGGCCCTGAATACTCTTCTATCTTCTAAACAAATTCTAACCACTAACTTTTCACTTTTCAACATATAATCAACAGTTTTTCAACAGTTTTCTTAATCTCCGTGAAGTCAAGGTGGGAAAACTAATTTGGGACGGAGAGAGTGTGTCCCTTCTTCTTTTTTTTTTAGAAATTTACACTAAAAATACTCCGCATAATGAAGTTAACTACTATGTATTAGAAACAAATAGGACTATTCTTGGGAGGAAAATACATTTTCAAACAAGACTCTTTTACCGTGAAGAAAGGGAGTACATATAAATGGGAAAAAAAAGATTGTACAAAAGAGCATTAGTTTAAAGATTTGACAACCAACAATTACGCTTACTTGGTTCTCATATATGTGAATTTCAACAGAAGGTTGAAAAGAAAATAAAAGGGTCCACATATTACAGGAATACAATCCCTTGTAATGATTTTGGAGGGCAGAAACTTGTGTTAGACTGTTCCATGGGGACATGGCAAGACCTTTTGGTAAATTTACATGCAATTTCCTGCTCAGTTTCACCAGATAAGCAGTGGGGAAGGACCAAAATGGCAAGAAAGCCATGGTCGTGCACCAAAATTGAAAAAATTAAAATTGGAGACCAAAAGGGGAATGACCCAATACAAGTGGCACCAAAAGTGGAAACTTTCCATGTTGGAATCTAGCAAACTCTTTACCAATTCGGTCATGGATTTCTAATTTGATCAAAATTATTGCCAAAATAAGGCAAAATGCAATGATTCTAATTTAAGTTTCTCATTTGGCGAACATGTATAATCCCCAAATTAGAAGGATTGAACATTAGCTGGAATTTTATCAAAATTGAAATTCTTGGCCTCAGCCTCACTAGCATATTTTTGAAGAATTGACTAATCACTAATGTCCATACTTCACCTAAAGAATTGATTGTCTAGTAATTAGGCAAACAAAAAAAGAAGCAAAGAAACTTAAGATTAAAGTGTATACCTGGAAAGGGAAAATGAGAGAAGACAAGTCCTCACAATGCTGCCGGGCATTACAGGGGATACCCACATCACAACATATGAGGCATTGTTCAGCAATATGCTCTGTTATTTTTCTTGAAATAGTCTCTACCATCACAGGCAGTGCTGCATTAAAATGGGATAACTTCATAAGTACACCAAATGTGGAGATTAAACTGATTCATTTATTTAAATAAATAAAAGTTTGATCAAGAACAATAAAAAGGCCATGCCTAATAATGCACAAGGGTCCTGCTACAAACAGGGTTCCATGAAGGTCCAAACAAATGCAAACTTAGCCTTCTAAGGTGAAATGAGTTTCAAAAAATGACAGAATGAGTTGGTTTTGTAGTAATTTTTTTCCTCTACTTGTCCTCCCCCTCCATTAATACTTCTCGTGAAGATAGTCTAACCAATGAGCAGGGGTAATTCTCCTTCTCTCTTTATAATATGAGTAAATTGCAACATGAAGAAGTAGAGAGCAGCTATAGACTGAGAGGAGGGGCTTTTGTGAACCTTGACTACACTAGAGAATGAAAATTGAGTGGAAAATAGTAGAAAAGAAAGTGGGAGCTAAAAATTTTTATTTTGTAATTTTTTTGGTGGGGTGGGGGTGGGGGGAGGGATAAAGAATACACTCAAGCTCGGGTTTATTTTAGAAATTGTTCAAGCTCATTATATATATTATATACATATTTTTTAGAAATACACTTATTATACTTATTTAGACAGAAATAAAAATTAGTCATATTTCATTTTTCTTTGCATTTCTCAAGGTAAAACCAAACATAAGAAAATAACTTCCCTTGCCAATTTCCCCCCTTACTTAGCATTTTCCGTGACCCAAACATACCTTAAGTGCAACATGATAACTAAAATCGCACTATAGCATGGTTCCTCACTTGAGGTTAGAAAGAAAATCGGTAAATAGGAACATTAAGGAAGAAGCATTATCATTGACAAAACTCCATGGACAATTTGCATTGATCCTGCTTATCATAAAATATAAAAAAAGAAATACCAAAGCACTCTCCGTTTTTTATGGAAAACATGAAACATGCATCGACAAGAGCGACAAATCTTGCAACAATATGCCCTACTTAAAATAACACCAAATACACCAGAAAAACAAAGATTTGGTAGAAAGCTCAAGTGCCACAACGTAATCTTAAAAATGCACATCATTTATATTTATTTTTAAATTTTTAAATTAAAAAAATTGGTATAAATCCACTCATTTAAGAACTTAATGCATGTTAAGACTTAAGACAAACACTAACCAGCAAAAACACCCTTAGAGAGATCAATAAGGTCTCTAAGTGCAAAGAAGTCACTGCCTTCAAGAAGATATCTGCGAGAACCAACCGCTTTGAATATAGAGGCACGGAAGTTACAACGGACAAATGGAAGCATCACACCTATTCTTTTTCTCATATTTGTCACATGTTGCAGAGTTGGAACCTTTGAGAACAGCACAGGGTTTACAGCACTCACACAAAGCATTGGCTGGAAAAGAAGACTGGCATTAGAGTCCCACTGAATAAATACACGAGTTACTACTGCTGTTCATAGATGAATGTCAGTTCAGAATAAAAACTCAGAAGTTTGAGCGCATGGATTTATCTTCTTTTCTTTTGGTCTATTATGACCAAATTCAGCCCCCATTCAACTAAAAAAAGAACAAGAATAAAAACCCAATGAGAGTTTTGGGGGTTCATAATATGGTTTATGTAGATACTTGGTGCTTGACACGTTTTACTAAAAGTACTGTGCAAGTGTGGAAAAGACTGCAATTTAGAACATTTGGTTATGTAACAGACTGAAATTTATCTCTTCGAAAGGGGCAATATTAGACTGCAATTTCTGGACACACTTGTTTACCTACATATACTACGATGCATTTTCACCAAAAGAATGCATTGATCATATTACGGAGTAATATATTTTGTATTTGATAAATATATTTTGGTATGTTTTCTTCATTACCTGGTCATGAATAGACTCCAGATAAGATTTAGCCATCTGAGAAACTGAATAGTAATTGAAATCCCAGTAGTGCAAAACTCTTGCTGGTAGAACCGCAGTTTCATTAGTGTGACACGAAGAACAATACAAGTGACCACTGTATTCACACAGACGAGGCCGGCCCCACCCTAGTGTTTGTACAAATTCCTGTATCCGACTCTTTCCAACACCAAAGTTCATGTGGCAGCCCGCACAAGTGCAATGTTGTTCATCCAACAACTGTTTCACAGATTTAAACGGCCTGTTTTGAACAATAAGGGATATAGTTTTCCCAAAAGTTGAACGAAGAGACTTAGGTGTGTTTGTATTGGATGTGAGCAGATTAGGAATATCCTGTGATGGGGACAAGAAACAAAACAGAGCATTCAGAGGAGCAGAAAGAAATTCTGTGTGAAGAACTGATTGTAAACACGCTTGAATGAGAACACTTCTCTCAGCAATGACATCTGGGGAAGCACTACGAAAAATCTTTAGTGGTTCTAGTTCAATAGAGGACCAGGGAGAAGGAAGAATCAAGCCTTGATCTGCAAATGTCTTCTTCAGACTACGATAAAGGTTCAAAAATTCACGAAACCGCCGTTCAACATCCCATTTTTCCTCTCCACTCCAAACCCTTATTTTATAAACGGTGTATTCTTTTACTCCAAGCATGCGCTCACTGAGGGAAACATTCCCGTTTATCTGCCTTGCTCCAATGACTTCAGTCCAACTAATCCTCCGTGGGTGCTGAATAACAGGATAAACATCATCTGTGCCAGAAGTTGAAGCAGTAGAACCACCATCTCTTGAAAGAAGAGGTATATAGGACTGATATATCCTGTTACCTAGAGCAAATCCTGAAGATTCACTTGAATCAAGTAATATTTCTTCCATGTCATGAACAATCTCATCATAGAATCCCTTTAGCTCAAGGTTCACTGTCTAAAAGAAAATAAAGTAAGAGGCAGTACAGAAACAAGAAACTTAGCTATGACTACATTAACAACAACAACAACAACAACAACAAATCCCTTGAACTCCCAACTCTGTTTGGGTTTGAGGGGCAACCTTGCCCCTGTAACCATTACATGCTTGATGCATTGTTGCATTTTCTGCTCAAAACTTCAGAGAAAGTAAGGAGAAAGGGAAGCTTAACGTGCCATTTTGATTTAGTTTATTATTTACCCGAGGCTAAAAGGTTGAAAAGAATAATTTTAGATGCCCCAAAGACATGTCAAGTTTTGAAAAAACAATTCATGTTGTTGAAGAGTACTTCTTAACACATTTGTAGAAAGTCACTCTCATGCAATGCATTTACATAGAGTACTTATTTGTAAACAAAACTATGTTTTCAAAGCGAGTATATATAAAACTATGCTCTCTCTCTCTCTCTAATTAGTTTACTAAGATTTCGGAATGAAGGGACTTAAATTCCTTCATTCTTTCCTGAGCCAAGAGATCCAACATGTTTCCTGACTTTTTTTAAGACCACCTGGAAACATAAGAAAGCGTAAGATGGGTTGGAGTATACTGCCTTAGGCATTAACTAATCTACTATATAGAGAACTAAATAAGTGCTATGGAGTATGATTTCAAATAAAGATGCACTAGTAATGTTCACCAAATTCAAAACAACTGATGCAAAACAATATTCAAGTAAATATGTTAACATGCGGAACAGGAGATTTTGTTAGTCTTTTCCTCATAATTTAGTAAAAATTGTTGATACGCTGGCAATCTAGATCAAGTGATCACCTATGCTTTTAGAGATAATCTAACCTTTGTATCTTCAGAATGCTTTCCTGAAGCAGAACCTAAAAGTGGTTCCGCATTCAAGGTAGTGCTTTTAGAATCCATCCTAGATGAATGGGTCTGTGTTCCTTCCTCAGAAATATTGTATTGCTGATTATGACTCAAAATGCCTTCTCTGTTATTAAGACAATCTTTAAACTCTGCCGGTTCACCAACATCATAATTCTGACTCTTTTGAGTCAGCAACACTTTCAGATGTTCTCCTTGCTCGCCTTTACAATTTTTTAGGAGATCAGAAGGCTCCAAAGGTCTAGTAGTTGTATTTGTGCACTGAGATAATACAACACTAGTATGCTCTGGGTTATCAACTTCAAAGTTCTTATTTTCAGCTCGAAAGTCATCTTGTGCCAGTGTAACTGAACTGTTTGCTTCAGTTTCTTGCATGAAATCATCCCAATCATCAGACCCAAAAGCAACAGAAGAGTTCATACAAAGTTTATTTTCAGACTCACCACACTTTTGGCTCAACTGTGGTAAACTGCTACTACAATATGAATTAAATCTCTCCTCTGTGTCTGTCTCCCCTCCATACATTGAATGATCATCTTCCGAATGGCCACTACTTGATGAGGTATCACACCCATCCAAGCATCCTCCAGATTCAGCATCAAGTTCCAACCCAGCTTGCAGACAAGATGCTTCTAACTTCCCATTGTAAGTTTCAACTTCTTTTCCAAGAACTCCCACGTCCATGTCCTCTTCAAACCCATGGATCTGAGACCCTTCTTCATCACTTTTTGTTGAAGGAAAGCCCTCAGTTTTTATCCTCCATCCCCCATCCATATTAATATATTCCATTAAACTCTCCTCGCGTTTCAAAAACAAACCAGCATTTCCATACAAATCTGCTCCACGGCCTCCACCCCTTGCCCCGACCAATTCTTTTACCGCTTCACTCTTTTGTTTACAGTATTCATTTTCATGTAAAGGACTGGGATCACCAAACTCTGATAAATTTCTGTAACTTCCACAGTTCCAGCCCTTATGTTGTTCATCACCTAGTCCGAAGCTATCTGGAAACTCACGAAATGATGCTGAGGCTAGTGAACTACACACGGTAGGAGTCCCCATGGCTGAATTGGCACTACAGTACCTCTCATACTCCGATTCACATGACGAGTAATATGTTAAGACATCTCCGCTATCCGATTTTGGAGACAGTAAAGAATCATGGTCAGGTGGATCGCAATGGGAGTCAATAGCAGCTGATAATTTCTCTCCTGTCCCCTCTCCGTTTACCATCTGATTATTGACAATGAAGTTTTGCAGAATATTCAAGCGGAAACCGAAAAAAATTTAGAAGTTGCAATAAAACTGAGAGTTCGATTAATTTGAATTTGAATACACTTTCTTTAGTTGGAATTGGCTTGAAATCGCCAAATTAGTATTTCTAAAGTAAACCTTACTATCTTCTCCATGTTACATAAACGTATTGCAAAGCCAAATTTAGAAATAACAAAAAACACAACTTCATCAAATATTCAGAAATGGTTCATTCCATCAAGCTTTGACATGAAATGGATTAGTAAAGCTACAACTCTTTCTTAGTGACAAATTACCCAGTATTTATCATTCTTGTAAGATTTATTACATAGGATCTGGAGATCAAATTGAAACTTTAATAAAATGGAAGTTAGTTTCAAAACAGTTTCCTTAGTTGAATTTGGTCAAATCAGTACAATTTCTAAATTAAACCTAAATAAATCCTACTACTATCCTCACCATTTTAAATCTATGTCCCCCCCCCCCCCCCCCAATTCATCAAATATTCAGAAATGGTTGATAAGATCAAAATTATTTGTCATAGCTTCAATTCTTTATCAGTGATAAACGACTGAGTACGTATCATTCTTGTAAGATTTACAGAAACTGGTATAAAGATCAAACAAAAACTTGATCGGAGAATCTTAAGAAAAAACGTTTTCAAGTTCCCCCAAAAAACAAACAAAAAAATCGTTTCAGAGAGAGATGATTTAGCATGCTCGCGAAGAAGGTGAAGAGGTGAGGAAGGTAGAAAGGACTGACCTCTGGCTCTGGAGATCGACTCATGATGCACAGAGATGGTATGGAGGGGATCCGGGGAGATCACTGATTCACTGCATAAAATGGAGTGGTGCTGCAATCAACAATTTGTTGGAGAAGAAGACGACGATCATTAATTAGGATTAAGGGGCTGTTAACTTGTGGATAAGTACTGAACGAATAAGAGGTCTGAACCATTAAGTGCTGAACCAGTAAGAGGTCTGAACCATTAAGAGCTAGTATATTGCTTAACTATTCAGAGGCAAATGTCTGATCAATTCAGATAAGAGCTCTTAACCATTCAGACTCTGTATAATACTTAACCATTCAGAGGCAAATCTCTTAACCATTCAGACATCTGAACCATTAAGAGACTAAAACAAACAGCTCCTAAGTTTTATAATTGGTTATTCACAAAAAAAAATTACTCCCTCTTTTCAAAAAAATTTCTAATTTGACTTGAAATTAAAAAAAATAAAAAGTATAAAATTTCCTATAATATAATAAAATGAATAATGTAGATAAAAAATAAGATATAATGATACATTCATTAAAAAATTGCCAAAATAAGAAACAAAGAAAGAAGTTTTTGGACAGCCCAAAAAGGAAAATGCATGAAAAATGAAATTAATAGACAAAAGGAGTTATATTTAGTACTCTTTTGTCAAATATTACATATGTGGTCCTTTTTATGACTACATTTTCATGGAAAATTATTATTTTTCATTGCTGTCATGTTAGTATTAAATTAAAGGCTAAAAAAGTATTTTTCATATCAACTTTATGTCTGGTGACGTGTTATGATATCGGTTTGAAGTCAAATTAGAAATTTTTAGGGACGGAGGGAGTATTATTTTCAACCTAATAACGCACAAATAGTCAATATTGCCTCTGCTGAAACTCGAACTTGGGTGGACTTTCCCATAAATCCTATGGGAGCTTCCTACCGCTCAAACAAATGGAGAAGTTCGACAAAAAAGATATATGATCATCATAAAAGTATACTATTAGCCTCCAATTTAACAGCAATATGATAGAAAGTCAAAAAAGATTATTCCTCAAAAGGTATCCAAAGAAAAAATAGCCGTGAATCTAATACTTGATAATAAAAAACAAATATGAAAAAATTTCTCTTATAAATGATCAATTATAGAATTTACTTATTTCTAAGTTTTTCTATTCTTTGATAAATCATAGAAATCGAGTAAGGCTGCGCAGAGTTTCAGTATGGAACCAATATCAAAATCATTCGGGACCGTGGGGAAAAGTTACGATTCCAGATCTTGATTTTTGGTACAAGGAACCGAAGCGAGATACTTTTCTATTTGATATCTTTTTTATGCTTATTTTTAATTTGTTTAAGTTGATTCACAAAACTTAATATTGAGAAAAGAGTTTGGAGTCAATTATATAACTTCTTTACCAAAATGTTATAAAGAAAATTATACGGAAGAGGTATAGGGCCGGGATCGCCTAGAATATCCCCTACACGGTATCCATTTCAGTTTCCCTAAAATGAGTATCGATTTCGCCAATTTCGGAACCAAAATCAGAACTGAACCGATATTGTGTCTAGCCCTAGTTAGTTAATCCTTTTAAAAAAAAGTAAGTTAATAGGGATGTAGGAGTTTGATACAAACTTTGGGCAAAGTTTTTACAATGAACAAAACTAACCACGTGCACGTGGAATGTTATTTCAGTGGTAAGATGGGATATTGTACGGGTGGTTTCCCTCACTTGGAAAAAACACAAACATTAATTCCTCAAGTGGAATCCTAAATTCCCCACTAGGAAAATCGCATGTACTACATGCAAAAGTGTTTTTTTATTTTATTTTTAAAAATGTCAAATCTCAAATTCAATTATCCACCCCTTCTCATTCTTATTCAATATTCCCTTCGTCTCATAGTATTTGTCCACTTTTATTTTTACACACCATCCAATGCACTTCTTTAATCCATTTTATCTTGTAATTTGTATATTAAAAAATTATAGAAATTATATATTAATAATCTATATGTTAAAACAAATCAAACAAGATCACACATGACTATATTTATTAGGCTTACACATTGAGAAAATTTGATGAGTCAAAGTGCCTAGATGAACAGTTCTAAAAGTCAAAAGTAGACAAAAACTGGGGAACAGTGGGAGTACAAAATTCTTACTCCATTTGTTCTTGAAAACTGATTCCTAGTTTGACTAATTGTAAAAATAAAAAAGTGTCAAATTGTAATTGACTTTCAATTTTGTATTTTGTGTGATAGATAAGTTATTAGAGAAAAAGTATGATATTAAAGATGAGATATGAAACAATAACGATAAAAATGGTTTTTTAATAACAATAGAAGTGTTTTGTTGGAAATAGAAAAAATAAAAGATGAAATACTTTTTTAGAACGGAGGAACATTCCTTTGAATAATAACTAAGAGATATTTGTACTAAATAGTACTAAAACATAAGTCATTTCCCTAAGTAGCACTAAAACATTAGTCATTTTCCTAAATAGCATTTAAATTCCTCTAAATCTATTCATACTAAAACAATAATTTTATCAAAATAGAAAAATTACCAATTCCTAAAACATATTCCAACAGTAAAGTATCACCTATCAACAATAATATTATTCATAATAGAAATACAAAGTTTACAATATTATGGAAGCTTATTCAATCAGAATCACAAAACATAATTCATTTATGTCTTTTAAAATAACAGTTCAAAACCTTCACATCTATCTTGACAATCTTGCCTCCATCTAAGACTATTTTATTTGATTAACAAGACTCTTAAATTGTAATTAGTTTAAGGATATTTTATTTTATTAATGAAAATCTTAAGTTATAATTCGTTTAAGGCTAATAATATCCAAACTGTTATACTCCCTCCGTCCGGAAATATTCTTTCCGTGTTGACTTGGCACGCTTATTAAGGAATAGTAAAAAAAATGCAAAATCTTCAAAAATGCACATACTATAAACTTTTAAATTTTCTTTTATTATTAAAAAAGTACTAAAAAAGTAGATTAGTGATAAAATAGAAGGGTATTATTGAAATTTATCCTTAAAAAGCATACTAAAAAAGGAAATGGGAAGAAAATTTTCGGACGGACCAAAAAGGAAAGTGAGAAGAATATTTTCGGACGGAGGGAGTATTATAATTAGTTTAAGGCATATAATAAAGGAACCCTTAAACTAGAATAAGTTTAAGACAAATAATAATTAGACCCTTAATTTGGTAATGTGAAATTATACACTTACATATTTGACAGCATTGTTATCTTTGACATTGTGGATTCGGTTGACATTATAATGGTGTCACCGCCAAGGGAAAAAACTTTCAATATAATGCCAACTATAATCACAATGTCAAAGATTATAATGCACACTGACAATCATGTCATTGCATACTTAATGTCTAATGATGATGCACACGGTGCAGTTTGAAGCAGCTGATCATGGCGGTAGTGACGGAGATTAAAGAGACATCGACATCAATGATGGTAGAGGCGTTGTATGAGCGGTGGTAGAGGCGCGGTATCAGCGGAGATAGGGGCGTGGCAGCGGTTGGGGTGTCGGCGTTGCCGATAGCGGCATCGCACAGTTGAGCGGCCATTGATGGAAATTTTGTACGGTTGAACAGCATTGGCATGGCACAATTGAGCATGGAATGATAAATTAAGTGGAGAAGAGGATACTCCTATTTTGGGGGTTTTATCTTTTAACTCCTATTTTGGGATTTAATCAATGTTTTACTCCTATTTTGCTCCTTAACCCATACAAATATATAAAATAAAATATATGCTTCTCATCTCAAATTAGAATGTACTTTTGAAAACAAAAGATTTTTTTTAGAGAATATAACAAAAGAAAATGAAAAATAAAATATTATGTACAAAGTAAAATTACTAATAGTTTGAAAAGGTAATAATAGTCTTTTTCTTTAACTCCATATTTTATGGGGCACACCGTGTGCACCCTATTAGATTTGATCATGGTTTAATACACCGCTCTCATTGAGCGATGGAGACCGGAGGTGCATGCACCCTATTATAAATTTGAACTTCTTTATGTTCTTAATTTCGTATGTACAATTATGAATTAGACCTTTTTATGTTGTTAATTTGTTATGTTTTTATTACGAAGTTGAATTCTTTATGTTATTAATTTGTTATGTACAATTATGAATTACCCTAGAGTATAACTTTTTTAATTGGTAATTGGTTATGTTTAATTGTAAATTATAAAGGAAACAAAAAAATTGTTAATTTGATAATTACTTTTTCAATTGGTAATTTGTTATGGGTTTTTATGAATTACGGAGTACCCCGAGTATAAAGGAAACAAAAAATACTTAATTACATAACTTTTTTACAATTTCGAAATACGAAGGAAACCAAAAAAATTCTTAAATTGATAATTTTTTTTTAAATTTTGAAATATGAAGGAAACCAAAAAAATTCTTAATTTGATAATTTTTTTAAATTTCGAAATATGAAAAAAATCGAATTTCATTAATTTTGCATGTACTACATGCGAAATCTTTTTAAAAAACTGGGAAAAAGTTTGAGTGGTGAAAGTTTGATGTTGACGTTTTTTTAAATTTCGAAATATGAAAAAAATCGAATGTATTTAATTTTGCATGTACTACATGCGAAATTATTTTTAAAAATACTGGGGAAAAATTTGATGTTGATGTTTTTGCATGTAGTACATGCGAAACAAAAAAAAATAAAAAAAAAAAAAGAAATTGCATGTTATACATGCGGAAGTTGGAGTGGGGAGTGAGGGAATTGCTCCATATTGTACATCGTACCGGTGCTACATAGGCAAAGCAGAACATGGGTTTGCACAAAGATGATAACGACAAATGTAAAAGGGAATGTTTTTCGTGCAGTCTTCAAATTAAAAGATGTTCATGTTTGAATGTTACATGTGATTAAGACAGTGATGTTGAGGTGAATGTATGGTCATAGCCTCATAGGTGTGAGGGTGTTACACTCCAACCAATAAAGTCTCTCAATTATTCTAGATATGTGCGTCACTAGAAAATCAAGTTCTTTCATTTAAAATACAGAGTAATCAATATTATTTACAAAAAAGACTTGCTTACAATGAAAAATTTTAAAAAAAAATGAAACATTGTTAAATGATAACAATAATAAATTTTGTAATCATAATACACTACAGTAAAGTTGAAATGTTTAGTCACACAAAACAGGGGTCACAAAATATACAATTTTACCATTTGTGCACCTCACTAAAAGATTAAAACGATTTTAAATAACTAAGAAGTAAAAATTTAAAAGCACAAATACTTAATTTATTTATTTTTTATCCTTGTGTTTGTGACTCTATTATTTCTCTTAGTATAGCGGAGGCATTATTAAAAAAATATTTGAAAATTTATTTGCTTATAAAATCTTTAGAAATCACCCTAAATAGGACTAAAACATAGAGAAAAGTACCAAAATAGGACTTTCATGTTTTTTCCCGAAATAGGACTTTGCACTGTGGTAATGTGGCAATGTACATGTGCACATTATTATACTTTTTTGGTAATGTATATGACCATGTTTGGTAATGTAAGTCCTATTTCTAGAATAAAAACATGCAAGTCCTATTTTGGTATATTTTCAATGTTTTAGTCTTATTTTGGTCTTACTCCCTAAAATCTTCATCTCTGAGCATAGTACGTTCCAAAACCATATGCACACTAAGAGCAACTCCACTAATGAGAGTATCACAAGAGGAAAAGGCTTGTAACTGCCACTTTTCCCTTTTTCATAAAAGTTACACTCTAATAGGAGAGGTAAATGAGAGGGTAAAATACCCTCACCAATTTTGGAATTGGTAAATATACCCTCATACACAATTTTAAAATAAAAATTATTTATAACATATCGTGTTCAAACAAACAACGAAAGAAAAGTGCACTATCATTCATACACTCAAAAGATAACACATATATACTATAATTGTGTTGGCAGCTCAATCCAAATTCCAAATTCATGCCAATTTATTGCTTTGACCATGCTATAATCCCACCAAATTTGACACCAAAGTTTGACACCACGTGTTTTACAGACAATTACTATCTGGGTTCTATGCCGAAACGGTAACTGTCTGTCCGTATCTGAACCACGTGGTGCCAAACTCTAGTGTTAAAATCGATTTTTACCCTTCATTCCATCAACCTACCCGGAGTTTTTGTCGCCGCCAAACCCAGACTTCAAATACCCAGCATCTTCAAGATGGCAAACATCACCCCAACACTTGATTGTCCATTCCTCACCACCATCATCATCCTCAGAGAAGTGAAATATACTCACAGATGTGTTTAAGATCTTCCCAACCGCGTGCCCGTTCGTCGCAGAAGCGAGCCTGAAAAGTGCCCTAATAGTTCCCCCATGAGAAACCACCACCACTCTCTCCCCTCTGTGGCTCTTCGCGATCCTCTTCAAAGAAGACGCGCACCGCTGGCGGAGCTGGTCTAGACTTTCCCCTCCACCCGGGATTTCTGCATCGTCTCTGTGAGAGACCATTGCGCGGTACGCCTTGGCGTTGGTTTTAGATTTGGACACTTCAGAGTAGAGAAGGCCTTGGATTTCACCCAAATGCCTTTCGCGCAAACCGGGGTCTTTCGCGACCTCAAGGCCTCCACAAGATTGGGCTATGGTCTCCGCGGTCTCAAGAGCCCGCTTCAAGTCTGAGGAATACACAGCGGAAATCTTTGGCTCCCTGGAAAGCCTATCAGCCACGGCGCGTGCTTGCTCTCTCCCAATCTCATTCAGCTCCACATCCAAGTGCCCTTGGATTCTTCCTTCCTTGTTCCATTCGGTTTCGCCGTGGCGAATCACAATGATTTCTGTGTGATTGGGAGCTCCTAACATGATGAAGGTGGAATCCTTTAGATCTTCTTTCTTGGTTGTTTGAGCTTTGGGCTGAAGCGAACACTTCAAGAATAGGACCCGGGGTATCAATCTCTGTTCTTGAAACAACCAAAGAGAGTAGAAGAACAAACGATTAAAAAAAACACAAAATCATTGTAGAATTATGTGGTGAATCTGAGATATAGAGAAGATTTGTGAAATTGTTTTGGGAGAACAAGGAGAAACTCTGCTGGGCATTTCGTCGAGCAGGGAGTGTTATACAAATTATGGGCATTTTTATAAACAATAAAATCGCCTAAAAGCAATGTTATTTCAAACAAGATTCTTCTAGTTATCATACTTTATATCATGGTTGTTTTTCAAAAATACATTTGCACTGGAATTCCTAATTTAAGAAATAAATATTAATTACGCATTTTACATTTTAACACAAGAAAAATACTAATTATGAATGAAATCAATTATATATACTGAATAGATAAAAAAATTAATTCAATTCATAACAATTACTCCGCAGGAAAACACTGGAATAAAACGAAAACCTAATCACACATTATTAAATCCTAAGATTCAAAAGTATTTGAAAAATTGCAAATACTTGCCTTTTAATTGGAGGCTTGGAGGAGAAGCGGTGGTGCCGCGGTGGCAAGAGGTAAGAGGCTGCGACGAATTGTGGAACGGACGATTGGCGGCGAGCTGGCGGCAGTGGCGCGGCACGGCGGCAGTCAGGCGATTTGGGGGTCGGAATCGAACGGCGAACGACCGTGAATCGCGATGGGAATTAGCAGGGGCGGATGCGTGCCGCATCCCCCCTCTCTCTATCTCTTTCCTTTTTATTAACTGTATTTCCTCTTCTCTTTTGGTGATTGGATATACTTTTGCATTAAAAAGAATATTCCATAACAGAAAAGTGTGAAGAAAAAGTAATAAATTTATTAACTTTTGAGTTAAATTAAGTAATCGATTGAATTCAATATTTTAATATGGTTCAATGTAAATATTGAATGACCGAATCCAGTGACCGGCCTTGTTCCGTTCTAAATTCTATCACGGTATCCTTTGTGACATGTTTAACCTGATTGTTCGTCTGAAAGTCCATCGCCAGCGACTCGTAGTCTTTTAGGTGTTGGCGGTCAAAAAACAAGTCAAGGAGATGAGAGTCAATTTATAAGTGGTCAACTGGATAGATTCAAAATGGTTCAGTCGTCTACTTGAGGGGGAATGTTAAAGAGTATCACACATTGAAAAAGTACGAAGAAAATAATAGGTATAAAAACTCTTGAGTTGACTAAATAATCGATTGAATTCAATCTTTTAATGTGGTTCAACTCAAATGTTGTATGACTCATTCTAATAAATCCCTACCCCATCCAACATTTCAAATTCTTAAAAACAGAAAAAACAAAACATGATATTTCAATAAATTGCAAAAAAAACAACAAAAAAAGAATAAAAAAGTAAAAAAACAGCAAAAAAATAAAAGAAAAAAAAAAACAGAAAAAAAAGGTGTGGCGCTAGCAATGAAGAAGAGGGGGGGGCTTTATAAGTGTACCCTAAAAAAAGGTTTCTCTTATAAAAATGTCCAAAAAAGGTTTGATATTATGAGACTACCCTCTATCTACCCTCACTGAAAAGCACGAAAAATTAGCATGTGAGATTCCCAAATTACCCCTATTCTTCGAAAGCTATTGTCGAAAGAATCTAATTACGTCCCACAGCCGTTTAACGATTTCCCCCCTTTTTTGACCCGACCCGAAATTAACTATTTCATGCTTTTCAGCTCCTCAATCGTACGCACACTACACATTTGTTCTGCAAATCGGCAACCTAATTTGATAGCAAAGCAAAACGATAAGATTTTGGAACGCGTTTAGAAGCTATTGCGTAGCGCAGAAGGAGGAAAAAGAGCAGAAAGAGATTACGGTAAACCCTAATTTTCGATACCCCAAAATTTGATTACAAACCCTAATTTTTCTTTACACTAAAGAGTTATGATTTTTTTGTTTAGCTCTACTAAACATCCTTTCTTCTTCGCTATTGCGTAGCGCAGAAGGAGGAAAAAGAGCAGAAAGAGATTACGGTAAACCCTAATTTTCGATACCCCAAAATTTGATTACAAACCCTAATTTTTCTTTACACTAAAGAGTTATGATTCTAATTGAGCCAATTGTGTTATGATTCTACATATATTATGGTAAACCCTACATATCTAAGATAGAAATAAACCCTACTCCGAAATAAACCCTATTCGAATATAGTCTGCGAAACCATACGAACATTTAGGGAATATTTGGATATCATTATGATGTTTACGAATATTCGACGTTATTTCGATTGGTCTCGACTATTCGACGTTCTTTCGATGAATTTCGAATACACTTAAATGTGATATTTTTTGTTGTTTATGTTTTTTCGATTGGTCTCGACTATTCGACGTTCTTTCGATGAATTTCGAATACACTTAAATGTGATATTTTTTGTTGTTTATGTTTTTTCGATTGCAGATGGGTACAGATGTTGTTATATTATATGTTGTTTATGGTGGAAAGTGGACCACAGATCACGAAGGGAAGTATGTTTACAGTGGATCGGGCAAGAATATAACTTCGTTGTTTTGGGATGTTGCTAATTTGGACTTTGATGCCTTTTTGAAAGCCATTATTCAAAAGCTTGGTTGTTATATGAAAAATCAAAGGCCAAAAATTGCATTTCAAATTCAACGGCTTGAAAAAAATATTCCACCCTTTTCCATCGATTCAAGTGAAACACTACATGTATTTCTTTTGGAATTAAAGCAAAACTTTACAGCCTTGCATGTTGAGATGGTTCCATTTGAACGTGAAGAAAAAGAACAAGAAGAGCAAATACATGAAGTCCAAGAAGAACTCTTGGGATCGCAATCAGCAATTGACCCCTTCGTTCCTCTAATTGATTGCTTCCAGGATGACTTCTTCAATTGTATGATTGTTGCTGATCAAGAATCTGGGCGTGATCAAGACGGTATTGTTTTTGCAGGGAGGTGTGATCAAAATCCTCAATTCGTTGAGTCTAATGCCACCCCTGTGAAGAGCCCAGCAACTGCTCAAGTGGATGAAGATGATTATATCTGTGGTGATAATGATGAGTTAAATGAGGACGAGTGCTTTATTCGGAGGGACAATCCTTCTTTTGATACGTCTTTTGGTAATGAGGTAGACGCGACATTGGATGGTGGCTTTGAAGATGGGTCGAATTTGGCCATCGGACTTGAATTTGCTGACAAAAGAGAGTTGAAGAAGAAGATGGCTGATGTTTCCATACAAGGACATTTTGAAACAAAGACCGTGAAGAGCGACAAGAAGAGGTATGTGTTGAAATGCAAGAGTGACAAATGCTCTTGGATGATGATGGCATCCATCGTAAAAAACACATCTCGATTCTCTATTAAAAAATACAACGGGAGACATATTTGTACAGTTGGTGACCGTAGCCGAACACACAGCCAAACAACTTCGAGATATGTCTCAGATTTAATTTTAGAGAGTTTTGATGGGACGGATGATTTAATTAGGCCCAAAAATATCATGACTTTCATGAAAAATAAGAGCATGCCGATCACATATGCAAAGGCTTGGTGGAGTAGGAAGTTCGCAAATGAAACCATGTTTGGGAAGCCCGAGACTAGTTACGAAAAGCTTCCATTATACTTGCACATGTTGAAAAAGGCAAATAATGATCTTGTAACAACCCACCTAGAACTTGATGAGGGGGGTGCCTTCAAGTATGTATTCATAGCATTTCATGCATGTATTTCTGGATTTCAAGCATTGAGGCATGTCATTGCCGTTGACGGAACATTTCTTAAGACATCCTATAAGGGTGTTTTACTCATTGCAACGGCTCAAGATGGTGACTTTCACCAATATCCCCTTGCCTGGGCTATTGTGGACTCTGAAAACAACGACTCATACTCTTGGTTTTTTGGCCATTTAAGGAAGTTAATTCTTGATTCTAGAGACTTGGTGTTCATTTCGGATAGACACATTAGCATTCGAAATGGGATAAGAAAGCACTATTCGGCTGCGGATCATGGATTGTGTAGGTATCACATCACTTGTAATTTGAGGAAGCGTTATCCAAAGATGTGCAAAAAGGGGTTGGATACACTTTTTGAGAAACTTGCAAATGCATACACCAAACGGTCATTCAAGAGGTTGTATGGCGACTTGAAAGCAAGGTATCCAGCTGCTGGCAATTACATTGACAATATCCCAAAGAAAAGATGGGCCAGGGCGTATTTTGAAATAAACTGGTACCAAATAATGACGACAAATGACGCCGAATCAATCAATAGCGTATTGAGGGAGGACAGGGAACTTCCTATTGTTGCACTTTTAAAAGCAGTCCAGAACATGACATCAAGATGGCGTGGAAAAAGGCAACAAGAGTTAAGGTCTCTCGATGCGTCAAATCCCCCTGTTACCCCGGCTGTTGAAGCTGAAATGCGCAAGAGATTCAACACTGCCTTGCGCTTGGAATGTCATCAGTTGAATCAATACGAGTTTGAAGTCAAGGGAGTGCACTCTGACCATGTTGTTAACCTTTCAAATAAAACTTGCACCTGCCAAGTGTTTGACAAGGATAAGATACCTTGCGTGCATGCACTCGCTTGTTCAGAACGCACAGGCATAGATTGTTATAGCCTGTGTAGTAAATTATACACAAAGGAATACATGTATATCGCATACGCGGAAACAATCTACCCCGTGCCACATGAAGATGACTGGGATGCCGATGGTATGGAGCTCTTAGAAGTCAAACCCCTATATTGAACAAGCAAAGAGGAAGGCCAACAACGAAGAGATTTCCATCGGACGGCGAGGCACGAAAAAAATATAAATTGACATGTTCTGGTTGCCAAGGAAAAGGGCATACAGTACGGAAATGCGCAAAGAGACCTCGTAAAGACACATCTACGACAAATGACTTGAATAATGTGCTCGGGAGTTGAATACGTAGTTCGAAGCATAATATGACGTGAATGCTCGGAAAAAATTTCTATTTGGTAGTGGTCTAATAAAATGTAACATATGAATTTATTGTTTTGAAACACTATTTAATGATTTGTAATAAAAAAAGTGCATGAAAAGGTCTATTTGTTTAATTTCGGATGTTCTAATGCTTTTTCTGCAAAACTCGTTAAGTGCCAATAAGATAAAACTAAAAAATTCATAGTAAGTGCCAATAACATATCAAAAAAGTCTAAGTAATGATTTGTAAAAAATTACCTTAAATATTCAAATTATATCCAAAAATTTATTGTTTTTAAAGACCATTTAATGATTTGTAATAAAAAAAGTAAATGAAAAGGTCTATTTGGGAAGGGTCGATATTGCGTGAAACACCAACTCAATCTAAAAATTGCGAGTGGTCGAATATGGTCACAAAGGTCAAATTGGTCGAATTATCCAATAAGAAAAAGTAATAAGCCTAAGAACTTAACCGAAAAAAGAGTTGTACAAACACATTAAATCCCCAGGCACGCATACCTGGAAAAGATCAGATAATGATAATGTTCATTAAATAACAATCAATTAATTTTTTGTTTCCCGTCTATGATGACGGTAAACTCCCACCATAAAGGTGTTGTTCCCCACCGGCCTCATCACAAGCTTGTCCCCAACACGCAAACCATTCGAATCAACAAAGTAACGCCACATTCTCTTCAGGAACCCATCACCAATGCAATCAACCTTGAGTGTGCAGACCACAGGCTGCATGTTGGGTCCTATGAGAGTGACATCTGTTTTTCCCTCTACAAAGCCATTTGCTTCGCAAAATTCTTCACTTAAGGGCTGAGACAATAACGGATTAAAAGTCATTAATTGATGGAGGAGAATACACCATGTATTCCAAACAAAAATTCCGTGTTTTGGTCGAATTTGGTCAAAATAGTCAAATACGTCGAATTGGGTCGAATTTGGTCAAAAAGGTCAAATACGTCGAATTGGGTCGAATTTGGTCAAAAAGGTCAAAAAGATCAGATAATGATATTGTTTATTAAAAATGATATTTTAAAAGCATACCAGCTTCTCGGATGACTCCCGAAAGTGCGATTCTTCCAACTTGCAAACAAAGACGTCATCATCATCATCTGTAACATCATCTGCATCTGATAATTGCAAATCACCGCATACATTATAGATTTATAGTTAGAATTAGAAAGAATTCGGGGAGGGCGGGTAAAATATACCATATTTCAAAGTCTTACCAGGGTAGTCAACTTCTGAACCAAGGGTCGAAATCACAATGGCTTTGCATGCTGCCTCTGATAATTTTTTGAACAGAATATGCCAAAGATTTTGGCAGTGGTGGTCATGGAGAAAGCATCTCCATCCATTCTCGGCAGCGAATCGATGCTTGCCGTCATCTCCAAGAACAACTCGGACTGGATAGCACCCAATCCGAGTATATATATCCAATCTCTCCTCCCGTGGATGATAGCGAGAAGGAATGACCTGTAAATCATGAAATCGAGATTAAAGCCAAGCATGCATGTGTTAGTCATATGCATTCAAATGAAATCTTACCGTGCCGGTATGAGCATCCCTTTTGATGACCACAACGAAATCTGATTGCGACATTTTTACTCCCAGCGGCGTTGGAGAGTGTTCGTGAGGGTATAAAGAGAGGGAGTCGCAGTCGAAGCGTTGGAAGTGGTGGAAGCGGCGGAAGCGAAGCGACGAGAGAAGAAGAAGAAGAAGAAGAAGAAGATAAAGGTTGGAATTTATGAGAAATTTTGACTTTTCAATTCTCATCTGACATAAATGTGGCATGGGACTCAAAGAAAATTATTCCGTACAAAATTTCGTCTATATTTAACAAAATTTTGTCCAATTTTGTCTTTGTTGTATCTCTAATTTTGTACATTTTGGAGAAATACGGAACCATACTACATTCCCAATGTTGACTGTAATTTGGACAAGTAGGACCATTACTGTGCGCTGATCAATATTGTAGTGGAAAAGTAGTCTTGGTGGGGGACCTTGTTTCTAGATTTTTTATATATTTTTATTTTTAGATTTTATTTCAATATTTCTAGATATTATTATTTTTTCTATTTTTTTATAATACTCTTCATTAACACAGTCTGAAGTACGACCTTGCTACAGTTATCCTCTTAACTGGACTACTACATCACTACGGTCCGAACTTAGTTATTAACACAAACAGGTACGAATTTAATACAGTTATCCTCTTAACTGGACTCCTACATCCACTACGGTCCGAACTTAGTTGTTAACACAAATAGGTAAAGACCTCTTAACTGGAATGTTACATCCACTACGGTCCGATGTTAATTCTTAATACCAACATGTAAAGACTACCCCTACAGTTATCCTCTTAACTGGACTCCTACAGTTATCCTCTTAAGCTATCCTCTTAACTGGACTGCTACATCCACTACGGTCCGAATTTAGTTGTTAACACAAACAGGTAAAGGCCTCTTAACTGGAATGTTACATCCACTACGGTCCGAAGTTAATTCTTAATACCAACATGTAAAGACTACCCCTACAGTTATCCTCTTAACTGGACTCCTACAGTTATCCTCTTAAGTTATCATCTTAACTGGACTGCTGCATCCACTACGGTCCAAACTTAGTTGTTAACACAAACAGGTACGAATTTAATACAGTTATCCTCTTAACTGGACTCCTACATCCACTACGGTCCGAACTTAGTTGTTAACACAAACAAGTACGAATTTAATACAGTTATCCTCTTAACTGGACTCCTACATCCACTACGGTCCGAACTTAGTTGTTAACACAAACAGGTACGAATTTAATACAGTTATCCTCTTAATTGGACTCCTACATCCACTACGGTCCGAACTTAGTTGTTAACACAAACAGGTAAAGACCTCTTAACTGGAATGTTACATCCACTACGGTTCGAAGTTAATTCTTAATACCAACATGTAAAGACTACCCCTACAGTTATCCTCTTAACTGGACTCCTACAGTTATCCTCTTAAGTTATCCTCTTAACTGGACTGCTACATCCACTACGGTCCGAACTTAGTTGTTAACACAAACAGGTAAAGACCTCTTAACTGGAATGTTACATCCACTACGGTCCGAAGTTAATTCTTAATACCAACATGTAAAGACTACCCCTACAGTTATCCTCTTAACTGGACTCCTACAGTTATCCTCTTAAGTTATCCTCTTAACTGGACTGCTACATCCACTACGGTCCAAACTTAGTTGTTAACACAAACAGGTAAAGACCTCTTAACTGGAATGTTACATCCACTACGGTCCGAAGTTAATTCTTAATACCAACATGTAAAGACTACCCCTACAGTTATCCTCTTAACTGGACTCCTACAGTTATCCTCTTAAGTTATCCTCTTAACTGGACTGCTACATCCACTACGGTCCGAACTTAGTTGTTAACACAAACAGGTACGAATTTAATACAGTTATCCTCTTAACTGGACTGCTACATCCACTATGGTCCGAACTTAGTTGTTAACACAAACAGGTACGAATTTAATATAGTTATCCTCTTAACTGGACTGCTATATCCACTACGGTCCGAAGTTAATTCTTAACACCAACAGGTACGACCGTACAACCTTGCTACAGTTAAACTCTTAACTCTTAAAGACTACCCCTAGAATGAAAGTCTTAATTGGATTGCTACATGGTCCCGTCCCGCTTTTTCATGAAATGGCGGACTGAAATGTCGGACTAAATTTTCCCGTCCCGCCTATTCATGAAATGGCGGGACTCTTCTAAAAATTCCCGTCTATTACCATTTTCGTCCCTTTCCTCCTTGCTCGGCCTATATAAATACGCAAATATGTTTAGGGTTTTCCCAATCTTCTTTTCCTTATTGCCTGCGAAAATAAAAAAGATCATTATGTTCGATTTTACAGTAATCCTCGAGCATGATCCCAAGTTCAAAGAGCGATTGGTTTGTTCATTATATTTTTTTAATTTTTTTAAAGTTATATTTTATAACTCACAAATTCATTGGATCTGTTGTAGCGCTACCCCGACATGTTCAATTTTGTTTCCCGGATAACACAGTTGTGACTCTCCATTCAAACATTCCTTCGAATCACGGCCTAAATGAGAGTCATGTCCTGTTTTTTCAACATTTTGGTGATTGTGATTTTCTCATCCATATCATGAAATACGCATAAGGGTATTTTCATGCGTATTTGAAGTTTGATTTTATGTATTTTTTAATAAAAACTTTTTATATTAAAAACCAGATTATTGTTCTATTTTCACTTCGCACCATAATTTCCTCTCACTGCTCTTTTAATTATAAACTTCCATTAGTCATTGAAAGTAATGTAAATTATAAAACAAGATTTCTTTTTTAGGGTGTAATAGTACCATTCGAATTGTGGTCAAATACTCATCGAGAAGGTCGAATGTATAAAAACTGAATTTATGACTCTTCGTCTACGCCAATTAAATCTAAATCATCATACACAATTCAAACATTCCTTCGAATACGTTCCAAATGTAGTCGAAAGAATCGAAATTTTGTTCCAATAATATTGAATCACAGCCTTCGAATACGTTCATATATTGAATCACGGCCTTCGAAAGAATCGAAATTTTGTTCCTTCGAATACGTTCATACACAATTCAAACATTCCTTCGAATCACGGCCTAAATGAGAGTCATGTCCTGTTTTTTCAACATTTTGGTGATTGTGATTTTCTCATCCATATCATGAAATACGCATAAGGGTATTTTTATGCGTATTTGAAGTTTGATTTTATGTATTTTTTAATAAAAACTTTTTATATTAAAAACCAGATTATTGTTCTATTTTCACTTCGCACCATAATTTCCTCTCACTGCTCTTTTAATTATAAACTTCCATTAGTCATTGAAAGTAATGTAAATTATAAAATAAGAATTCTTTTTTAGGGTGTAATAGTACCATTCGAATTGTGGTCAAATACTCATCGAGAAGGTCGAATGTATAAAAACTTTTATAAAAACTGAATTTATGACTCTTCGTCTACGCCAATTAAATCTAAATCATCATACACAATCTAAATCATTATTAATGAACGAAATTACATCTCATTTAACTTCCTGAGCTCTTAGAAATTAACGAGAGTAATAAAAGCTGATTTGACCGCTCTTTAACCACAGAATTTATTTTTTGTTTCTACAATGGTACTCCTTGCATATGTAGTAAGCAATTTCTAAACGCATGTTGGCCATCTTTTCTTTTGTCATATTCTCTAACGATTTAAAATCCTGATGTTGTGCTCCCAACTCTAACATTTTTACCGCGAAGATGCCGCAGTCACAATCAATCTGTTGGGGTACTGTGCAGTATTCGATTTCCCAATCGGCATATCCGTGCTTGCCGATTTCTCTAATTCCCGCAATGCCTCTAAACCCTCTAAGATCATCTATCAGCAAACTAGCCATCGTCTCAATCGAAGTTATCCTCTTAAGGGAGTCAAGCACGATGAGGCGGCACCTCTCAAAGTCAGCCTTGATACAGAACCAATGTGAACTCGTGCCTTTCAAATAATATACGTACTTAGTGTTGTTTTTCCAGGATTTGGTTTTAAATGCTTCCGGCCCCTCGCTGTATGTACCATCCACAATCTTTTCAAGGGATCCAGACAAAACAGGCCATTCTGGGTCATGCGCATAAGAGTTCACATAATTGTTGAATTCAAAAGGCGCAATGCATGAGTCTCCATCGTCATTGCATAAACGTCTTCTCAGGACGTAAAGGTACTCACTCAGATGCTAGTTAACAAACAAAAGTAATATGTTATTAGAAAACGAAAGATATAAGCATTGTTTGTGTACGAAGAATGAAAGGTTAATGCAACTTACAGTATCCGCTACCCAAAAACCTGGAGTGATAAGGTCAGTCCAGAACGTTTTCACAAAATCCTGAATCTCCTTGTACTGGGCGAGGTAGCATTGTATAGGGCGGTCATCTTTAATTGCTTTTACGATGAAGTTCTTAAATTCCAAAAGATCTGCTTTAGTTGGCGGCTTAGATAAGAGCTCATCGGCTTTCTTTTTCTTCCTCCCGTCCGCTGTATAAGGAGACTTCAAACTAGATGACTTCTTTTTCACTCTCTAAAATAAAAAAATAAGTGAATTATTTCGGAATCTTAGACCACAATACGAAAGCACTTGAAGTAAGAAACCAAACCTTTCCATACACAATGCCATCAGTAATTTCAGCCTCTTCTCCCAATTCCTTCGGGGGAGAAACAACCTACAGTTAAATAGAGTGTAAATAAACATGCTCTAAATACTTCGAAGAACTTGACTGCATTTCGAATGCAATGACTCCAGAAAATTCGAATACATTTGAAAACTTCGACTATATTTCGAAGGCACTTGTAGGAAGATTTTTAATTTTACCATTTCCTGCAGAGGCTTCATTGAGGCAGCATCTTCTATTCCCATT
Organism: Cuscuta australis; assembly: GCA_003260385.1. NCBI lineage: Eukaryota > Viridiplantae > Streptophyta > Magnoliopsida > Solanales > Convolvulaceae > Cuscuta > Cuscuta australis. The sequence goes on from NQVE01000114.1 coordinate 2,133,734, forward strand.
GTCTCGTGGGTAGACTCAGCCTACAGAGGTTTCATAGAAGCAGCAGCAGCGTCTGTTTCCATTACCTCATGGCAAGACTCAACCTGCAAAAAATTCGAATACATTTGAACACTATGACTATATTTCGAAGGCACTTGTAGTAAGATTTATTATTTTACCATTTCCTGCAGAGGCTTCATTGAGGTAGCATCTTCTGTTCCCATTGTCTCGTGGGTAGACTCAGCCTGCACACAAGAACAAAAAATATGAATCTATTTTCGAAAGGACAATGCATTGTAAGTTAAGATTAGAACTTTACCTTTCTGTTCTCTAAACTAAGAACAGAATCAGAAAGAGTTGAAGGTTGATTCTCGTGCTCTTGTTTAATTTCCCCAACAATTTGGAGAATACCAAGTATTGGAGAAACCTATAGAGTATGAAGTATGAAAACGATGAGAAAGAAGAATGAAATGATATTATTATTTCATTTAACATATGCAAACAAAATGAAATAACTCTATTAAACCCCAAACCTTATGGTCAGGGGAAGGATTTCGTGCCTCAGTCTCCTCACAATCACCCATGATTGTCGTCTCTGGCACCTGAACAATAACAGATCTTACAAATTTAAAACTGAACAAAACGTTTCGACTGCATTCGAGGTATTCGAACATTTCGTATACATTCGAGGTATTCGAACATTTTGTATACATTAGATGTATTCGACTGTATTCGACGTACCTCCTGCGGATTCTTGGTTGGTTCTTCTCCTGATTCAGTTACATTCACCTTCATATTTTTACATAAGAATAGATCAGTTCTGATCAATTAAAATTATTGGATGACTTTCAAAAGCTTTCATCATACCTTATTCACAATCTTTTGATTTATTAAAGTTGACAAAGCATCAACTTTTTTTTCAAGCACTTCAAACCTCTTTCTTTGTTCTTCTGCAATGTTATCAATTTTCTTTGACATTCGATCAAAGAGTTCTTGAAAGGTATTGGATGAAGGCTTGGCGGGGTGAGGGTTAGGAGACGATGGATTTGGGATGTTGGAATGGGAGACTCTAGAAGGAGATTCCCTAAGGCTCTGACTCCTCTGAGATTCTTGGGGAGAGGAGATGTGCTCATTACGCTCTTCAGAATTATCTCTTGTTGGTGAAGGGACATTCCGGGCTTTTCTCTTCCTCTCCACCGGAATGTGGACTTCCCCTCTACACTCTAATTTTGCCACAAATGCATCCAACTCGGGGTGTTTTGTGGTCTCTAGAGGATGGAAGTTCAAATACCACTCTGCAGTTGCCTCAAACTTGTCGGGAACAAGAATGGTCTTTAGAGACTGCAACCAAAACAATGACACTTTATTTTTGGAATTCATTAAATTTTAATCTTTTACTGACCAATAATATGTATATACCTGCACGTCCCCAACGTAAGCATCCATTTCTGTGTGGGTGATTTTCTTCTTTATTGGAATCTCACCCCAAAGGCAGATTCTTGGCCTAGCTGGGGATGTCTGTGGGCTTCTTGTTGTAATATTTGCTCCAGTCCCCAAGCAACTCTCCAGAAAAAGGATCTTTTCATATGGAAAGTTTCAATAAGATCACATTTCAATAAAAATTATAAGAAATATTATAATTGAAAAAATCCTTACCCCAATGGGAAGCAAGAAACCAGTATAGTACATGGTTGATGAGGCCCCTCTTTCAATTGATTTGGCCTTAGCAGCTAGGTCTTTCCTCAGTGACCCCAAGGACTCCACAAATGCCCAGGTTCCCCATGGGAAACCTAGAACTGTTGTCCACTGTGCAATCATGCCCAGAATCCAATCTGGAATTGCAGACTTGTCTCGATCAGCAGGACCCAAGAGAACAACAACAACAAACAAAAGTGCTGCCATTTTCACAGCAACCATCTCCTGGCCTTCTTTCTTCTTTTCCATGTCCAGTCCTTTACAAATTTCCAAGAAACGCTGCACAACCATCTTGTATGTGACTGCAACAGATTTCTTTCCCTTCTTTGCTAAAGGAAAGTGAGCACGAATGAAATCATTCTTTGCAGAGGTTAATTCCTTAGAATTTTCAAAGCCGGCGTTAAGGTGAGAGCAGTTGAGGCCGCTAATGAGTGAAAACTCCCTCAAGGAGTACCTGACAGGAACTCCTTTGAAAACGAACCACATCTCTCCTTTCCTCTTTATTTTGGCTTCCCTCGCAATGAGTTGCCATAGGAACAGAGGAGGAGGAATACACTCAACATCCAAAAAATGAGAAAAAGGGGTGCTCTCCCTAAACAAATCAAGAACTTCTGGATGATCTCCAAGTCCTTCGCCCATCAGATTCTGGAACTCCCCCAAAGAAGATTTCAGGGTTAACTTCATTCCAGGTATTTTATCAATATCAATGGTGCAAGCCAACGCTGGAACCTAGAATTAAAATCAAGAACTAATCAAAAAATAGATTCGACTGCATTCGACTGTTAACCAATTACTGTAACATTATATTGATTATTTCCATGGTCGAATAACTTGTTCTGTTTCCGAATGTTTCAAAAAACAAACAAAATACTTTAAATGTTATATTTTAGTGTACATGCAATGCACCTCAATTTCCGAAGCATCCAGGAACGATTGACCCTCCACAGATGGAGTTACCTCAGCAGAAATCTGACACCAATCCCAAATATTTCAAAATAAAACAAAAATTAGTTAATTTTAAGTAAGAATTATTTGAAAATACCTGGTTTTCATTCTCCATCTCCTCCCTTTGTGTTTGGGTTAGAATTCTTCTTCTCTTGTACTGGAACCCGCTACTTGCTCCGGTGTTCTCCATGGCAAAGAGATGTGTGGTAGTTCTTGAAGGTATCCGAAGACGGTAAGCAATGTAGAACGAAGAGCAGAAGAGTTTCGATTGATGAAGGCGTATCGTTTCCGAAGACTGGTCGGGGGATTAAGGAGGGGTTGGGGCTTCAAACGACGCCGTTTGGCCTTTCTAAAAATCATCGTGACGCTTCGAAGGCAACCTAACGGCTGGTCGTTAATTTTAATATTTCCGTTTAATTTTTGAAGTAACGGTAATAAACAGTGACGTTTTGTTTCTTCGTTGGAAGGGCCTTTCTGTCATTTCCTCTCATTTTACGCAAGTAGAGCGGACGCGCCTCACGCGAATCTCTGTTAGATATAGGAGGGCATTCTCATAAATTCCAACCTTTTTCTGCCCTTTTCCATAAATTTTTCGAAGAAGAGGTGATCCGCTGATGGGAGCGTGGAAGAAAGAAGAAAAAAGACAAATGAGAAGGGCAGAGCGGAAAACAAGAAGTTAAGTTGGTTTTATCGCGGATTACACGGTATTAGATTTTCCACTCTTCAAAGGTTAGATAACCGGAAAATGCTAGAGTCACAAACATATACTTCACAAACTTCACAAACTTGCCTTTTGTGGATTTCAAATTAAAATATCTTTTATTATTTGAGTACATCTTATTTCTAGGAAAGTGTTAAAAAGGCAAGTTTGTAAATTTTGTGAATTGTTTGTTTGTGACTCTAGCATTACTCTACATAACCTCCCTTCACCTCCTCTTACCTTTTTCAATTTTTTCTCCAAACAAGGTAACTTTTATATATTAGCTCACCCTATCTTTACCCCTCTCAACCGAAAGAGAGCGTAACGCTAATCTCTCTCTAACGATACTAGTATCACATCCGTGCGTTGCATGGGTCATTTTTGTATTATTAAATTCAAATCATTTTTCAATGATAAAAATGAGATGCAATAGAATATAGAGATTATTTTATTTTAAGGTAAAAACATCACTGTTTTACAAATTTCGAAAGACTTCTTTATAGACTACATTATTTGTACAATTTGTGAGAATATTGTCTTCATTTCATATCACAATTTTCAACCCACTACGATTAGTTACTCCTGAAACTGCAACATAGAGTTGTCCATGACTAAACACAGGTTTTCGTAACAATAGTCCAACATGTTTTAGAGATTGTCCTTGTCTTTTGTTAATCGTCGTTGCGTACAAAGTAACCATAAGGAATTGTCTTCTTTGAAACTTGAATGGAATTCTTATATCGGACTGTGTTAATGATAGTTTTAGAATAACAACTTCTTCACCCGTGTGGCTTCGCTTCCTGATAATATTTTTCCTTGTATTGAGTGATTAGCCAATCGGGTTACTATCAACCGTGTACCATTACATAAATCCATTGAATGGTCAATATTTCTCAACAACATAATAGGCGTGCCTACCGTTAACTCATAATATTTTAACTTACCTTTTTTAATTATTTCTAATTTATATTAATCACGTTCAGTATTATAACTTACCTTTTGTAATTATTTCCAATTTATATTACTCACGTTCAGTATTATAACTTACCTTTTTTAATTATTTCTAATTTATATTAATCACGTTCAGTATTATAATTTACCTTTTGTATTATTTCCAATTTATATTACTCACGTTCAGTATTATAACGTAACTTACCTTTTGTAATTATTTCCAATTTATATTACTCACGTTCAGTATTATAACGTAACTTACCTTTTGCAATTATTTCCAATTATTTTTTATGCGAAATGGGGTGTGTAAATTGTATAACTTATCTTTTTTAATTATTGTAACACCCTAATCCGTCCAGGTCTACAGCCCCATTCGGACTAAAGTATTTAACTTGGTAATCGTAAAATTTAAAACTTTTCAAACACACTTTATTAATCTCAATAATATTTTTCATAACATATGCAGTACGGAGTATTTAACAATATTGCGGAAGCGAATTTAATATTGACATATCATAAATCATTTCAAAACTTGTCACATCCATCCTGACAATATCGCCCCATCTGCCGCCAGGATCACATTAATCTTTCTGTTTACCTGCGTGTAGCAAATAAAACATACTACACGCTCAGCGATGAAGCTGAGTAAGCATATCTAAAGCGTCGAACATCCAAATAAATTGAATCTCAATTCATAATCAACCATTTGATATCATGCACACAATATATGATTCAAACATTCATGATCTTCTCAATATTTTATTCCAAGCCATTTGATATTCAATATCTCAACCATGCTCTTAAATTATTCTTAATCTAAGGCCAAATCATTTTATAACAAGCTCTTAGCTATTCCTAGTCTAAGGCAACATTTCTAACCAGGCCCTTAAACTATAAATAGTTTAATGCAGAACACAAGAATCGATAATCCACCCTATGAGTCATGTGGATTATGTACCAACCGAACAATGATTTGTCGGGTGGGTGATATCCGGTCTGGATCCCGTACGTACATTTTAACCCCGAAATATGAATTGGTCAAGGAGGTATATCTTAGAGTTCTTCTAGATATCCTTAATAATCATCATCATTATACAAGTGGGTATATCTTAGAGTTCTTCTAGATATCCTTAACAATATACATCATTTTCATAATCATCATTATATCCATTTTTAATCATGATTTAATCAATAATCATACCAATCAGTAGGTTAATCATTCATAATTGGCCACAATAATAGTTCATCATAATGATCATTCAACATAATATTTAATAACAATTAGCGGCCTAGTCTCGAGTGTTAACACCCGAACTTACCGTCATGCATCACATAATGTTTTAATTTGTTAAAAACATCATTTTTTTTGTGAAAAATCATTTTTATAATAATCATAATCAATTGGTATCAAAAATAGGATTTTAGAGCTCAAAAATAGCAATTTCAGACAAATTTTCAGACCAGAGTTTCGGAGGATCGATCCAACTAGAAGAAAAACTCCCAGAGGATCGATCCAATGAAGGGGATCGATCCACTCTGTGGATTTTTAGCCACTGTTCATTCGTCTTCAACCTCGGTCCATTTTTCGGGAAAACCATTTTTAGTCACCGAACTTCAATTAAACTATATAGAGATGTTCTCCAAGGTTCATAGATCATATTAGAATTATTAAAACATATTTTTAACATCAAATTCAAGGTTTATGATTCTTGGTTCTTCAAACATGTCAAACACAAAACTCAACCAAATGACCATTTATGAACGTAGAAATGACATATATGAACATTCTAGTCATTAGATATATCTAGGGGCTTACCTTGAAGCGTAAGGGAGGTTTTGAAAATTTTCCGGCGAAACTTGCGGCGACTCTATCTCACTGCTCCGGCGACCTCACACAAAGATGACAGCACCACTGCACTCCACTCTCAGCAAGGAACAATATAGAAGGAAGAATGAGTTGTTTTGGTGATGAAATGAGGGAGTTGGGTTGTCCTTAAATAGCCAAGTGAGGAAGGAAGAAGACAGGGAGTTTGCAGCTTCCTTGATTGCTCGGTGATTCGGATTTTGGAATCGGCGTAATTGAACAGGGCGCCGTTTGGTACGTAGTCCCTGATTGGGACTAATATTTGGTCCCAGTCGGGGTATACTTTTTGGTCCAACTTTCTCCAAATTGAAATCCGTTTGCACCGTTGCGATCAGACAGTCGAGCTCTATCCAGCGATATACTTTTCATAATTATTTGTAATACTTTTTCTGACATCATATTTTTGGGTGTTTGACTTTAACAGAGTCAAAATTGGTTTAATTGACCTTTCTCATAAAAGGTTCTCTCATTTAATTCATATCAATTATTCTCATGATTTATTTCAATAAATCATTACAAAGTTCACATCATAATTAATTAATTTATTTATTCTTGATTTGGGTCTGTACTCAGGTTCCCAATCAAGACCACACAAATAGTCCACATATTGGATTTATCTCGATTAGACTTATCCAGATTTTGATATTGGATATTAAAAAAATATTTCATATCGGCCCAAAGCCCAACAATAATTTATTTTAATCAAAAAAAATTTGATTAATTGATTATTTATTCATTAATAATTCTAGGGTATATTTTGGGGCGTTACAATTATTATTAATTTTTTTTGCAAAATTAGGTGTATAAATGTATAACTTACCTTTTGTAATTATTTTCAATTGGATGTATAAAAATGACAGTTACTTACAGTATTAAAATACCGTGTGATAAAAAAGGAACAAATTCTGAACGCCCCTACACCAAAAAAAAGAGGTTAAAATCAATGTACGAAAGAAACTGTATGGAGTGTACAAAAAAAAGAGGTTAAAATAACGTACGAAATTGTACAATTAGTACACTCCATACGAACTGATGAATATCGTGTAGTAAAAAAGGAACTATATTTATAGCTTTTAAACCATTTTTTTAGATTAAAAATAATAATAATTTTTTAGATTCATAATATCACGTTTTTAAAAGGCATTGTGTGTAAAAACTAATATTAATTTTAACTTCATAATAATTAAATTACATTTCCGCCATTTTAACTTATCTTTCTTTAATTATTATGGTTAATACCGTGTGATAAAAAAACTATATTTATAGCTTTTAAACCGTTTTTTAGATTAATAATAATAATTATTTTTTAGATTAATAATATGACATTTTAAAGGCATTATATGCTAAAAGTAATATTAATTTTCACTTCACAATAATTAACTTACCTCTTCGCCATTTTAACTTACCTTTCTTTAATTATTATGGTTAATACCGTGTGATAAAAAAACTATATTTATAGCTTTTAAACCGTTTTTTAGATTAATAATAATTATTTTTTAGATTAATAATATGACATTTTAAAGGCATTATATGCTAAAAGTAATATTAATTTTCACTTCACAATAATTAACTTACCTCTTCGCCATTTTAACTTACCTTTCTTTAATTATGGTTAATACCGTGTGATAAAAAAAGAATTGTATTTGTAGCTTTTAAACCATTTTTTTAGATTAATAGTAAAAATTATTTTTAGATTAATAATATCACGTTTTCAAAGGCATTTTGTGTAAAAACTAATTTTAAATTTAACTTCATAATAATTAACTTACCTTTCTGCCATTTTAACTTACCTTTCTTTAATTATTATAAATATCATAATTATAATAATAATAATTATATTTTCGGTAACTTACCATTTTAAGTGAACACTTGCCATTTGTAAATGTAATAACGCATGAGCGGGAAAACCAATAATTTTAACTTCATAATAATTAACTTATCTTTCTTTAATTATTATAAATATCATAATTATAATAATTATTATTACATTTTCGGAAACTTACCATTTTAAGTGAACAATTGCCATTTGTAATTGTATTAACGCATGGGCGGATAAACCATATGTTGACTCCATGTCTTTTTAAATAAAGTATGGATTCTCAAATTGGACCAATCATAAAAGGCCTCTTTTAGGCCTACGGGCCAACCCAAATTGGCCGCTTGGGCCCGCCACCCGTTTCTAAGTTGTTTCCAACTACCACGCCGGGAAGATGACATTTCAAATATCCCCTCAGAATTCCATAACTACCCCTGCATTTCTAACAAAATCACAGTATTAACCCATCGCTACAAATGTCACAAAGACGACGAACCTCTTTCCTCTCCCCACTCCGCCACCCACCCCCTCCGTAGTCGACGGAGCTCCCAAAGCGCCGCCCACCTATACATACACCGCGCCGTGTATCTATAGGCCACAGCCCCCTTGCATATCGCATTCCTCCCCCCTCCCTCTGCATTTTCCGTCGCCCGATTCGAGAGGATGCAGAGCTCGGCGATCTCGTTCTCTCCGCCGATTTCGCTTCCCGGGAAGCGTGGCTCGTCGTCATTTTTCCGGTTCGATCCCATCTCCCTCTCTCCGACCAGAGCGGAGACGCAGCCGTTGCGCATTGGCTCCGCCGTCGCTGCTCGGAGGCTGAGTCCGATTCGATGCTCGCCGGATTGCACCTCCTCGGCGCCGAAACTGAGCCGAGATGGGTGGTTTTCGACCCCGCTGCCTGCTCCGGAACGCGAATCGGACGGTGTTGAGGTCCGTGCTACCTCTGTACCAGAGAGCGCCGGAGAAACTTCGCAGTCAAAGGGCTTGATGGACACGCTGGTGCTTGGATCCCTCTTCGGGCTATGGTACCTGTTTAATATCTACTTCAATATCTATAACAAACAGGTAATACATTTCTCTGTCATAAATTTCTTCGATCTGTTGATCAGTTGATGCATATGTTTTTTTTCCTTCTCTTTGAGCGTTCGTTCATATTCATTTGATGCAATTGGACAACTAATGTTCCATGTTTATATATAACCAATAGGTTGGTGAGCCAAATATTACAGTAATTTATACTCCGTATCTGTCTATTTTGGAAATGTGGATCGTTTATAATGAATCTTAATTTCTGTAGGTCCTAAAAGCCTTCCATTATCCAGTAACAGTTACTCTTGTTCAATTTGCTGTTGGTTCAGTCCTTGTTACTCTCATGTGGGGTTTGAATCTCTACAAGCGACCTAAAATCAGTGGTGCACAGGTATATCTTGATGTTGAACGAGAACAAACATGTTTAATTCGATTGTTTTCTATGAAGATGCTTGATAGACAGACTCTTACTTCACTTGTTTAACTGACAGCTTGCAGCAATCCTCCCTTTAGCAGTGGTGCACACCCTAGGAAACCTTTTTACCAATATGAGTCTTGGAAAAGTTGCTGTTTCTTTCACTCATACAATTAAAGCTTCGGAGCCCTTCTTCTCTGTTCTCCTCTCGGCTATGTTTTTAGGCGAGGTGTGTGTGCCATTTTATGCATTTTTTCTGTTTAACAATTATGGTATTTTCTTCTTAATAATGTGTGGTAAATTGGCATGGGTTTCTATTATTACCATTCATTCCAAATAATGTTTGTCTGACTGTTCTCAAGTTTACTTTTTTCTGTACTGACTGGCAATAACAATGCAGTTCCCTACTCTTTGGGTTGTGTCTTCTCTTCTTCCCATCGTTGGTGGAGTGGCATTGGCCTCAATGACTGAGCCCTCTTTTAATTGGTGAGACATTTAGATCCTTCTGTTTCTCGTGTTCTGTGCTTTGTCCATGCTTATATCTGCCTGCCTTTTGAACATTTGTGTAATTGTATTTATTCGCCCATTCATTTAATCTTTGCTTTTCGAAAGGTTTTAGGGTTCTATAAATCACTTGTTTGAATGCATATCTTATGCTTTACTACTAGGGCTGGCTTTTGGAGTGCCATGGCATCTAATTTGACCAACCAATCTCGCAATGTTCTTAGCAAAAAGTTTATGATCAAGAAAGAGGTGATTTGTTCCCTTCAGCCTTTTGTAATGTAGGTTTGTTCCTTTTACATGTCAAGTCAGTTTCTGACCTACATATTGCATTTTATATAGGAATCGTTGGACAACATTACTCTCTTCTCTATAATTACAATCATGTCCTTTTTCTTGTTGGCCCCATTTACTCTGTACTCGGAAGGAGTCAAGTTCACACCTGCATACCTGCAATCTGTTGTAAGTAGTTCTGAATAGGAAATCTTTAATTTTTTACTAACTTATCCAGATATTCATTTCTTGTTGGGGGGCCTTTTCCATTACTGGATTACATGCTTCAGTTTGAACTTATGACTTTTGAATGTATGATATGAGGACCACATGAGACTATGTTTTTTCCTGGTTCTATGTCAGGGGCTGAATGTCAACCAGGTGTACACTAGGTCTCTTATTGCGGCTCTCTGCTTCCATGCCTATCAACAGGTAGTCCTTGACTGCTGCTGTTCGAGAATCAATTTTTGGTGCACTAGTACATCTGTATGATTTAATTAGTCTGTGGTTTTCTTTTAGTTTTTGTTCATAAAAGACTATGTCAGAATTCAAATATACACAAGTAAAATAAAATCTTTCTCAAGTTTCACAAACCTGCTGAGTTACTTGATTTAAAACAAAACTGTACTGTACATGTTTCAGAAAATTAGTCTTATTTCCTATCATGTTGCAGAAAATTAGTCTTATTTCCTAGTCATATTCAGTGCTGTTGGAATGGTCTGTGGATTTTGTACAAGCCGCCATTGGCGGTCTATGCAGAGCCATATGGTTGAATTATTGCCATAAAACATTGATTTGTTAGTAACACTAATTATTGTCATGTTCTAAGATAGAAAGCTCTTTCAGGTATTTATATATGGCATCACGACCTTTTTTTCTTCTTTTTTTCCGGCGTTTCTTTTTCTACTCCCATCTCTTTATTGCTCATAGAAATTTAAAGTGAATTTTGGATTTCTTATTTTCAAGGAACAAGTCATTCTTAGAGGGAGAGAAGTACATGTACTTTAAAATGAAGCATAGAAATGAGAAGTCATTAATACTATTGGAATAATGTTTGTGCCATGTCAGTTGATAAATATCATCGTATCGGGAAAATGTTAAAATTCATAGAGGCTTTTCTTGCAAATTTCTATCATTATGATGATGGTGTACATAATCACAAAAAAGCTAACAAAAGCATTTCTTTGTCCAGGTTTCCTACATGATATTGCAAAGAGTATCTCCAGTCACCCATTCTGTCGGTAACTGTGTGAAGCGAGTGGTGGTTATTGTCACATCTGTCCTCTTCTTCCGTACTCCCGTAACAACAATCAATGCTCTTGGTATTACTCCCCCCCACTTGATTTTTTTTAACTTTATACATGGGACTCCATTTGTTTAAACCTAACATGATTGTAGTGGCAGAATCTCTTGAACTCGTGACTCTGGTTTACTTTTCACAACCTCTACCTTAACCCCTCAAAAAACTACTTTTTTTCATTTTTAGCTGATTCTATTAGAGTAGTAACAGGACTGAATCCATCAGATTAATGACGTAATACCCAATAAGGGAATATAGATTGTGAATACTGAATAGTACAAAGAAAGATGAAGCAATATAAGGCCATTTGTATTTCAAAAGTGAGATCCCTTCTCCAGCCTAGAAGAAAGTACATTTAACGGGATCAAGAGGCTAACCAATCACGGGGAATTGCCTCCCACCTAAGTCATGGAAACATGACCCATGATCATAGGGACATAGGGGTGATCATGGGCGATCACCTCTTGTTTCCTACCCTTATGACCTACTTCAACTCGCCACTTCTAGCCCGGGTTAGTCCAACCCATTTCTCGTGAGCAGTAGTCTCTAACCAAATGTGTGTTTAGGTTGCCTGTATAGCTAAATACAATAGTACCCCCTCCTTTCCAAAAAATTTGCCAAAAAATGAAAATAGGATGTTTTTGGGACGTCCCAATAAAGAAATGGGAGTCCTTTTTTGGGATCAGGTTGCGTTCTGTTTGCCTGATTTGATCTGATCTGATTTTTTGAAGATCAGGTCTGGTCTGATTTGAATCGATTACAGTTATAATTAAAGCTGTTTCTGATCTAGTGTGATCTGATCTGACTATAATAAGAATAAGTAATAAGCAGAAAAAATAAGTTGAACGGAACGCTGCCTAATATGTGACATTTTCATCACATCTTTGCAGGAACGGGAGTGGCCCTTGCCGGAGTCTTCCTGTATTCAAGGGTTAAGCGCATCAAGCCCAAGCCTAAAACAGCTTGAAGAACGGTAATTAATTAATTTTTAGTGGGATGAAGCACGGTCATGGTCCTGGTCGCAATTTTCCCGTTTCGCTCCCCTCATTCTTCTTCTTTCTCCATATATAGCTGTAAGAAGTGTCAAAGAAAAAAAAAGGTTAATAATGGCTTCCATTCAAGTTTCTGCTATAGAGAGTAAGAGACCCCCCTGTTTCTCATCTTATAGATGTAATTTGTCCAACACTTTGAAATGTAGGCTGTATAATTTGCCATTTAACGCTGTTTTCAATTACCATTAGTATTTTGGATAATTTTGTACTCCTTCCATCCCAATTTATATTGTTTGTTTCATTTTACTATTTTTGATTGAAATTATTTTCAATTCATTTTATATGAAAAATAGTGTAGAATATAAAAATAGAAATTACATACTCCCTCCATTCTAAAAAAAACTTCCTATTTTGACAAAGTGTAAAGATAAGAAAGTGATAGATAGTGTATGAAAAAGTAAAAGTAAAAGTGAGTTTTTAATAGAAAGTGGAAGTGTTTTGTTGAAAGTAGAAAAATGAAAGAAGAAGTGTTTTTGATAATAGTGAGAGTATTAAAATATTACATTAAAAGATTTATAAAATTAGTAGCGATATAATTATTTTATTTTTTCAAATGATTACCTAGAAAAGAGAGAAAGTTAATGAAGTTTGACTCTAAAAATAGTAAAAATGCAATTTGAGCTGGGACTGAGGGAGTAATATTACATACTGCCTCTGTCCGGGAATATTCTTCCCGTGTTGACTTTACACGCTTATTAAGGAATCATAAAAAAATACCAAATTGCCAAAAATGCACATACTATAAACTTTTAAATCTCATTTTCTTATTAAAAAACAATAAAAAAGTAGATTACTGATAAAATAGAAGGGTATTATTGAAATTTATCTTTGAAAAGTATACTAAAAAAGGAAATGAGAAGAATATTTCCGGACGGACCAAAAAGGAAAGTGGGAAGAATATTTCCGGACGGAGGGAGTATTAACTTTGAACATTTTAAAGCTAAATGTTACAACTAGATCACCTTTATAAAATGGTAAATCTAAAAGGTTGTAGTTCTCAAATGGGCGCTTTGTTTTTAGTGTACCTAAAAGAACAAATCAAACAACCATATGTAAATCAAAACAATGTTCTCTTTTAAGCCTTCTCGCACATTTAAAACAGGAATCAATGTGCACATCCATTTAGGCTTTATTTTGTTGCAATATTTCCAATTTGCATTAAATTTTTGGATAATTTTGTAAAATTATAGATTAAATAACCTTTATAAAATGAAAAACCTAAAGATTGAAGCTTGGTTTTTTAGAGTACCTAAAAGAACAAATCATTTGAATCCATGTGTTTGCCATTGAGCACTGCCAATTGCTATGTGCGTGAAAAGTTGAGTTTTGCCCCTGAAGAATCTAACACTATGTTTGGTTTAAGGATTTTGGAAGGGAAAGAAAAGAAAATGATTTCCTCTCATTTTCCTCACCAAAATGGGAGGTATTTGGTTTTCTCTCCACTTAGTACATTTATCTTCTCATTCTCTTTTCCTTCCACTTTTCCTCTCCAACCAAACATGAAAAACTGTTTTCCAATTTATTTTTTTTCTTTTCCGTTTCAAATTACTTGAACCAAACATAGTGTAAATGTTGGGTATGAAGGAAATAATATAAAACCCAACCTCAATTTTCTTGTGCTTTTAAAGCTTTGAAAATTACTCCCCCCTCCCCAATGGTTTTCAATTTAATTTATTTGACTACAAGTAAAAAATTAAATATTAAACTTATACATTTTTTTAAAAAAAACTTATACATTTAAAAATTACTATGTGCGTAAAAAGTTGTACTCTCTATCTCAATTAAAATTGTACACACATGATAAAATAATATTGTCTTGTGACTTCTTCTTTTGTAGAACTTGTGATGTAGTTTTTAAATAAATAAGTTTTTCTTTTCGTTCAACAAAAAAGATCATGGAGCTCAATGAAAAGAAGAATGCATGCGTAATGGTATAAAATGAAACTCCTTTCATCCTACAATTGATTGGTTTTTTTTTTACTTTAACTTTTTGACAACTTTTGTTTATCTCTATATATTCATTGACTCTTCCATAAAATATACAGATACTACCTTGTAATTAAGTTAATAACATTCGAAAAAAACCTAACATTAGAAAAAGAGAGATAATAAAAAAATCTACATGAAGAAACGTCAACCCCGTTTTTAAATTAATATTGGGGCGTGTTTATAAATGGGCGATTCCCCAGATCTGTTGAAATCTTTTGAAGGAAAAAACTGATCTTTAAACGACTCATTCTACATTTGATCGTTAGATATTTATGTTTAGAGGTGGAAGGAGAGGCAACGTGGGCGTTTGGTCTAGTGGTATGATTCTCGCTTTGGGTGCGAGAGGTCCCGAGTTCGATTCTCGGAACGCCCCCTGTTTTTATCAATTGTGTTAAAATTGATTTCTTTTTCCATAATTTCTCTTCCTTTTTTTCATTTGATTTCTACATCTTATATTCCATAATATTTTAGTCATTAATATTTGAGAAATGCTACAGTGACAAAATACTCCATATTCAAACTTTTAATTTGTGTGTTTTACTTTTTGGTTATTAAAAATTATTTTGTTCACTTGGTGAGGTGTATAAATATTAAGATTATATATTTTGGATCTTTGTGGTTGTGATTCTAGTATTTCTTTTAATTTTTTTATATTGTAAGCAAAATGAGCATATATATATATATAATTAGCGTATATAGTTAAAATAAAGGTTACAAAATTATCACATATATCCAGATGTATAATATAAAGTCTAGCTTAGATTGTTATCATTATTTTTATTGCTAATGATTCGTATTATAAGTACAAATATTATCTTGCTGATGAAATTTATCTCGAGTACGCTACATTCACGAAATCATTTACATGCCAGGTGATGATGATGATGATAAGAAAAGAATTATTTCTACAAAACTCAGTAGACGGCGAGAAAAGATGTGAAAAGAAGCAAAGAACATTCGGTGTACAGAAAAAGGTATATGGGGAGAAATCCTTATTGTATTTGAGAAAAAAGTAAAATTAAGAATGCCATGTACACTTTCATCATTTTGCATAACCTGATTTTAGAAGACAAAGAAAAACATTTGCCAAAATTATGAAGATGAGGACGCTCGGGACGTAGAAACTACCGAGTACGAAAGTAATATGATATGCGACGAGATCTGAATTATGGAAATACATAACGAAGATTTGACTGTGCATGTTTGGAAAAATCAGATCATAAACGATTAAAGTGAATTCTTTTTCTATGTTTTTTACTCGTATTTTTTGATTTACTAGTTTCATGTACTCCGCATTACAAAGTACTCTCTTTTACTTCGTATTTTTTAAGCGAATGTAGCCTTTTTTTGGAAATTGAATGTTTAACTAGCTTTTAGTATTAAAATTATATTTTTTATTTACTTAAAAAATTGGCTAGAATACAAACAACAATTAAAAATAAAAAACATCATTAGTCAATGATTTGGTCAAGCCTCGTCATTGAATGCCAGGCAAAGGGAGAAACATGTTGAGTCAAACTAAAAAAGTTTGATTCTTAAGGAAACAAAGATAATGTTCTTATGGGAAGCACAGATTAACAAAATTTGTAGTGTCAACTTTCATCATATATAGACAGTGGTTCATTCGTCCAAAAATATTTTCATTTTAATTTGACTTTTATGATTATTTAATGCACAAATTAAATATAATACTAAATAAATAAATGATAAAAATTTGATAAATCAAAATTACATATTAAAATATGATAATGAACTCAACTATATAAATGTATATTATAACTAAATTTACTTTATACGTAATTTGTGATCAAAATAATGACAAAAGTCAAACTAGGATGACAATATTGGGACAAAGGGGTTTATAGAGTAAATCACTAAATCACAGAGTAGGGGTAATAATCATTATCCTCTTTTTGTGCAGCACCTTTATTGGGGCGAAATTTTAACATTTAAAATATATTTCCCGTTTGATTTTTCAGGGTCACCAATGTAACACTTTGATCATTAATATATATATACATAAATACATTATATTAAAATTGATAGTTCAAAACTACATTTCAAGAGAAATCTATTGATATTACATTTATATCATAACACCATGTATTTTTTCTACGTATTGAGGTCAATGTGTACAAACTTTAACAAAATTTGTAAAGCACAATATATACTCTCATCATGCTTATCTTTACAATTCCTAGTTTTGTATTACCCTTCTTTTCACTTTTTTTTATGTCAAGTCTAAATCACATTTCACTCTAGACATAAAAGGATTCATACCAGTTTGGACACAAGCTTTGGGCAAGAGGCCTCTAGCTTCCATCTCCCGGAGCACCTTTCGGGCTACTTCCTCTTTCCGACATTCCCATAGCCCATCCCTAATCTCAGACAAAACGACTGAGTCGACTCGAAAACCTCTCACCTGCATCTCTTTCAACACTTGCACCACTCCATCACAGTCGTCGTTCTTGAAGAAGGCAGAAGCCAACACGCTCAAAATGTGTTCGTTCGGGTGACAACCTGCCCTTACCATACTCCCAAAGAGTTGGAAGGCGCGGTCCGGGTTCTTTCTTGCACACTGTCCGGTTATCAGGGCAGAGAAGGTAGCCGAATTGGGAACCAGACCTGCCTTGTCAAGTTCTTTCACCAAATGCGCAGCTTTCTTTGTCTTCCCCTCCCTGGAATACCCCAAAATCAGCGCATTGTAGGTCAAGATATCGGCTTTCACTCCCCTACTCCACATTTCTTCATAGAGTTGATTAGCAACCTCACTTTTGCCCATTCGGCTGTACCCATTGATTAATGTGTTGTAAGTAACAACGGTTGGAGCCACGCCCACCCTCTTCATCTCACCGAAAAGCTTAATTGCCTCGTTCATTTTCCCCTCCTTGCACAGCCCATGGATCAGCGTCCCGAAAGTGACATTATTTGGGGGAATCCCGCTCTTCTCCATTGCGTTCTTGAGCTTCATGGCAGCACCAAGTAGTCCATTGCTACAGTGTCCGGCGATCAGAATGTTGAACGACACAACGTTGGGCTTCAAATTCATGCTCTCAATTCCTCTAAAAACTTCAATGGCCTTTTCCAGTTTCCCTGATTTACAGAATGCTTCAATGACCATATTCAGAGTATACATGTTGGGCGAGATCTTAGACCTCTGCATTTCCCTGTAAAACCCCAAAGCAATGTCTGCCCTGTTTAACCCGCTCAGCGAGCTAAGATAAGCATTGCAAGACTCGACAGTGGGAAGAAACCCATATTCCCTCATGCCACAAAACACATCCGTGGCATTCCTGAACTTGTTCATATGCGCGTAGGTTTTAAACAAGGAATCGAAAACCCTAGGGGAAGAATCACACATCCTGTACGTATGAAGAACTGAATCGAAGAGCTTTCTGGGCAGATCAACATCTGAAGAGGCTGATTGTAGAAACTTCCTCACAATTGATTCAGCGGACTTAAACTTCCTGTTCTTGGTAAGGACGTGGAGAACGATCGACCGGGACTCCAGGGTTTGCAAATTGGGGGCTTTGAGGTCTTCTACCCAATTGAAGAACTCGAGGGAGAGCACGTAATCCTTCTGGGATTTCAGCAGAACATGCTTCACTCTGAAAGGGGTCAGCATGGCTGCTAACGATTCGAGGTTTTTCCAGTCGGAGTGGGCGAGGTGACTGTGACAGACATTGACGAAATCCAGGTCTTGTCCTTTCGGATCCTGGATCGTTCTGTGCGGGAGCGGAATCGGAATCCGGTTTATCCGCTTTGTGCCAATTCCCTGCAAAATGTGAGTGGAGTTTTATTCTGTTTGAAACTACAAATCTTCATAGAAAGAAAGAATGTTACTAGGAAGATGCATAAACAGTAACAGATCACAAAATATGGCCAAGAAGTTAGTTTCCAAGGAAAGGGAAGCACGAATTCAATGTAAACATTACATCGAACATTTCATCTGCACCAATCATTCTGTTCTTCGCTCTAAGAACAGGATCTGGAGTTTCTACAATTTCCAGAGATCCCTGAGTATACAGATCATCCGCTAACCACGAAAAAAATTCAAAAAAAACGAAAAAACAAAACAAATTCAAACGAATTATTTTGGGCAATCAAAAGAAAAGTTGGGGGCATCGTTTACTTACGAGATGCAAATTCATCGTTGCTGGATTTAGAAGACAATCGTCGCCGGGGAGGTTTATGGCGGCGTAGGGAATGACGGAGACAGCTAGTAGACGGGAACCGGTGGAAACGGCTGTGGCTGCCGGGTTGCAGAGAAAACCGGCGAGCCAACAAGGACGAAAGAGGGGATATGCCTCTCCCAAGGAGTCCCAACTCCCAACTTACATTTTTATCCAAAATAAAAATAACATGTTTTTTTTTCAAAAAAAACAATACTCAGGTATGTTTTTGTCTAAAAATATTGGGCATGTTTGAAAATAGCGTTAGAGATTGGTGTTAGCGTTTTGAAAAGGCTATCTACGACCAGCGTTTAGCGTTAGCATTTCAAAGTAATCTGCACCGTTAAAATTTTATCCAAAACGCTAACGCTAATCTCTAAAGCTATTCCCAAACATGCTCATTATATTATTGTGACAATTTGAAGTTATGTATCCACATTTCGTTGTACTTTTTGGTATTATATGTTGATATTATTAGTTTATACGGAGTCATGGAGTATGTCTTATTTTTTAGATAAATATATAAAGATCCTATTTTATATATATATATATATATATATATATATATATATATATATATATATATATATATATATATATATATATATATATATATATATATATATATATATATATATATATATATATATATATAATGCCTCTTAACTCGCAATAGAAAATTGTTGAGTCAAATTAATTACTAGGTTCTAAACATATCAACTTTTATAATAAAAGATACACAATTGGCTTGAATGATACGGAGTAGGTTCTAAACATATCAACTTTGGCAAGGTCTGATTGTATAAATAGACCCCTTGTCTCACACTCTCACAAAGGGAGTAAGCGGATTATGGTACTAAAATACATACTTCCTCCGTCCCAAAAAGATCTTTCTGTTTCATTTTTTGCGCGTCTCATAAAACATTTCTATCTCACTTCAAATGCAAAAAAAATTTTAAAACAACTTCTACTTACAATAAATGAGAAATGTGGTAAATTTTAAGTATTTTAGATGTGTATAGAAGTGTTTTATAGGATGTGCAAAAAATGAAACATGAAGATCTTTTTAGGACGGAGGGAGTATATCAAGCTTTCTCTCTCTACGTATTTTACTACCCCATAATTGGAATCAATCACTTGTATATTGTGGATTTACTTAAAATCCAAAAAAAAAACACTCGAAATAGGAGTAGACATAGAAAAGTGTCAATATACGACCTTCATGTTTGTATCTCCCAAATAGTGATGTATATGGTCATTTTAACTCCTATTTCGAAAATAAAAACATATAAATCATATTTTCAAATATTTTTAGTATTTTACTCCTACTTTAGGTTTTTTCAAATCCAAAGTATACTATGAGGGTGTTTCTCTATGCTAAAAAAAATTGTTTTTTGCTGACAAAAAATTTATAACTTATAAACTGCTTATAAATTAAATATTTTTCATAAAAGTAAAATGATTTAAATGATAAGTAATTAATTCAGGAATATTCAATTCACAAATAGTGAGAAATAATTTTACAAATAATCTGGTCAAAACGCAGTTTCAAAAAAATTAGCATAAAAATAAGTACGTAAACCCTACTTTTTTTATGATTTAGTAGCAACTTATAAGTTATAACTTAGCTTATAAATATAGAAAAATATGTCATCAATTGACTTATAAATTAAAAATACCTTATAAACTATTTTTATCTACTTAATAAGCAAAAAGAAATACTTTGAACATTAATCATAATTAATAAACATGCCCGGAAATCCATCAATATAACCTATTGTCAAATTGTCAAATAAAGTTGCGTTACAATAAATAGGCCAACATAATTATTCTGTATCACCCTTTTAAAAGGTAGTCATATATAGATAGAGAATGCCATGCATAGACTTTCTTTGCATGTATACATTAAAATAAATGAATAAATAAATACCTAGACCTTTAAATTTTCATAAAATTATTTTTTATCTATATCTATATATATAAACTCTCATTTTGCTCAGTTCTTGGCGTGGCAATCTTCATTGGTTTTAGCTTGGTCAAGTTTTTTTTTCTTTTTTTCTTTCATTCCCCCCAAAAAAATCCTTTAATTGTTTATATTATGTTTTTTTAAATAAAATATATTAATATGTTTTAAATCAATATTAAATAATTGAATTAAGTGTTTAATTTATGTATGAGTATATATATATTAATAAATAATCTAATTTAATTAAAGATTGACATGATGAGAAATCATGTCCATCAAATCAAGCTCCTTTGGTTCACCACCAAACATGAGTTGATCACCATATCCCATCTCCTCCATGTAACTCTCATCCAACATTAGAGGCCCATCTGGTATGTCTTCAATGAAAGACTCAATACCACTCCCTCCAAGAAACTTCTCATCCAATGCAAAGCTGTAATCCGGGGTTAAATGGTCGGCAATGCCGTTGCAGTGTCCCACTGCTCCCACTTTCGCTAGCGGCAATGCTGTCGTCGTGGTCGACCCGTCAACGCTGGTTGACGGGGTTTTCCTTCTCGCACCGGTGCTTGCTCCATTTTTCTCAGAGTTTAGGATTGTCTTGATGTAGTTCTGCATGCATGAGTGATGATTAGATGACCTGACCGGGCTGAATTTTGGATCGTGCCAAGACGTTATATTATGACAATTTTCTAAGTTCGAATTTGGTCCGGCCCGTACAGCGGGCCTAACAATTGAAAATCGAGCCCGGCCTGTACTGATACCCGCGGGCTTCGGGCCGGTCCGATCCACATGAGCAACAACTTTTAAACAATTAAAAAAATAACTTTTTAAATAAATTAAAGTATTAGTTTATTAGATGTTTGGTGTAGTAACAATATTGAGTATAACAAAGAAAGACTAATATATAAAATGTATGATACAGAGTAAATAATATGGAGTAATAACAATGTTTTCTTTTTTAGTAGTCTATTCATTTTATTAAATATATTTATAATTCTCTCTTTTTCTCTATAAAAGTATATATGTGTGTTCATAAAAATTTGAAATAGTATTGTTATTTTTATTATTTTTAACATTATTTTATTATTATTATTTTTTTATACGTACTTAAAATAATAAATATTATTATTCATTCCGACCGGGCCGGGCTGTGGGCTTGAGCATAAACATTGAGCCCGACCCCAAAATATTACCCCATCCAGTCTTAAAAACTCTTTCTATTTTGATCTTTTTGTCAAACAATGACACACTTTAACCACAAATTGTAAGAAAAGTATATTGAATTATATTTCCTCCGCCCCCAATTTGATTATAATTTTTTTTCCTCTCTCTTCTCGATAACTTTTGTTTGTTTACGCGATTTCATTAAATTTTTTATAAAATAAATTATTCTTGTCACATCTTGTTTTGTAGACCTTTTGGCGTAGTTTTTTAATATGTACTCCCTCCGTCCCTTAAACTCCTTCCCCTTTCATTTTTTTCTTGTCCCACTAACTCCTTCCCTTATATATTAAAAACTCACTTTTACTCCTTACTTTTTTCATACCCTGCCTATCACATCATACCTTTTTACTAATAATCTTTCCATCACATCTTATTTTTACCCATCATATCAAGGTTATTTTTGGAAAGTCAACACCAAAATATCACTTCCTTAATTTCCCAAAAAGTCAATAAGGGAACGACTTTAAGGGACGGAGGGAGTAATTTTTATTTCTTATCGATATATCAATTTGTAAATAAAATAATTTCAAAAAGTGAGATATTTCTCTTCGTTAATCCCAATTTGCAATCAAATTGAGGACGGAGGAAGACATTTAAATTCAATATATTAGGGTTCCCAAATTAAAGGATACTTGAGTTGGGGGAGAGGAGATGGAGGAGGAGTATTGAATTGGAGTATGTACCTGCAAAAGGGAGCTGGGGCGGGGCCATTTGGTGCGGCATTTGCGGCGGGAGAACTGGCGGCGCTTGGTGGCGTTCCAGTGGTTCTTGATGGAGTTTTCCGTTCTCCCGGGGAGGCGTTTCGCTATCTCCGCCCACTTGTTCCCGACCTCCACGTGTGCTTTTATCAGTATCTCGTCTTCCTCCTCGCTCCATACGTCCTTCTACATTTTTTTTTTTCACATTTCAAAAAAATAGAAGAAGAAGAAAGAAAACCCCAATGAATATATGTAAGATTCATAAATAAATAAATGAGTAATTTAAATAGTACTAAAACATAATGACTTTCTCAATATAGGACCATATGTTTTTATTTCTCAATGTAGGACCATTGGTCAATATCTATTAGTCATTATTCAACTAAATGTCCAGCGTCACCTGTACATTATTTTTCTCACTAGTCATTATTAAGTTCTGTTTAGAAAAAAAAAGTTCAAGTCCTACATTAGAAAATGACTCATGTTTTAGTCCTATTCAGTACAAATTTCACTAAATAAATGCTCAAAAATGAATTTCATGATCTTAATTTAGTTGCATTATTATACTCTATTATATAATGAAAAAATGGTAATAAAATAAATCGTTTTTGTTGTTTGTGCAATTTTACTTAGGATCTCTTTGGAAATAACGTTAGAGATTAGTGTTAGCGTTTCGAAGAGTCTATCAACGAAGAGCGTTTACCATTAACACGTTCAAAGTCAATGTACACAGTTAAAATTTTATCTAAAATGCTAACGTTAATCGAAAATATTACTCAAACAGGCCCTTATTCAGTCAACTAACCAACGAGTGGGAAATGCCATTTAGAATCGTGACTATAGTCAAACATTGTCACTACTTTCAAACAAAGTAGTAAGTAGTTTTTCAAAATATAGTTCTAGATTTTGAGTGAGACACATTTATAGAGAATCCTAGAAACTTTATCTGAATTAATTAAATTAAAGAATGTTATTTCTAAAATAAGTCTACTGATATTTAACTTATATCAAAATTCAATGTATTTTTTTATAATTTGTGTTCAATATTTAAAAATATTGACCACAAAAGTCATCAAAATGAAAAAAAAAAAGAATGGGACAAGGGAGTATAAAGCTAGGATATCTATTTTGGCAATTTCATAGGAGGTACTGAAAAAATGGTCTTAAGTGGTGAATTCATAGGAAGTGAAATTAATACCAATAATAATAAAATAATTCCTTTAAGAAAACAATATTCTTATTTTTTTATTTTGAATATTTATAGTTGTATTTAAATATTTAATAATAATAATATTGTTGTATAATATTTAAGAAATTACAATAATAATATTATTGTTTTTATTTTTGTTGTTATAATTATAATTACTATTATTATTATTATTATTATTAACTATGCATGGTGTGTGGAATGCCAACAAAAACAAATTAATATCAATATTTACGTTATACAAACATATACAAAGTATTAATATTAATTAGTATTATTATTAATAATGTTGAAAAGAATGTAATTGAACTGAATGTATTGGTACTAAATTGAATTAATAATATTGAACTAACCTAAAATTGAGTGCTATTGAACTGCCCCTTAATTTCTCCCTATTAGGAAAGTAATTTGCATGATGCTTATTTAAAAAAATTATATTATTGAAATTTATTCAAAATAAAGGTTAAAATGAAATTTTTTACAATTCTAAGGGCTAAATATATTTCCATCATCTCCGATGGAGCCAAAATTTCAGTATTTATTGGTTTTGGGGTGTGATGGAATAAATCAAAATGGATCTCAAAACTGTCTGCGCTTCTTTAATTAATGAAGTAGCAGTTAGTCAAGCAATGCAACTTTCGACGTTGAACCGGGGGTCTCTTTGGAAACAGCCTCTCTACTTTCGAGTAGGGGCAACGTCTGCATACACACACCCTCCCCAGACCCTACTCATGTGGGTTTTAACTGGGTTGTTGTTGTTGTTGTTCTAAGGGCTAAATAGAGGCATTTTATACGAATTTGAAATCCGTGCATTGTAATCGTGGGATTTTACTAGGTATGTTGTTAATGTTCGATAGTAGACGACATACATTACCTTTGACGAATATGCCAAATGAAGAATATATTCTATCAAAAAATCTCCAAATAGGGAATCTAGTGTTGGGAAAAAATCATAATAGTGAGCAAAAATAGTAAAAAAGTAAATAAATAAATAGTAGAAAATATGTAGTAATTAATTACTTTGATATTTGGCCTCAAATGGTTGTGCCATCTCTCCCTGCACTGCTTCCCTATCCTCCCTTTCAACAATTGAGCAATGTGTGACCATTTCCTAACTCCATGCTTCTCCACCAGCTGGATCAATATTCTTCATAAAATAAATAATTAATAATTAAAATGGAAACCATTTTATACACATTATACTATTCAAAATCAAATAAAACATTAATCTAATAAAATTAATATATCTATGAAAAGGGAAAAACAATTTTTTTAAACAAAATTGCAAGACAATTAAAATACTAATTAATGAATATATTTTTCTTGTAATTTGTATTAAAAAATAGGAAGTTTTATTGGATGGAAAGTAATAAATTCATTCGTTAATGTTTATGATGAACATAAATGAAATAAATTAAGTTGAATTGTTGAAATTTTTATGTTCATAGATTTTGAATGAACTGTATGATCCTTTAGTACAAGATAGATTAAAATTAAAATAATTATTCCATCATATATTATTTGTCTGAATTTGATAAGAAAAGAGAAGATCTCTTATTAGGTTATTTGAGACACTTTAAACTTTAGGGCATTGATGATGTCATGCCATGTCTTACCTGTCTTCTTCCACACTCCATTGTCCTTTGGATGATTTTCCCTTCTTCCTCCCTTTGGGATGTTTTTTCATGGAAGAAGAAGAAGACGACGACGAAGACGACACGCCGTTATTACTGCTACAATTCCTCTTTCTGACCCTCGCCTCTCTGCGGAACCCTATTTCCGCAGAGACGCACGAGCTCTCGTCAGGGACTTCGACAACAGCCGCCTTCGGAGGCTGTTTCGGGCCCTGGCGGAAGATCAGAGAATTAGGGTTTTCGGGCAGCGAGGGTTCGAAGAAGTTGAGGTTGTAGCCGTGAGAAGACGGTGACGGCGACGAGTTGTCGTGATTCGAGAAGGGATCGAAAGGGTCTCCGAAGCTGCTTCCGTTGTTCATCTGGACGGTGAGATCCGGGTAGAAGGCGGAGATCGGGGCGGGGCCCACGAACGAAGCGAAGTTGTCGTGATCGAACGGCAGCGGAAAATCTTGGAAGCTGTACCCACTGCCCTTGGATTCTTCTGTCTGGAAAACATCATCAAATTCTGACTTGAAGTAGTTGCTTGGAAGAGAATAGGGGTGGAGGGCATTACTGTCAAACTCCTCCATTGTTTGAGACTTGTACAAACTGTTTGATGAAATGATGGTTTACATATATAGATGAGAAAGAAGAATATGATGAAAGAAAACAATGGTATATATGATTTATGTATAGCTTGGTAGCTTAGTAATGGTATTTAGGGAGCATTTATTACATATTTAATTTATGGACTCATCGTAGCCGTCGAGTCACACATTCAATCCGACGACGACGATGCATGGTTTGCGTGCGTTGGGCGTTCTTCGAAATTACGTGTACTTGATTTAGTGTGCGTATACTAATAATTCGTTTCGATCGCGTCGGTCGAATATTAAAATGTAATTAGTTAGTGTTTTGGCCGGATTATTTTTTTAATAATTATGCAGATTAATTATGAAAACGTTGAATGTTGTCTTTAGGTAATTTTTCAAAAGACTAAACTTGTTCCCAACGCGCACTAAATGGAAGAATATATTCACTTTACCTTCTAGCTTCTGCAATGTACAATTTCATGTTTAAATAAAAAAAATTAATTTAAAGTTTTCTTTAAAGTTGTCAAGGGGGATAACATGCATATAAATCTCAAAATTGTTTTCTATAAGTAAAATATCATATTTGGAACATATAAATAGAAAATAATAGATGGAGCTGAGTAAGAAATAAAACTTGCAAAATAAACTTCAAATATTCGTCCAGTTTAACTTTTTTTAACCAAACTGAATGACTTCTCGTCAACAATAAAATAAAAATTATGTCCCATATTAATACAATGAAATTAAATAATTTATCATTTTTTCACAAAATAAATATAATAAAATTATTTTAATATTGATATACAATATAATTTTATATAACTAATGATCAAAGTTTGCTCAATTTAATTTCAAAATATCACACTCAACATTGAGTAAGATATTACAAACTTAGCTTGACTACTCTAAGTGGTCAATATTTGCATTAAGTGGGTCAAATTGATTAGCATTATTAAGAAGGTAAAAGCGATAATAAACAAGATTGAAAATAGTGAAGGACTTAAACTATACCCAAATTGACTTGACTAGCATTTACCCATCATATTAACTGTCATAAAATTAATCACAATTCTTTTTATAAAACATACTAATAGTTGTACTTAAACTTTGTGAAGGAACCAATTCAACCAAAAGCTCAAGCTTTTGGTTGAATTGGTTCCTTGACATGGTATCGGAGCCTCGTTGACTAAGAGGTCAAGGGTTCAAAACTCAGCGCCACCCAGTTTAAAAAAATTTAGGTTTCACGTGCAAGGCTCGAGAAAGACTACGCCTGCACGTGAGGGGGCGTGTTAGTATATAAATAACTGTTCCTGGGCCACAACCACAAGCTTGAGCTTCTGGTTGAGTTGGTTCATTGACAAACTTGTACACTTTTTTTTGACATACTTCATTTTTTTAATGAAAAAATTAATTCGTTGATAACATTTTTTAAATTTTAAAAACGCTAAAGTTAAATGCTAATACTATGGCTAGACATACAAATCATGTACTCCCTCCGTCCCAAAAAGATTTACACCTTTCAAAAAAATTGCGTCCCACAATCTCCTACTCATTTCAATTAAAAAACCACTTTTACCCCTTACTTTTTCAAACCCTACCTATCACATCATACATTTTTCCTAATAACCTACACATCACATCTACTTTTACCCATCACATCAAGGATATTTTTGGAAAGTCAACACAAAAATATCACTCCCTTAATTTCAATTTTAGTCAAAACGTGTAAATCTTTTTGGGACGGAGGTAGTATGTTGTAAACATTTTTTGGTCAATTAATTATATATAAAAAAATACCTATGCTAGGCTTGTTTAATCCATTGATGTCAAGCCAATTTCATGGGTATTTTTTTGTCATTTACCTCATTTCTTAAATTTGCATTTGTTGGAACAAGTGGATAACTAAATAGGAGTAAAACATAGAGAAACTACATGCCAAAATAGGAATTTTATATTTTTATTTCGTAAATATGAATTTACATTGTGGTAATGTGACACTGTACATATGCATTTTACTATATTTTTTGGAAATGTACATGATCATAATTGATAATGTAATTGCATTTCAGAAATAAAAATGGAACTCCTATTTCGGTATATTTTTAATGTTTTACTTTTAGTTTAGTCTTTTTTCCACTTTTTAGTTTAATTTTTACCATGAAAAATATACTAAAATAAATTGTTTTATATATTTATTTACTTTGAACAAAAAATTATGTTCTAAAAATGTGGTTTAATTTGATGTGTTAACTGATTGGGAATATTGTTCTGTAACTGATCTGTCGCCTCTTGTTTGCATTAATTTAAGAAATTACTACTTGTCATTTATGATGATCTTAATGGTAAAATAAGTCATATAGATACAAGAACCTAATAAAGAAATTAATCGTTAATTTTCATTATTTATTTACTAGTTAATTATAAGTTCATGCATGATGTTAGCTAGTACGGAGTATCTTTTTTTAAAGTACTAGTTTATTTCATAGTGTAGTTGATAGAATAGTATAATTGTTGTATTACTCAGAAAACAATGAATGAGGATATATAAAAAAAGAGCCCAGTTCCATGGCCACTGGAATCCAGTGGCCACGGAAGTCACTGTCCCCCTATATATGGAGCTCCGTTCATAAAATTGATGATTCCTACCCCCCCTAACCCCCCTGGTAAACCCTCCCGCCAAGTCCCGACCCAAACTAATCACCCCACCTACGTCAATTGTACCTCGTAAGTATAAAGTCAAATTTTTTTTACTTTAAAGTCAATTCTACTTACGAGGTGCAATTGACGTAGGTGGGGTAATTAGTTTAGGTCGGACTTGGCGGGGGGGGGGGGGGTTAGAGGGGTAGAAATCATCAATTTTATAAACGGAGCTCCGTAGGGGAACAGTGACTTCCGTGACCACTGAAATCTAGTGGCCATAGAACCGGGCTCTATAATATATATATATATATATATATATATATATATATATATATATATATATATATATATATATATATATATATATATATATATATATATATATATATATATATATAAAATCCTAACTCGTAACACAACTAGTGTTGAACAATAATAGAAGTTCCCCAAAAATATGCTTTCTTCCTATAAAACTTTTCAAAAACAAAAAAAGGTAAGCCCTAAAAATGGGTAATTTTAATATTATTTTCTAATTAAGATTAATTTATCCTACACATCATATCCTACCATATTATAAAGTAAAGACAAAATAAAAAAATAAAAAAAAATTGCACATTTTTAGGGTGCAATTTTTTTCATTTTTGAAAAGTTTTATGAGACGGAGGAAGTAAAATCTAATGTAATTCGAATTACTTATTATTATTATCTAATATCCCTCACACTAAACTTCATATCATAAATGGAAGCTTGGAAACATGAGCTTAGATGTGAGGTGAAACAAGAGCTTTGGTCAGAATGGACAACTTGATCTTCATAGTGACAGTTTATACCTATATGCTTCACATGAAACATATATGCTTGTGAAATACTCCGTATCATATTTTTCATGAAACATATAGCCAATTGATCATCTCCAAAATCTGTAGTGGTGATCAGAGTGGACAATGTAAACTAGTTAGAAATAAGTTAACCACATAACCTTAGACACAACATGGGAGAAAGTTCGATGTTTTGCTTTATTAGAGGATTTGGACGCAAGGGCTTGATTTTTCGTGGGATCAAATTTAGACCAAGATAAATGTGATATCTAGTGACTGAACGCCCATTAGTTATGTCCTTCACTTAATCTGAATCAGAGTAAGCTCATAGTTGTAGTTCACGAGATTGAAACACAAGACCAATGCAAACAATCCCTTTAACAATGCGCATAATATGTTTCCAGCTCTGAAAGTCATTTCCTGTAGGATTATGCATGCGCTAGATAACATACTTCACGAAAAACTGTATGTTAGGATGAATAGTAGTGAGATTTTGAAGACCACCAACTAGCTAGACGTTGACGTATGGTAGGATCATGAAAGGACTCATCCCTCTTTCCCTCCATGTCTAGTGGCCGAACCGGCAGTGGCATTGAGGTAGGCCAACAATCATCCATGGCAGGACGATGAAGAAGTTAATTGACATACTTGCGCTGGGAAAAAACCAAAGTTGAAGTGAACCATACCTCAAGTCCAATAAAATAATAAAGCGAACCAATTAAGATCTTTTGTCTGAAATTTGCCACACATTCGAGCAATAAAGCGTTGAACGAGAGCAGGGGAGCTATTTATGTCAATAATATCACCATCAAACATATATGAACAAAATAATTATAAGAATTCCAGTAGAGCCATGTAATGTAAAGAGACTAGTATCATGTTCATTCTTGCAAAATGCATATGCAAATAAGAATGTAGAGAGCCATTGGTACCACACACACGGAGCCTGTCTCAATCCATATAAGGACTTTGTGAGTTTACATACATGACTAGGAAATTGTAAATCAAGATAGCCACGTGCTTGAGTCATTTAGATATCTAGCTTCTTCAACTTCACCATGCAGGAAAACATTTCAGACATCAAGCTATTAATTAAAGTAGCCAATTATATGAAAGAGCAATAATGAAAACAATATGAATAGTTTATTGTTTAACAACATGACTAAAAGTTATTTGAATAATCCAAGCCATACTCTTGATTATAACTCTTCGAAACAAGGTGCGAAACAAATACATCATCATTATGCTTATTCTTGCAAACCAACTTATATCCAATCAGAGTGTGACCCAGAGGCCTCGAACCAAGTATCCATGTGTTCTGTTTAAGCAAGGACGAATATTCCTCATCTATAGCACGAGCTGCACGACATCAAAATTTATTTGCGTTGCCTTCTTTAAATGTATTGGGTTCAGAAATAGGAGGACTAGTGAGAGAAGTGGTAGCATATCTTTTGGGTTTAAAAATACTATTTTCAGCACTGGTAGTCATATAATGGGTGGGACAAGGCACTAGAGGGGTGAGGCTATGTTGGGGCTAACAAGGTGTGGCTGTGAGTGGAGTTGGCTAGGGTGTAGGGTTGGTTGCTAGGTTACGAGAAAGCTTAGGGGCTGGGTATCAAGCTCTAGTACCGGGGCAGCTCAGGTATTGCGAAGAGGCAATAGAAATGGGAGATTTAGTCAATTTTGGAAAGTAAAAGGTGTGACCAGGGTACGCGATTTGTGAACAGGTAGATTGGAGGTTGGTTGTGATGGAGTTGGGTAAGGGAGGGATTAGTCATCCATGTGAGGAGGACTAGTTAGAACCATAGGAAGTGATGGAAAAAACTGTTAGACACCAAAGAAAGAATGAGAAACAGATGATATAGTGGGTACCAAATAAGGAAACACAGTTTCTTGAAATCGAACATGACGATAAATATACACAAGATTAGATGAAGTGTCATAATAATAAAACCCTTTTGACAACTGTTCATATCCTAGAAAGACACATCGTTTGGAATGCGGTTGCAACTTAAGATAAATGCTGTGACGAAAATGAGAGTAGACTAGACAGCCAAAAACACATAGAGGACTTCATAGGTAGATCTATTGTGGAAAGAGCATTTTGGCATGTGACTATTGAGATAATTTGTTTTGGCTAAGGTTTCAACTTACTAGAAGGTGATATGTAAGAAAGAGGTGTATAGAAGAGTCACAAGGGTGCGAAGGAACATACGTAGACCTTCAAGGACCATGTCGAATGGATCTTTTATGCAAGTTGAATTGTCATGTTATTATATTGTTGCGTCGGAGAGGAAAGAATATGCCAATTGGAAGCAATGATGAAGTCGTCTCTAATTGCCGACGTGGATGTGGAGACGTGCGATCAAGAGAAGGAAGAGACGGTATAGGGTTTTGATGAGAAGAATAATTGTAGCTCAAATACTGTGATAGAATACTAAAATAATTACATTACTCAAAGAATAATACATGATATGTCAAAATATACGTAGTAGAGATCGAGTTGTAATACAAATAGAATCTGAAAAAATACAGTCTATCATACTTATGAAAAAAATCAAAGCAATAGCCAATAATAAGATGACAATAGTGTTAGCTAAATTATGGAAACAAAAGACCTTTCCATTGAAAGACTATTATTATTAGTTTTTTTTGAAAGTCATTATTAGATAATTATTTTCACAGCCTTCAATATTACATTTTGACATTTAATATCTATATTTATACATAGATATATTTTTTGAAAATTTGATATTTTTAAACTATGTTTCAATAAAAATATATTGGTATTATATTTATATTATAATATAATGTATTTTTTCAAATATCGGAGTCAAAGTTTTACAAAATGGGTAACACTTTATGGGACGGAGGGAGTATAACTTATGATTACTTTGAAAATATAAAAAAATATTTCAAAACAAAAAAATTGCTTCTTAAAATATTTTAAAATAAGAAAAAAAACAATCATCAAATGGTAAATTATATTAGTACTCCCTATTTATTTTACTTTTTTATATTATGAAATCCGGAGTACTAGTACATTTTTTAACACTCTCCGTTTTGATAAGATTCATTTTGGAATGTTCACAAAAAGGGTGATTTCCCTGCAAGTGTATATTAGTTGTTTTGTGTTCTATTATATGTAACTTTAGTGTATACTTTTCCAAATAAAGCAAAGCGGAGTAGCTGACTCCGTTTCGTCTGCAGAATTTACCTTAAACGGAGTAGCCTACTCTGTTCCAATCATTTAATTAGCAAAACGGAGTAGCCAACTCCGTTCCAATCATTTAATTAGGAAACGGAGTAGCCAACTCCGTTCACCCTTTTTTTAACTTTTTTTTAAAAATGAACTATTTACTTTATTTCTTATATTTGAAAAACAAAAAAATTATAAAAGTCAACCAATTATTTACATATAATGAAACAAACAATCTACTAACAATAAAATTCATAAATAAAATAAATATTTATTGACTTTAAATAATGCACCATACACCAAATAAAAAATAAGAAGTAAATTACAACAAATTTATTGATAGAGTACATAAAATTTATCCATAAAATTAAGGATACAAAACACATGTCATAACTAAGCCACCAATTTTCTCAACCCCATAAAATCCGTATTCTCGTAAAAACTCAATCACACGAACAGGTCTATCAATAATAAGTGTCCTCGCATACAAACTAGTACAAGTCCTGTGACACTTTAATAGATGTTTAGCATATTCTTCACTGGCCCAAACCGCATCACACCTGTGGTCTCCCGCTTCAATTACTAAAACATCTCGTAAAATCGGTATCAGATGTACTCCCAGCCCCGTTTTTTTGGTTTTACAAATCTCAGATCTGTGTAAAAGAGGAGACACGGGGATAGATCTAAATTGAAGAGACACGGAATACGCTACTCCGTCTTGGTTTTATTTCGCCCAAACGGAGTTAGCTACTCCGTGTCATTAAATAATTGGACCCAAACGGATTAAACTACTCCGTCTCTAAAAATAAAGCAAGAGGAAACGGAGTAGGCAACTCCGGGTTACACTGCCAGAAAAAAAACATCTGACATACACTGCCAGGAATGGTATATTAAAATGTTACATATACCGGGAGTTTACTCTCACAAAAAATCAAAGTTGTGTTTTTAGATTTATTTTTTTTAAATTTAAATATTTTACTCTCTATATAAGTTATTAGAAAAAAGAGTTATATGTGAAATCCATTTTCTGAAAAGAAAAAGAAAAAAATTCAAAGCAAGAACCAATGAGAAGATGACAATGTATGGGGTGCACAATTGGAGAAACAAAACTTAGATTTCAGAAAAGGGGCGTTCCGAGAATCGAACTCGGGACCTCTCGCACCCAAAGCGAGAATCATACCACTAGACCAAACGCCCAGTTTGATTCTAAATACTTGATGTAAAATATAGACAATACTTACTATCCAGATATCAGAAATATGTAATTTTTTTATTTTAAATTTTAATAATGTACTACTCAGGAAAAATCATGCTCTCTCTGTCTCATATATTTATTCTAATTTTGATTTTGATCAGACGTTACAGAAAAAATACATTGAATTGTAATTTATAAGTTTATTATCGATAAATTCATTTTGAAGCGTAGTTGTGAAATATGTTATTTTTATAATCTATTTTTATATTTAAATAAAAATATTATTGGTCAAAGTATTAAGAAGATACAGAACAGAGCAAGTCTTCCATAAAATATTCAAATCCCGAGTACAATAACAATATGCCTCTAGTTGACACTCAATTATTAAGAAATTACATACATTATTTATTTTGGCTGTTTGTGTCAGTTATGTATCTATGAACCTATGAACGATGTAATTTTGTAATTTTTATTGATAAAGTAATTTAAAAAATAAGTAATTTTTAAAAGATTTTGCATGTTGTTTAAATGGAAAGAACAAAATGGATGAATGAAGCTAGTATAAAATAGAAAATAAAATTTGTGGTACATGTTTATTATTAACGGTGGGGTTTTAGTGACACTGGAGTACGGTGACACTTCGGTGCCACTGTCACTTTGGGACACTTTCGGTGCTCCGTTCGTAAAATTGACGGTTCCTACCCCCTATAAGCCACCTCCTAAACCCCCACCATATCCCAGTCCTTACACCCCCACTCCAACCCCGCCGTAAGCCCCTCACACAAAATGTGTGGCTATTATGCGGAGCACTAGTGGTGCTCCAAAAAGAATTGAACGGAATTACACATAGTTTTAAAAATCAGACTATACCGGCCGGTTCGGACCGTTACCTGCATTGAACCGGTGCAAACCGTCCGGTCAAACCAGTCCGACAATTTTTTTTATTTGCGAATTTTTGCATTTTCCCCCGAAAACATACACTGTGGGGGTTTGAACTCACGATGCTTTAGACATTTATAATTAAGTTCCTACAATCTAAGCTATAATATTTTTTGTTACAAGTTCACTTAATCTTTTAAAATATTTCATCATTAAAAAAATTATGTAAAGATTCCTTTTTATTTTTAAAAATATAATTGATATAATTGATAGTATTACAAGATGCATATCATGCAAATATTTCATTTGAGTGTTTTTAAATATTAGAAAACTTATTTGAAAAAAATAAAATTAAGTCTACACTTATAAAAATTTTAATATTATTTTTTAAATACGTAAATTTTATTTTTTAACTTAGTAAAATAACTCAAGTGTATTAATATAATTTTAGTCAAATGTTACAAATTACTTTCTTTAATTATTTATAAATGAAGAAGTGCATGTGTCTAAAGTATTGAAGAAATTGATTCTAATATAAATTTCATATCACACAACTATTAAATTATTTAAACATTTTTTTTAAAAAATTGTGTAAACTATAAAAAAATAAATATCACATCTTCTTTTATAATTTTTTTATTTGTTTAAATGCGCATTTGTTTCAATTTAATTCTATTGCTCAAATAATTAAATTATTTATAAATTTAGTAATGCATCATAAATTCTTTATTTATAGATAAAGGAAAGATTATTTCATTAAATATTATTTTTTTATTTATTTCAATATATATATATATATATATATATATATATATATAAAATTTTCAAATATGCGTGAACAACTGGTCCGATCACTTGAACCACCGGTTCGACCAGTGAACCAATGAACCATTACCTTGACCGGTTCGGTCCTCGGTCCGATTCTAAAAACTATGGTATTACACGTATATACATAGTGTTGATTGAGCGCACAAAGAACCAAATAGCATGGTGCCCATGTGTTTTACACAAAATAATTTAACCTCCAATTATTTTGAAAAATTATTTGTAAAACTCATATGATTTCTAAATGGTGCATATGTACTCCC
Organism: Cuscuta australis; assembly: GCA_003260385.1. Classification (NCBI taxonomy): domain Eukaryota; kingdom Viridiplantae; phylum Streptophyta; class Magnoliopsida; order Solanales; family Convolvulaceae; genus Cuscuta; species Cuscuta australis. The sequence continues at coordinate 2,169,535 of NQVE01000114.1, forward strand.
TTAACCTATTTTTAAAATTAAAATGACATTTTTGCCAATTATTTCTTTATCCTGAAGTTCAATCTTTTAATTTATTTTCAGATTTGTTGTTTATACAAATAAATAAAATAACATATAGGTTCCCATAACAAATAAAATTATTTATTTTTCGAAACAAAAGAACTATTTGGAGAACATTACAAAAGAAAATGAAAAATACAAAAAATAAAATAAAGTACTCTGTAGAAAGCGAAAGAAAAAAGAATTGATAAAGGTAATGAAAAGATAAAAAAGTAAAAAACTATCCTTTTCTTTTACTCGGTATTTTATTTCATTGTTCTATTCTTCATTTTTAAGTCCCAAAATAATTCTTATCAATATAATATTTTTAATTTGAGACAAAGTGAGTATATGTCAAATTTTCATTTTACATATTTCATTTTTCTTGAAATAAAAAATGTAGTTTATTTATTGATTTTTCTTTCTCTTTACGGTTTTCTATTTTTTTTCTTTTACTCCGTACAAAGGATTTTATTTTATTTTTTTATTTTTCTTTTTTCTTTTTTTTTGTTTTGAAAAATAAATAAATGAAAATTTTTAATTTAAAATGAAAAGCATATATGTTATTTCATTTATTGGTATAATACTCTCTCTCTTTCTTAAAACACTTTTCTTTTATTTTGTTATTTTTTCTCTAAAATACTTCCATAGTCTATTAAAAAATTACTTTTATTTCTATTTTTTGTTATCATACCCAACACATCATAACATCATAGTCTTTCACTAATAATCTACATATCACATTTTACTTTTTGTCATTACATGCTCCCTCCGTTCCACAAAACCCTTCTGGTATTGACTTTGGGGAAAAATAAGGAAAGTGTAATTTTGGTTGACTTTCCAATTTTGCCCCTGATATGATGGGAAAAAGTAAGATGAGATAATTTGGTTATTAGTGAGAAAGTATGATATCATAGGTATGATATGAAAAAGTAGGGGTAAACGTGGTTTTTTAATAGAAAGTGAAAATGTTTTGTGAAAAAAAAACGAAAGAAGAAGGGTTTTGTGGAGAGAGGATGGGGAGGTAGCAACTAGTAAGGAAGAGATTGTGTGTTGTGAACTGTGAAGAAGCAACAAAGATGGCGAGGCCAGAGATAGTCCTATTTGGGGATTCCATCACGGAGCAATCACTCCGATCCGGCGGATGGGGTTCTTCTCTCGCCGACTATTATTCTCGCAAGGTTTTCCTCTCCTTCTCTCATTTCTCCATCTCTTCATGCCATTCATTATCCGGAGCAATTGATTAGGGTAAAATTCCAGGATTAGTCTTTTGTAATCTGCGATCCTCTGTTTCTTTTTTGAGAAATATTCCATGATCAGTCATTTGGACCCGGATGTTGTATAGTTTTTCGAATTCAGATGACCACCACGAACTTAATATCTTGGAATCGAGTACTCCACATGTTATGTTCGACTGAAGTTATTTTCAAATCATTTTATATGGAAAATTGCGTAGAGTTAAAAAAATGAAATTTGTATATGTAAACACTACATCAAAAATCTACAAAACTAGAGGATGAGATGGCTGTATTATTGTTTCATCAAACGGCAAGAAAAATAAGCAAACAAAGTGAATAAAATTTGACAGTGTGAATAGTGAACGAGAAGATAATTTTTGGACGGATGGAGTATTATATAAGGAAAACACTTGTTGTTATAAAAGACTATTTATAGAACTTACTTTACTATTATTATTATTATAATTATTTTTGTTGTTGTTATTTTAATTCCTGAGTATTTTATTATTATTATTATTATTCTTATTGTTGTTGTTATTATTATTATTATTATTAGTACTACAACTACTACTATTACTACTATTATTTTTATCATTAATAATATTAGTGTTGATTCTTAATGTATTATTGTTAATTTATTATATCTCTGCGTATAGGCTGATATTCTCAATCGTGGATATGGTGGATATAACACTAGATGGGCTTTATTTATGCTGCATCACCTCTTTCCTCTGGTAATTATCATACAATTCAAATTCTCCAATTTAATTAGTTGTTTTATTTTTCTAGGACATTTTATGACTATATATATACATTGCTTTTCTTGAATGTGTTGATATATGTGTTAAACCTCTGTATTATGTGATATTCTGCTCCCTACATCCGGATTTAATTGTCCACTTTTCAAAATACGGAAAATTTAAGGAATATAAGGTAAAAGAATAAAAAACTCTTTGAATGAGCTTATCCTTTATTATGACTACAATCCTGGTATGATATTTGGTGGATATTTTAGATGATTTTCACTAATATCTTTTTATGAAATATGAAAAGTGGAAAACTAATCACGGACGCCTTGAAAAAGGAAAGCGGACAACTGAATTCAGACTAAGGGAGTAATGAATTAGGTTGTTGAATAATCTTTTAGTGGTTTATGAACAATTATCCATCTTATTGTTACTTTTGTAAGAAGTTGGGCATAACTGCTTTGATTGCAAAGGCTTTGCTACTAGAGTAGTAGGAGATGTAGAGAAACAGTGATGGCTAGTGAGGCGGCCAAACAACTCAGTGAAGGAAATTTAACCCAAAAGAGACGATGCCCTAATTGATAAGGATGCTGCAATAGCAGTGGGGAAAGGACATACTCAAAGGGACCCTTTGGTTTTGGACCTGGTGACCCGTGACATACACGGAGTGAGGAGTTGGGTTGGGTACTAATGTAATACACTATTGTGAAGATGCGTGAACTTTGGAACATTGTGTTGAAATGTCATCATGCTATTTTTTTGCCAAGGATTCACATTCACATGGGTGGTTTTAATTGTGTTTCTGCGCAAAGGAAATGCAAGGCTCTAATGGTTCCCACTTCTTATTGTCTTCAAGGCTTTGGGGGTTTTCCTTTTAGTCGTCGGTTATGAAGATATTGCTTCAGATTGAGGATTCCTTACTTGGTACAAGGGTCACTTATGGGCTAAATTTGACCGGGTGAATCTTGATTCTAAATGGAGGTCATTTGGCTCCTTTATTTTGCTATATTTTTGTCTATGAAACCGAGGTCAGAATGTCAGATCATTGCCTGGCTGCCATATCTCTTGATCATGTTTCAAGGAATGAGTCTAGGTCATTTAAGTTCTTCAACACATGGCTTAAACATCCTAGACTCCTTTCCTTGGTGGAGAATTTTTGGTGGCAAAGGTTTGAAGGAACGGCCGAATTTTGGATGTCATCAAAGCCCAAATTTCTACGGCTCCCCTTTGACAACTTAATAGAGAGTACTATGGTCATATCTCAGAGCGTGCTAGGCAAAAAATGTGGAGTTCAAGTTTGTCCAAGCAAGTTTGAGAGTGGATCCAACTCATGATTTGCTAGTGGGCAAGGTAAATAAGAAGAGAAAAAGGGTGGTTTTCCTTGATGATACAGAGTGTTTTTTATTACAAGCAACGTGCAAAGTAAGATCACATCATTTGGAGGCTGAAAAATCCATGAGGTCTCTTCAATTTACTTTTAAAAATCAGTGTGAGAAAAATTATCTCTTATGTTTCTAATGATGATGACTTGGTCACTACTTCTCCCGAGGAAGTTGTATGATGTTGGGGGTAGTAAGGGCATAAGGCAGCAGGTTCGGATGTGCATTCTATTGCTTTCTCTAAGGGTGTGTTTGGTTGGGTGGGATGGGAAGGAAGGGGAAGGAAAATGAACCCCTCCCTTTGTTTGGTTAAAAAATTTGGAGGGGAAGGAACCTAAAAATTTAACTCCAAATCCCTCCCCTCCCCTCTAAATCGCCCCCCCAAATCCGAGGGATTGGTTCTCTTTCTTTCCGTCTTCTTCATCTACAGTTTTTTCTTTCTTTCTCTCTCTCTCTCTCTCTCTCTATCTCTCTATCTCTCTGTTTAATATATCTCCTTTCCTCTTCCACTGACTTCTGTCTCTCTGCTATTCTTCTTCCTCTCCTTTTTTCTCTCCCTCTCTCTTTACCTTGCTTCCAACATTCCAGATCTGACCATGTAGTTCTTTTCTCTCCTTCAACCAAGGAGTGGAGGGGGACTGTGATTGACTTGATTCAGTTATCTCCTATCTAAATTAGGAGGCAAAAAAATTATTCTAAAAAATGATTCCAACCAACCACTAAGAAGAACTGGTCTTTGACTAGTGATGACCTTACCGAGGCAATCTGGGAGTATCTTTCCTCCGGTAAACTCCTTAAACAAATCAACCACACCATTGTATGTCTTATTCCGTGGAAGACCAGTGACCTAAAAGTCTCTGATTTTTGGCCTATCTCATGTACTAATGTGCTTTTCGAGGTGATGAAAGAATCATACAGAATAGGATGGTGCCACTTCTTTAGACAAAGATTGGAGACTTTATCGCCACTTGAAATGCGTAATCCTTGTTGTATGCTGGACGGATTGAACTTACAAAGGCGGTGATTCAAGGGGTGCAATCCTTCTGGGTCTAAGCTTTTCCCGTCCATGCTACCGTGCTTGGATGTATCACCTCCTTATGTCGTGGACTCGTGTCTTCCTATGGGAATGTATTCAATGTAAGGGTCTGTTTGGTACACAGAATTGATGGAATTAGAATTGAATTGGAATTAAAATTCTATAGAATTGAATTGGATGAAAATGAATTCTCCACTTCCAATTCATTTTTTGCATTACTAATTCCAAATCCACGTATTTTTGTGCTACCAAATAGCAGAATTGGAATTGCAGTCCCCTATTCCAATTTCATGGCTTGAATTCTGTGTACCAAAACGGAGCCTAAGTTTTACAAAGTGGCTTGGCATGATATTTTTCTTCCCAGATTTGAAGGTGATTTGGGTTTGAAAGGTATGAAGGTTTGGAATAATGCACTACTTGGGAAGATTTTATGTAATATTCACTTAAACATTCTCTTTGGGTAGAATGGGTGCATAAGGAGCAAAGTGGTAAATTTGGCATTTGAGACTACTGTTTAAATGCTACACTTTTATGGTGCTACGCTCCCGACTGACTACATTTTGATTAGGATTAAATTGTATTTTTACAAGATTATGTAGAGACTCTATTCTAGTCTTTTGATCTTTTTTTATTGACCTTTGTATTATGCCCTTTATTTTGATGTGCTATGGTAATGCATTTGTATATTCTTGGACTCTAAGGGTTTGTTTGGCGTGTAGGAGGAATTTTCTAGAAACCATCCCGCTGTTACCATTATTTTTTTTGGAGCAAATGATGCGGCGCTCTCTGGGAGGACAAGTGAAAGGCAGCATGTGCCTCTTGAGGAATACAAAGAAAATCTAAGAAAAATTGTTCAACATCTCAAGGTTCTAATTCTACTCCCTATGTCCCAAGTTATTGTACTTATTTTAACATTTTCCTTTTAATTGATTCATCGCAAATTATAGTTCCTATTTTTTTTAATTTTCTGGTGTGTGGCTGTTCTAGAAACTAGGAATCAACAGAAAACTGTTTTCGAAGTCAATGGAAAATGAGCCTTTTATTTGGAGGAAAAATGATTTTTGGTTTGTTTCCCTAGGGAAGACATTTTTCATCCTTTTCCTTCGATTGAAACTCACCATGTTATATTATATTAAAACTACAAAAACTAGTTCTTTTCATTTTCCAACATTCAACATAACGTACACCAAAAAATTATTTTATTTTCCAGAAGCCCTTTTTTCTTTTCCAAACGGACCATAAATCAAGCACGATAAAATGGGATGGAAGTAGGGTTGTAAATGAATAGAATATTTTTAGTTCGGTTCGTGATTCGTATTCGTATGAGGTGATTCGTATTCGATTTTTTCAAATCTGAATACGAATACGAATCTAAATAAATATTCGAATCCTTATCGAATACGAATATGAATCAAGGGTATTCAATTCGTGAGTTTGGCAAATATATTCGGAATATAAATTTAATTATACAAATAATATGTGTGTGTGTGTATACACACACACACAAATAATAGCTAATAAATAGATTAAATGGTTATAAAATATTTTAAAATCTAAATGAATCGAATATTTTTAAACGAACCGAATATATTTAAACGAACCGAATTTTTTAACGAACCAAATATGTTCAATGAACCGAATATGAATCTTAAAAAATATTCGAACCGAATTCGAATTCGAATATCACTTTATCTTAATGAATACGAATATTATTCATGAATGCGTTCCTTGCTTTTATGCAATTTGTCATCTTTTCGTCTTCCTTTGTTTGTTTCACTTACTCTTCTTGGCAAACACTTGCAGCAATGCTCGCCCTCTATGGTTGTTGTGATTATAACGCCGCCACCAATTGATGAGGTGGGTCGCAAAGAATATGCAAGGTACAAAATCATTTTTAGCATACTTTCGAAAATCCCAACTTTTTTTGAAATATCTACTACATATTTTGTTTTCTTCTCCAAATATCGTAATATTTTTTAAAAAGTACCCTTATAACAGCTATGGATATCTTATCCAAACGGCCCCAAATACATTTCTAATATACCGAGCAGGTCGATCTATGGCGACAAAGCAATGGAATTGCCAGAGAGGACGAATGAAGTGACGGGAGAGTATGCAAAGAAGTGCCTGGAATTAGCCATGGAGTTGGACCTCCCTTCAATAAATCTTTGGTCCAAAATGCAGGAAACTGAGGGATGGCAAAAAAGATTCTTAAGGTCAGTGTTTATATTCATCTTTCATTGTGAGGATTGGTAATAAAAAAAGGCTATGTGAGGGCTTTTATGCCGGTGCTTTTTGTCAATGAATCGATTCAATCAAAAGCTTAAACTTATTGTTGTAGGTAGGGGTGGACATAGGCCGGTTCCTGGAGGGGCATAACCGTTTCCGGATTTGAGTAGGGGTAGATTTTAATTTTAATTTTTTTTTTGGGAAAGGGAAGAGTGGTGTGGGTGTGGGTGTGGGGAGGTTAGGGGGCAGAATCGTCAATTTTTTGAACGAAGCACCATAAGACCCCCGGGTCGTCGAACCAATGTCACGGGAACCAACCCTTATGCATATTATATTGCTATTGACCTTTCCCATCATTTGCAGCGACGGTTTGCACCTCTCACCAGACGGCAACGCGGTGGTCCACGGCGAAGTAGTGAGAGTTCTTAGTGAAGTTTGGTTCTCGGCCGACCGGTTGCGATGCGGCTTCCCTCACCACTCCGAGATTGACGGGAAGGATCCCGGGAAGGCCTTCCGGAAACAATGCCCCGCCGCACTAGAAAGAAGAACATAGAAGCATAATCTTTTTTAAAACTTGTTATTATTTGCAGAGTTCTTCATGACTTCTTTGGAACATTTAAGTTGATCCCATCTACATCTTGTGATGAATGGCAAAAAGAAAAGAAAGGTATAGTAGTATTTTGATGGATTATTGATCCATGGATATTCAAGCATATATAGTATGAAAAATAATACTACCTCCGTTCCTAAATAGATTACAATTTTTTTTTCTCTCTTCTCGATAACTTTTGTTTGTTTACGTGATTTCATTAAGTATTTGATAAAATAAAATATTCTTGTCACCTCTTGTTTTATAGAATTTTTGATGTGTTTTTAATATGTAATTTTTATATCTTATTGATATACCATTTTATAAATAAAATGATTTCAAAAAGTAAGAAATTTTACTCCGTAACCCGCAATTTGTAATCAAATTGAGGACGGAGGGAGTATGAATACAAGAATATTTACATGGAAACTAAATCGATAAATATCATTACAATGTTATACGTCAAAAAGGGTGTGTTATATTTTACTCAGAATTGTGTCGAATTACCTCAGAATACTTCTGCCAGAATCACCTCGGGGTGCAAATGCCCACCCTACTATTTCCATAATAACCAAATGACAAGAAAAATTATTCATCCCCTTGTGCTATGTAATTTTTTTATGAACATAAAATTAATATGGAATCTATATACTCTCTCTCTCTTCCTGAATAGATTACGTACACCCTACTATTTCCATATCACGATAAATTTTATTTATTTGTGTATTTTCATTAATTATTATATCACCTCTTGTTTTTTTGTAGAACTTTTAATGTAATTTCTTAATATACTTCCTCCGTTCCACAAACCCTTCCGGTTTTGACTTTGGGGAAAAATAAAGAAAGTGTAATTTTGGTTGACTTTCCAATTTTGCCCCTGATGTGATGGATAAAACTAAGATGTGATAGTTTGGTTATTAGAGAAAAAGTATGATGTGATAGGTAGAGTATGAAAAAGTAAGGGTAAAAGTGGTTTTTTAATAAAAAGTGAAAGTGTTTTAGAGAATTCAAAAAAAACGAAAGAAGAAGTGTTTTAGGGAATTCAAAAAAAAAACGAAAGTGGTTTTTGATATGACTATATTATTTTATCAAACGAATAACAAAAATAAGGAAATAAAATGAATAAAATTTGATAATGTTAATAGTGAATATACAATTTAGTCTTGGACGAATGGATCGGAGTACAATATTGTTACGCACAGACCGTGGGGCGCAAGGAGGAGTTTGGTGCTGGCAGAGTTCCAATCCTAGCATGACTTGGTTTTCCTTACTTGTTGGAGTTAATTTGTATTGTTTAGAAGAAGTCTTTTCCAACTAGGTTTTGGAGGAAACCTCTCACGTATATATATGAGGAGATCTTTGTACATGCACACACAATAAAGAAAATATTTTTGCTGCCAATTGGTTCACTGCCGTATTGCAGTCTCACATGGTATCAAAGCATCGATCATCATGACCGAAGCCCCAAAGCTAAAACACGAGACACCAGCCAAAAATACGGACAACGGCGATGAGATGAAGAAGCCTAGTCCGTACGATTTGAAATCCGTGGACACTCCAGGATTGCTGATTACTCAGGTTAAACTGACCGGCAGGAACTACGAAGAATGGGCGAGAGCGATGAGAATAGCACTCCGCGCCAAGAGGAAGTTCGGTTTCATCGACGGATCAATACCTTGTCCCGAAGAAGACTCTGACGAGGTGGAAGAGTGGTGGATCGTGAACGCTATGCTTGTCTCATGGATCTACAACACCATTGAGACACACTTGCGGAACTCCATCACTCAAGTGAAAGTAGCGGCTGATCTATGGAATGATATAAAGGCAAGGTTTTCCGTGGTGAACGGCCCACGAATCCACGAGTTGAAAAAAGAGCTGGCAACAACAAAGCAAAATGGCTAGGAGATTGTTAAGCACTATGGCAAGTTGAAAGCAATCTGGGATGAATTGTATGATATGTTGAAGGTCCCTGCATGCAAGTGTGGTGGATGTAAGTGCGGCTTAACCGCACTGTTGGAGAAACAGCGTGACGAAGAGAAGGTGCATCAATTTCTTATGGGCCTGGATAATGAAGGATATGGAAGCCTACACTCGAACATCCTCAGCACTGAGCCGCTTCCTTCCATCAACCGTGTCTATTCGGTGATAACCCAGCAGGAAGGTGTATTGAAATTGACGACAGAGGAGGAACGAAACCCTATGGGTTTTGCCGTAGCCACGGGGAGACCAACTCGGGACAACAACCTTAAATGCAAGCACTGTGGCCAAACGGGACACGAAATCAGCGGTTGTTTCCAAATAATTGGGTACCCGGAATGGTGGGCAGACAGACCACGTATGCAGAACAGTGGACGTGGAGGAGGTCGCGGCGGCAGTGGGGCGCAAGCCAGCAGACGCAACGGCAGAGGGGGCACTTCCACTAGGCGTGGTGCGAATAAATCTAAGCAGCCAAAGGACAGAACCGGAGAAGGTTACTTCGCAGGACAGGCCAACGTCCAAAGTGAGAATCAATTTTCAGGTACGACCAAAAGTTCTTGGATCATCGACAGCGGTGCTAGCCAGCACATGACGGGAGACAGAGATCGATTGAAGAATATCCGGCCCATCAAGGTGTGCAACGTCGGCCTACCCAATGGCGACAGTGCGCTAGCCGTGCATGCGGGGGACGTCGTTCTCCAAAACTCTTTGAAACTAACCAATGTTTTGCTAGTGCCACAACTCAATTGCAATTTAATTTCTGTCTCACAACTTCTCGAAAGTGGAAGTTTGATTATCCAGTTTACTAACAAATCTTGTGTTATACAGGACTATACCTCGAAGAAGGTGATTGGAACGAGTGAACAAGTTGGCGGTCTGTACTATCTTACTCAGAACGTGTGTGACGAGGCCTCTGCGATGCGAACAACGACAGACTTTTCGGTGTGGCACCAACGACTTGGTCATCCCTCTCCAGAGATTTGTCGGTTTCTTTCATTTTTGTTTTTCCCCTTCAAACACTTCATTGCCGTGTGATGTATGTTTCCATGCAAAACAGTGTCGTGATTCTTTTCCCATCAGTATGAATAAAGCAGAAGTTCCTTTTAGCATAATACATTGTGATTTGTGGGGGGGGGGGGGGGGTACCGCACACTATCGCGAACTGGGGCCAAATATTTTTTAACTATCGTTGATGATTTTTCCCGAGCCACCTGGGTGTATCTCCTAACCAATAAAGACCAGACACCTAGTGTTTTGCGCAATTTTCTCTTTTATCCAGCGTCAGTTTAATGCCCAGATAAAAATACTTCGCAGTGACAACGGCACAGAATTCACGTGCATGAAACCATATTTTGCCTCTCAAGGAATTATTTTTGAATCCTCTTGCGTCGGCACTCCTCAACAAAATGGGAGAGTTGAGCGCAAGCACAGACATATTCTTAATATAGCACGTGCTCTCCGGTTCCAAGCAAATCTCCCTATCTCCTACTGGGGTGATTGTATTCTTACCGCTGCATACCTTATTAACCGCACCCCCACACCCTTGTTAAATGGAAAAACTCCATATACTCTCCTATTTGGTCAAGAACCGTCATATTCTCATCTGCGCACTTTTGTCTGTCTGGCCTATGCGCATAACCAACTCACACACGAGGATAAATTTGCGAGTCGTTCACGTCGTTGTCTCTTTCTTGGATATCCTTTTGGGCAAAAGGGATGGCGACTACAGGATCTTGAGACAAATAAAGTCTTTGTCAGTCGGGACGTTAAGTTCATTGAAAATTCCTTTCCGTTCGTCACACAACCACAGCCCCCGATGCACCCCTCTCCGGCAGACGACATTGTGGACGACGAACTGGACGCCATAGTCGTTCCTGCCAAAACCCCTGTGTCGCCCCAACACACTCAACCCACCACTTCCCACCCCGAAACCCAAACAGACACTGCTCCTGTGTCATCTTCTAACTCGTCCTCCTCACCCGACACAAACATCCCTTCTCCACCTACCCAAGAATCCGCACCAGCCGCTCCTCAAGATGGGGAACCCAATCTCCGCAGCCACCGTGAACGACGTCCTCCATCACATCTCCGGGACTTTGTCATGCACACTGTTCGTGGTACACCGACTTGTTCATCCGTTCCAATCCCCACTTCAGGTACGGCTCACTGCATCACTAAATTTGTTAACTGTGATAATTTTCTTCCACACACAGAAGTTTTTTGGCAGCGATTACTCCAGATGAGGAGCCCACTAGTTTCAAAGACGCCGTCAAACACCCACACTGGAGGATGGCAATGAAGGATGAATTAGATGCACTGGCGGCCAACGGCACCTGGTCTTTAGTACCACTCCCTCTGAATAAAAAGGCAATTGGCTCGAAGTGGGTCTATAAAATTAGACACAAATCCGACGGTAGCATTGAAAGATATAAAGCACAACTGGTGATTTTGGGCAATCGGAAGGAAGGCATTGATTACAAAGAGACGTTCGCCCCTACGGCCAAACTTGTGACCGTCCGGGCTCTGTTAGCAGTGGCAGCCGTGCGAAATTGGAGCCTCCACCAGATGGACGTTCATAACGCTTTCCTCCACGACGAAGTATACATGCGGCTTCCCCCGGGGTTTGCATGCCGACGGCAAGGCATGGTCTATAGACTGCACAAATCACTCTATGGCCTACGTCAAGAACCTAGATGTTGGTTCTCTAAACTCACCACCGGTACGGGTTCACACAGTCCAAAGCCGACTACTCTCTCTTTACTTTGGTGCGTGGTCGGGTGGAACTCCGAGTACTCATATACGTCGATGATTTGGTACTCGCTGGAAATGATGAAGCTTTTATCCCCCGTTTTAAAAACTACTTGTCAGAATGTTTTCACATGAAGGATCTTGGCGTACTGAAATATTTTCTGGGCGTTGAAGTCGGGCGTAACTCCTCCGGGCTGTTTCTCTCTCAACGCAAATATGCGCTCGACATTCTCTCTGATACAGGTCACTTGGGCTGCCGTCCAGCCGCCACCCCACTTCCGGCAAATCATCGCCTCGCTCTAGCAACGGGTCCAGTCCTTCCGGATCCTACTCCCTATCGGCGGTTGGTTGGGCGTCTCATCTATCTTACCATCACACGCCCGGACTTGACATATGCCGTCCACATTTTATCTTAGTTCATGGAAACCCCACGCCGTGACCATTGGGACGCTGCAGTCCATACTCTACGGTATATTAAGGCACACCCCGGGCAAGGCTTGGTCCTCACCGCCACTGGTCCTCTTCAACTTGTTGGGTTTTGTGATTCTGATTGGGCAAGTTGCCCTCTCACTCGTCGTTCCATCTCGGGTTATTTTATCCGTTTGGGCGGCTCCCCTATTTCATGGCGAACAAAGAAACAGAAAACGGTGTCTCGATCCTCGGCGGAGGCCGAATATCGAGCCATGGCCACCGCCGTTTGTGAGCTGAAATGGCTATGGAGCTTACTCTCTTCACTCGGCGTGTCTCATCCGCAGCCAATGACCCTATACTGTGACAATCAAGCTGCCTTACACATCGCAGCCAACCCTGTGTTCCATGAACGCACCAAACATATTGAAATAGACTGTCATTTTGTTCGGGATGAGATTCAACAAGGCGTTCTCCGTACATCGCATGTTCCTACGGCCGACCAACCTGCTGACATATTCACTAAATCTCTTGGTTCTGGTCCGTTTAATCATCTTTTGTCCAAGCTGGGCACGCGGAACCCCCATGCTCCAGCTTGAGGGGGGGTGTTACGCACAGACCGTGGGGCGCAAGGAGGAGTTTGGTGCTGGCAGAGTTCCAATCCTAGCATGACTTGGTTTTCCTTGTTGGAGTTAATTTGTATTGTTTAGAAGAAGTCTTTTCCAACTAGATTTTGGAGGAAACCTCTCACGTATATATATGAGGAGATCTTTGTACATGCACACACAATAAAGAAAATATTTTTGCTGCCAATTGGTTCACTGCCGTATTGCAATCTCACAAATATGTTAGAACTAAAGCATTTTGTTTTCTTCAAGACTTTTAATTTCCAAATTCGTTAATTCCTTCAATATTTTGATTTCTCAGACTTTTTTTTTGCCAATCTTCCAAATTACGGAGTATTAGAGCATAATAGAAGTAAAAAATCGAAAGCCTATAATCATTAGAGGCCCTGTGCAATAGTCAGCTTTGAACAAAAGTTGGAGTAAAACATTAAAAATATACGGAGTACTAAAATAAAACTTTCATATTTTTCTTTCCGAAATAGGAGATAAAGTGGATTTACAAAAAAAAAAAATGAGCCCCATCCCCGAGGGTCCCCCTCAGATCCGGCCGGACGGTCACTGAGAGGAGGTAAATTAGATTTTAATCGTAGATTGGTGGCAAAGAGTGGAGTTTGCACCTGGTACTTGCAGAGGCCCTATGCTTAGCATAGTTGCCTCTCAGCGCAGTTTCCAGGAATCGAACTCGGGTCAGCGAGTCTTACCCCTTTGACACCCCTTACCTTGGCAATTGCGCAACATTACCAAAATGGTCATGTACATTCCAAAAAAGTATAGTAATGTGTACATGTAGAGTGTCACATTACAACCACATTACCACAATGCGATGTCCTATTTTGGAAATAAAAATATGAAACTCTTATTTTGATACTTTTTTCTATGTTTTAGTCCTATTTAGGGTGATTTCTAATTTTTATTTTACTCTCTCTCTCTCTCTTCCAAAAAGAATGCCACATTTCATTATTTAAAAATCACGGGAGCTCTTGTTTATTTGTACATTTTCATTAACTATTTGATAAAATAAAATATTATTGCCACTACTTGTCTCGGAAAGGAACTCTTCACGTAATTTTTAAATATGTAAGTCTTATTTTTTATTTCTACATAAATTTTTTAAGTAAAATAAATTGAAAAAAACGTAAAATTTGTTACATTTTGATTGTGTAATGTGACGAATATTTTGGGACGGAGTTTTATTTCATTCCAACAATATGACAAAGATGAAAGTTCAAGCAGTGTAATGATAAAGGGAAGAAGTTGATTATTAGATGCATTTTTTTTTTATTTTTGTAGTTTTGTTTTTGATGAGTGATATATAAAGATTCGAAGGATGATGACAAGAGGGTATAACACATGATGGTCGGTCAAACATATATTTTAGGGTTCAGAAAAAAAACAGGTCCTAGAATATAACGAAGACAAGAATATGACAAACACAAAAGTGGGCATTATATTATTGAACACATCAAACACAAGGTCAAAATTGTAATTTTTACTATAAATCACTTGGTACTCCCACCGTCTCAAATTAAATGCTCTGTTTTCATTTATGATGTATGATCGAAGTTATTTTTATTATAATAATTTATTTAAGAGTTGAAGTTAAATTTAAAAAATAAATTAAAATTTACATATTGGTATTATCGAAAAACTAAATCAAAAGTTCTACTACACGTAACAAGAGATAAATTAAAATGACTATATTATTTTATTAAATGAAGAGCAAAATAGAGAAAGAAAATAAATGAAATTTGAATTTGTGAATAATAAATATTAAATTTAAGATAGAGGAAGTATTATTACTTTTTACTTTAATTTCAATTGGAACTTAATTCTAGAAAAAGTTTTTCCCAAAAAAAGTTTTCATTCTTTCAGTTCCTTTGAAAAAGAATTGAATGAGCGGTTCATATTATTTCTCTTTAATTAAAATGTATTTTGTGTTATTTCCACTTATTCTTATTACTAACTACCTTCGTTTCATAAAACATTTCGGTCCTAACTTATTGCGCATCCCACAAAATCATTCTAGCCCACATAAAATGTCTAAAATATCCCCAAAATAATTTTAATTCGTAATAAAAGAGAAATTGGGTCTATATACGCTGGTTTTAGGCAGGGTAAAAGCATGTTGAGGAGAATAGGATATCCTTCCTCCGTTCCACAAAACCATTCTCATTTTGACTTTGGGCAAAAATAAAGAAATTGTAATTTTGGTTGACTTTCCAATTTTGCACCTGATGTGATGGAAAAAAGTAAGATGTGATATTTTGGTTATTAGTGAATAAGTATATGATGTGATAGGTAGGGTATGAAAAAGTAGGGGTAAAAGTGGTTTTTTAATAGAAAGTAGAAGTATTTTGTGGAAAACAAAATAGGAAGGGTTTTGTGGAACGGAGGAAGTATATATTAATTTTTTTATTCTATTTAACGATTTGCTACAATAAATACTCAACTCATCTTCTTCTCAAAAAACTTAAATTTTGATATGATTTTCAAATGCATAAATTTATCTTCTTATTAATTTCCACTAATGTTTGAAATAATTTACTCTCCTGCGTTCCACAAAACCTTTCTTCTTTTTTTTTCATCCGTTCTTATAGAAAACTTTTCTCATTTCTATTAAAAAGTTACTTTTCCCTTTCCTAATATTTAACTTACATATCACATCATATTTTTTCACTATTAGTTCACTCATTACATCCAAAGACAGTTTTGAAAAGTTAACACTAAAATATACTCCCTCCGTCCCATAAAACCTTTCTCCTTTCTCTTTTCATCCGTCCCATAAAACACTTCTCATTTCTATTAAAAAGTCACTTTTACCCCTTACTTTTTCATATCCTACCTATCACATCATACCTTTTTACTAATAATCTACCCATCAAATCCTACTTTTACCCATCATATCAAAGGACATTTTTGGAAATTCAACACCAAAATACACTCCCTTAAATCTCTTCAAAAAACAAAGCATACCATGTTTCATAGGACGGAGGGAGTATTCCCTTTAAATATTTTTAAAGTCAAAACGAGAAAGATTTTGTAGGACGGAAGGAGTATTAAAAAAGAACCCTATAAAGATTAGAGGCTGGTTCCCTTGACATTAGAAATCAATGTCCCTAGATGATCTAGGGTGCTCTAGTGTTCCGTTTGAAAAATTGACGGTTCCTACCCCCTAACCCCCCGGTAAACCCTCCCACCCGCCCTGACCAGAGCACACCCCTCCACCCTCTTCAATTGCACCCCCAAGTTAATTTTGACTTTGGAGTTAAATTTTGACTCCAGAGTAAAGAATAACCTGGGGATGCAATTGAAGGGGGTGGAGGATGTGTTCAAGTCGGAGCATAATGGAGAGATTTACTGGGATGGAGAGATTTACTGGGGGATTATGAGGTAGGAACCGTCAATTTTGCAAACCGGACATCGGAGCATCCCAGATCATCCCATGACATTGATTCATGATGTCATGAGAAGTAAAGGTATAAAGATTATATAATTCATTCAGATTATAAGTTGAAAATTCAATTCCAAAATTTATTATAAGTTGAAATTCAAATATTTAATATACTGAAAGATAAATATATTATTCTGAATATATTTATATTATTATTATTATTACGCAGTGGGTCGAAATTTTTGGCAGCAAGCATGACAAGTAATTTCCATGCACGTAGAATCAATCCTCAACGTCGCCCGCTCCTTCAGCTCCTCCGCCTTCCTCACCTCCTCACGCGCCCTCTCCCACACGCTCCTCGCACGCGCGAACTCCGACTGCGCCAGCTCCATCTCCCGCCTCGTCAGCTCCCTCACGCGCTCCGCGTACGCCTTCTCCATCGCCGCCAGCCGGATCTGCTCCGCCGCCTGCCACCTCAGCGCCTCCACGTACCCGGCGTCGATTTTCACCGCCGCTGGTCTCTCCAGCGGCGGCGGCCTCAGCGGCCTGAGGCTTATCGATAGCTGCAGGTCTAGCGACGGGCTGTCGAACACATCCGTGGAGGGCCGGGATTTTGATGCCGGTGAATTGGCGCCCGGCCGGGACGGGGCATGGAATGTGGTGGCGGTGATGACGGCGGCGGCGGAATGGGTGGCCGCCGGAAGGAAGTGTATTTCTCTTTGTGGTTGATCTTCCATTTGACAGAGTGCACCTATGGTGGGCTAATAAGAGACAAGAGATTAGAGATTCTTACTATCACTCTTTGCAATTAAATAAGATAAATTTTGATCATCAATTAAATT
The DNA here is from genome assembly GCA_003260385.1 of Cuscuta australis. Classification (NCBI taxonomy): domain Eukaryota; kingdom Viridiplantae; phylum Streptophyta; class Magnoliopsida; order Solanales; family Convolvulaceae; genus Cuscuta; species Cuscuta australis. Next base: position 2,186,783 of record NQVE01000114.1, read on the forward strand.
AATTATACATTATACATTGTGTATTAATAAGAAAAATAATATTTTAGGAAAAAAATTTAACCAAAACATTTTGGTACTAATATGTAATGAAATTTTGATTTGATTAATTATTAATTTTGGTATAATTTAACTACGAAAAGTCAAATTCGACAAACATACTCGAACAAAGGATCAAGTCTAAGAAATCTACCAAAATGAGACTAAAACACGGTACTTATACTAAAATAAGATGTTCTATATTTGTATCAGTTAAATTGAATAAGAGCGTTAGATATTACAAAAAGATTGCAATTTAACATTGTTAATTGACAGTTCATCGTACTTTTTTGACATTATAGTTTGACATTATTTGTCATTTCACGATATTTTTTGGCATTATAGAACCTGTATATCCTTACACGCATTCTCCAAAATTCCAAAATGCTATGCACTAATGTGAGGTTAGAAAAGCTAAAAATAAAATTTTTGCTTACTTTGTTTGAAAAAGTTTCTACCAAATCTTTTTTTTAATATAATATCTGTTCATACATTTTCAAACTCATAAATCACGTAAAATTATTATTTATTACCTCACTAGGGATCGGATTTATGATGTCCCATATGAGAGAGTCACCATCATACCACTAGACCACAAGGTCTTTGGCTACCAAATCCTTGTTTTTTTGTTAAAAAATATTCACATTGTCAATTAACATATTCCCACACACTTTTATTAAGGGTAAAATGAACAATTACACTACTTCATATGAATGTAACATTTCATATTTTGTGTATCCCAAAACATACGTTTACTCACATCTAAAATGCCTAAAATTTACCATATTTACCCTTTATTGTGGGTAGAACTCATTTTGAAAATTTTTTGGCATTTGAGACGATATATAAGTGTTTTATGAGATGCGCAAATGTAACCTTCTTTTTCGGAAGACAGGGTATTAATTAAGTGATTAATAAGACATTCTTAATACTTTAGAATATGAATGAATGTAGACAAATTTTATATTTACATTCATTCATTTTTCAATATACAAAAAATCTTATTAAACAATTAATATAAAATGAAGGGAATATTTTTTAACTCCACAAAATACTAAAATAGGTGAAAAATTATTCACCGAAGTTAAAATAGATACTCCTATTCAAGACTTCATTAGCCTTAAAAGTTAAAAGAACAAATTTGGTCCTTCATATACGGGCCCCAAAAATTAGTTAGTAAATTACCATCCACTCCCTACTTTCAAATTATTTTGTCCATTTGAGTCTTTGATATTCAATGCAATACTTTAATGGTTAATAAATATATTTACATAATGGGATATCATAAATATCATACTACAAAAGTAAATTTTAAAATTTATCTAATGATTCTAAAATTGAGTACTTTTATCACGAATTTTACGTCCATACAAGAATAACTAAATTTTCTCACGCAAACATATTTATAAAAAATTAAATTAAAGAAATCATTTTAAAAAATAATGAAAATGTTAACTATAAAGATGGTCGTCCCTGGATTCTTATTTTTGTTTTCTTTGAAACACTTTCTTCTTCTATTAAAAAACCACTTTCACTCCTACTTATTCATACTCTACCTATCACATCATAGTTTTTCACTAATAATAAACTATCACATCTTTTTTTTATCGATCACATCAGGGGCAAAATTGGAAAGTCAACTAAAATTACACTTTCCTTATTTTGCCCCAAAGTCAAAACAGGAACCATTTTAAGGAACGGAGGGAGTATATATTTTAGCTATTTTCAATTGATTATATAGATAATGGTATAGAAATGAAAATAAATTTACATATTTAAAAGTTACATAAAAGATTTATAAAACAAGAAAATAATGATGTGCATTAAGAAAGTCATAATAAGCAATTACTCCCTCCGTCCGGAAATATTTTTCACATTTGACTTTTTTGGTCAAAGTTTATAAACTTTGAATATGATATATGGAAAAAATATATTGTATCACGATATAATTTTAATATGAATATATTTTTTTGATATATAGTTTTCAAATATCAAATTTTTACAAAATATATCTATGTATAAATAAAGATATTAGTGGTTAAAGTGCAATCTTAGAGATCGTAAAAAGTCAAATGAGAAAAAAATTTCCGGACGGAGGGAGTAAAAAGCAATAAAGCGGTACTCGCTTACGTTATAAGTGGGGTGGCGAAAACTAGAGCAACGAGATTCAATTCGCCACCACCGCAACGACCCTTATGTGCCGGATGCCAATACCCGCTACCGCTATAACCGTTCACCGATGGAGCCCTAAAAATGGAAAACGAGTGCTGGATAGGTCATTGTCGGAGAGGACGACTTAGCACTCTAAAGAAATAAACTCAAACACAAATTTTGTGGTTGAGTTGGCTTCTTGATATACTATCAAATAACCAATGAAAACGTACAAATAAACAAAAATTCCCGTGACAAGGTGTATTAATTTATCAATCACATCTTACTTTTACCTATCATATCCAAAGACATTTTTAGAAACTCGACTCCCTTTAAATTCTTTAAAAATTTGTGGGATGGAGGAAATACTAAAAAGTATTGTGAAATGTCCACATGCAATGTCACATTTATATTTGATACTTTCTCTATATATTTTTCTCTTATTTAGGGTAATTTTATTTATAAAATTCAAAAAAAGTCAAACTAGGAATATGTTTATGGAAGAATATACTCCATCAAAGTTTGGGAAAATATTCACAAGATGAATACTCCAACTTTGTACGGCAACAATTCATGCAAAATGGGGAAACAACCTTATGGCCTTTTGGATTTTTTCTGTTTTCTTTCTCTTAATAACAATAATAATACAATTCTTATTATTTTCAATTTTAAATAATTTTAATTTTTTTTATAGAAATGTAAAAGGGGAAACACAATATGGTGATGGAACACTTTACATACACATAATGTGAAATGATTTACGTACAATCACCAAAAAAGCTGATCCCACATACATTTTTTGTAAAGGTACCTCTAGAGTTTTCCATGCCAGATTATTACTAGTCAAAAGTTTATTGAAATAAAATTAATTTTTTATAGACTTTGCAGAACTATGAGAATTTTTCTAAATTTTGTACTCAAAATGCGAAATAAATAGTTCTAATTTCAATTTGATATTTTTAAAATTGACGTAAAATTTTAAAAAATACTCCATCCAATCCAAAAAGACATTCCTGCTTTATTTTTGCGCGTTCCATAAAATATTTCTACCCACGTCTAAAATACCTAAAATTTACCATATTTCTTCTTTATTTTGTGTAGAAATTGTTTGGAAAGTTTTTTTGGCATTCAAGACGGGAGAGAAGTATTTATGGAATGCGCAAAAAATAAAACATGAATATCTTTTTGGAATGCGTAAAAGTTATGAAACATATATTTAAATATTTAAAAAGACATCAAAAATTAAATTTTACAAAATAAAAGTCGACAAAACTATTTCCTTTTTTATATGATATAAAAATATGTAAACAAAGAAGATATCATATCACTCTGAATATTAATTTGGGTAGGAAAATTATATTTGAAACACATCACGAGGCTTGTCAATTAAGTGACATCTTGGTTTTATAAAAATGATTAATTTGGAATTTATCAAATTCTAAATCACAAAGTAAGTCATGAGGTTTATATTATTTTCTTTTCTGATAAAGACACACACATATAAATAGCGGACTCATGAACAATACTACATTACTAGCTACTAGCTATGTTTGGAAAATCTCTTTAAGTGAATAAAATGATTTTAAATAATTAAGAAGTGAAAGTTTTTAATGCAAAAACGGTAAGTTCAAATTATATTAGTTGACAGAATTTATTCTTGATTGAATTTATTTTAAAACTATTGCGAAATAAACAGAATACATATTTAAAAATTAAATATGTAAATAGTAAATATGTGTTTTCTTTTTAGACAAGTTTTTCTTTCTTCTTTTTAAATTTTATGTAAACAAGTAGTTTAATCTCTCTAGTTTGTCTCTACTTTTCATAGGGAAAATAGATCATCTTTGATTACGACTATGGTACGTGTATTTGATTTTTTTTTAAAGAAAAACTCTTTAAAACAAAAATAAAATTAAACTTAGAAGGAGTAGTACTTTGAAAATAAATACAAAGTAATAAATAAAATAAATTAGTTTTAATATCCAAAATTATCACACCTAAAAATAGAAATTAACTATCCCATAATCATACAACATAGAGTCATAGGCATATATACCTTATTCAAACCATACTTATACCCTAGGAGTTATTAATAGTTTTATTAATAAGTTTGATTGTGAAGAAATCCATGCACATATATCATGAATTTCTTCAGTGTCATTAACATTAAAAAAAACCCAAAAAAAATGAAGTAATAAAAAAGATTGAGCTAACCTTATGTAGCTAGCTTGCTGTTAGTGCTTTCCACTTCGAATGAATAATGGGATTTCAGAGAGAGAGAGAGAGAGAGGAGAGAGAGAGGTTTTGATATGATCCTTCTTTTTTCTTGCACTGTTACACTATTTACTACTATACCACTATGAGCTAGCTAGCTAGAAAGACTAAAGATTAAATAGGAACCCATGATATATATATATATATATATATATATATATATATATATATATATATATATATATATATATATATATATATAAGCTTTTGAGTTGAACTAACTAATCGATTGGATCCAATCTTTTAATGTGGTTCAGCCCAAGTGCTTTATAGCCCAATCCAGTTGTCCATACCATCATGAAGTGTGTGAATAATTGTAAGAGAAGAGCCCTAAAAAGAAGCTAGGCTTTGGGTAGGGTGTGGGCAATGAATGGGGCTAATGAGTGAAAGTTAGCAAAAGTAAAAGAGAGACAAGAGAAGATGAAGCAGAAGCAACAATGGGAAAACGACTTTTAAAGTATAGCAGTTGGGGCCACGCCATGCCGCCCCAAGTACGGTGGGGAAGGAATGGGATCCAGTCATGATATATATATATATATATATGTGCCAGTCCTAGCACTATGTAATAACCACTCCAAGTTACTTGAATAAATCCAAAACTATTATATATATATATATATATATATATATATATATATATATATATATATATATATACATACATACATACATACATACATACATACATACATACATACATACATACATACATACATACATACATACATACATACATACATCGGTCCGGTTCTAGTGACACCGGAGAACGGTGCCACTAGGTTTTTGGGGCACCTCCGGTGCTCCGTTCGTAAAATTGACGGTTCCTACCCCCCTAATCCACCCTTAAACCCCCCACCCTACCCCCACCCCAACCCCGCCGTAAGCCCCCCACAAAATGTGTGGCTATTATGCAATGCATAATAGCCACACATTTTGTGGGGGGCTTACGGCGGGGTTGGGGTGGGGGTGCAGGGGTGGGGGGTTTAGGGAGTGGGTTAGGGGGGGTAGGAACCGTCTATTTTACGAACGGAGCATCGGAGGTGCCCCAAAAACCCAGTGGCACCGGAGTGGCACCGTTCTCCGGTGTCACTAGAACCCCACCGTACATACATACATAACACGCATATATATAGACACACATGTGTGTGTACACGGCAAGGTTCCGTTGACACTGGCAGCATCCAGTGTCAACGAATGACACTCGCTAATTTGAAGTTCCTCCGGTGTCCCGTTTACAAAATTGATAGTTCCTACCCCCTAACCTCCTCTCTAAACCCCCGCTGCACTCCCACCCTAGACCCTCCCCTTTTACCCCTTCCAAATGTGTGGATATTATGCAAAGAAAGTTAACTAAAATACTACATCTATCATAAGTACGAATACTTAATATTAGTGTCTAACATTACCCTCAAACTAAGTCTAACTGAAGCAAGAGTAAGTTTGGACCCTAGCCAAGAATTGGAAACCATGAAAAGAGAGAAGTCTAACGTGTGCTGGTAGCTGCTGACGTCGAAGAAGAAGAGAGAAGTTGTCGTCGTGTGCTGGTAGCAGCTCACGCCGAAGAAGAATAGAGAAGTTTGACATGCGCTGGTAGCTGCTGACGTTAAAGAAGTCTGACGTACGATTGTAGCTGCTGATGTCAAAAAAGAAGAAGAGAAGGCTATTGAGGGTGCCTATTTGATTAAGGATCTTTGACATTCTTGAAGGACTGGGTTGTTGAGGTATTTCATTCATCTTCCTTTAATTTATTTCCTTTCTTGATTTTGCTTTTTTTTTTTATTTCTTTTGGGTTTGTAGTGGCCCTATAGAAAAGAAAGATAAGACAGATTAATGGTTAGGAATGAATGGTTTGAGGGAGAAAAAAGTGGATTAAGGGTTGTGATTTGGTAGGTAAAAGAAAGATAGTTCGAGAGCCGTGCAATTTTTGAATAGTGATTTATAACATTTATTTGGGACAGAGGGTGTACATTAAATTGAAATATAAATTCAGACAAAACCATAAATCGCAATAAGAAAATCTTTCTCAGATACATGGGGGAGTATGTATTTTGATATTTTAATTATTTTTCTATACAAACCCAAGTGCTAGTATGAATTTAAGTATTCTATAAAATTCTGAGAACCTATTCATTTGGTTATGAATATACATTTCTTAATTTGAACTTGAAGTAGTTCAAACTCGAAACAACTGAACTCAAACTTAGTGTGACCGACTATTTTCCAACTCTGGATCCAAATGTACTACGTGATCCGTTTTAAAAATTGATGGCACGTGCCTTCTCTAACTCTTGGTAAACCCCCACACCGACCTAACCCAACCCCCACCCTGTGAATTGGACCCCCCCAAATTAAGTTAACTTTGGGGTAAAAAATTTGACTCCAAGTTGGAGGGTCCAATTGACGGGGATAGGGGTGGGTTCGGGTTGGAGTGAAGTGGGGATTTACCGGGGGTTGAAAAGGGCCAATGCGGTAAGAACCACTAATTTTGTGAATGTATCATTGGAACGGATCGATACCCAGTGACAACAATGAATATAAGAATATACTTTGTAACTCTCTATTTTTCACACCCCAAAATGACAAAGAATCTTGGTGTGTGCATATATACTAATTTTTCTCACCCCAAAGACATAAAAGAATATTTATGTGGAGTACAAAATAACTAATTGTTTGAGTATAAAATCTTTCTTTTGGTGTATGGTACAACCACAAATTTAAACTTTTTCATTAAATTAGTTCTTTAATATGCATGAGTTCTATATAGTATTTCCTTCACTTTGCACTTACTCTCCCTCTTGGCTATAAAGTTAAAAAAGGATGACACCCATCCCGAAGACCCTTTAACACTGGTCGGACAGTTAGCCGTGAAAAAGTAAATTGAGTTATAATCTCAGTGAGTTGGCGTAAGAGTGAGGTTCCGTGCCTAATACTTGCAAAAGTTTTATGCTTTGTATAGTTATCTCTCATCGCATAATTACAAATGAGGATACAAACCAGTATCATCTTGGAATTCATCTTCCTCGTCGTCTTCAGATTCAACAACGACGTAATCTTCCTCGTCCAGCACGTCCTCGGCGACCGGATCATCGTACTGTTACACAATCACGAATCGAACTCAGGGAAAACCGTTTATTGTGCGTCGAACGAGAAAATAGACGAGGAAAACTCACCTTCTTGGCGTTAGTTTGTTTAACAATTCGTCTTACGTAATACTTGCAAAAGTTTCATGCTTTGTATAGTTACCTCTCATCGCAACTACTAGACTCCAAACTCGAAATCTCACCCGAATAGTACCCATATACCAACCGTTGAGCTACGCCACACTGGTCGCTATAAAGATCAAAGATTTATGAAAAGTGGTAAGCGAGTATCTTTCTTTAGGTACTCGAGGGCCGGCAACCTAGGCCTACTATAAAGTTACACTTCAAAAAAGTCCTACACTCATATTTATCCACCAATTCAATTTTCCTTACCACGTGCAATATCAATTATTATTGAACCTAACTTCATTTTCTTCACTATATTTGTGTGGTTTGAATGTTTATTATTGTTATCATCATAACAATATAACATCTATAATTTTCAAACCAGACAAACATAGATGTTATATTGTTATGATGATAACAATAGGTCTCTAAACGTCACTTTTTGTACGTATAAACTATCATAGGATCTTCTAGGGCGGAGTCGGACAGTAGTCTTGAAGCAAAAAAAAAATAGATTGAGCTTTAATCATATATTGATCAATAGAAAGTGGGATTTATCCCTAATACGTGCAAGAATTTCATGCTATGCATCTTCGTTCTTGATCTTTGTTGCCAAAAGTTGACCCCAACATTACCTCTTTTGCACCCTTTAATTTATTGTCTCACTAAGTGACTACGCTTCCCCGCTAATCGCCAACGTTACTATGGGCAAAGGCATAAGTTTAAGAGTATTCAAAAATTTGAAATTTTAAGGGTTACCGAGTCCGTTACAATGACGTCAAGAATGATACCAACAATCACATCTTTGTCTCTCAAACATGAATTGATAACAATTAGGCAAAAAGACTAAAATAATAGTAAAACATATGAAAAGAAGCAAATAATTAAGGTCTTTAATTTATGTTTTATTCACAAAATAACGAATATATAATATCAAAAAATATTTTGAAATGCTAAGATACAATATCATATTATCACAATACAATAAACATGATCTATGTTTTGGGATAACATCATTCTAATTTTGAGATACACTATCTTTTGCTCTTATTTTGAGAGATTTCTTTAATACCGAAATACCGAATAACCATCTATACGAAATTGTCTACAAGACATATGGTGTCATTTTAGTGTACCCTTGTGTCATTTTAGTAATAAAAAATATATCTATGGTAAATCTATTTTAACACTAGAGATGACAATAAAGTTTGACACCATGTATTTAATCGAATGTACATTACAAACTTGGTTTTAAAAAAATTAAATTGTGGCACGACTTTATAGGGCAACAGATTAATTGGAATTACAATATATATATATATATATATATATATATATATATATATATATATATATATATATATATATATATATATATATATATATATATATATATATATATATATATATATATATATATATATATATATATATATATATATATATATATATCATAAAACATAGACACATGCATAAATATTGCATACATATACTTGTGGTTTTTTAGTGTGTGTATAGAATATAAATAACCATTTATTTATTGGGATCTGTATATAGTTTGTCTTGTCTCCATTTGTCTTGTGTATGCGTAGAGTTGTGTGTAACGTTTTATACTTGTCCTGCTCGTGCATGTATAGTACTCTTTCTTACGAGTATTTTGTTTATTCTAAAACATATTTTTCATACCTTTTAATGAAGGTGGTTATCAAAAGTTCACATTATTACAAATTTTAACATTATAATTTCACTTTTTCTTAAGTTTCTTAAAAACAAATGAAAATTTTAAGAATAAATTCCATAAAAGGTCCCCAGTTATAAGTCGTTTTACATATTTAGTCCCTACATATCAAATATTACTATTTTAGTCCCCAATTATTATATTCATTTCCACGAATGGTCCTTTGTTAACATTTCCATTAAGAATGTGGATAAAATAATTGTAAATTCACACTCTTTTCTCTCCTCAATTAAGTTTCTTTCTTCCCCTCGCACTCCTTTTCCAAACCCGTCGTTGAGTTTGAAATTTTGAACCCAAAACCGAAATCATAACTCTTCTCTCAATTGTTTGTCTAACTGGTGGAACTCAAATTCGAAACCAGTAATCTTCATGGATGAGTTTTAATGTTTATTTTCTTTTCAATTTTTTGAGATTAACTGATAAAATTCATCTATAAAGCTTATTGATTTTGATTTTAGATTCCACCAAGAAGACTAATAATTGAGAGGGGAATGATCATTTCAGTTTTGGGTTTAGAGCTTCAAACTCAGCGACGAGTTTGGGAAAGAGTACGAGAGGAGAGAGGAAGCTAAATTGAGGAGAGAGAGAAGTCTGAATTTACAATTGTATCCACGTTCTTAACGGAAATATTAACAAAGGACTATTCGTGGAAATGAATATAATAATTGGGACTAAATTAGAAATATTTGATATGTAGCGTCTAAATATGTAAAACCACCTATAACTGGAGACGTTTTATGGAATTTACTCAAATTTTAATTCAGAATAATGGAGAAAAAATATATATTTTGGAGGTTTCAGTGGTAGGAAGAAGAATTTACCAATCGAAACAAGGTCTTTCAAATATCAGAGTAAAATAAAAAATATATATAAATAAAATAAAAAAATTACATGAAAACAAATCTTTTCATATTCTCTATAACACGAGTACTTATTCAATTCTCATACTACTTCAAGGTGGCTCCAATGAGATGACATTTTGGCGAGATGAATGAGATGCCACAATGTGGGCAATACAATGGAATAAATTTTTTTAAAGTTTTAAACAAGTTAAATATATTAAAATAATTTTTATAATAATATACACCATAATTTTTACTTAATTAAGACTCAAAGTTCGTCCAGCTTGACTCAAAAAAATCAAACAAGACAAATTCTTTGAGACGGAGGGAAGCACACAAACTATTACTCTCTCCGTCCCTCCAAAATCTTCTCGTTTTGACTTTTTGAGGGTTTTAAAGAGAGTTGATAAAAGATAAAAATTGTCTTTATATGTATTTCACATTGTTCTTTTTTTTGTTTTAGCACTAATTACTCTATTATCACATTGTTCATCTAAAAAAGAAAGAGAAACAATCATCCGAACAGCTCAAAAATTTGGATATTCAATGACAAGACTACATGACTTTTGGCTTCTGCATCTCATCGAGGACGTGACCTTAAATAAGAGCATTTGGATATCGAGGACTAAATTTGATTTAGGGTATGTAGGCCTAGGTAAGAGTCCTTTGTCTGTTTAGGGCCTTTAGGGATAGTTACTTAGGCATTGTGGGGTGTTTGCTTGGTGCCCCTTTTTGAGTGGTAATTGTGTTTTCCTCTCTTATTGGTTTGTCTTTCACTAGTTGAACTCTACAAACTTGGGTCTTTTGTGCTTGAATCGGGGTCTTTTAGAAACAATCTCTTTAGGTAGAGGTAAGGTTCGCGTAAAATCTCTCCCCCACCCCAAGACCCCACTCCGGGCATTTTACTCGATAGGATGTATTTGTTGTGGTAGGACTCTAAATGTTTGGCCAAGGATCGGTCTTAAAGGAGCAAAGCATGTGAGACAATTTAGATTGTAGAAGAAAACTCGCTCCGGAGGGAATTTATTGTATCTGATATAATTCCAAACATCAAATTACATGAATAATCTAATGCTCATAACCAAACTAAGTTTTACCCACATTATAATTCATGCTTTTTATAGAGCATAAGAAAATTTGAAATTTAATTCAAGATTTCAAGAAAAGTTGTTTCCATGCTACTTGCCTGGCGGTGTCGTTGGATCTTAGGATTGCTGATTCTTTACATTCAAACGTTCAGTGGTTGTTCCTATGTGACGGGGTTCTGCACAGGAATGCAACCCGGGATCTTAGATGTTTTCAGCAAGAGCTCGTCAATTAGGGCAAGTTGTTTCAATTCCTGGAAGACATTATTCACATCAATTTATGATTTTCAATGCTAGATTATAGAAGGCCGAGTGTAATTGTAGAGCAGTGACTGGACTTCACCTCTATTGTGAAACATATTTTTAGACTTGCCTCTGCCTGGCGCGAAAGGGCTTTCCACGGCTACCTATATAGAAAGCAGCATGATGCACATTAGCACTGATCTGAAGAAGAGTCAAACCATGAGGGTTTGATTTAGGGCAAATCCTACCTTGCATTTTTACAAGAGGGTTGTTTCCGGGACTTGAACCTGTGACCTCAAGGTCACATGACCCACCCAAAGTCCCAAACCCCACTTACACAAGACACTATTTAGAGCACTGCACTTGCTCATACCATGCCACGCCGTCAAGCTCCCTCTGAAGATCTGGTGAAACTCAAGTCATTCTCCATGTTCCCTGGCTCGAAGTATAACTCCATGTCAGATTTAATCGGGAGCTTAGTTTGGCAAAGATCCTAATTGCACCTTGGACATTAAGGCCAGAACCACCATGAATCTGTCCACTCAGGGCCTTCCAAACATACCAACACGCGGCATAAGTAGCAATAATAACCGTTCTCCGTTTACTTTTTATTAATTTAACATATTATTGGAAAAATTATGTGGAAATATCAAAGATGGAAATATATTCAACAAAAGTTATATTCACTTTCTAACACATTTGACTGGAAAATTGAAGATGGAAATTTAGAGCAGGACAAATGGAGTATTAAATAAGGGTAGTGCGGAGTAATTTTTTTCTTATACTCCATCCGTAACATAAACTGCATGAGGTAGTTTAGATGAGCAAGAATGTGATAATGCTCATGTTCGACTTTTAAAAACGGCTATAAAAGAAAATCATGGGTGGCAAAGAACCCTTGCACATACCAGACACAGATCACACTCTTTATTTATCACATTAAGATTATGGCTCAAATTACTTTCTCCGGATGACTAAGACCTTGTGGATGGTGTAGACTTTGTGGATGGGCTGGAGTTGCAATTAGTGCAAATCTGCAGTATGGGTACAGTCTTACTTTGCCCAATTAAAAATGTTTGGGTATGAGTATGTTCATTAGTTTGTGTGTGTGTGGGGGGGGGGGGGTGGGGGGGGGGAATAGAAATTTGATTTCCAATATTTATATTTCACATCCTAATTAACCTATATATCTTACCAATAGGGCCTAGCAGAGATTCAGATAATGGCACAATGCAGCCCACCAGTACCTACATTAAATTAAAAAAATCAACATGAGCAGGAGAAACAATTATTTGCCAAGAGACCCTGATGTGTCTCTTTAATACTCAGTACTAACAAAATTTCTGTCTGTAAAAAATTCTAATATGGACTGTGAAGAAACAGATCTACTAACACAATGGAATTACAATAAATGGAAAGCCAAAAAAGGCATGCAATGATTTTTTTTATTGCAATGAAATTTTCTAAAAGAAATAGTAAAGACACAAATCATTTACAGGATGAGGTATAAGATTAACCAAATGAGAAAAACTGAAAAAAATGAAGGCACGATGTGTGCTTATACCATTTATGTATGATGAGAAGTCAAAATTTGGAGTTAATTTTGGAACGGAATCAACGGATGGAGTATTATTAGCAGTCAAAGCCGATATTACAACCAAATGTTATAGCAAATACCTCCAACCGTTAGTTGTTGGCACTCCTATAGCTTGCGGCAGGGTGCACCATCCTTCTCAAAGGATATGAACCCTTTTTTCCTTTTGAACCAAGAATATATTTTGGTTGGATCTCAAAAAAGTTGCCCACCTTTGATTCTCAGAACTTTGACACTATTACAAACTTACCCTGTTCACCAGCTCCAAGGACCCATCTGATCCATGAACAAATTCAACAGAATAATGAGTGCTATCAGAATGGGCCCTCATTCTACCCAAATAGTCACAGGTTATGTACATCAGAATATCTACGAATAGACTCTTTTCTGTCATTCCTTTAGAATAATCAGCGTATTGTCTTGTTTTATCATAAGAAGTTGATGCTCTGTCCAATATTGTATATGTTATCTCGTCAAACTCGATGCCAATCTGGCTCAACTTATGGCCCCACATCACAGCCCTCTCTGGTAGCCCTTGCTTGCAAAGCTGTGACAGTAGTAAGTTAGCTGTGACAGTATTAGGGATAAATGCCATCTTTAGCAACTTTGCAGCCAAAATCATAGCACGGTCTAGTACATCATTACAAGCACCATTCATCAAAATGTTATATGTAACTGTATTTGGAACTATTCCTGCTGAGACAAGTTCATTCAGCATCATAACTGCCCGATTTATCTTCTTACTAGTACAAAAACCATGAAGCCTTATATTATAGGTAGTAATATCTGGTTCCCATCCAGTAGCAAACATTTTACTCACCAGGTTATCCACACTAGCCATGTCAAATGCTTTAATGAATCCATTAATCAAAGTGTTGTAAGTAACAGTGTCAGGTTTTACTTCACTCTGTTGCATCTTGATGTAAGTATCTATAGCTGACTGCATCCTTCCCTGCATGCATAACCCTTTAAGAATTATGTTAATTGTAAACACATCCGGGATAAGGCCCTTCTCTCTCATCTCCTTCTCCAACATCAAAGCTTCATTCAGTCCTCCACTCTTACAAAAGGCAGCAATTAGAGAGTTATATACAAAATTATTAGGCACAAGCTCCTTCCTTTTCATTTCTAGAAACTTCTTATAAGCTTCTCCAACAAATCCGTTTTTACATAGTCCGTCTATAAACGCAGAAAAAGCAACAACATCAGGAGTCATCCCTATCCTTCCCATTTCTTCCCACAAAATATGGGCACTATCTGTGTCTCCCTTCTTGAAATACCCATCTAAAAGCAAAGTAAAAGAGACTCTGTTGATAGGGAAGTCCATTGCAATCATCTTCCTCATCAGTTCCTTAGCTTCGTGAAGCCTCCCTGTTGTGCACAAACACATAAGTAGAGAGGCACATGTGGAGGCCGAAGGATTCTGACCAAACTTTACCATAATATTATAAATACCAAATGCATTTTCTCCTAACCCCAATTTGCTATACGCAGCAATGATGGAATTAAAAGAAATTACACTAAGAGGTATCCCCATCTCAAGCATAGTATGCAACAGTTCTACGGCCTCATCCAACCTTTCGGCCCAACACAATCCTGCAATGGTCACATCAGTCAACGAACAATCTGGAATTACTTCCCTTGTAATTAAATCTCTTAACAATTTGTCTGTGTTTTCTTCCCTCCTATACTTGTAGTAACCTGCCACCAAGACATTGAAAGTTATACCATCTGGAGAAATTCCATTCTTTATCATTTCCTTATAAAGGGAATCAGCTTTATCAACTTCCCTTGCTTTAACATAACCATCCATCAAAATGTTATATGTCTCGGTGCTTGCATAAACACCAAATTCTTGCATTTCATCAAAGATCCTCCTTGCTTCGGCAATGCTTCCCTCTTTACACAATGCATTGATGATGGTACCGAAAGTAATGTCATTAGGCTTACACCCATGTTCAATCATCACATGCACCCAATTCAATGCATCTGATGTCCAACCCTTTATACAATATGCATTAATCAAAATGTTGTATGTTATTGTGTCTTGTTCACACCCAAACTTTCTCATTAAATGTAACAGACTCTCTCCAATTTGAAGGCACCCTCTTTTGCAAAACCCAAGGATCATCACGTTATATACATAGGTATTAGGACAAGGACCTTTGTGAAGCATATCGCGAAATAACATCCACACACTGTGATGGTAGTCAAACCTAAGCAACAATTTAAATAGAATACTTACTGCTGACAAGCTAGGCTGCATTCCAGCCTCCCTCATAATACACAAAACCCTCAAAGCTCCAGAAATCATTTCAGAACACAAAAAAGCTCGCATCAATGAATCAAGTACCGAAAAATAATTTGAGGCATAAAAACAATATTCTCTGCACATGAACTCCACGACTTCATCTCCTCTGCTTTCTCCAATCTTTCTAATAATCCATGAAAGCATGTCTTGTGACATCAATCTCAGTTTCATAGCATCCAGCACAAGGGCAGCTATGCAGCCTGATTGCACCATTCGCTCTGAATAATCTTGAAACACATATTTGAAGAGAGGAACTGCAACTTTGTGGTCATGGAATGATTTCATTATTTTTACAACACAATGTGGGCAAAACTGGTTGGAAAATGCATTCAAATAATCAGCATTTTCTGTTTTTATCATTTTTGACAGCCCTACCAGGATTCTACGCCTCTCATTTGAAGTAATCACATTATAACCTCCTGTGTTCGGCACGGGGGAAAACTGTTCTAGAAAATCAAATTTTACATCAGAAAAAGGCGAATTTGAACCGTGAATTGAGCTGTCTGAAGAGAAAAGGACGGAATGAGAAATTAGGGATTTGCACAGAGGCGGCGATGCGTTTAACATCATGCACATAAATAAGGTGTGATGACCTGCCTTAACAGCACAATGCAGCCGGCGACTCACGCCATGCATCTGAGAGTTTTGCAATTCAGTGTTTAGCAGTACTTCCTTCACGTACACTTTTTACACCTGGCCAAACATTACAAAATCATTTTATCTTCAGTCCTGTTTGGCGAGCTAAGGCTTCATCATCAATATATACATCATTTTTATACAACACGATATTGAAATTTGTACTTATTGTATCAACTATCAACCCAATCGAATATTTAGTACTTTAGCTTATCCAAAATGTACTATTGGGCAACTTAGGTCTACAAATTATATTACACTCTGGATAACCTTATTTACATGTCCAGAGTGCCCTAAGGTACTCGACATACGGTCTGTAATTCCATAAATGTTTTGTCAATTTAAAGACCTTGTTATACATAAGGTCTTTTTACAATCATTGTCCTAAGGCACCTTATGTGTCATCATTGCAATTCTAAAGTTACCATTGCTTCCAAGATCCATTCTGTTTCCCTATAAATATTTGATATCCATAATGTCCATATATACTAACATATCTGTAGGGGTGTTCATCGGTCTAAATTGGACCACAGACCGAATTAAGCCAAAATCCAGACCGAAGACAGGACCTAATTGTATTTGGTTTTGGATCGGACCAAACCGGTCCAGAACTAAAGGACCGAATCCAAGTCAAAAAATTCTGATTCCAAATTTCAATTCTGGTGAAAAAATGTAGTACAAACTACAAAGGAGTTCATAATCCAGAGTCCAAACACATAAGATTTGCCATTCGTTTCATTCTATATAAACTGCAGACAAACAAAAAAAAACCCAAAAAATATATAGAGGAAGTTAGAATTCTTCAACTAACAAAATAAAATCTTGTATAACTGACTAAAAGCTTCAGGGGGTTAGAATTGTTCAGTGGATTCTTCAAAAACCCCAAAAACACCTAGAAAATTTGGCCTGTATAACTGACTAAAAATTTAAATTATTACAATTTAACTAATAATTATGGATAAAATTAAAATAGAAGTGAAATCAATTTTCAAAGATATCAAAGGGAAATAAAATCAGGTGAAAGGGATTGGGCGTATCACCTGGAATGGTGCTGACTGCCGACTCTGAGGTTATTGAAGTCGTCTCTCGAGTCTCGTCTGAACTCCGGCGGTGAAGATGGTGCGCCTGTGCGATTGTTGGAAGAAGATGACGGAGAGGAAGATCAGAGAGTTCAGACGAGAGGAAGAAGATGACCTGCGATTGCGTCAATTCGTGAATTTTGTTTGAAAGATGTGAAACTGTCTTCCGATTCACCCATAGCATAAAAAGATAAAAGAAGTAAATTCTTTTTTTGGAACATGTATTTGGATTTCAAATTCGGATTTGACTCAAATCCCATGTTTGGGAAATTTAAAAAATATGAATTTAGATTTAATTCAAAATTTTTCTCATTCAAAACAAAGTTTAATTTAAAATCCATGCCTCCTTGTAGAGTTGGTATATCGTACATCCGTAAGTACCTAAAAATAGGTACATTTCGGTAGTACTCCATCTGAAATAAAGTAGTACTTATTCTCGTATAAATATAAACATTCATTTCTAAATACGTAGTACTCATTCTGGCAAAGGTAGTACTCATTTTAAAATAAAGAAGTACTCATTTTTACACATTTATCTAATATAATTATAATAAATAGCGTAGTGTTCATTCTTTAAAAAAACAATATTCATTCTCAAATAAGGAAATGTTCATTGTGAAATAAAGTATTGTTCAATTTTTTCACAATTAAAAAGTTCAGTACCATTATCAACTTCTTCCTATATTCGATTCGTTCCTACTCATTTATAATCTCTGAGCATGGAGAATTTAAAACTCAGGTTTATTCATGTTTGTATTGAATAAAAATGTGCTAATTCTCATAAGTGCTGGTACTCTTTCTCAAATCTGCTGGTACTCATTGTCATATATAATAGTTCTCATTTATGTTCATGACATTAGATAAAAAGTTTGCAAAATTTACAAAAAATACCAGGATGTACCTAAAGGAAGGTACAGCTGGATGTACCATATAATTTGCCCTCTTTGTGTCATTTGAATTTCAAGATTTTAAATTTTGGAATTGAAAATTCAAAACAAAACTTAATTTGAAATTCATGCTCTCCTTATGTCATTTGAATTTCAAGATTTTAAATTTTAGAATTGAAATGCATGAATTAAAATGAAATGCTAGTTGTCAAACACTACCTTATAATTTTTGTTTGTTTTATTCGTTTTGGTTGGTCATTTTATAAAATAAAATATTTTTATCGCATCTTGTCTTGTAGAATTTTTTTATCTATTTTTGAACGATTTAATTTTTAATTTTATTTCTCTACCAATTTGTAAATAAAATGATTTTAAATGACATGCAATTAAATAGTGTGGCCGGGATCTCTTTCTGTTAACGGGTTCATCCTCGATGACGGAGGCCTTGCAATGTCACCTAGCCAAAGCATCCAACTACAAGCCCCGGCCGGGTGGTCTAGCCGCTTCTGGGCTTGAATCGACTGCAACTTCGACAGCAATGGTAACGAGAATTGCATCACCGGCGTCCGGCGACTACGGCAGCGCACCTCGATTGCACATTGGTATTGCATATTAATATGTTAGAGAGAATCTCTAAAATTTATGTTGATATGCAATAGATTATTATTATTATTATTAAGGGTATATAGTTAGTTACCTATTACTTTTGGTAGTGGATGTGTAAATAGGGATTCAAATATGCATATTTGAATATATATATATATATATATATGGCACAATAATTTGGTCTCCTTATAGTTTTCAAAGACTCAAGCAATGATGATTAAACTAAATCAAGAAAGATATAAGATCAAATATAATAACTTGCTTATATATGAAAAATTTATGAAATATTTGTCTTGTAAATGATCTCAGATTTATAGTTTGTTGGGGGTCATAACAATATTATCATTCATTTATATTTTGTTGGGAATGATTGCATGAATAAATAGGCCTAGAGATTTGAAAAACTGGTTGTTATGATAGTAATCCTTATTATTCAAATTATAACACTTAGTATTTGAATAATTAAATACTTAAGCTTTCAAAAAAATAGTTTATAATCCTTGGTGCGTCTAACGAACTTTTAATATTGGATTATTACTAAGTATTATTCTAATACCAAGACCGTTAGAACGATTTCTTGTATGTTTCTAATAAAGTCACAACTATTCGAATACTAACACTAATATCATTTGAATACTTAAACTCATAGTAGGTATCCTTGATAATGGTGTACCTTAGGTATTCGAATATTAGTACTGCACTAGCTAGTATTCATTTAAGTCCCAACAAAGAATTTTATACCAAATATAAGATAATTCATACTTTCTTTACTAGGAGTCATCTGATTACAATGCCTCTTTGCACCCCTATTGCCCATTAAAGTTACGCCTCAAGGCTAAAACTTTTGGGGACAAATAATATTTTTTGTACTAGCATGCTCATTGCGTTGCAACCTCACCACAAAAAACTTCAACCTCTAACTTAGTTCTATAAAGTCATTTGTACTGCTTGCCCCTATTCGTTTCACCATAGACAATTTGGGCTGAAATTCTCTGAAATCATCGATATTAATAATACTTACGAAAAGTGAGTCAAACTCTTAAATTAATTAATAATATAATTTGATAATAATTGATCTTATTGAATATTGAATGATGCATCCTAATATATAAGGATTATATGTGAGAGATCGAATTATAGTGGGAGAACAACTATGATAACAATACAATAAAGAAGGTAATTTAATATAATGTTATTTCTTATTATCCCCCTGCAAATCGATCAACGGAGGCGAGGGGTAACTTGAAGTACCGGTACTCAAATGGACTAGGCGGAAGTGGTTTCGTCAAAATATCTCCCAACTGCTTAGAGGATGGAACATGATGAGTAGGCATCGTGTCAGCTATAACTTCATCTTGCACAAAATGATCATTAGAGCCAACATGCTTCTTACGATCGTGTAAAATTGGGTTTTTTGTGATACAAATAGTCGATTCATTATCATAGTAAATTCACGATTTTGACAGGTGAAATGCCAAGTGCATCTGTAATATAACGAAGCCACATGGCCTCTGTTGCCCCTACAGCCATGGCGCGGTACTTGACTTCAGTGGAGGAACGCGAGACACGAGTTTGTTTCTTCATGAACCAAAACACAAGATTTGGCCCAAGCGTAATGAGATATCCTGTAGTGAAAAGACGATCATATATGTCGTTAGCCTAGTCAAAATTTGAGTAAACAACAATGTCCATGGGACCTTTTTTTAAAAAAAAATAGGGCACAATGAAATGTACCTTAAAGATAATGAAGGATGTGTTTTAATGAAAAGTAATCCTCCTCGACAAGAGAATACATGATTTGAGATATGCGATTCACAGCGTACTGAATGTCATGTAACGTACCGAAACCTGACCTATCAGAATTAATTAATTAGAAATATTTAATTAATTATTGAGACGGACTCGATGAAAATTATAAATACTCTTCGTTTGACAATAAAGATTATACCATTGTGTTGACAGATCGAATCTAACGATGAAATCGGATTTGGATTTGGAGCCAGTGGGCCCAAAAAGTGCGTTTAGGCCAGGTACGTTCTGTTAATACGGAGCCCAAAACCTCAAAAGTATAAATATACTCCCTACACGTCCCAAACCCTTACGCCACCATATTTACGTAACTCCCTCTCCACTCTCTCACGTCTCTCTCTCTCTCTCTCGTGTCTCACCCTCCCCGAACGGAACAGAGCAGAAGGACAAACGCAGGAGTCAGAAGAAGAAGAGAAGAAAGAACAAGGAAGAGGAAGAATCCGACGCCATTGTTCATTGGTATTACCTCGTAAATTTAAACATCGAATTCAAGGTGAGTACGTGGTCATCGAACGTATGGTTGTATTCGTAGATTTGAATCTTACGTTCGTAGAATCGTTATGGTTGATCTATTTGGACTATACATGATTTATGTTGTGTTTATGTCGTTTATGATTGAAAAGCATGATTTGGGCTAGAAAGATTGAGGGATGGTTAGATAATGTTGGGTTAATGATTTATGACATGTTTATGGTTGTTCCACTGGGATTAATATTGTTTGATTGACGAAAACGGAGTTGGTGCAAGTCTGGTGTTCGCCGCGACAGACGGTAGTGGGGTACCGTTGGCACGGTACCTGGCTACCGCCAGCCTCCCCGGTTTCGTTCTTCTCTGTCAGTACCTGTCACCAGACGACACCCAAGTGCCGGATGGGCAGTAGGCCCTATCGCCGGTCGGTAGAGGCTACCGTGACAGGCTACCAGTAAGGCACACGAGCTGACACGGTCGGTACCCCCATACCGTGGGGACAGTACCCTAGTACCGTGGGGCCGGTAGCCCTACCGCCAAGGGTACCGTGAGGTACCTGAACTGGTTTGAATTTGTTGTTTGCGTCGAGGATCGATTCCGAGACTTCGTGTGTTGCATGATGGTAAACATGGGTGTCAATACCCAGGGTTACGCCACTGTTTGAGTATGTCGGATGTGATGAATTATGTCGTATGATGCATAAACTTGTACGTTGTGAATTATTGACAAGTAAAGAATGAAATACCTAGAACGAACTCTAAGAGTTGACTTGAATGGAATTAATGGCAAGTTATGCCATAAGTTAGTAAGTTAGAGTCATGTGGTACCTGCTGGGTCCAATAGATGTTCGAGTAAAAAACGTGTACACGAGGATCTAAGAACTGTCATTCCGAAGGGGACAGGGATCTCACCCACCCAACGAAGAACTCCCAAGTTGGTTTGAGCTTGATCTTCGTTCCGAAGGGGAAAGTCATGACTCCCATAGGCAAGTCGTATACAGTTAAGCTTTAACCTAACATAGGTTAAGAGCCAAGCACAGAAAGAAAGTAAAGTAAACAAAGAGGAAAGAGCTTGTTATTATATCCTGTAAATTGTACCTCTTGAATGATGATATTGTTTGCGCATGATGTATCCTGTATGTTGTAAGAATATGTTGAGCATGATGTGTGCATGATATCGTATGAGGATATGGGCTAGTGGGATCATCTATGGGTATAACTGTATGTTAGAAATTTCTCACTTAGCTTTAATGCTGAGCGTGTAGCCTTTTCCCTATTTGCTACACGTAGGTAATCCAGGAAATGATGAGCTTGGAGCCAATCCCGGAGGGCGATGAGGAGGCTGAGATGTGTGTGGCGGTGTTCGACGACTTTGAACTATTATTATTATTATTATTTAAATAACTTATTACTATTTCGGGCATGATTCCCAAGTTGTGTTCTGAATTATGAATTAAGCTTCCGCAACCGTTTTTATTTACTCCGATGGATATTTAAATGTTGTTGACTTAAATGTCTTAAATTATTTTGAAAATAAATGGTGTTTGGATACCAAATTAGTAGCAACCCGGTTCGCCGATCCGAGTAATCGGGTTATGCGGATTGGGGTGTTACAGTCTAGACGAGTGACAGCCAGATAGTGCAAGCCACCAATAATGCTACAAAAGAATGTAGGATCGGAAAAGAGAGAAGACCCCTCTTAAACAGATCCTGCAACTATGGGCGTAGTGGCCGACTTACAACCAATCATACTAGCCACATTAAGAAGATCAAGAGTTTACTTTGTCTGATGTTGTAAAATAGTGTCCTTCGCACGCTAGACCTCAATGCCAAGAAAAAAATCGAGTGGGCTCAGGTCTTTCAGGCAGAACTCACGATGCATAGCCTGAGTAGTATCAGAAATAAGATAGGGGGACCTCGCTGTAATGATAATATCATCAACATAAACTAATACTATCATAATGCCACAACCACAATGTAGAGTAAATAGACTAGTATTATGTATGCAACAATGAAAATCAAGCCCTTGTAAAAAGAGGCAAAACAAGCGTATTAGGCACGAAGTGCCTCCTTAGGACCATATAAGGATTTTTGCAACTTGCATACAAAGTGCAGACGATTGGTATTCACATATCTCGGTGGTTGTTCCATGGATAAGCAAGACAACCAAAAGGACGTTGGTGGTCATAGTCAGAGGAGTGACCATACAGAGTCTCAAAGGGTGATTTATTGTTCAAAATTTTTGTTGGCAAACAATTCATGAGATAGTCTTTACAAGAGCGTCTACCCAGAATGAAGTGGAGAGATGGGAGTCATGGAGAAAGGTAACGACAGTCTCAATAAGACGAAGGTGTTTACACTTAGTATGGTCAACCCATGTGATAAAATTATTTACTTAAATAGTATATTTGTTCATGTCCACGTATCACCTTCATCTCAGTATTCTCCAGAATAGGCTCCACATTTATTCTCTCTCATACCTACGTGTAGAAAGATGAAAAAAGTCTACACGCTCAGCAATGAAGCTAAGTGGTACTATGGCACAACAAAAGAATTCAAAGAATAATTTCTTAAACAATACCAATCTCTCTCTCTCACACACACACACACACACACATATATATATGCTCAAATATTCACTTTTTGTATTTAGATCTGTCTTTGTTATTTTAACCATGATAATTAACAACATCATTCAAACTTATATATGAATCAGTCCACAGTTCATAATAATCACATGTCATTTTTATTATCACAATATTCATCATTTGTCACACATAATTTCATAACAAGTTTTATAAAAAAAATAATTGCTCTTAAGTTATTCTAAGCTAAGGCCAAATCATAGTAATGTTCTTAAACTATTCTTAGTCTAAGGCCAATTTAATTCTTAAACTAATTTTAGTTTAAGGTATTTCTAACCAACCCTTAAGCTAGGCCTAGTTTAAGATACAGATTTTCAAAAATGTTTCTAAGATCTTAAACTTACATTCGCTTAGGATCAACCAGAAACCGACAGCGTAGTGTTCACTGTTGGATTGGGTGGTACCCCCAAACAAGTAGGTACTCAAGTTTGGTTCTTGTATCCCGTACGTACTTTTAACCCTGGCCACCGGGCATCATACCCGCAAGGCCTAACTTAAATGGGTATATCTTAGAGTTCTTCTAGATGCCGCTAAAAATCAACATCACTATGGTATATCTTAGAGTTATTCTAGATACCATTGAAATCAATATCACTTAACTAAAATGATCATTTGGGTATATCTTTGAGTTTTTAGATACCCTTCACAATACATATTATTTTCATAATTATCAATGTATTCATTATGATTTAATCATTCATAATTATCGTTTTAATCAGAATATTCATCAAAGTTTAATCATCATAATCATCAATTAGTAATAATCATCATAATATTCAATAACAAATAGCGGCCTAATTTTGGGTGTTAACACTCTAGCTTACCGTCATGCATTCACACAATATTTTATTTTGTCAAAAACATCATTGCTATTGTGAAAAATCATCTTTATATTGATCATAATCAATTGGTATCAAAAATAGGATTTTATAGCTTCAAACATAGCATTTTTGGACTTAAAATGTTCGTAACGGTCGACCGTTGGATCCGCACGGTCATTCGTATCGTTCTGGAAAACGCAAGAAAAACGGAGTTACTATTCATCATCTTCAACCTTCGATCCAACACCATAAAAGCTTCTAAGCTTTAAACTAACTTCATAAAAATGTTTTCTAACGTCCATAGATCATTCACAAATGATTTATTTGAAGCTTTATCAACAAAACAAATTTGGTGATTGTGAATATCAAAATATATATATTTCCAAATATATATGAACCAATAAGTTTAAGGATCATTCCAATTCTTTCTAAAGTTGTTTAAAATCATGGTACAGACCTGGAAATTGACGAGATGAAGCTCAACGAACGAACAGGAGTGAAAACAACGTCAGAAATCTCAAAACTCGTCACTTCCCGTCACCACTGTACCAGCCCCGATTTTTGGGTCATATCTCCTTCGTTACTCAACAAAATCGCAAATCATTTGAATCTACGGATTTTTGAGACATAAGGCTACAACTTTCGTTTAGAAACCATATTAAAATAACGACATTTAGAGGGTGTAAAAATGCTCACAAGTGGACTGATTTGCAGAGGGGATATTTTCTTCATTCAATTTTCCGAGGTAACTTCGGGCAAGAACCGTGGCTACCTTCGGCAAATTTGACGATGGCGATGCATTGCGATCTATTCTCTATACTCAAATGAAACTATAGGAAGAAGAATGAAGAATTTTGGTGGAGAATTGAAGGAGAAATGGTGCTCCATTTATAGGTGAAGAAGAAGAGTTGTATGAAGTTTGATGAGTTCATTTGTGGTGATTTTCTTTGATCATTCGTTCGGCGTAGTGGGGTGGCGGATGATCTTTCGAAAATTCACATGTCTCTCCTTGTTTGGACTAAAATTTACATTTTTTTGAAATACATTTTCTGACATCATATTTTTGAGTGTTGACTTTGACAGAGTCAAAATTGAATTAATTGATATGTAACTAAAAGTAATTTCATATTCCATCAATATTATTCAATTTAAATAATTTATTTAAATAAATCATTTTACAAAAGTTCACATCTTTAACCACTTCTCATTTTTATGCAAATTACATATTTAAAATGTCACCACTCAAAATCTGTACATCAGATTTATTCATAAAATATACCACTGGATTCGTCTCTTGGAGACCTATCCATAAAACTCAATTTTAACAAAAGATCATTAACTCTAAAAATTTCTTCATTTTTGGTCAAACATAAAAATAATATTTTGTTGGGTCAAAATATTGTTTTGAAATTCTTTTATCATAAAATAACTTTTAGGTCATGTTTTGGGGCGTTACACGTGGCCTCCCCCTCGACTGTTGGTTCGACCATCGCGGGTAGGACCATTCCTGCAACCAAAGGGCGATCGATCACGACCTCCTCCTCGACCGCAGCCTTGACTGCCTGAAGAGGAAAGTACCGTGTGAGGTCCTCAGTAAGGCTCAGTTTTTGTTCCATCTCAAGATTAATTTATTCAGAGATGAGTCATCGAGAGAGCTTATTGAGAGTGATATTTTCATTATTCATTTGAATATTTTGTTTAAAAGAGGAATATTTATCGGAGAGACCACTGATGACAACATTCACCACATCACGTTCATGAATGAGGGTTCATCGGAGAGACCACTGATGACAACATTCATCACATTAAAGGCATCAAGATCTGAAAGGATGGCTGCAACGTCATCAAGATATTGAGTTATATTTTTTTATACCTTTTACAAAGAGTGTGCAGCTTATCCCGAAGCTGATAAATATGAGCGGTGGACACGAAATTGTATTGTGCCGCTAAAGCATCTCAGTGAACAGCAGAAGTGTTGAAGTCCCGAGCATGTTTGTAAACATTTGGACTAATAACCGCGAGAAGACACACACAGATCTGAGTATCAACAATAGACCATGAGGTGTACTCAGGGTTGAGAATGGTTTTTCCATCTCTGAAGATCGTTTTTGGCGGTGCTTCTTCATAGCCATCGATCCATCCAAGAAGGAGATTATCAGCAAGAGTTGTCCTCACATTAAGAGACCATGATGGGTAATTTGTATCTGAAAGTTTTTCCAGGATTAAATTGTGAAGACTGTGAAATAAAAGTTTTAATCTAGAAAGTAGAGCAACTAGGGGATCAGACGGTAACACCATAGACGCGGTAGTCGACTGTCTGTGGCAATCGGAGGATCAACGACAGAGGCACGGTCGGAGAAAGAAATCCGGTTTTGAGAGACTTCGGCTGAGATACCATGATATAATTTGATAATAGTTAATCATATTGAATATTAAAGAATACATCTATATATATATATATATATATATATATATATATATATATATATATATATATATATATATATATATATATATATATATATAAGAATTACACGAGATAATTCTAATCATAGTTAAAGAATAACTAACTCATTTAGTAATCCTTATAATGTTAAGTCCATGAACAACCTACTAGGGATTTACCCGCATATGGTGTGCAAGATCCAACCGGGAAGCATAGATCACACATATTCACATGTAAAACCTGAGATCGCCAAAAAGAAACGGATTTTAAAGAACGCTGACTGGCACTTCTTCCTTCACATGAATCACCTTCTCCAATTCACCGTTTTTTAAAATCGCCCAATGCATTCTCACAAGTCCACCGAAAACCATTTGTAGATCTCTCTCTGTTCCTTCTTCTCTCCGACCCTTTTCTTGAAAATGCAAAGCCCTTCTTAGAGCGGCTGTTCTTCAGGTAATTATGAATTTCACTCAGTAGAATTCAATTGATTAGCCATGAAATCTGTTGTTTTAGTTTGGGTATTCTCTATCTTTCTTGATGGTTTTGGTAATTTGCCTGGTTTTGCTGTTGCATTTATTTGAGCTGAATGTTGAAAAAGGTAAAAAATTTAAAATGCCCAGTTCTTGATTTAATTAGTACTTTGTGTGATTTGTGTTTGGTGCAGTTATTGTGTCGGTTTCTCGGGGATTTAGTAGGAAAAGTTGGGAACTTTGCATTAATTGAATGGAATCTGGGAGTGTTGTAGAAACCCTAGGTGGTGATGGCTGTGTGGAGCTCACATTGGGGGTGGAGGAGGAGAGTCATTCAATGGGTGATGACAAGTTGGGAGATGAACCGAAAGAGGTTTCGGATGAACGGATTTCCTTGGTTGTGGATGTTTTCGGCCCGGGGAACGGAATCTGTCAAAAGGGAGATGACAGCAGTGGCCAAGAACACAAGTTCAATGTGGGTGATTTGGTATGGGTCAGAACCAAGTCGTCGCTGTGGTGGCCCGGAATCGTGTCCGACCCATCGGATGAAACGGGTCCCGTTCTCGTCAAACATTTCGGGAACATCATATCATCCCGTTGCCCCTCCTCTCAGTTGAAGCCCTTCATCAACAGTTTCGACCAAATGCTGCTACAGTCCAGCTCTAGAAGCTTCCGAGGAGCAGTAGAAAAGGCTGTGATCGAGGTAGGTCACTGCATACACCAGGAGATGTCGTGTTCTTGTTTTTCTCCCCCAAAAGAGAATAAAAAACCGAACTACAGGGGCAAAGTCGAGTTTTTCTCCGCATCCGAATTCGACCCCACAAAGTTTCTTGAAGCCATAAGGTTAAAAGCCGTGGACGTTTCTTTCCCCGGTGGCATCGAGTTTGCTGTCATGAAAAATTGCCTATCTGCCTTTTACTCATCTCTTGGTCATAAGCAACTGTCGGTGCATAAACTCAGGCCGAGAAATGAGGGCAGTTTTGGCAGTGATGCAAAGGGCAGTTTTGGCAACGATGCAAAGAAGGAAGAAGAACTGGGGGACATTGGGGAGAGCTCCGAAGAGAGAGACGAAAAATCTGTGGATTTGAGAGAAAGGAAGAAAAGCAAATACCTTTCCTACCCCTATGTCAACAGTTGGAACAAGAAGGTCAGTTCCACTTCTCAAGAAGGGGAAACCGGACCGAAAGATCCAGAAACGGAGTCAAAGAAACCGGTTGCCAAGCAGTCTGCTGGAAACCTCACAGCCAGAAGAACCCCTAGGAGGAAATCTAGAAGCTTCAAGAGCTTATATGGGACACTGGAGAGTGTTGGTCATTCGCCTTTGACCGAAATGGTCATAACTCTCCACTCGACGGCGCGTGACTGTCTTTATCCTATGGGAAGTAAAGATTCGGTTTCGGCATTGAGTTTCTTTTATAACTTCAGAAAGTTCTCTTTTTTGAACAAGCAAGTAAAGGAGAAGAGCTCAGAAGGGAACATGTCAACAACCAAAGGGGGAAAAGTTCAAAAGAAGATGAAGAAGAAGATGGAAGGGAGTAAAACATCCCCTGAGATTGGAGTGATCCATGGGTTGCCGGATATAAACGGTGGCGGTATGAGACTCTCGGTTGAGAATATGGAGGTGACCGGCCCGGATACGTCGAGGGGTAAACTCAAACCGATGAGGGCTAAAAACAAGGGCGTGGTTCTGGAAATGGGCCCACACCCTGTCCCGAACGGTGGGCCTCAGAACGAAGGCTCATCGCTTTCTTGGAGAGCCGGGCCCAGGAAGAGAAAGAGAATGGAGGAAGCGCTTTTGACGACGGTGGGGCCCGCGGGTATACCGGATTTGAATGGAAAGGGTTTGGTGGATTCGAGTGGTGGCCTTGCATCTGTAGGTCAACCCCAACAAGAGAAGAAGAGGAGGAGGAGGAGCAAGTCTGACACTGCTGGGGCCACACTGCTCTTGAACTTTGCTCCGGGACATGCTTTGCCTTCTAAAGAATCTCTGGTCGCAACGTTTATGAAGTTCGGTGAGGTTTCGGAGCCCGAAACGCAGTTCACGGGCGAATCCAGTGCCCGCGTTGTCTTTATGCAGAGGTCCGATGCAGAAGGAGCATGTAAGAGCTTAGAAACATCAGGCAGCCTGTTGGGACCCGCCCTTGCCAGTGTCAGTATGATTCCTCCTCCCGCAAAGAACGCCAAACCCCAGAAAGCCGCGGGGGCAACACTTCTCTTGAATTTTGCTCCTGGCCATCCTCTGCCGTCAAAAGAATCTCTGAACGAGACGTTCATGAAGTGGGGCCCACTCGTGGAGTCTGAAACCCAGTTCGTGACCGATTCCAGCGCCCGGATCGTCTTCGCCGGGAGTGGTTGTGCAGAAGTAGCATGCCTGGGTCTACAGAAGAGCAACCCGTTGGGACCCGCACTTGCTAGTTACAGTCTGGTTCCGAAACCCCCTCGGCGCAAGAGGACCCCGAAGTCACCTAACGTGGGCCCACCCGCAGGGGGAAGCACGCTTCTATTGAGTTTCTTCCCCGGACATCCCTTCCCAACTAAACAATCTCTCATTTCAGCATTTGCGAAATTCGGTCCGGTCTCAGAGCCCGCGACTCAGTTCACAAGTGAATCCACTGCCCGGGTCATCTTTATCCGAGCCGGTGATGCCGAAGCAGCTTGTAAGAGTTTGGAGACAAGCAATCCGTTTGGTCCCGCACTCGCCACCTTCCGGGTGCATTGTCCTGCACTGGTCATTAACAATGCAGTGGTCAATAAGGCAACAGCGGTCGGGACCCCAAAACACACTGTTTGGCCCGCAAACAGCCCGATCCTCCCGGTACCACTTCCCCGAAACGGTGAGGGCCTGAACAATGCAGTGGCTAATAAGGCAACAACGATGAACAATAACAACATCGGGGCCCACAAAAACACTGTTTTGCCCGCGGGCAGCCCGAACCTCTCGGGACCACCGCCCCGAAACGGAGAAGGGCCCGTTGATATCGTGTACATGAAAAAGAATCTGGAAATGATGAGATCAGTGCTGGAAAAAGAAGGGGACAACATCGACCCGGGAATGAAAGCCAAGCTAGAATCCAATATTGAGTCCTTCCTCAAGAAGCTAAACGCCATGGCTGGTTCGTCTTCTTCGTCCTCATAGAAGTATATATCTTTGCCCTCTGCTGCATTTGCTTTGGGATCGTGCTTGGGGTACCCCAACTCGACCCCACTTTCTCACAGACATTTCACATGTAGCCTTTATGGAGTGTCTCTCAGAAAGGTGGGGTCGGGTCAGACTAGGGGTACCTCAAGCGCAATTCTTCGCGTTGTGTCTCAAAAGAAGCGCGATGGGGCGGGAAAAGAACTTTGAAAATGTCGATAAAAAAGTCGTGTCTCTTTAGTTTTTGTTCTTGGTGTCATTATTGTCTGCTGGGGAACATTGGGTTTTTTTTCTTCTTTAAATTGGTTATAAACATCCCCTTAGGTTTATCAAGAAAATGTTGTGCAATAAACATATTGGTATAGGGGTTTTAGTGTTTTGCCTTTTCCAACACACATTGTAGGTGTGATGGGTATTGTGCAAATCTTATGTTGTAACAACAGATGTCAAATGTAGTAGTAGAAAAAACATTTATAATTTGTGTCTTTCTTTCATTCTTTTTATGTTTCTTTTGTTCCTTATTTTTTTTTACTTCATCTGTCCCATAACAAACTTCACACTTTCCTTATTTAGATATTCTAAAAAAAATTTGCCCTTCTGGTAAATTTGCCCTTCTGGTTTTTTATTTAGAAGTAAAGATTATGTGAACTTTATTTATAAGAATACTCCGTGAGTTTTACTTGCACATTTTTCACTTTTAAACACATTTTTGAGCTCTATAAAAGAAAACACCAGAATCCATCCTTTTTGGGATAGAAGGAATGTATTAATATTACTATATGTCCCAAGTCTTATCATGACTTTTTTGATCAATTTGTGACATTTTTAAATAAAGATTTAGATATAGCTTTGAATAAAAATTTAATATATCAAAACTATTCATACGTCTTAAAATGTGTGTGTATTGCAATTTCTATTTAATTGATCATAAAAGTTATCGAGTTTGACTCCGGTCAAATTAGACGAATAAACTGACGACGAAGGGAGGGCAGTGGTGGTGCTTGATGTCGTTGAAGAAGTAGAAAGAAAGACAAACAGAAATATCTGTTGTAATGGAGGGAAGGGACAGGGGCAGAGGTAGGGTGGGGGGTTTAGGAGGTGGGTTAGGGTGGGTAGGAACCGTCAATTTTACAAACAGAGCACCGGAAGTGCCCCAAAATGGCAGTGGCACCGGAGTGTCACTGTACTCCGGTTCACTGGAACCCCTACCGAGGTAAAATTGGAATAGCAAAAAATATTATTTTAAGACAAAAAGGGTATATCATTTTGAAACTGGTACGCGTACATGTGTGTGCATGTTTTACTTTTTGGGAGAGTCACAATTATGTCACTCGATCATAAAAATTTTAACAACTTGATTAATCTAGAGTTTAGGATAAATAGAGTTTGATCATGTTCCATTCACCTGATTTGAATGGTTCTGATTTGATTGGAATGAGTTTCGATCTGATTTAATTTGGTGTGATCTGCTCTGAATGTAGTTTAAAGTTTTTTTATCTGATCTAATTCCAATAAAAAAAAGTAATAAGTAATAATAAGAATAAGTTGAAAACAATAAAGTTTTATTGGTCAACACTCATCCTGAGTCCTGGTCCTTCATGTATAAGGGATTATCAAAGACTTTTTTCACATAGTAAATACTTTCCCCGTCCAAAAAATATCTCCATTATATGTTATAATGTTTGACTGGACTTTCTTTAAATGATTTTGAATGAAAAATGACATGAAATTAAACAATAAAAA
Organism: Cuscuta australis; assembly: GCA_003260385.1. Classification (NCBI taxonomy): domain Eukaryota; kingdom Viridiplantae; phylum Streptophyta; class Magnoliopsida; order Solanales; family Convolvulaceae; genus Cuscuta; species Cuscuta australis. Next base: position 2,219,008 of record NQVE01000114.1, read on the forward strand.
ATCACATTATCAAATAAGCATTGGAAATAGACCAACAAGTGAATTAAATTTGATTATGTAAATAATGAATAGAAAAATAATTTTTGAAGGGAGCTAGTAACTATCAAATCAAGTGCTAGGCTACACAATGGCTATGGCCTAAACAATAGACCAAAGTCCCTATTCAGCATAAAGAGAATTCCTCCACTTCTTTCCCTCTCAACTTTGACAATTTTAACATTTTCCAGCTCCCAAAAATATATATAATTCCCTTTGAAATAAAGAATGAAATTTTTTTATCATCAGTTTTTTCTTCTTTTTTTTTTGCAATTTTGTCTAGAGTTTGCCTATTTTCTAGTGATTTAATTACTCTCTCCAATCTCCATGCCTAACTAGCTAACTTTAGGCTGCCCTTTTCTAAAATTCTCAAAATAAAATTTGTGCTTTTCAAAATAAAATTTGTGCCCTTCTTCCATACATTTGTGAGCTTGTGAGTGGCTGAGGATTGAGGGTAAAAATGTAATCTTCATGTTACTTATTTAATTTGCCAAAAAAAGAAGGTATATGTAATAGAGATATGACACGATCTAAAGAGAAAATATGATAGAAAAATGAAATATTTGCACTACATAACACTAAAATTAAAGTCATTTTCCTAAATATTAGAGAAAAGGAGATTTTTTTGAAATACGTCGTTCAAAATATTTTTTTTATTTTAAACAAAAAAATGTAAATAATATATATACTCCATATTTTGTTTACCTTTTCAACATAGTTAGTAAACTTAATGTAGTCAATAGAGAGAAGGATATCATTAGAAAAGACAAGATACGTTGGAGTAATGATCATTAGTGGAATATATGGACTTTTGCAAACCCTTGTTCACACTCTTCTAGCCAGCCTTAGGTAATTAATCAAGTCATAAATCAAACTACAATTAGCAAACATACTCTGTATATATAATGATGAGCATGATAATGATAATGATGATCCTAGTACTAATAATACTAAAAGTAGTAGTAGTAGTAGTAGTAATAATAATAATAATAATAATAATAATAATAATAATAATAATAATAATAATAATAATAATAATAATAATAATAATAATAATAATAATAAAGAGAAATTTGTTCACACAAAAAGAGAGTTCTTTCAAAATAAAAGCGAAAAATTACATCGAGGCCAGACCATAAGTTCCCAAGGTTACAACGCTCGACTTTCATTCATTCATATGTCGTATTGTCACGCCCAAACTTGAATTGATCCCCGTGCTCGATCAATAACACGACATCGAGACCGGGGGATATCTATATATGATTGGGTGCGTCAATACGACATCGGATAGGTACGTACCATATGAGTACCATAATACTTATATCTATAACCTAAAAATCAATTAATGTATACATAGGACATATTGATTAACATGTGAAAAAAAGCTTAAATCTCAACCCCATGATGGAAACCTGCATAGATATATAATACTTAATTAGGAAAATAATAGACCTCTATATATGTATAATTAATTAAGTAATTAATTAAAGCTTGATTAATTAGACTAATGGATTTGTAGCAGAAGTCCCATAGCCATTGATCAAGCCATTCCATGAGCCCCCCACTCCATTGATGTACCCAAAAGAGTCTTTTCCAACATTATCAGAGCAGCCTTGATGATCATGCCATTCCAGTGACAACATCTTAGGGTTTGGCTTCATATCAACATGATCATCATGATCATGATGATGCATGTCACTCATGAACTGATGATTATGATGATGATCATCATATGGGAGCATAGTAGGCCCCACATTGTTGGACATCATCCCAAATGGAGGGAAAGTTTGTGCCATGATCCCAAAATCTCCATTTCTGTTAGTGCCAAGAAAATCCAATTGCATGTTTCTTGGAGAGGGAGGATTTGTAGAAGAAGTGGCACCCAAAAACCCACCATTTCCATATTTGCCCTCCATGAAGTCTATAGGGGCAGGGCTGTCAATCCCCATGAAATGAGGGGCCAGATGGAAACTATCACCAAACTGGTGGTAATGAGGGTTTGAGAACTGCATCATTTCCGGGAACGACGAGGAGAGGTGGTCGTCCGAAGGGGTTAGCAACCCAAGGCTCTGAGGGCTCGGGAGCAAATTCGGGAGCGACGATTTCTTGTTTCCGAACGAAGAGGAGGTAGGCGAGGTCGCGGTGGAAGAAGGCGCAGAAGAAGAAGATGGCAAGACCTTCTTGTTCTTCCTGCACCCACCACCGACCGGGATGTTCCTGAGGGTCCCGCCCTTGGTCCAGTACCTTCTACAAGTCTTGCAGAAGTACCTGGGCTGGGAGAGGCTATAGTTGTTGTAGTAACAGAATTTTGTGTGAGTGGAGTCACATCTAGGGCATTTTAGGGATTGGTCATGTTGTGGCCTTAGCCTCCTCTCCATCATTGGCCTTGAACATGTGAGAATGTCTACCCCACTTGGTGGTGAAGAGGATGAGTTGCCCATCCCTCCTTCCTCATGCATTGTGCCCTACATATACACATTCTCCATGTCATTCATCACCTCAAGAACAAAAATCAAGAAAGTTTTTGACACTTTCAAGAAAAAACTGTCTATACCCTCCGCCAAACGAGAAGAAACTTTGACGTAGAAAAAATCAAAACAGAAAAAGATTTTCAGACAGATGATTTATAACAAAAAATGGAAATAAAGAAGAATTGAAGCTAGCTAGAGTACCTCTAACCAATTAGCAGATGAATCCATGCAAACTTGCAAAGTTGTAAGGGCCATACAAATATAGCTAAAAAACCCAACTTAAATTTCCTCTTTTTTTTGAAAAAAAAATATTTCAATTCTTTTTTTTTCTTTTTGATTTTTTTGAGAAGTGGAGTGGTGAAGTGAGGGGAGATTTGGTGAAGATGGGAATGAAGGGGGAAGGGGAGAGCTGTGAATATGAAGGAAGAAAAAGGGAGAAGTGGTGGGACTTTGGGCTGCTTTGTAGTGGGGCCCATATTTATCTATGTTTTTTTTGTCTTTCTCCCATTCTTCACATTTATGTCTTCTTCTCCTATTCTATCTTCACACATACGAGTATATATGTCTCATCTTGAATTATTCCTTAATCACACATCTTTTTAGGTATTACTACAAATTATATGGTACAACCGAATGTATCGTACATCATCGTACGTAAACTTGTAATTAAAAATATTTCAGAATAAACACTACGTTATTTCAGAATGAACACTATGCTGTTACAAAATGAAAACGGCAGTGATTCAAAATGAACGCTTACTGGATGTACTTATAGCCCTAGGTACACCGAGATCTACAATATAGACTTTCAAGGTTTACTACTTGGTTATAAAAAGATAATAAAAAAAGGGTATGATCTATTTTGACTCATCTCTCTAGTAATCGTCTTCGTAATTAATAAAGCTTCAAGTTTCATTAATGATTGTAGAGCAAATCATACGCTCTCTTAGAAAGATTTTTACCAATTTGATATCCATACAGACATTAACGTGTTCATATTATTTTTGGTATTCTCATCAATTTTTGTCGCTTTCAATTTGCAATTTCAATAAAACTTACGAAACACCGATTACATAGTTAATCACTTTCTTTAACAGAATATTGAGTATATTGAAAAATCATCAAAAAATGTCAATTGAATTGTTGTTCCCAAATAAGGTCGAAAGGTAAATTTGTATGAACACATTTTTCGAATATGATGCAATAAAAAATCTTATAAAATAGTCATAAAAATATGGTGTGGATCGAAGTTGTAAGATACAAGTTTTGTTTTTGAAATAAGAAGTTAAAGATGAGATCCAAAAAAGTGAAAAAAGAATGGATGAAAGAACGGATGAAAGGATCAATAAAGTGGCAATATGAGTCATTGAGTAATGAATGCTTTCTAGTTTATAGGGCAATCCTAATTACAAGAATACTTTACAATTATTTTATCATGATTATAAGAATATTGTACAATTGTTTTTTAATTGAGACATATTTTTGCCTATTCAAAAACTATACTTTTTGTTCACAAATAAATGTAAAATAATATTTTACCTAGTAATTTTTATAGGATAAAATGGGTCACACTAATATTATACTCCGTACTCCTTTAAACTCCGCTGAAATATGAATATGCGCCAGTTACCTCCAGAATATGCGTCAGTTCTGCTGGAAGGCACTTTTTAAATCGATTGTTTACAAATTAAATAATCGATTCAAAAAAGTGCCTCCCAAATTAGGTGCCAATTCTGGGTAGCAATTTTTGAACATTTCGTAGCCTATATAAATAAGAGAATATATGCTTAGTGATTTTATTCAAAGTACTATGGTCTATGGTCAATGACGTTATATATCCATGAAGATATACATACATACCCATGAGAGGAATAATTAGGATCTTAAGTAACAAGTCTATTTACTAGACAAATGGTCTAATAATACACTTAGTATTTACACCGGATAATTGCATGCCTAGAATAATATCAATATAACTAATGGAGCTATTCTTTAAGTTTAACTAGTATATTCTTACCCGTGCCATGCACAGGGTCGAAAGAAATTTATATTGATTATGAATTATTTCAATAAAATTTAATTTTCAGAATAAAGAAAATATATTTCTCACATAATTTTTAATACTATCAATGAAAAAAGCCAAAGTAAAATAAATAATATTTGAGAAATAGAATGTAGAGTTAACCATGTTTATTTTAATACCAAATTTTTTGAAAGACTTCAGGGTATACAACATTTGTGGTATGGTTGCAAGGGTTTCCATTGTCATCTAAACTAATATTTTTAATCATGTCTTTGTCTTCACTCGTGAAATAGAAAAATATAGTTGACCATGTGTGAACACTGACTTGGTTAAAAATAATCCCACAAATGATAATGTTTGACCTTGAATTTTGTTGATAGCCATAGCAAAACATGAGGCGATTGCGAATTGTCTTCTTTGGAACTTCAAGGGTAGCCCTAGATCAGATGGTACCAAATTCATTCTAGATATGTAAACCTTTTCCCCGACTCGATTTCCCGAAACCACAATTGCACCAATAACATTATTTCGCAGCTCTTGAACGATTAATATTGTCCATTAATAACATACCTAGATAAATCAACAATTATACATTTTAATTATCTATGAATTCTATAAAACCTATATTTTTATCTTTTCTTGGAGTGTTCATTTTCACATGGAGAATTTGTTAAATCCTTCTAAAATTGACATCTAATTTTAAATTTTGTATAAAACTTTATTTGTATAACATAATTTAATTTATCTATACTAACGATTTAAATATGAAGATAAGAAAATTTTTCAATGCTCATTAAAAAGCAACCATATAAATTGTAAATACAAAAATTCTGGTCACCAAAATATCCCGTTTGATTTTGTTATTTTAAATAGTTCAAAATTACCTTAAAACAATAAAACAAAATTAAATATATTAAGATAAAAAAATATTTAAAGTACATACCTTTTTTATCCTTTTTTGTTGAAGTATTCCTTTTCTTCTTTCTCTTGCACCTCTAGTTGATCTTGTCCATGTATCGTCAACTTGATTTTACATAGCCCCGATTGAAATTGAAAAATATGATGCTCCTACCACCAATCCTTTTAAAAACAAAAGGCTGAAGTTGAATTAACGATTCTTCACTTATTTATTGCATAATTAATTCTGAATGTCTATGTATTGAAATGGAAAATGAAAATGGGTTGTGGATGTCCAACTCGTTATATATCTCTTTTTATAATAGGATTTTGACCCAAGTATATAAGAGTTTTCATAAATTTGGATATAAAAGTGAGCAATTTAACTCATTGCTAATTAGATATAACGAATTCCTTACTAAAAAACGAATCCAGGATAATATTATTGATTATCCAAGATACATATATAATTAATGATTGCCATATATAAGTAAAGTGATGCAAGAATAATATTAATATTATCCAACATACATAGTATAAGTAAGGTGATGAATAATATACTCGTGATCATAAATTTCAAATTTAGTATTATTTAGGATTGTTTCTTAATAATATTTTTTTCGTAAAATTTGTCAATTATCATATGTTAAGGAAAGAATCTATTCTTGGAAATCATATCATACCATTCATGGCTATGCATGAATCATTTTCTAACGCACGGCTCTATTAGGAGAGTTTCACATTTAATTATTTACTTACTTTTTGTACTTACTTTTTAAAAAATTTTTAATCTAGTTATTAAAATGTAGTGTTTGTTTTTAATTTTACATTGTTATTGAAATAAATAAAATCAAAAGTGATTTCATTTTAAAAAATTATAAACTAATACTTGTATGAAAATTATTTAAATGTGAAAAAATCATCTTATTTATTAATCAATTTTTTTTATAAATGATGCGAGTAAAAATATTTTAATGCATTGGAAAGAGTATTTTCATAAAAATGAAAGTTTCACTTTAACAATTAAACTTATTCAAAGATTTTATACAAAAACATTGAATTCACATTTTCTATATCTTAAATTAAGTGATACCTTAAGTGTCATAAAAATATAAAATTTATTTATAGTTAAAGGACGTATTTTATTTAATAGGTGTCAATATTTAAATAAATACAATCAAAGGAATATCATGTAAATGCATAATGAATAAATATAAAATTTATTAATGGGTGAGGAGTGTATTTTATTTATTAGTATAAAAATGTTTTGAAAAGTTTATGATTTAACGAATTCGAGACAGATATTAAAAATATTTGTACGTAGAGTTCTGAAAAAATGATATTTTATTAAAATTATAATTTACACGGAAATTAATTTTAATTTCAAATTTGAATCATGGGTTCAAAATCAGTAATTACTCCATATCATTTTTGAAAAAAGAGGTAAAAAAATGTGAAATAATGAAAGAGAGTAAATTTGATTAAATTACCACCTAATATGCCACATGTCAAATTCCTAATACGTCACATGTCAGGCTTTGAATATGCCATATGTCATGTTCTTAGAGTTTCGAGTCTCATTTATATATATAAAGGAAAGGATATGCTCCCGCAAGACGGCGGTCCCGTCAGAAATACCAATCTTGGTCCTGAAGAGAGATTTCACGTCCCGATGGTTTAGTAAGGATGTGCATAACTTGATCCTTAATTGAGATATGATGAACGTGAAGTCGAGTAGCAGCCACTACGTCTCGCACGAAGTAGTAATCCAAAGCGAGGTGTTTCATGCGACAACGGAACATTTGGTTCTTGTAAAAATATGTAGCGCCCAAATTATCACAAAACATATACGGAGATTTTTTTTCAAAGGTATCCGAAGTTCACTAAGGGTCCGTTTGGTATAAAGAATTGGTGGAATTGCAATTGAATTGGAATTGTAATTCCATGGGATTCAATTCTATAGAATTGAATTCTGTCAATTTCAATTCATGTTTTTGCACTATCAATTCAAATCTACATAATTTTTGTGCTACCAAACACTAGAATTGGAATTGGAGTCTCCAATTCCAATTCCATAATTTGAATTCCATGTACCAAACGGGGCCTAAGTAAACTTCCCATGTACGTCCCTTTTGAATCTTCCCAGTTTGACTTTCAAGATCAACTTTTTTTAATGTTAACTACAAATTACGAAAAAATGTACTTAATTGCAATTTAAATTTATTATCAATAATTTTATTTGAAAAAATTAGTTTTGAAATATTAGATTTTTGCAATATATATTTATGCATAAATAAATATATTGATAATCAAAATATCGCATTAAAGACTCTGAAAAGTAAAATCAGAATATTCAAAAACTACGGTGGGAGTATGATATTAGACAATTAATCTCTCTAAAAGACATGGAGTATTACTAAAAATTAATACTCCTTCGGTTCTAGAAAAAGTTTCTTATTTTGACTTTTTTATCAAATTTTGACACACTTTGACTAGAAATTGTATATAATTTTGATAAATAAACATTATAAAAATTTGATATATCAAAACTAAGAGTGTATCTTAATATGAATCCAATTATGTTCAAATCACATTATAATTAAATACTTTCTTCGTCCCTTAATTAATTACAATGTTTAATATTCCAAAATCATGATACGTTTTGTTTATTTGTGCATTTTCATTGATTATTTGATAAATGAAATATTTTTATCACGTCTTGTTTTGTGAACTTTTTGATGTAGTTTTTAAATATGTATAATTTTTTTTATTTATGTCTCAATGATTAAATAAAATAAATTGAAAAAACTTGAGATTTTTCTTTATTTTCCATAATTTATAATCCAAATAGGGACGGAAGGAGTATACTTTTTAAGTAATTTATGGTCCAAAAATGTCGATTTGACTAAAAAAAATAGGATTAGGTTATTTGTACCCCAAGAATTTGTATCCCATTTTAAACATCACAAGGATACACCAACATTTTGTGTTGGTGTAATGTTAGTTTTTGTTAACGCACTAACACTTTGTGTCAGTGTAAATTTTTGTTAACGCACCAACACTTTGTGTCATTGTTAACTTTCAAAATATATATTGGTGCATTTCTTTGGTGTACAAATGGGCTACAAATTAAATTTTGGGATACATGTAGCATGCTCCAAAAAATTAAAACAAGAAAGTTTTTTTTGAGACAGCGTACTACTCCCTCCGTCCATCATATATCTTCATCGTAACCATTTTTATTTGTCTCCATACATCTTCTCATCATTTTAACATTTAAAATATCATAACTACATAATTTAATTTTATTTATTACACCTCACCACCTTATTTATTATGAGAGAAAAAACCAAAATAGCACTCTTAGAGATTTAAAATACTCTAAATAGCAGTATTATATGTTTTGTACATGTAATTCCAATTTTATCATTTAATTAAACAGCAAATATTCATTACACACTCCCAAAAAATATGATTGTTTTGGAAGTGTAGTTGTTCACGTGTAACTGTGTAGTGGGTAGTGTGATTCTTTATATGTGAGAATTTAATGTGGCAGTGTAGAATTCATCTATGTTGTTATATGTTATGGCAGTGTGTAAGTGTACTATTGTGTTCCTTAATTTCATGTTTGATTGTAATGTCCATTGATTTATGTGGCAGTGTTTTCATTTATAAATTCTACACTGTCAAAAAGTGTATGACTGTTATCATTCATGAATTCCAAAAAATGTATAACTCTTTTTATGTATGAATTTCACATTGTTTTCATGTATGAATTTCACACTACCCAAAAATGTATGACTGATTTCATGAATAATCTATTATACCAAAATACACGTACTGGCCAAACATGGACGTTAAATATGGAACTTAAGTTAATACGCATGAACTTGTTTAGACATAATACTCCGTACATTGGTAAATTGCATAGAATGAAAATCTCGCAGAGCTATGGTAAGTTGCGTAGTATGATGTTTTCGCATGTATGACAGTATGAGACGCACGAATGAGGAGGAGCCGCACGTATGAGGAGAAGTAACTACGTGAATAACCTAAGTTTAATCAAATAATTAAAAGTAATTTAAAATAGTAGAATATAATAAAAGGTAGAGGGTATGCTTGAAAGATATTGACACTTTAAATAGCTAAATTCCTATAAAATATTTAAGAGTGCTATATGCGTAATATTGAGTGACTTAGAGTGCTACATAGGGTGATTTCTTATTTATCATACATTTATACTTCATCTATTTTTGTTAAGATATTTTGATAGTTTCGTCTTTTTTAACTCTTCTTAAAAATAATACTACCTCCATCCCATTGTCTTTGTCCACGTTTGACTTTTGGAATTGTTCATCTAAGCACTTTGACTCATCAAATTCTCTTAATGTGTAAGCTTAAAAATAGTCATGTGTGATCTTGTTTGATTCGTCTTAACATATAGATTATTAATATATAATTTGTATAATTTTTTAATATACAAATTACAAGATAAAATGAATTAAAAAAGTGCATTGGATGGTGTGCCAAAAGGTAAGTGGACAAACACAGTGGGATGGAGGGAGTAAAAAATTAAAATGAGAATATCTTAGAAGAACGGAATATTGTTATTTCCTCCCTTACTATTTATACGGTCAAACTTTAATCATTTTCTTGACCTATTTTCGTTAGTTATTTGATAAAATAGAATAATATTGTCACCTCTTGTTTTCCAGAACTTTTGATGTAATTGTAAATATATAAATTTTTCTTTTAATTTTACACCTATAATCAAATAAATTAAATTAAAAATAAAATCGATCAAACCTCCTAAATAGAAAAGTAGACTAGTTTGGTACATGAGTGAGAATATTAATTGGTAGGGATGAGCAAGTACCGAACCGATACTGAAATTTACCGAAAAACCCGAGAATACCTGATACGATATCGTATCGGAATAGGGAAGAACTTCGAGTGTTCTTCAAGCTCCAAGAGAAAAAGAGACGAGAAGAGGGAGAGATCCGCGAATCTTTGTTCAGCGAAAGAGAAGAACGAGAGATAAGAGGAAGAGATTTGGGTTTAGGAAAATGATTATTCTTTTTCTTTATTGATTTAATTCCAAAGCAATACATCTCAATATATAGAGGGAAACTCTAAAAGCATGAGGAAGTCCAATCTCTAAAAGGAAACTAAATAAAATAAGAAACTAATTAATAACCTAACAAAACTAATATTCTCTAATAATAATTAACTAACCATATATAATACCTTACATATAATAATAATAATAATAATAATAATAATAATAATAATAATAATAATAATAATTGTCCCGTAACACTCTTCCTGCCTCGAAAACCAACTTGTCCTCAAGTTTGAAATTCAACAAAGAACGGGGAAAAAGTGTGTCATTCATCGTCCATCCTCCGGGGTCAAACACCTTCCTTATTGGAGCATCAAAAGAACATGTTAGACCTACAACATCTCCAACAATAGTTAAATAATTGCATGCGACCAACTCGATGAAAAGAATGCAACCGGGTGCAATACTTCCCGATTTACAAAGAAAAATAACCTCAGCATCAGGCATTCCAAAGCTTTCTGTGCATCCATAAACAATTGGATTGTTCCCAAAAACTTCCTCGCGGTCTTGGTGGTGTGAATCCTCATTAGCATCGTCTGTAGGAACAGGAACAATCACAATAACAAAAGCATCATCGGAAATACCTACCGGATGAACAACAATTTCCTCCTTCATCGTGAGTGACTTATTGGTATCCATGATATTGGACCCACTTTTCATGTCATCTTCGACATGTGGTTCAACGCTTAAATTTTCCACAAGAGGACCTGTGTGTGCGGCTGTGTTTTCCACAACCTGAACAATCTTGTCTCCAGGCTTAGGGGCTAAATTTGGTGGAGAAAGCGGAGCACCGATGAGTTCCCTTATTGCGTTCATCATGTTTGTCCTAAAGATGTATGACTCTATCGGGATCAAACTTGGTAGAATTGGGGGACCACGAACTAAATCCTGAATTGAACAAGAAATTTTTATGCCAAATGCATATAAGTCCAAATCATAAGAGAATTGACCTTTAATATGGCGGAACGATTGGAGCTTCTTTATAATTTCATCAACAAAATCATCAACGGCACACATTCCTTCATCTAAGCCAATTTTTCCATAAAGAAGAGTCTCTAAAAAACACAAAGTTCCCCCAACATAGAATTCATCATGTTGTACTCTAGGCGACGATCTTGGGCAGTGGATAATCCCTGAATATTCAATGGCGATTGTGTTGGCAATTTTTTTTTTGGGTTTTTTTTGGTGAGTTCATCAATGAAAGCACCAACTGATACGATATCGTATCGGAATAGGGAAGAACTTCGAGCGTTCTTCAAGCTCCAAGAGAAAAAGAGACGAGAAGAGGGAGAGATCCACGAATCTTTGTTCAGCGGAAGAGAAGAACGAGAGATAAGAGGAAGAGATTTGGGTTTAGGAAAATGATTATTCTTTTTCTTTATTGATTTAATTCCAAAGCAATACATCTCAATATATAGAGTGAAACTCTAAAAGCCTAAGGAAGTCCAATCTCTAAAAGGAAACTAAATAAAATAAGAAACTAATTAATAACCTAACAAAACTAATATTCTCTAATAATAATTAACTAACCATATATAATACCTTACCTATAATAATAATAATAATAATAATAATAATAATAATAATAATAATAATAATAATAATTGTCCCGTAACAATACCGAACCGAAAAAGTATCGAGAAGGAACCGAACCGTACCGAACCGAATGGTCGGTACGGTATTTGGAAACGGTACGAGGTGACGTCCCATACCGAAAATCCCTAACCGAACATATATACTAAAATATTATAAAAAATAATACCCCGAAGTAATATTTTTATATTCCTTCACTAAATAATAATTTAAAAAAAAATCGGTTCAAGTTCTATTATATGTAAATTATACTTTTATTTGAGTTATAGTTTTTGTGTATGAACATAAAAGTATTCACAAAGATTCGAAATACTCCTTTGTTGTCGTTCATTGTTTTAGTTTGTGAAACATAAACTAAGTTTCGTTACGCATCTCTTGCATTTAAATATTCATTTTTTTAAGTTTTCAGGTTTTTTTTATTTAAATTCACTTTTAATTTTCAAAAATAAAGGGACATTGTTAAATTTTAATGTGTAAAGTAGGTATGTATATTCATCCCGATTTGTGCCAAAACCGATACCGGACCATCCTGAACCATACCGAACCGATATTTCGGGATCGGGATCGGTACGGAGTAAAATCTCATACCGAACCGAAATATTTGGTACGGTATCGGTACAAGCTAAATACCGTACCATACCGCACCATGCTCACCCCTATTAGACCTGGCAAAAAATGACCCGACCTGTTTTTGACCTGAAATCCGACCTGAAAACACTGGGTTTTGAACAAAGGTTTTGATGACCGAACCCGAAGTTGACTGAACCCGAAATGACCCGATAAAAATGGGTCAAATCCAACCGAACCCGAACCCGACCTGCTAAAGTAAGGATTTTTCAAAATCACACTTTACTACTCGTTTTTAGTGTATAAATTTATATTTTCAGACAAAATTTTAATGATATTGCATAATTATCTTACTTTTTTCCAAAACTTAAGCATTTTTAAATTCCTTATATTGATTTGTATATCTAAAAATTACTTCAAAGTTTAAAATAAAATAATTTTATAGATTTAATACATTTTTTTTGATATTTTAAATTTATGTAATAGAAAATGTAAGTATAAATGTGAATTTAAAAATTTAAAAAACTAAAGTCATAATCCGTTGGGTCGACCCGAACCCGATTACATTGAGTCATGAACATACAATTCGCAACCCGAACCCGAATTGACCCGAATCCAAAATGATCCAAATTTAAAATGACCGAACTCGAACTCAACCTCAATGACCGATTTGCTAGCTCTAGCCTGTCATAATAGAATCCGCCTCCGTTCTTGCCTCTGGACGTAGCCCACACAATTTTGGTGAACCACTTTAAATCGGTGTGTCTTTACGTTTTCATTTTACTTTGATTATTCAATTACTCTATTCCGTAATAACATATTTATATACCAATCTTTAAATAAAATAAAATAAAAAATCTAAAATTTTACTTCGTTTTGCATGAATAATAAATGATTGATGGACGGAAGGTGTATAACATTTAAAATCAATTTGTATATTATTTTTTATCACAGACACGTACATATAATTATTATTTGTTTGTGTGTAACAAACCTAATGTATAAATGAGAAACAAATTTTAGTATATCCTAGCACAACTCAAAACAAACACAATATACCAAATGGAATTTCCTTGGCATCTCATAACCACATGGACCAAGTAACCATATGATAAATTTATAATTATACCAATTTTGAGGTCAAATTTTGTCATTGTATATTTTATAGGTAATAATGGACAATAACAAATTTGGTGACTATAACAAGCTCCTATACAATATAACAATAACACTAGTCCTCCACAAATAATAATTTGTCATCAGAAATTATTGTTTCTTGATAATATCTTAAGTGTCAAATTTAATGTCAATCTTAAGGTTGTCGGTTAAAAAATGCTTACATATTTAAAAAAGATGTCAAAAATCTTACAAAATAAAAATCTCACTTGTTTTGTGTTTATTTGTGTTTTTTCATGGCCTATATGATAAAATAAAATATTCTTGTCACCACTTTTTTTGTTGAACTTTTGATGTAGTTTTTAAATATGTATGTTTTATTTTTTATTTCTATACCAATATTTAAATAAAATAGATTGAAAAAACTTGGGATTTTTCTTCGTTTTGCGAACCGGAAAGATCATTATAGGACGGAGGGAGTACATTTTTTTTATATTTTAAATTTATGTAATAGAAAATGTAAGTATAAATGTGAATTTAAAAATTTAAAAAACTAAAGTCATTATCCGTTAGGTCGACCCGAACCCGATGACATTGGGTCATGAATATACACAATTTGCAACCCGAATCCGAATTGACCCGAATCCAAAATGATCCGAATTTGAAGTGACCGAACCCGAACTCGACCTGACCGACCGATTTTCTAGCTCTAGCCTGTATTAATTGGCTTTGCCGGTTTGGCCTTTGTGACAACTAGTGAACACAAGACATAGGCCCAGCGGTGAGTAGTACGGTCGGCGAGTAACTTCTCCGGACATGTCGGCCCGGACGGACCCACATAACGGCCGTCAATTTTGTTTTTGAGCGTCTAAAATGGAATGTGAGCCGTAGATGTCGTGTGTGGACGGAAATCCGGCGTCATCAATTACGGAAACACGGCGTGAGAATAACTAGAATTATTGGGCCCATATACCAAACAATACGGACAAAAAGAGGACTCAACTACAAGACTATCCCACTAATCCACTATTTGACTATCATGAAAAGTACAAGCCTCATTTTCGAGGGTTCCTTAAAGACCCAGCTGAACGGTCATTGAGAGGAGATAAATTTTAATTACTCGCAGATTGGTAGTAAAGAATCGAACATTTACCAGGTACTTGCACATGCCCTAAACTTAGATAGTTGCCTTCTAGCGCAGTTGTCAGGAATTGAAGTCGAATCTTACCCCTTTGGCACTTCTTACCTTGTCAACTGTGAATTCTCACCGGCCACTAATCGACTATCATATTTTGATGGCACATCAAAAACAAATCAATAATGTTAGTGTATATGCTACCCCGTCCTAAAATGATTTACACATTTTATTATTCAAAAATCGCGAGAATTTTTTTTTGTATGTTTTCATTGACTATTTGATGACATAAAATATTTTTGTCACCTCTTGTTTTGTAAAAATTTTAATGTATTTTTTAAATATGTAAGTTTTATTTTTTTTTATTTTGTTAATATGTCTTGAATCTGTATTGTGTTGCCGCTACGCAGATTAGTAAACGGGGGCTCGCTCTGTACTCTGGAACCTCTGTCATAAAAGAATCCGCCTCCGTTCTTGCCTCTGGACGTAGCCCACAAAATTTGGTGAACCACTTTAAATCTGTGTGTCTTTACGTTTTCATTTTACTTTGATTATTCAATTACTTTATTCCGTAATAACATATTTGTTAGAATAAGTGCCCTTCACTAGAGGGGGGGTGAATAGTGAGACACGAGAATGTTTATAAATTTTCGCGGAATAAAAATCGCAGGGATAAAGTAAAGAGCGGAATAAAAAGAAGTAAAGGGAGCACACCAAGATTTATACTGGTTCACCACAACGTGTGGCTAGTCCAGTCTCCCGAGAGACTCTCTCAAGCTACACTACTTCCGTTAAGCTTACGGGTGCTTAACAAACCGTTACAACCTGAGAACTCGAGTCCCACGAGCCTCAATACACTTGCTCGGAGATACCGCACTCCAAGACTTTAACCCGAAGGAAAATACCTTTCCTTCGTACAACCAAGGGAAACAAGCTTCCCTAAACGTGTTTACAACATTAAGAACACTCAAGAACAAGACTCTCTTTAAGAGTAGATGTTGAGTAAACTATATACGCTCAAGAACAACTCAAACTTCACAAATTGGCTCTAGAAAGCTATGGAAAATAATGTTGTTTGGATGCAATGATAATATGAATAAAGTGAAGTGAATTGCTGTGTAAAGCAGACCCAAACACCCCTTTTTATAGTGCCAAAAAAAAGGCTCCAACGGACCAATACATTAAAGGGGTGATTGGCTTGATTTATGAGATTGAATAAATTTGGGATCTGCAGGATATTGGCTTCCCATCGATGTTTGGAACTTACCCATCGCTGGTAAGCCAATTTTCCTTCAGTTTTGAAGCCAACGGTTACCTACCCATTGATAGGTACAAGCTTCCCATCGCTGGGTGGGAGGTTGACTTCCAAACAAGGAAAGAATCAACCTTAAATGACTTCCAAGGTCATGCCTTCCCATCGATGGTTTAGCCTTCCCATCGCTGGGTAAGGGCATTCTGTCTTGTGATAATGTTGGACCAAGGCTTGAACAGCGATGGGTAGAGCTTCACATCGCTGTTTGGCATGGTTCTGGAAGTTGGTTTGGCTAAGGGGCTACTTACCCATCGATGGGATGTTCTTCCCATCGCTGGGTGGGTGGTTAGCCAAAAACCTATGGTTTTTTCCTTAACCACGGCCTAGCCAACCGATGCAAAAACCGACCGAAAAATCCAAAGTTCTCCAAAATAAAAACCAAGTGTTTAAAACACTTATTTGATGTATTTGGCTAAGAAATCAAGTGAGACACTTTAAAAATCACGTCATTTGAGTAAAAACCACGTCTAGCCAAGTTTACGCCGTTTTGCGTGGTTTTTGTCAAACGACTAAAAGCGAGAGATAGTTTTCAAAGTGTTTTTGTTGGAGAACCGTTTAAACATGCCAAAGAGTGAAAGCAGATGATAAAATGCTGAAAACCACTTGGTTGGTTCGGATGCCAAAAACCAAACCCGAGAACCGAAAGTCAAACGCTGGTTTCTGAAAGCCGAACACTGGATGGATTGGTTTTTGGTTTGGGCGAACACCAAGTGTTTTTAATGACTTAAACAAGTTTGAAAAACATTTTTATGATGTAAGAAATGCAATGAGAGATTTTAGCCTAAAGAGCCAAGGTGTAAAGATTGGGTCGGTCTTGATCACAATAAAGACCGACTCAATACTATGACTAAGGTCTTCGTTCTTGGTCTTCGTTTAGATCTTGCTCTTATCTTCGTTCTTCGCCTTGTATATTCAATGTTCGACTTGATCACGGCGGTTTGGCATTATCAAAACTTGTTACAAAAACGAACACGTCTTTAGTACGAAAACGTGACAAGCCCGTGTTTCAACAATATTTATATACCAATCTTTAAATAAAATAAAATAAAAAATCTAAAATTTTACTTCGTTTTGCATGAATAATAAATGATTGATGGACGGAAGATGTATAACATTTAAAATCAATTTGTATATTATTTTTTATCACAGACACGTACATATAATTATTACGGAGTATTTGTTTGTGTGTAACAAACGTAATGTATAAATGAGAAACAAATTTTAGTATATCCTAGCCCAACTCAAAACAAACACAATATACCAAATGGGATTTCCTTGGCATCTCATAACCACATGGACCAAGTAACCATATGATAAATTTATAATATACCAATTTTGAGGTCAAATTTTGTTTGTATATTTTATAGGTAATAATGGACAATAACAAATTTGGTGACTATAACAAGCTCCTATACAATATAACAATAACACTAGTCCTCCACAAATAATAATTTGTCATCAAGAAATTATTGTTTCTTGATAATATCTTAAGTGTCAACTTTAATGTCAATCTTAAGGTTGTCGGTTGAAAAATGCTTACATATTTAAAAAAGATGTCAAAAATCTTACAAAATAAAAATCCCTCCGTCGCTAAAAAATGAAAAAATTTTATTTTTAAGATGAGATTTAATGAAACTGTATTCTGGTGTTGAGTTTCTAAAAATGTCTTTGAAAGTGATGTGTAAAAGTAGGATGCGATAAGTAGATTAACAGTGAAATAACATGTAATTCATTTATTGTCGGAGGGGTTATAAGTAAAAAAATGTGTTTTTGTGCTCTAAAGTTCACACATAAAATATGTGCTTTCTTGCAGTTTTCATGGACTTATAAGTAAATCTTTTCTTTTTTTTACAAAAGCTCTGATTTTTTAATGATATTTATGTACCAAGATTTATAAAATAAACATATAAAAACATAACAATTTAGCTTAAAATACTAAGATGAAGAAAACAAGTCCAAAAGGGTCATTTGAGTAATTTACTACCCTTCAAAACATTCAAAATCTATTAGGATATGGACCCCTTTGCTTGACCTCTTACACGCAAGGGATATATTCACTTGTGCGCTTCACATGCTCCTCCTTTTGGTAGTTTCTTTCCCAATTGTTCCCTCCTCCAAATATAAAGTTTTCATTATTTATATGGTTAAATTTTATTTATTTTATTGACTTATTTTCATGTCCTATTTGATAAAATAATATAATTATGTCACTTCTAATTTTTTAGATTTTTCATGTATTTTTAAATATGTAATTTTTATTTTTTAATTTCATACCATTTTTCACATCAAATGATTTGAAAATAATTTCAGTAAAACATCGTAACGCGCAACGAGAACTTTATTTATAATGGACATAGGGAGTATTTGTGTAATTTCCATTTTGGGTTATTAAAGAAAAATACAGACATTTATTATATGTACAATGCATCCAATAATTATTTATAGCTGTCTTTGATGTGTAAAACAATCTGTGAAGTTAAATTTATGAGCAATGCTAGGTTCACAAACAAAAGTGGTTCACAAACAAAAGTGTCACAAACTTCAAAAATTTACCATTTTAGATGTAAATTTTCATTTTAAAATTATTTTAGGCTACTTCATTTTTTTTTATTGAAGTTTACAAATAGTAAGTTTGTGAAATTTGTGACGGTATTGTTTTTGAACCAAACATGAAAACATTATTTCCTCTTCAAATACTAAGGTAATTTAAATTGTAATGTGTGTTTAAAAAAAGAAAAAGACCAAGAAAGTCTTAAGAAAAGTGATTTATTGATTATTCCAAACTAGAGTTAGGGAATAATACTATTTACTTCCGGGGTTCATAAAAAATCAATTAAAAAATATACACCTTTTGCTCGATCAAATAATTTTAAAAAGTATATCGATTAGTTAAACAACCTTTGAAACATAATCTTTATTTTAAAAAATTTTTAAAAAAAAGCAAAAAAAAAAGAAAAGGAAAATTCTCTGAATTTCCTTTCTCGATCAGTTATTCATTAGATTTTTACGAAACATCAAATTAAAAAGATAAAAAAATTCTTTTCCTAACTTCCGCAGCCTTATCATTTTCTCTCAAAAGATTTATTGTAGGGAGTACATTTTTTTAAAAAATAATTCTATTCTAATTGGAGGGAGTATTATAGGCATATTTGGAAATAGCGTTGTTAGCGTTTGGAAAAAAGATTATTTACGGCAAACGTTTAGTGTTCGTGTTTTCAAAGTAATCTACACCGTTAAAATTTTATTCAAAACGCTAACGCTAATTTCTAACGTTATTCCCAAACAGACCCTATGTATTACTCCTAATATATTCTCAACTTATATATCAATTAAAGTACATTAAATTAGTGTTTCACTAAGGTTCGAACACCTTCCATTTTGGCATCTGATGTCACTGGGCCACAATGTAGTGTTAAAATAATTCTTTTTGAGGAAAATTATTGTTTAGGGTTATAATGTGTTAAGACGATGGGATCAGTGGCGGATCCAGAAAAGAATATGACCTGCGGCAAAATCAGAGTAAAGAGTAGGGCGGGGTTCGGGGGCATTGCCCTTGGATTTTTTGCAAATGATTTATAATGATAAAAAATAAATAAATTTATTTTCATACAAGTACTCAAATAAGTAAAAAATATTTTTAAATTATAAAAATATAACATAAAATATATCATAACCTAATATAATTAATTAATTATGATATTTCAAATATTTTACCAATATATATCTTATTTTAGTTATTATTTTTATTTTAAATTAGGATTTTCTTTTGGCATTGGGGGAAAACAATTTTTTTTACCAAAGGCGCTCTTATAATTTTCCTTAAAAAATTTATGAGTAAATTCCATAAAAGGTCCCTAGTTATAGGCCATTTTACATATTTAGTCCTTACATATCAAATATTACTAATTTAGTCCCCAATTTTATATCATTTTTCACGAATGGTCCTTTGTTGACGTGTTTGTTAAGAACATGGATAAAATTGTATATTCATACTTCTCTCTCCTCAATTAAGCTTTCTCCCTCTTCTCGTACTCTTTCTCAAACTCGTCGCTGAGTTTAAAGCTCTAAACCCAAAACTGAAATGATCATTCCTCTCTCAATTATTAGTCTTCCTGGTGGAATCTAAAATCAAAACCAATAAGATTTATGGATGAATTTTATCGGTTAGTCTCAAGGAATTGCAAAGAAAATAAACATTAAAACTCATTCATGATGGTTATTGGTTTCGAATTTGGATTCCACCAGTTAGACAAACAATTGAGAGAAGAGTGATGATTTCGGTTTTGGGTTCAAAGCTTCAAACTCAGCCACGGGTTTGGAAAAAGAGTGCGAGGAGAGGGAGGAAGCTTAATTAAAGAGAAAAAGAAGTGTGAATTTACAATTTTATCCATATTTTTAACGGAAATGTTAACAAAGGACCATTCGTGAAAAATGAATATAATAATTGGGGACTAACTTAGTAATATTTGATATGTAGGGACTAAATATGTAAAACGACTTATAATTGAGGATATTTTATTGAATTTACTCAAAATTTATTTTAACATTATATCAGCCCTCATATTACATAATGTAGATCCACCCATGGAAGGGATAGAAAAATTAAGTATCGTGATTCGTGAATCATTTATTACATTCTCTAATTTAAAAAAACTAAGAGCTATTTAAAATAGATAAATAAAATATCTATTAACTCGATTACAATTGTAATATCGACTTCACATTTTTTCAATCTTATAACGCAAAAGTCAAATTATATTTTTCTTTATTTTTCCCGACCTTTCTATGTCCCAAAATTTAAACTTCACAGTCCCAAATTCCCAATTCTAGTAAAGGTAGCTATGGAAATGAAATTTAGGTAAAAAGATTTAAAAAAAAAAGAAATTTTAAAAAAAAAACTTCAAAAACAATATTCACAAAACACGAGGCCGACCGCCTTGAAGAGAGGAAAAATCAGAGGGAATAACGTGTGAAACACTCATCGAATCCTTTGCTTTCTTCTTAATCATTTACTAATCCGGTAATTAGTCCATAATTACAAATTACTCCATCCGTCCCGAAATTTTCTTCCCATTTGACTTTTTACAGTCTCCAAGATTGCACTTTGACCACTAATATCTTTATTTATACATAGACATATTTTATAAAAATTTGATATTTGAAAACTATATATCAAAGGGAATATATTCATATTATAGTTATATCGTGATATAATGTATTTTTTCCATATATCATAGTCAAAGTTTATAAACTTTGACCAAGAAAAGTGAAATGTGAAGAATATTTTCGGACGGAAGGAGTATTAATTACATAATCCTGCTTTTAAGCTTGTGTGTTTTACGGATTGCCTTCAAAAAAGGGTTAATTTGCTTGATTAGTGCAGTAATTACTTTTAGTTTGACAGGAAAAGTTATGTTTATTTTAGATTCAGATTACCGATAAGTTGTCTTAATTTAATCTTTCATTTTTCTTTTTGGAAAGCTTTTTGTGCTCACGTTTTTTTCTGTCTGTATCCCTTTTAACTATACAATTTTATTATTTTTAAACTATGTCCAAATTCAACCTGTGTGAACGGAACGGAGCCTTAGTCTATTCAGTGTAGAGTATAGAAATGATTTTTTAAAGATTTATTTTCCAAACAACTATTTTATTACTAGTATAGTACTCCCTCCGTTTGGAAAAACACTTCCCATTTGGATTTGGGGCAAAAATAAGGAAGTGTTAAATTATAGTTGATTTCCAATTTTGCCCCTGATGTGATGGGTAAAAGTAAGATGTGATGGATAGATTATTAGAGAAAAAGTATGATGTGATAGGTAGGGTATGAAAAAGTAAGGGTAAAAGTGATTTTTTAATAGAAAAGGGAAGTGTTTTGTTGGAAGTAGAAAAAATGAAAGAGGAAGTGTTTTTGAGAACGGGGGTAGTATTTAATGTATTTTTTATTTTATTGATATTATTTGTCTAATTTGGTTAAAAAAGTCAAAATAACAAATATTTATTTAAGGTTGAGAATGTTGAAAACACATTTAATAAAATATAAGTAAAATTTAATCTTTTGTCACCAAGTAAAATTCCTACTTTTTAAATTCAACCACAAATAATTTTTTCGTTCCTTTTCTTTCTATAAAAGAAACGAATGCGCGACATAGACACACCTAAATCGCTTATGCATGCGATATAGATTACAAAATCAACTCCGTCCCTGAAAATCTTCTCTCTTTTTTTTAATTTGTTCCTAAAAAACTTTCACCCATCACATCCAAGAACTTATTTGGAAACTCAATAATTTTAAAATACACCAATCTTAAATCTTTTAAAAATCAAATTTTCGCATATTATCAAGAACGGAGGGAGTAGATCGTATTAGAATATCGAAATTGCACTTAAATCACTATTTTGAGAATTAGACATCCTTTAAAATTTTTTAAATAAAGGAAGAAATATGCTCCCTAGATCATAATTCATAAATAGTGGTCCGTATTTAATAAAACGGACAATTTGGAGCCTGTAATGTTACACCACTTCAAGTAGTGTAACTTCAAGTTGTGTAACATCGTGACACTAGTGGCTTTGGAGTACCTACGATGTTTCGTTCGTAAAATTAATAATTTGTACATTTAATATTGTAATACCCTGAGTTGAAAAATAAATATATTTGGGAAGAAAAGGTTCAAAAGGTTTGATAGTACTGCTGATACCACTAAAGTGTATCTTCTTTTTGAGAGCTCATCACCTAGAAATTCCAAAGTTAAGCGTGCTTGACCTGGAACAATTTTAGGATGGGTTGACCCCTTGGGAATTTCCTTGGGCGCGTACGAGTGAAGACAAAGTGTGCGAGAAAGACTTGTGTTGGTTTGTGAGGTCATTTTACATTCCTATGAGCGGACGCTTATGGCTAGAGTAGAGACCAGGCGTTACAAATAGTATTATACTCCCTCCGTCCCGGAAAGCATAGGAGTTTTGATTTTGAAGAAGGATTTAAGGAGAGTGTATTTTGGTATTGAATTTCTAAAAATGTCCTTTGATGTGATGGGTAAAGTATGATTTGATGGATAGATTATTAGTAAAAAGGTATGATATGATAGGTAGGGATGGAATAAAAGGAAAAGGGTTCGTTAGTTGTTCAAAGGCAAGAAGAAACCAGATCCATCCATCTTTAATCCAAGTTTCATTACATTGCCAAATTGTCATCACTTACCAATTATTTTGGTTGGAGAGAAATTGAAGAGAAGAAAAATAAAGATGAAAAAACACATATTCCAATACAATAGTTATTGAAATCTTTGCACTAAAAAGCACTAAAATTAAGTCATTTTCTTAAATAGCGTTTAAACTGTTTTATTCTCTAAATAGTACTTAATAATGTCCACAATGCCCAGTGATGACGAACATTTACTTGAATAATGACTAATGGATAATGACTAAAATTGCTACATTGGAAAAAAATACATATGATGCTATTTAGGAAAAGTTATTACGGAGTATGTTTTAGTGCTATTTAAGTAAATTCCCCATAGTCATTTCTCTAGTTTGAAAAATATCCACTAATATCCCACTGCTTTTAAAATGTATTTTTAAAATGTTTGTAGTTTCAAAATATTGATGCATGAATATCAAACCACGGGAGCACTGGAGCTCATTTCTCATTTTCCATTTATTTAGTTTTCTTTTCTCTCTATTTATTTTTTATAAAGGTCTTTTAATTTCTTTCTAATTTTTTAAAATAATGTTCTTAAAATTCAAAATTGTTTTTGTTTGATGTAAAAAATAAATGAAGTAAAAAATTATTAACATATACTGCATCTGTACGTCTCAAACTAAAAGTTTTTGTTTTTGTTTTTTGAAATACGAAAGTAAAACCTTTTTTGGGAACTTGAAAAAATGACATAAAATTATCAGGAATAATAAATGTATTAGGAAATACGGAGTAGAATATTAATATTTATTGCTTTTCTTATTACATTACTTCTTTATTATGTTCTTACCATAGTTGTTCTCCTACTATGACTATAAGTTTCTCATGTAATCCCTAAACATGTGGATGAATCTTTGAATATTCAATAAGACCAATTATTATCAAACAGTATCATACTATCAGAGCTAAGGTTCTCAAAATCTAGCCTTCCTTTCCCGAGCGAGCACATCGCCGGTCTCTATTCACGGCGGTTGACCGTTCGATCTTGACGAGCGTGCCTAACAACTTCCGTCCAATATCTTGACCTCTCTTTCTCTCCAAAAAATTCATTATCTCTTTCTCTCCAAAAAATTCATTATCTCTTTCTCTCCATAAAATTCATTATCTCTTTCTGTCCAAAAGAATCCATTATCTCTCTCTTTTCTAAAAAATCATGTGTGTGATCGAAGAACATGAATGTGACATTTGTCTGTATTGTTTTTCTAGAGATCGAGAACACAGAAAGCGATAGAGAAGCAGAGAAAAGCCCAAAAGGAGAAAAAAAGAAACTTTTCGCCCTGCTCTAATCGCCAACCTAACACTCTCACCACTAAAAAGTCAGCAAACGTTATATTGTGATAATAAATCTGCTCTTTTTATCGATGTCAATCATGGGGTTCACAAGAGATCAAGGCATATTATTATTATTGATGTCATATTCTCTCTGAATGTGTTCAACAGAAACATATCGTTAGAGCATATGTGCCTACGCGACTTTAAATCACTGGCATCTTTACCAAGGGGACACTTGATTTTTTATTTCATTTTTTAACATTCAAAGTCGGACATTTTTATATCCATGCGCCAACTTAATGAGGAGTATCGTAGTATTGTAATTCATGTGGCATACGGAGTAATTTGTAATTCCTTGTTGGACTGTATCAATAGTTGGGCCGTAGGCTTATAACCTTTGTATATATTAGGACTTGTGATTAATGGCAAAGGCAAGACATTATTTTTCTATTTTTATACTAATTTGTAAATGAAATCATTTTGAAATTGATGAAATTTTATATATTGTTCAGAAGAGGACTTTTGGGGACGAAGAATGTATGTAATAAAAAATTTCCCCAGGATAAAAATATGTTTGAAAAAAAATGTACAAATGAAGATGTACATGCATTAAAACTTCATATAAATATTTTTTAAAAAATTATAAAATGAAAATATTTTGAAGAATTTAAACATTTTTTCAACTTCCATGTTTTAAAAATAATAACCTATATGACTATCTTTTATAGATAATAAAATAACTATGCATATTAAAAAAATAATTTACAATGACGAAATAGAAATTAGTGAAATAATTGGGAAGTGAAGAGATATGGGCCGCACGACAATTGTTAAGACCACAAAAGTAACTCAGAAACAGATGGGCCCCAACAACCCAAACACTTACAATTATAAATATTTACAAATTTCATAAAACTCACTAGAGTTTTAGGAAAACAAGTCTAACCAAATACTCCATCCGTTCCTAAATATTTGTCACACTTGTATTTCCGAGACAAGATATCAAGTTTTTTCAATTCATTTTGTTTACATATTGGTATAAAAATAAAAAATAAAATTTACATATAAAAAAACTACCTGAAAAGTTTTTCAAAATAAGAGGCGTCAAGAATATTTTATCTTATCTAATAACCAATGAAAACGTAGAAATAAACAAAAGTTCCCGCGACTGCTGGAAAAGCAAAAGTGGCAAATATTTTGGGACGGAGGGAGTATACTTCAGAATTTGTTAGTTAATTATTACCCTCTCCGTCTCAAAAATAATAAAAAGTCATAGCTTTTTTTAAAAAAAAAATCCGTCTGTTCTCCATATATTTTTCTATTAGTCTTTTTTATTTGTCTCTCATAGATCTTCTCATTACTTATTTTAATATTTAAAATACCGTAATCATTCTCACTTTATTTATTACAGCTCACCCACATCATTTTATATGTTCCACCCATCCTAGGGTATTTTGGTAAATTTTTTTCATTTTTTTTACTATTTTTAAGAAATTATAAAAAATCAAAATAAGAACATCTCATGAGATGGAGTGAGTATATCGTAAATGTGATTATCCCTTTCATTCCATATTTTTAGTCAATTTTTACAAATGTTAGACAATTTTACTAATTAACCATTAGATCAGTCCGTGAACGTTGCCGTTTTAGGGGATGGAGTGAGTATATCGTAAATACGGACTTTAGGCTATGGTATGCCCAACTCGTAACAAAAATGAACTCGCAAGTTTGAGGGTTGCGCTCAAGCTTTATGTTCTTGTGGAATGGCCTAATCGAAAGATTAATAATAATAATAATAATAATAATAATAATAATAATAATAATAATAATAATAATAATAATAATAATAATAATCATAATCATAATCATAATCATAATCATAATCATAATAACAACAACAACAATAAGGAGAAGTCATTGAAAACAACAATAACGGGATGTATGTATGTATCTCTGTGTGTCTATATATAAAGGAATATGAATTCTTTTGTTAAATATAAAATGTAATATAGTTAATAATGTTTTTAAAAAGTAAGCCATCTGTGTTACGAATAACTAAAATCACATAAGGCAAGAATTATTAAAATCATTGTGTAGATATTATGAAAATTACATTACGCAAGTGATTATAATCATATTTAGATTTTTATTGCTTGATGATGGATACCTTGGAATGGAAGTATCCGGCCCAACAAGGCCCGATCCAGATCAAGCGTACTCGATTGAGCAGAACCAAGAAAGAAAAGAAGATCCCAAAGGGGCTACCCCATCTTGACACACCCCCGCTCGGCTCGAAGAGAACATTCTCAGCCTCAGATCATAGTTGGCCGGCTCTCTGCAAGAGGTCTCCAAAACCAGGCCATGCGTACTCGACCTCAACTTTGCGTTACCATACCTAGCCCATGACGCATGGCGACCTGCATGCCTTGTCAATATCGGGGAGGCCCACGATTGGACTCCTCCCACGCCTGTGTCAGATTGGTTAGAGTCACCCTATTATAACCAGTCATTTGTAGCCACCATAATGATAATCATGTGGTTGGCGCCGCCAGTAGAACGACTAGATCTTGGTGGGCAGGCCCGTTAGGTAATGGATTAACGGTCGGGAAGGCCCATTTGTAGTTTATATATAAACCCATAGTTTTAAAAACCAGAACGGACCGGCCGGTTCGAACTGGGAACCGACGAACCAGAGGTCAAACCGGTCCGGTCCGACACTTTGGACCGCATCGCGCAGTGAACCAGTTCGAACCGGTAAGAACCGGCATGTTCACCCGGTCGAACCATTTTTTTTTTGAAAATTTGGCCAAAATATTTCTTGCTCCAGTAAAGTTCGAACCCTCGACATTTTGGTTGTTATACCAAGCAAGAACATTTTTTGTTACATATTAGTTCTAAGGAGTATATATTCCTTAATTAAAAGAGTAAATATGAATTAAAAGATTTCTTTATTTCTTTGACTAAGATTCTTAACATTTAAAAATAGAAATAATTCTACTACGGAGTACGTGTCGCGAAAAAAATTCATTTTAATATTTTTGGATATTAGGCAAAATATATAAAGAAAAATAAAATATCATTATTTTATAAAACTTTTAATGTACTTCTCGATACATAAATTTTATTTTAAATATAAGTTGACTAACAAAATAAGTTAGAGTGATTAAAATTTCAATCAAATATCATAAAATTTTATGTACATATGAAAGAAGTTATTATGTACACACACAAATATATATATATATATATATATATATATATATATATATATATATATATATATATATATATATATATATATATATATATATAATGTTTAAACCACAGGTTCGACCACCTGAACCGGTTCGGTCCCCGGTCCGGTTCTTAAAACTATGTATAAACCTCTCTTCAAGAGACAAAGGGGGGATTGACTTACACACTAGTATTCATAATTCTCTCTTTTCTTAACTTAGCATACTTGACTCTCGTTCGATATTCTTTGCCTAGTCTCCTAGGCCCCCAGGTTCTATAACCCAACAATTGAAAAACTCTAAAGCTTAGTTTTAAACAAGGAATAAAGTTGAATTTAATCCTAATTAAAATTTATAATTTAATTAAGGCCAAAACTTAGCAATTTTAGTAAAGACACAATTACAGATATATCTTGATCTCGTAAGAATAAGGTAACTAAGGCGCGAAACATGCAAGGCATAAATTCTTTTTTTTGTTGAAGTCATAAAATGACTAAATAAGTAATCATGACTAACTACTCTAAATGGAATGGCAAAAAGTATTTACCAACTCATCCCCCATATATTACATGGAATGTTGATGTGTCATAAAATGGCTAAGTGTGTTGTCCAACTGTTAAATTCTCATAAAGCAAGTCTAAAATACAATTGTAGAAGATAAATCTTGAGATACTCTATATTGTACTCATTTTCAATGTCTTTATGAAAATCACATACACAAAAGGTGTTTCATATCTGCAATGTCTATAAAAAAGAGTATTCTCAATTAGGGGTATTCAAAACATGACTCTATACTAGAATGTTTATTTAGATATATTTGATTCGATCCAGTTTTTCAGATACTTAAAATGTTTGGATCAGTAAATATCAATCTCATGTTTTATCGGTAAATATCAATCTCAGTTTTTCAGAATTACCAAATGCCCAAGTTTCGGACATTCGAAATTTCATACTCCGGTATTTGATTAATGGAATATCCGGGAAAAAACAACCATATTCTATACTCTATATATATACTCTATATATGTGAAATTGTATATGTGGCTCTTTGAGAAAGTCTAAAAGTGGAGACAAGTTGGCAAAAATTGGACAAACAAATACGAGTAATACTTTTGAAAAAATGGTCACCTTCAAAAAAAAAGTTGTTGCAATAATCAAAGATGCCAAACTTATGAGATCATTATTTCTTAAATGAGTGTCAAGGGCTTTTTGGTCACAAAGGAAACTTCCGTTCATATGCATATGTATAGGTTTGTTTTGAGTATTGTTGACTTATTACATTAAAAATCTATTCACATAAATTTTTTTAATTTGCTAAAATAAAAAATTAATGTTATTTTGGAGTTCGATTTGACATATATATATATATATATATATATATATATATATATATATATATATATATATATATATATATAAACACACGCACACATATTGATTGATTTATCAATTTATATTATAAAAAGATTAACCTATTTGTACCCAAAAAATTGTATCTCAAATTATAAATAACAAGCATGAACTTTCATGTTGTATCATTATGATTTTAGAGTAATAGTTCATACAAGCATTAAATGTTGTTACTGCAAACTTTTTTATTCTCACTAACATTTTGTGTTAGTGTAAAATATCAAAAAAATAATATACATCTTTATTGTAACTTCCAGATAAATTTCTTAGTGTAAACGTAACATGATTGCTATAAAATATTAAAACAAGACAAATACTATGCTATAAAAGGTGATATTCCCTATTAGTTGATCTTTTTAAAATATTGAAATTAAACATTAAAATTCTTGAAATTGGTCCCAAACTAATCCTTAATACTCCGGGTATAATTTACTCCCCAAAAGAAATTATTAAGATAGAGAGCAACGGCAATCCGGTGAAAATGGCGGCGAGTCGGGTGATATCTCTGTCACCGGGGAGTTTTAGCAGCTACTCCAACAGTAATCTCGCCGATATTGCGGCAAGAGTCGTCGAAGAGTTCAGAGCCGAGAACGGATACGATTCCGAATTTTACGAAGAACACGGCTTGTTTGCCGTTCTGGAAGGTGATGAAGATCTCGTCGCCGGAGATTCCGGGAACGCGGCGGGGAAGGATGACGGCAAAGACGCAAAGGAGATCGAATTCGAGTTTGTTCCCGGAGGAGCTGAGGTTTCGCCGATTTCCGCGGATGAGATTTTCTGTAACGGCGAGATCAAGCCGACTTTCAACCGGAATCTGCCGACAGGTTGCGTGAATTTCAAGCAGGGGAATTCCGGCGATGAGCGGACGGCGGCCAATCTGCCGCCGAAGGTTCGGCTTCCGTTGAGGAGACTGTTCAACGACGACCTAGATCCGCCGCCGCCGCGCCGCTCCTCTTCGGTCGGAGGCGAGATCTGCGGTGTTCCGCCGGAGACGTACTGCGAGTGGCGGCCGAATGCTGCGGCGGAGAAATCGTCGGCGAGGACGTGGAAGAAGAGCAGCTCCAATGGCTGGTCAAAGCGGTGGAGGTTCCGAGACCTTATCCACCGGAGCAACAGCGACGGTAAGGACAGATTCTTCTCTCCATCGCCGTCTTTCAAAAAGGGAACGGAGAAATCGGGAAAGCCGGCTGCAGCGGCGGCCGAGGCTTCGAATTCCACGCACAAACCGCCATCCCCGCCGCGCTCCGTTAAGGGAAACGGTTATAAACGGCGATCGAACGGTTTTCTTTTCATGCTTCAACCTGATTGATAATCTTTCCCAGTTGGCCCATTCTTCCGGGTAAATATGGGGCCTTGAAAAACTAATTGAATGAACATAATTTCAAGAATAGGTCTACATTTAAAATATGAATTTTTTCACATTTTTTATATACTTACATTTGAATATTTATTTTACGAAAGACTCATTTCTATAATGTTACAAATGCATTAAGGTCCATAAAATGAACATGGATCTTAGGTCAACGAAAAAATTTGCTTTGATGATAACATGGTTATTGTTTTGATGTAAATATACTTGACTATTGGCATGTGTTTTGTTTGGTGGACGATGCTAGGAATCCACTACGGGTATATCACATATGATAATTTCAAAGTATTTATATATATATACACAAATGATTATCGTCTATATATGTATAAATAATCTATGATTAGAGCATCCGTGAGGATTCATAGTATTTTTGTGGTTTGATATTTATTGTTTTATCGTGTTATTGATAAGGTAATTTACCTGTTAGCTAGGTAATAGTTACTCCAAAATTATGAGTCTTTGTCATTGATATCATGGGTTAATGGTATTTGGTCATCTTTACTTTTGCCATTGTTCTTTGCTCTTTTATCAAATTTAGCTCAATCGAATTGCTCTCTGGTGACATGCCTTTGGGTAACTTTTATCCACTTTTGTTCTACTTCACCTAAAGTTTTCTTTACCCCACCAACAAGGACTTTTTTAGCATTTCCCCTTGATTTTTAGAATTTTTGAGAAAGCTGTCTCAAGATCTACGAAATAGAGGTACACCTTGATAACATTTGCTTCCTCCTTTCCTTCTTTCTCTTCATCTTTCTTCTAGAGTTCGTTGAGTTTGACTTTTAGCACTTCATTGTTTACATTGGCAGTTCCTAGTATTTGTCGGATAAGCATTGAAGCTCAACTTTGGCTCTTTTGCTTGTTCCTTCTCCCTTTTAGGGATATGGGATTTGACGGGCCGACTTCCGTTCATTCGACTCAGAATGCAGAGATTGAACGAATTCTGTTATTCCTTTCCAATTGACACATTCAAATATACTACTATGGAAGGCCCCCTAAAGGATAGATAATCTTTTGATTATTGAAACATGCTCGTTGCTGGGCAAAAATATTAGAATGTTACAAACTGTGCCAAACTTTGTGGCATGGGGTGACCAAACTTAGTGTTAGCATCGAATCGATCACGGAGAGCATGAGCATTGTGGTGGGCATATGACCAAATATAGTCATGTAACGATCCATACCAAGAGTGACATGATTAGAATTGTGGAATGACTTATCTCACAATTGTCAAGACTAAAATAGAGGTAATTTATATTTTTTTTCCAAGATGGATGAACTTGTTGACAATATTTTAGCAATTGATAAGCATAGTTTTAAGTAGTGTTTTGCTTAAAAAATCTTATATCAAACTTAAATTATACACTTTTCTTACAACATTGCCAAAATGATGTCATAAACTAATTAAATCAGGCTAATTATTTCTTAACTAAGTTTGACTATACCTAATGCTAACAAGCTAGATTTTACAAGTAAACCAGAATATAGAAGAAAGATGATCAAAAGGCCATGGTGGAACACCCATGATCTTACCATTATTCTTAGTAGGCCACAAGAGTATACAAGAAGGGATATGACACAAAGCCTAAATCTATCAAATGAGAAACAATACATGTATTTAAAGGGATGGGTGACATCTATCAATGTTAACCAATGATGATGCATTAATATAGATCCTTAGATATATTGGAATTTCAACATTACTAAATGGATTCGTCTAACGTAACACATTCGTTTTTTAAACCATCAAAAAATGAACTTACATATGAATTTACTCATAACATCCGCTAAAATATGAGTGTACTCGGGCTTCGTTTTTTAAACCATCAAAAAATGAACTTACATATGAATTTACTCATAACATCCGCTAAAATATGAGTGTACTCGGGCTAAAATAGTACTACCTCCGTCCCACTCTTTTTGTCCAGTTTTGACTTTTGGAACTGTTCATCTAAGCACTTTGACTCATCAAATTCTCTCAATGTGTAAGTCTAAAAATAGTCATGTGTGATCTTGTTTGATTTGTCTTAACATATAGATTATTAATATATAACTTTTATAATTTTTTAATATATAAATTACAAGATAAAATGGATTAAAGAAGTGCATTGGATTGTGTGCAAAAATGAAAGTGGACAAAAAGAGTGGGACGGAGGGAGTACTCCGTAGTTTATAGTCTGGACTAAGATATGAATATACTTAGACAACCAAAAAAATTAATAAATTTGTGATTTTAGCATCAAATCTAAAATGCTTGTGCTTGAATTTAACAAATAATGTTGACCGTTTCGACCATATGAATGTTGACTTTACACCTACAATGCATATTTTCTTAAAAACAAAATATTAAAATAAACAATTACGGAGTAAATAAATATTCATCTTTGACTTGAGGAGTATATATATGGAGTGTTCTTTTTTTAATTGTTTCCGTCAAACCAATCCTCGATATAAGAAAAAGTTCAACTGGTAATCATTTCTCCGCTTTCCAGATTTACGGAGATACTCCGGGAGAATGCCGGCGAGTCCGATGATATCTCTCTCGCCGGAGAGTTTTAGCAGCTTCTCGAACAGTAATCTCGCCGATATTGCGGCGAGAGTCGTTGAAGAGTTCAGAGCCGAGAACGGATACGATTCGGATTGTTTCGAAGAAGAAGAAGAAGACGGCGTGCTTGGCGTTCTCGAAGGCGATGTAGAGCTCGTCTCCGGAGATTCCGGGAAGGCGGAGGGAAAAGACGACGGCGGAGACGGAGAAGAGGTTGAATTCGAGTTTGTTCCCGGAGGTGGTGAGTTTTCTCCGATTTCTGCGGATGAGATTTTCTACAACGGCGAGATCAGGCCGATTTTCCCGATTTTCAACCGGAATCTGTCGGCTGATTGCGTGAATTTCAATTCTGATCAGACGACGAGGTCAAATTCCGGCGATGAGCGGGCGGTCACAAATCCGCCGCCGAAGATTCGGCTTCCGTTGAGGAGACTGTTCAACGAGGAGCTAGAGCCCCCGCCACCGCGCTCCTCTCCGGAGGAAGACGAGATCTACGGCATTCCGCCGGGGACGTACTGCGTGTGGCGGCCGAATGCTTCGCCGGGGAAGCCGTCCGCGAGGATGTGTGAGAAGAGCAACTCCACCGGCTGGTCGAAGAGGTGGAAGTTCCGAGACCTCGTCCACCGCAGCAACAGCGACGGTAAGGACAGGTTCGTCTTTCTGTCGCCGTCGGTCAAAAATCCAGCCGCAGGCGACGCTTCGAGCGCCGCCGAGAAACCGCGATCTCCGCCGCGCTCCAGTGATAAACGGCGGTCGTATCTGCCGTACAAGCAAGACTTGGTTGGGTTCTTCGCCCACGCGAATGGGCTGAGCCGGAGTTTACAGCCTTTCTAAAAAAAAGCCCAATTCAATCCCAATGGGATAATTAGCTTCTAAACGAGATTTAGGAGTACATTTTTGTTAATAATTTCATAAATAAAATAAAATATTCAATTACTTTTTAATTTATGGAGTATATTTCTATACTTATTTTTTAAATAAGTAAATATTTTTGATTTTAAAGTCAGAGTTAATCATCACTTGATTAAATTTTTAATGTCATTGCTTTGACACTTGTTTGAGACTTTTTATTGATTAAGGGCCTGTTTGGAAATATCGTTAGAGATTAGCGTTAGCGTTTTGGATAAAATTTTAACAGTGCAGATTACTTTGAAAATGCTAACGCTAAACGTTGTTCGTAGATAGTCTTTTCAAAACGCTAAAGCTAATCGCTAACGCTATTCCCAAACAGGTCCTTAACCATACTTGGAGCTTTAATTCGTCATCTTGTTCCATGTAAATCTCTTTGTCTATTGATTTAACCGTACTTGGAGCATTAATCTCTTCGTTTAAATTCTTTATCATATTTTTTAAAAGAATTTTAGTTTTACATCATTTTGACAAACTTTTAAAATTAGCAAATAAACAATTGTAAGTATCATTGTAATAAAATTTAGAGTAAAATTCATAAATTGGTCCCTAATTAGTCCATAATTATAGGAAATTTTGTATGTTTTGTCCCCAATTTTAAAATATTACACAAATTTATCCTCAAATTTTGAAAAATAATTTCATAAATAGTGTTTAGGCCAAATATGTCAAAATATTTTTTCCACATATAGTCACTGAAGGATCGATTATGAAATAGTTCTCAAAAATTAGAGATCATTTATGTAATATCTTAGAATTAGAGATTAAATATGAAAAATCACCATATTTGAAATTACTCTAAAATTTATCTTGATTACACGAACATAGATATCAAAGCAATCAAAACCTTTGTGTTGAATGTAACCCTAATTAAAAGTTTTATTTTGTACTTATCAATGGAATTATTAAATTTTATTTTACTCCTAAACATTCACTTCGAATCTAACGACTTGCAGCCTAGATGTCGATTCACTAACTTTCAACTATATGGTGGCTGAATAGTTGGTTTGATCGTTTAAATAAACTCTATGTTGACTTTGCCTTAAGACAAGTATCATATTTGTAGAATTGTAGGACGGGTTGATGTCAAACTAAGGATACATTCCATGTTAATTTATTATTTCTGAAGAGATGCTCAATTGACATGTCTTAACCTACCATGACACAAATTTGAAGACTCACAAGTGGGACTATAATTCGCTTAAATCATGTGCATAAAGTACATAAAGTAAATCATGAGCTTGACACCAAGTTCTTATGAATATCTAGTACATAAAGGACATCATTCAATGAGAGCTCTTTGTCAGATGTCATCTTGAGCTTCACCTTTGCCTATGTCTTGAATCTTAGATTAGTCCGAGTTGCCCACCCAAACCATGTCATTGGAAGGCTCTTTAAAGTCGAAGAGCATGGCCTTAGCTTGTTCGAGCATATATGACGAATGGCTTTAATATCGGCCCATCACTCCTTCGGGTTAGACTTCACGAGATGACCTCTGTCATAATTGCAACGAGAAGTGAAATCCATATAGAATCTTCCTCCAAGCAGAGGGACTCATCATTTTTTTATCCTTATTTTGTTGCTTATTTCTGCACTCTAAAGAACAATGACCCTTTAATTAACACTTCTGTTTGAACTTTGCTTTCGCGGTGCCTCATCATTTAGGACCTAGTGATTTCTTGTCTTTCTTAGGCTTGTTCCCCTTGGAAGAATCACATTTTGAAGGAAGCTCCACCACATTGGTCTTAACAGCAGTTCGTTTCGTCTCATAATCCAATCCTTGCTCACGGATCTTTGAATTCTAGGCATATAAATTTTATTTTTCAATTTCTCACCAATATTTAAAAATAAAAAAGAGTAAACATAATATCAATGAATAAGGTGTTAGGTGTGTAATGAAATTAATAGGATGGGGGAGTAGAAATATTTTTGAAGGTGGAGTATCTTAAATTTAAAGTGACTAGTAGATTGTGGGAAGAATGGAGAAATCAATGCTTAAAGGCTTTTAAGCTAACTTTCGGCTTGCCAAAGTGTAGAATCAACATGAGATTTGTGCACTCTTTTCCTCCTTGAATTAATGAAAAGTTAACTTGATTGATATATCAATATAATGTTTATATTTATTGTTCACACAATTTATTTCTACATTTGACCACAAAATTTTTTACTTTGTTTTTTATCTTTCTAAGAAAATTTTGGGTTCTTCATAAACAAATGAATGAGTGATTTGCAACTACTTTTCCCTTGAGTATATGCGT
Source organism: Cuscuta australis (assembly GCA_003260385.1). Taxonomy (NCBI): domain Eukaryota; kingdom Viridiplantae; phylum Streptophyta; class Magnoliopsida; order Solanales; family Convolvulaceae; genus Cuscuta; species Cuscuta australis. The sequence goes on from NQVE01000114.1 coordinate 2,255,471, forward strand.
GAAAAAGAAAATGAGTTTTGTGATCAATTTAACTTGTCATTTTCGATTTACGATGTTTGACTGAAATTATTTTCAAATCATTTTATATCAAAACGGTGTAGAATTAAAAAATAAAAATTATATATTTAAAAATAATATCAAAAAATATAAAAAAATAGTGATGACATGACTATATTATTTTATCAAAACTCAAAAGAATAATAAAAATAAAGAACGAAAGTGGATAAAATTTGACTCTGAGAATTGTAGAACAAACAATCTAATTTGGGATAGATGGAATATGTAGTATCAAAATTTAAATAATTAATAATATAACATATTCTCTCCGTCCAAAAATGAGTTACACTCTTTACTATTCAAAAGTAACAAAAATTATTGTTTATTTGTGTGTTTTGATTGATTACTCGATAAAATAAAGTATTTTTCTCGCTTGTTTTATAGAATTTTTGATAAATGTGTAAATTTTATTTTTAATTTCTGTACCAATTTTTAAATAAAATAAATTTAAAAAATTAAAACTATGCTTTGTTTTGGATAAAGTATAAACATTTTGGGATGGAGGAGATGTAAGCTTTGTGATAAACGGAGTACCAAAATTTTAATAGTGTGATTTATGAATGAGTGGTTCACCCCTATCCATTCACACTTATATATTCTCTACAAGGGAGAAATCTCGAATTCGAAGTCTAGTGGCTGCGATGAAGCTTCTGCAAGTACCAGACACAGAATCTCATCCTTACCCCAATTCTCTGAGATTATGGCTTAATTTATCCCTTTTCAGTTAACTGTGGTGTCATCCTCTTTTTTATATATACTCCGGTACTCCCTATGCCTCTTAACTAAAAGCATAGTTTGGATTACAAGGCAAAAGCACACATTGTTTAAAATTCTTATATTTAAATGGTCCTACATTGGAAAATAAAAACATATGGTCCTATTTTGAGAAAGTCATTATGTTTTAGTCCTATTTAGGTAAATTACTCTTTTTTAATATGTAATTTTTATTTTTAAATTTTACAACATTTTTCATACTCCCTCCGTCCTAAAATTAACTTCCCAGTTCGACTTTTGTAGTCAAACTTTGACCGTATATTACGGAAAAAATTCATTGCATTTTCATATAAATTTATTAGCAATAGATTCATTTTGAAACATAGTTTTGAAATATATAATTTTTATAAAATTATTTAAAAATTATTTGAAAATAACTTCAGCCAAACATCGTAACACGCAACGAAAAGTCTATTTTGGACAGAAAGAGTAATATTTTTATTTTATCTTATCAAATAATTAATGAATCCTGAAGAATGAAAGAGTATAAACAACAACATAGAATTCAAGATGTATGAGATGAAAGGCACTAAAAGAGAAAATGTTGGGGGGACACAAATGGGCGTCGGCGGAATGGAACATATGGGAATTTGTACAAAGATCATTTTCATTGATGTAATTAGTTCCTTTTCTTTTAAGCAAACTCTCATTCTTCTTTATTGTTGCCCCTTTTTTTCTTTGTATAAACATCATTTTCATCGGAATTTGTACAAAGACCATTTTCATTGATATAATTAATTGCTTTTCTTTTAAGCTAACTCCCCACTTTATTTTTGCTCTTTTTTTCTTTGTTTAGACGATAGATTGATAGGATTTATAGGATAGGCACCCAACTTTCTAGACTAATTAATGACAATAATAATAATAATAACAAAGATGAATTCCATCCCTACCCATATGCCTTTAAGCTAAGGATAAATAATTAGTGTGGGTTCCCAAGACATTAGTTCCTACCCCTAATCCCCCGATAAACCCTCCACCCCGTCTTGACCCGAACACACTCCCCCACCTCCTTCGATTGCACCCCACAAGTTAATTTTGACTTTGGAATCAACATTTAACTCCAAAGTCAAAATTAATTTTTGAGGTGTAATGGAAGGGAATGTGGGGTGTTCGGATCGCGGCAGGGTATGGAGATTTACCGGGAGATAAGCGGGTAGGATCTGTCAGTTTTACACCGGAGCGTCTCCGAGTCTTCTCATGATATTGTCAGACAATATCATGGGAACTGTCCCGAAATAATTATCTAAAATGATAAATTGCTCGTAAAATTTTAATCGTAATCTGTTGATGGAGATTGCATTTGATATTTCATATTGATAGTCATTACCTCCTAAGCCAGAGGATATGGTGGGAAAAAAAGAAGTGGGTAAGGGTATATTATTAGCACATTTTAATAACTTTTAAAAATTATAATGATCATATTATTATTATTAATTAATTCATTAACATATAATACAATCAATAACTTTTATCCTAGAATTATTAGCTTTTTGAAATTAAAAAACCAACTCATATTGACATTAGAGTAAAAATCGCTGACAATAACCATAACTAAAAAAATTTAATACATTAATTTTTAATATTTTAATATTCAATATAAGGAAGAGTGAGTAATATTATTAAAATATCTAATCATTATAAAATATGAATATTATGCTACTAGATATTACATTTTTTCTGCATCTTAATTACAAAATAAAATATTGCATGCTACAAGTATTCAACAAAAAATTACATGCTACAAATTATACATCACATAAAATCTTACACACTCATATTCTCTTCACCCCTTCTGATTGAATCTCAAATTTCTTTTGTTATATTAAGTTGTACTGTATCTATTTGGTTCTTGCTTCTGAGTTAAACATGGTAGTATCACCATAATGTTGACACTGTAATAGAACTAATATTCAATTTCCATTGCAGGTGTATTTTTCATAATCATCCATCGCTTTTTTAGCACTCCAAAGCATCTTTCAATTGTTGCGCACAATGACGAGTGTTTGTAATTTAAATGCTCGAGCATCCCACTAGGTGGTTGGCCTCCACGGAACTCACGCATGTGGTATCTAACATCTTCATGTCTTATTGAACTAAGGTAACCAAGAGTGTCCGATCTGATTGGATCTGATTAAATTTGAATTGATTTAATTTTAATAAGAATAATTAATAAGTAGAAAAAATAAATTAAATGGAACAAACTCTAGTTGGCATCCCAACAAATAATACTAGTAAAAAAGGAGTTAATCCTTCGTGTTGATGAGACTGATGGATTCTAGACTTGACGAGACTGATGGATTGACGAGAATTGACGAGATTGACGAGAATTGACGAGAATTGACGAGACTGATGGATTCTAGAGTTGACCCATAGGGTGGGGCTTGTGATAGCCCTTGACGTAATCTGGGCATAAGAGCGGAGGTTGTCTAAGCTTGAACGCGTGGTTGATATGGAATTCTGGATGAGCTTAGCTCCTTAAGGCAAGCTCGAACACCCGCGTGGGTTGGAGATGGCTTGCTAATAGTTAAGCTTGGCTACGCCAAGCTCGAGCTCTCTCCGCTGGTGTGCTCATGGCCAAGCTCGACCATTGCCAAGCTCCGGCCTAAAATGATTTGCATCTATATTATTACGGTCTCTTGATAACTTTTGTTTATTTGCATTTTTTCATATATGGATCATTTGATAAAATAAAATATTTTTGCCAATTTTTTTAATAAAAAACTTATGATGTACTCTTTATTTTAAAATATGTAAGTTTTAATTTTAATTTTATATCTATTTGTAAATAAAATTATTTTAAAAATCATAAGATTTTACATACTCCCTTCGTCCCAAAATATTTACAACATTTGCTTTTTCAACAGTCGCGAGAACTATTGTTTATTTCTACGTTTTCATTGGTTATTTGATAAAATAAAATATTCTTGACACATCTTATTTCGAAGAACTTTTCATGTAGTATTTTGATATGTAAATTTTATTTTTTATTTCCATACCAATATGTAAATAAAATGAATTGAAAAAACTTGATATTTTGTCTCGGGAATACAAGTGTGACAAATATTTAGGGACGAAGGGAGTATTATTCGATTAAAAAATAAAGAAATCACCCTACATAGCATTCTAACTCACCCTAAATTACGCATTTAGCACTACTCATTGTTTTTAACAAACATAGCAATTTATGGTGTCAATCCTTTCCTATCATACCCTTTACCCCTTTTTCTGTTTTTTCATTAAAAATTACGGCATTCAACTCCAATCTCTCCTTCCGTTCTCTCACACGCTATTGAACTCCACGGTCTCTCCTTCCATTCGCCGGCGATGATGCGTCCTCAGTCCTTCGCCCATGATTCCTTGGCGATTAGTAGTGGCAATCTTTGATGTCGCTAATCATTTTCTCTTCTCCTTCAGTTTTTAATTTTCATTCCTTCATCCTTTCATTCGGATTTCCCTGTATTTTTAGTATTAATTATTGTGTTTTCTTCATATCGAACATTAGGTGTATGTTGTGAAATCAATTTTGAAATACCAAGTATTTGTCCCTTTTGAAAAATTAGGTCTTTTGAAAGGCATTGTAATTTTGGCGTGTGTGAAGATTATGTGTTATGGTGTGGAAAGTGTGAAGATTAAATGTTAAAATTTTGTCTTGCATCCTTTTATTCGGATTTCGCTTTATTTTTAGTTTTAATTATTGTGTTTTGTGGCAGTGTAGATATATTGTGACAATGTATATATTGTGGCAGTGTATTTCAGACATTGAATTTTTGGCAGTGTATATATTGTGGCAATGTATTTCAGACATTGAATTTTTGGAAGTACATATTGTGGCAGTGTAGAGAGTATATATTGTAGTGTATAATTACCATAAAAAAATAAAAGGTCACGGCTTAAAATGAATTCTGCTCTTTTTTTTTGGCAGTGTTGTATGTGTTAGGGCACTACATTCAATCTCAAACATACTGTGGCAGTGAAGAGCAGAGAATTTCATACTTATTTATAATTTGGCAGTGAAGAATATACATTGCAGTATAATTCTAATTTTGGGAGTTTATTTGAGGACAAAAACGGGAATTCATCCCAAAAACTAATAGCACTGCTATTTCGAGTATTATAAGGCTATTAAAGTGCTATTTTCGTATTTCTCCCTAAAAAATATTCTGTAGTTTTCAAAAGAAGAATATTCTAAGGATTAAGCTATGTGTACCCCAACATTTATACCCAATTTATACCCTGCAGATTTGCACTAACATTTTGTGTTGGTGTAAAACTAATTTTTGTTAACGTACCAACATTTGTGTCCATGCAAATTTTTGTTAACGCACCAACACTTGTGTCAGTGTAAATCATCAAAATGTTTATGCAAACATGTGATGTACAAGTGAGATACATTTTTTAGTGTAAGTGTAGCATGGTCCATATTCTTCGGTCCAAAAGGTGGAATCGCCCACCCCAGGCGCCCCCACCCCCTTGCCCGACAGGAATGGTGGAGGATGTAAATCATGGTGACTCAGTCGGCCAAGAACGCTAGACCCGTGCCCACCGCGCACAAGGAGTCTCCTCACCCTTTATGAGATTTTTGAATAGCTCCCACACTGCCGCTTGCGGGATTCGATCCCTGGTCATCGGTCCAAGATTTCACGCTCTTATTAATAGGAAGGATCATGGGTAGAGTTTCTAGATGTATGTGGGGTATCACTTGTATGCATATTTGTCTTCGAGGTCCTTATCACAAGTAAAGAAGTTGGTTGTGACATGAATATTTATAAATACATGAAAAGGTTTAGAAATACTCCCATATTTGACATCATAATATCTCATAGATATACACAAATAATTTTTTGTAAAAGACATTATGATCCATTCGGTACATGGAATTGACGAAATTAGAATTGAATTAAGAGTTACAATTTTATAGAATTGATTTGGATGAAACTGAATTCTCCATTTCTAATTCATTTTTTTACACTATCAATTCCAAGTCGACGTATTTTTGTGCTATCAAATAGCAGAATTAAAATTATTTTCTTCAATTCCAATTCTATTGTTTGAATTCCGTGTAGAAAGGGAGCCTTATAGACAATTTCCACATTTAGCATCTATATTGTCAAAAATGTTACTCCATCGGTCTTAAAAAAATTCTCATAAAATTTTTTTGGACAGAGGAAGTATCAAATATAAGACTTTCCTAGTTTCTTTTGTTATAAGTTTATATTCTAACATATTACTAATTCTGAGGCAAAATTTCATTTTCTGATTTGGACTTTAGTATTTCTAGATCAACGAATATTTGATATTAACTTAAGAATTGCACAACTTAACAAAAAAAGTCAAGCCCAAGAAGTATTTTACAATCTCCGTCCCTGAGTATTTATTCAATTTTGATTTTTTTTTGTCAACTGTTTTTAACCTTAGACTAAGAATTCAATTAAATATATAATGTATATTTTGAAAATATTTGATATAATAAATCTAATAAAACTATTTTTATATTAATATCTAATATCATTTTTATTTATTTTGATGTCAAAGTTTACCAATTTTGAAAAAAAGTCAAAAGTAGACAAAATAGTCAAAGACGGAAGGAGTAATATTTCAACACATACTTTCACATGAATGTGAAATTTATTGGCTAAAATGTTACACATGAACATTTTTTTAAGGATGATGAAATATAAACTCAAGGTGCATATATCTTTTTGAAAGAATCAAATCATCTCAATTCAAAACTAAAGTTTATTTTGAATTGAAACTTAAATGAATCATATAATAGTAGTAAATGTGTATGATTTCCAAGGCTAAGCAGTTGTGGTATGGAGTATAACCATCAAAGTTTTCTCAATAACACTACATACATTTATTTAGTCCCAAATGTTATTGTACACTATTACTAGGCTTTACGCAAGCGCGTTTTCTAGTAGCTTTGGGCCCAATGCCCGCGGCGTTATACGAGCGCTGGGCTCAGGCCCATAGACGCTTGCAAGCGGGCAGCGTAATCCCGGGCCCACAAATCGTAGTGTACGATTTCCTCGAGGGAAGGCGACGTCACCACTTCTTCTTGATGCTTTTCACACGTTAGCTCAACGATCTTGAAAATGTCAAGGTAACCGATCCTGAAATATCCCCCACATTTTCATCAGTTTGACACTCTTAGATCCGGTTCTTTTCAACGTTTTATTCTAGTTATCCAGGCTCCGCTTATCGATTTTCAGTTACGAGATTCCATTCTAATTAGTCATACTGAAGAATTAGTTTTAGTTAAAATTCCTTTATTCCATATTACGTATTTTCTTTTCTTTTTCCTTTCAAATTCCTTCAACCAAACATAGTGTGAATGTGAACTTTTTTACTCTAAAATTTATATGAAAAAATGGTTTTCTTGAAGGGCGTACCTCTCGTTGATGAACAGTTCAACTGCCTTTTCATTCGCGGCGCTGAGAACTCCGGTCATGGTCCCACCCGCCCGCCCAGCAGCATAAGCAAGATCCATGGACGGGTATTTTACTTTGTCCGGGGCTCTAAATGTCAATGACCCAAGCCTATATTGTCACAACCAATCAAATATTCTCAAATTTCGAGATTTTACAAGAATACTTCAAGTTTCCATAATGATCACAAATACGCCTTTAAAAATCGAGGGATTCATGTAAAAAATAAAAATTCCATTGACGGATTACTATTAAAATATTGAATTTATGTTAGAACGGGTAATTATGTAATTTGGAGCATTCTTGGAGTTTATATTGTCATACTTGAAAAGATCGAGTCGGGGCCAGGTGACCTCAGAACAATGAATTCTCTCCGGCCAAGACATTGTATAAAGGATTGGAAGACGCATATCGGGCCATCCCAATTGTGCCAATACAGACGAATCCTGCACAAGCTTATTTCGTAAAACTTCGATGTAGTTTTTAAATATATATACTTCCGGCATATATAAAAAATTTGGTAATTTTATGCTAACATTTAAATAAATCCGAGTAAAATTAATTTCAGTCAAGAAAATCTTAATAGTCAGTTTACGAGAGCGAGGGAAGTAGCATACTCTATCCGTTCACATTTAACTGGCCATTATGACTTTTATAATACATCAAAAAGTTAACGAATCTGGACATACGTCATGTCCAGATTCTTTCCACTCTTGACATATCACAAAAAGTCATATAGCCAGTTGACTGTGAACGGAGGGAAAGAGAGTACAATACGAGGACTACATAGCTCATGATTCTGACCTGCGTTTCAATCATGGAATGAACGATGGACTGCGGGTGAATCACAATTTCAATGTCATCATACTCCGCCCCAAACAGATAGTGAGCCTCGATAACTTCCAAACCCTATAGCATAGAATACACAGAAGAAAAAAAAACGTTAATTCTTGTCTTGCAAATTTATAACATGACACCCAAAACCGGTGTCGAAAGAACAAAAATGTGACTTTTTTTTTACCTTATTGAATAAGGTAGCAGAATCTACGGTGATCTTTTTACCCATAGACCAATTGGGATGCTTCAAAGCATCAGCTACCTGTACATCTTTCAGTTTCTCAACAGCCAAATCTCTACCATTAATGCCAACCAAGAATATCAAAATGTTGTCAAATAGCTAAATGTAACTTTTTGTCTAGGATTATGTAAAATTATGAGATTCCATTCCAAATACCAATCGACAATCGAAGGGTAATTTTCTTGACCGAAATTAATTTAAGCTGACTATAAGAAGGGTGCGTGTACGCAGACTTTATCCCTACTCAGTCTGGGAATATTAAAATGAAATTTGAAACTAATGAAAACCCAGAAAGATAATCAAAGGATCTCATCCTCCTTGTCTAAGAAAGGAACTCATGAAACCTCCCCAAGCAAGTAATGGAATGGTTCCTTTTCTTTGGTGTTAGCAAGGAATAGTCTCATTGCTCACTATTTATGGCCTCTCTTTTCGATTAATAGGTCGGGTTCACTTTACGATGGAGAATCCGAACTCCGACCATCAACGACCGTTGCTCGAGGACAATGCCGATATAGAATCGAACGCCATAGGACACTCGGACGTGAGCGACGACGACATCTTCTACTCGCCGGACGATTTTGACGATGACGACAACGAAGATGACTCCAAAGTCATCCGCCTCTTCAACGCCGTCCTGAGTGGGACCGCGCGCCTCAACGTTCTCCTCCCCACCGCCACCATCCTCGCTTTCATCATTTTTGCGCCGCTCCTAACCAACGACGGGAACTGTAGCCGGTTCGACCGTTTCGTGACGGGCTTCTTCTTGGCCATATCCGCGGCTTCGTGCGTCTTCTTCTCGCTCACCGACAGGTTCAAAACTGCCAGGGGGAGGCTGCGCTACGGCGTGGCCACCCCGCGCGGGATCCGGACGTTCGGCGGGTCCCGAGTGGGGCCCATGGTGCCGAACGATTACAAGTTGCGGTGGTCCGATCTATTCCACGTGTCCCTGTCGTTGGTCGCGTTTTCGGGGTTTGTTTTCTCGCAGGGCGACGTCCTGCAGTGTTACCGAGTGCCAGTGTCGAGGAAGGCAGTCAACGTGGTACCGTTGGTGGTTGGTTTCGTCGTTAGCGTCTTGTTTGTTACGTTCCCTTCAAGGAGGAGAGGAATAGGATTCCCATTCTTGCTTCAGAGTGAAATCTTCAACTCTAGAAGTACACCCCATTATTAATTTATTAGAAGAACTTATTTAAAAGATTGTTCTTAGCCTCAAAATGTGTCATATCGGCATCGGTTGGTTCGTATAATAATGTTAATGAAATAAAATATATGTAATTCATTCTTTAGTGTATAGTAATAATAATAATTTTGTTAATGCAATCTTTGTATCATAGTCAGTTTTTATTATTTCTTAGTTTCTCAATTTCTCATTCTTGACATATTTTCCACAAAGCATAAAAGATGCAATTTTTTCAATGGAGTAATTGTCCATCATTAATGGTATTAATCAATTTCTCCATGACATTAATTTCTCTTTGTTTTTTTCTAGACATTTATGCAGTAAAGTTGTTTTTTATATTCATCCTATGTTTGGTCTGAAACAATTTTGTTGTCCCATAAAAAAAGAGTCATTTTTAAATAAAAAGAATTATATTAAGAAAAGAAGCAGAAATAGATCTTTTTAGTCTTAATAAAATAAGGCTAATAATGTACATTGTTCTTTTACCTGAAAGCCCCTCCAGAAGCCGTTAGAATAATACGCCTGAGTGCACCCTGTGGCAAGCCTTGTATACACTGACACGAAAATGCACGTTGTAAACCTTTAGAATGAGCACGGGTCACAATACACGGGACTTAAAAGGTGCATTTGGAATTCGGGAGAAAAACTAGAAAAAGTGAATAAAGATCGAATTTGGAACAAAAGAAATATCGTGGGAAAATTAAAAAAAAATGCTTCGAACATACATGTTTTTATCATATAAAGACTAGAAATAAAAAATTAAATAAAAAGTACCTGGAAAATGGCAGAATGCTCGGAATCAGCAGGAAGAATCTTCACCTTATGCTTGTGGGCAAGGGGGAGGACAAATGGACCGCCGGCAATTAGAGTCTCTTTGTTGGCCAATGCAATGTCTTTCCCAGCCTCTATTGCCGCCACTGTTGGCTATAAAATGGTTCAAACTCATCATGAAGCCAAAAAAAAAGCACTAGAAATGCACTATTGTCGTTTGTCACGTTAAGAGTCATTTCTCATGTTTTAATCAACTTTAGTTTCCAACATAACGTTTCATCATCTCCGACGGAGCCAAAATTTCACCATTTTTTGGCTTTGGGGTGTGATGGAATAAATCAAAATGGATCTCTAAACTGTCTGTGCTTCTTTAATTAATGAAGTAGCAGTTAGTCAAGCAATGCAACTTTCGACGTTGAGCCGGGGGTCTCTTTGGAAACAGCCTCTCTACTTTCGAGTAGGGGCAAGGTCTGCGTACACACACCCTCCCCAGACCCCACTCTTGTGGAATTTAACTGGGTTGTTGTTGTTGTTGTTGTTGTTGTAGTTTCCAACATATTTCCCCAAGTAAAAAAGACACCATTTTCATAGACAATCTTTGTCCTATCTCTAACAATTTCTGAATTCCAAACATGACCTAAATAGTTTTGAAGCATGAAAGAATAGGGGGTTGAATTGCTATGCTACCTTAAGCCCTGCACAACCAACAATTCCAGTTACAACAGTGACAGCATCCGGATGGCGGGCAACCTGAAAGATGATCATATACATAGGGAAAATGTAAAGATATGAGCAATTTATTTAATACACCCTCTGTCCCAAAATAAGTTTCCGGTTTCGCTTTGACTGAAGCTATTCTCAATCAGGGTTCGTTTGGGAAGGTGGAGAACGCCTTCAGGAAGTTATTTTCCCATTTTCGGTGTTTGGATGTTCCCGGTTTCCCATTTATGTTTATTTGAAGACATTTTCCACTCTTCTCCAACTTCTTAGATCGAAACTCACCGTGTTTTAATATGTTAAAACAACAAGAAGTAGTTTTTTTCATTTCCCAAAATTTCAACCAAGCACCAAAAAATAATTTGTTTTCTTGAAGTCATTTTCAAGAACTCGTTTTCGAAGTCATTTTCCATCTTTCCAAATGAGCCTTCAATATAATTGAAGATTGGTATGAAATAAAAAAAAAGTATATATATTTAAAAACTATACCAAAAGTTCTATAAAACAAGAAATGACATGACTATTTTGTGGACAGTGAAGTAGAACCTTATTCTAAGAGAGAGGGAGTAAAATAACATATGGGGTAATAGGTACGGATTAACCTCAATAGTTCCCTGCTCTCCGGGAATTATTTCAGGTTTATCTTCAAGACCAGACAAAGCTTCTTTGAGTTCATCAACCAATGACTCATGCCGTATAGCAACTAGCTTTGGCCTAAATGTTTTGACCTGCATTTAACATAGTTATTTGGAGTATTAGATATCACATAAATATCCGTTCTGTCTTTTTACATTGATAAGGTTGTTGCGTACATCTTGAGCTCTCGGACTCTAGCAATTGGGTTCGTTGTTGATATATTTGGTATTAAATATGTAAAAAAAACATTTTTTTACTGACTCCATGCTTAAATAACTGTCCATTATGACTTTTTCCATACATTAAGAATCAAATTGTTTAAGTCTTTAAGACTTCTTTCTCAACGAAACATAGATCTTCCAGAAAAATAATTTAGAAATGAATGGCACATTGATCAAATATTCCACGCGTATTTACCTGATCAGCAAGAAGAGCCACATTTGACCCAGCTGCAAGTGCAACAACTCTAAACTTGTCTGGATTTTCAGCAACTATATCCAGTGTCTATACAAAATAAATATAAAGTTGTATCCAGCTAAATAATAATTAATAAATAAATAAATAGATAAAACATTACTTATAGGTTAAACAATAAAAGGCTGCCCGGGGTAAAAACATCGTCACTACATGATTTTACTGTCAAGTATTTTTGTACTATTAATCACCACTACATGATCTTACAATATGGCCTTAATACGATCCTAGGAATGCCCGGAGATCTAGGATTAGAATAGTTGTGTAGACCTGCTTTAGCATGTAGTTTTTGTTGGTTTGGTTTTAATGCCTTAGTCTGTAGTTGGTGCCTTAGTTTTTGTTGTATGTGCACACCGAAATATCATGTTTTTCCTCTAAAGAAGCTCGGTGACACAAAGCGCTAACGCAAATAACCTTGGTTGACACTACCAGACGCACAAACATTGTGAAACACAGACGGCGTCAACCTTGGTGTCATCTGTGGTTCGATTGTAACATGACCCTATTACGATACAGGACCAGCTTAACACGGTGGCATACGAAATGCAAATAGACGACGCATCACAACAGAGTGAGAAAAGGGTGGTTTTGTCATCATCAAATCAAACAGTTGAAGATTGAAACCTGAGTTCCAATGGAACCAGTTGAACCAAGAATTGAAATGGGCTTTGGGCCATCCCAACTCCTTTGAATTGATTCAGCCACAGCACTTCCTGGCCAGGCAGGAGGGGGTGTCTTTGCCACACACTCCACTCTCTTTCCAAATTTTCCATTCCCTTTCTTTCTTTTAATTGCAACCCCACCTACAGAAACAAAAATTATAAATTTACAAAATCCCCAATTCATAGTTTCATTCAAAAAATAAACACACATCATTCATTTTTCTATAAACAATAAATAAAAAAGATCCAATTTTTACTCAAAATATAGAAATAAACATACAATCCAAACATGCCCATCACTTTGATTCAGTATGAGACTGAGAGTAAAGACTCCAAAATTCTTTAATTTTTGAGATTAATAAATAAATACTCCTTAATAAACAAATTCCGATCACCCTTTTATTACAATTAACAAAGATTCAATTTTTATTCAAAATAGACAAATAAACAAAAAATTCCAAACATGCCCATGATCTATAACTGTGTGCCATACCAAAATCCAGAATTCATAGTTTCATTCAGAATAGAGACATAAATATGAGACTGAGATTAAAAGACTCCAATCTCTTTCTCTTTTTTTTCCAAATGGATTGAAAAAACACATATCATTCACTTTTCTATAACAATGACTAAAAAAGGATGTTCAATTTTTACTCAAAATTGAGAAATAAACATACATCCAAACCTGCCCATCAGTTTGATTCAGTATGTGACTGAGAGTAAAAGACTTCCAAAATTCTTTACTTTTTGACATAAATAAATAAATAATAAACAAATTCCCATCACCCGTCTAATACAATAAATAAAGATTCAATTTTTATTCAAAATAGACAAATAAACATAAAAATCCAAACATGCCCATGATCAATAACTGTGTGCCATAACAAAATCCTGAATCAAAACAGAAACAGCATATGAATCCTTACATGAAACATGTGAAGGGAGCTTGAGAGAGTGAAGAAGGTTGAAGTTAGACTTGGATGTGTCAAAGAAGGAGATGGTCTTGATCTCAGCAGGTGACATCAAACTCAAAGCCATTTCTCGCACAAATCAAAACCCACAATGGGCAAAAAGAAAAGAAGAAAAGAAAGAGAAAAAAATCTCAAAAAACTTTTTTCCAATAAAAGCAAGCTAAGAGCAAACGAGCGAGAAGAAATACTGCATTAGTGTGAGAGACTGTCGTTGTTGGGGGAGAGAGCGAATTGGATAGTAAATTGTTTGTGGCCACATACTTTGGTAGTTTGGTCATTTTGGTCCCATTGCTAAAAATGCTATTGACTCTTTTTTTTTGTGTGGCATGATTTACCCTTAATTTTTCATAAATTGTAATTATTTCCTTTTGAATTTGTGAAGTGTATAATTAGCCTTACAAGACATACACTTTTGAAAGACACTTTATGAAAACTCTAGGATAAAGTATGTATTTTATGAAAAATATAAACTAATGGTACACTTTTGAAAGTTGAATAAAAACATACAATTTGTTAAGGATAAATGAAGCAAAAAATTTAAAAAAACGGTGTATTAAAGAAAATTGAGTGTTACCATTATGATTAGTATTACCCAAGAAAATAGCTCTTTTAAAAATATTTCAAAGAATCTTTCTCTTTTATTTTCTTTTTTAAGTAATAAATATATAACTCGCATTATTTCTCTATCATCTAAATAAATTCTAATTACATATTTTTTTAAAATAAATAAGACTCTCTCCATTTCAAATTAATTTACTAATTTTAGCTTTCGCGGAAATTTAAAAAATATTGATAAGATGTTAATAAGTGAAGAATAAAATATTAAAATTTATTGGGAAGAGATCAGAGACAATGGCTTCATTGGCTTGTGCCATATATTTACACCCCAAAAAGGAAAGAAAAAAATGACGATAATATATTAAGACGAACGAAAAAGAAATTGACGAAAAGTAACGAGTTTTTGAAACATAACCAATAATAGACTTTTTTTTGCGAGACATGGATTTTCTCTAAATTAAAAAATAAAAAGGCTCTAAATTAGGAAACAATAATTTTTATTGGAATGTTGTAGTGATTTTAGGAAATACATATATATGGTGAGAAGAATAAATGGAAAAAGATTTAATTGCGTAAATAACTTAGCATTTGCGCCTTGCTTTGTTGGTAAGTTTTATAGTCGATTCCACACATTTGTGGGTGGGATACAAAATGCTTATTACTCTGATGAGTTATTTTTTCTTATGAAAAAACTTAAAAAATGCATTTGATGTAAGAATGTTTACAAAAAATAGTGTGTTGAAATATTAGTGGTTAAAGTAATATATTTGAACCCGTGAAATTCAAATCACAAGAAAGTTTGCGACAAACCGTGTATTACTCTTATTGGGAACGCTGCCACCGTCGGCCGGTGGTTGCTTGCCACCGTTGTTGCTTCGTCATTCGCCATTCCCTTACACAATTGTCACTGGGTGGTCACTGGCCGCTGTTTTTAGATGAACGAAATGCCACCCTGTAGTAAGCGTTTAGATATTTTATGGTACCCCGAAATATATTTTTTAAAAAACAAGACTTCAGAGCTCTTATCACAAAATTAAAGGTATCCGGCAGTAATTTTTTTTTTAAAAAAAAAAAGAGAGCAAAAGGGGAAAATGAGGAGATTGGATAAAGATGCTCTAAGTGAACTTTTGTGCCCAACTTCCTACTTGAGACCATGATATATAAACTATTTAGAATTTAATCTCTTTAACTTATTTTTATTAGTTACAAAGTACTTTATATTATTTATAAAAATTAGATTAAATTAAAAAGCATATCAGATCAAATTAAACCTATTAAATTCAAACGAAGAGAACATGCATTTGGATAATTTTGTATTGTATTGAATGATATTCTGAATACCATTCGTCCCAAATTAATAGGTAATGTGTCAAAAGACACTTCTTCCAAACTCGAAAATGATAACAATCTCTTACTACATTTGTACAACTTCATCCCTCATAGTGGAGTGAAAAATAAAAATCAAAGTAACAAACAATACTCTCTTTCTTCCCCATTGGAGTTTTCCAAGTTCAACTTTCCCTACTAAACATGTTGACTTTGACTAATGGTTTTAATTGGCATATTTTAGTTTTTTAGAGAAAAATATTGTGAAAAAAGAAAGAATTATATATTGTTTATATACTCATAAGTATTTTTTTCATAAAAATATACCAATGGCCAAAGTTTAATAACTTGAACCGGAAGAGTCAATATTAGAAAATTCGAACGGGGCCATCAGATGTTTTTAAGGCGGCAAAGAGAGTAACCGGAGACGAGAGAGCTCAAGGCGAAGGCGGCGAAGGCGAGGAAGGACATCGCGATGGAGGCGCTCGCCATTTTGGTGAATTCGTCATTTCCCCAATTTGATACCCAATCTTGTACCCTTGTTGCCGCGGACGAGGACGACGACATCAAAAGGTAAGCCAACACCTGCAAACAACCCATCTCTCATTTGTTTTTTGCACACAACAACATGACTACATGGCTAGCAAAAAGCTAGGGTAACACCCTACAATTTTGACACCACCATTGACATCATGTTTTGCACAGACAATACTTTCCGTGCGACACAAACAGTTATTGCCTGTTACGGGGGCAATGATGGTATCAAAATTATGAAGCTACCCAAGGACAACTCCATGGCTAAACTCGAGTTCCTATATCTCGATGTATGGTGTTTACTGTTTATTGTACATCGCGAACAGAACCGGACCTAAAATGTGTTGGCCCAAATGCCATTGGATCCGAGGCACACCCGACGCGCACCGGACCCGTTAGCAAAACTCCACGAGTACATTTGAGCACGTAAGGAGAGAAAAGAGTGAGAGAGAAGTTAACTTGCCTGGTCCATGACAAAATCAAAAAGATAACCCAGAGCAGAAGAGGTGAATGACTTTGTGGCCAATCGGTAAGACAAAATCAAGCCTTGAAACCCAGAATATACAAATCCAATTACATTCACTGCCAAACAATACCTGCCATTATATATAGAAGAATGGGTGCCAGTGTTAGCTTGGAAACCAAAATTGTAGTGGGTATTTATCTGTACTGGTGTTTATTGACTTGTTGCTTATAAGTAGTTTTTCACTTATAAATTGCTTATAAGTTAAAAATTCTTTCGTGTAGATTAAATGACTTAAACGATATACAAGTCATTTGGGGATATTCATAATAGAGTTTTGTAAGTAATGTGGTCAAAACAAAGAAACAAAAAAAAACATGCTTAAAAATATGTACGTAAGACCTACTTAATTTTCCGGCTTAGAAATCAGCTTATAAGAACAGAGTAATGCATCATCTCCTAACTTATAAGTTAAAAACAACTTATAAGCAGTTTTGACCAATCTATAAGCACAGAGAAATACTCACACACTCCAAAAGTTTCTTGATTTTTTTCAAAACAACTGTGATTCTCAATTAAACTTGATCCATTTACATTCAGTTCAACTGAATCAAGCTCAATTTACCACTGAGAGAGAGAGAGAGAGAGAAAAAGACCAATTCATCACTTTTCAATTCAAGTTATAAGTAACTGTCAATTCGTTTTAGTACATTTCAATTGAGACAGATAAACTTTAAGTTTGTTCTTTTCAGTAGTCAATGAGCTAAACTAAAGTGAAAGTTATTTGTAATTTTAACTAAAACGTAATACATCGAAAGTTTAATGAATATTGACATAATTCATGTCGACATTCATTTAACTTTTGACGTATTACAAAAATCAAGTAATAATCAGTTAAATGTGAATGAAGAGAATAATTTCATACAAAAAAGCAAAGAATGGCTCTTTTTTAAAACCAGTATTTAATACCTTCCTCTCATAAATCCCAAAACATCTTTTTTTTTCCAACTGTTTGGAGAAAAAAAATGGTGTTTACAATAAAAATTGGTCTTTTGACTGATTCAAAGTGTCAAAACGTTAAAAAAATACTACGTAATTGTTTTTTATAGGACTATTCTTTTCTTCCCCTACGAACACAGCATTGACTATTGACTGGAAATGGTAAACTGTACTCCCTAATAAATTTTGACTATCCAAACGCCACCACTGTAGTCTGTACTGTGAATTTTTGTAATAATCATTTTGAAGTAGTTTTTATTTATTAATTCCATAGCATTTTTTATATAAAATGGTTTGAAAATAACTTCAATCAAACATTGTAACGCGCAATTGAAAACTTTATTTATGGACGGAGGGAGTATATACTTATGACTTAATTTTATTATGTTGGTTTCATTAACATTTGAAACAATGTCGAATATCAAAAAATATTGGTAAGACTGGGATTAAATAAATACACAAATATACCAAATTGAATATAACAGAATTTTTTTTGGGAGATGCTAGGGTACACCAAAAGGTATACTCCATTTGTACACTACCCCTCCATAACCACTCATTTATTTTTTATTTTTATTTACTTAATTTTTTTTAAATTTTTTGCCTATTTAAGTGGTAATGGAGGAGGGTGGGTGACAAATGGGGTACACTTTTTGGTGTACCTATTTGTCCCCACCCCTTCCTTGGGCAAGAAAATCAAAAAAAAAAATAAATAAAAATTAATTAAAAATGGGTGGTGGAGAAGAGAGTGGTATACAAATGGATACATTGCTCTTTTTTTTTACTAACCTGTACTCTTTGTATCGATCCCAAGAGTCGCCGCTCCAGCCTTTGGTTTTATCAGCCGCCATGACGGAGAAGGAAATCGCGCAAAACACCGCCTCGCAAACCCTAAACCCTAGCGCCGCCCCGTCAAGCGATCGATACGGCGGCGGAGCGGAATCAGGTTGCAATCCGGATCTCCGCACGCCTCCCGTCACCGCCGCGCCGTCCTCGACGTCCCTGTCGCGGCTGACCTTCGTGGTCGGTCGCTCCATCGAGGATGCGCTCCGGTAAACCCTCAGAGTAGAGCGGGGGTCGATTTGCCGCTGCGGCGGCGGCGGAACCTTGGCGGGGGATCTCTGAGGGGAATAGTACTTATCGACGGAGACAATCGCTTTGGACGGGGGAGGAATCGAGTTCGGCTCCGGAATCGGGTCGTCGGAGCGGAAGGGCGATTCGGATCGGAGAGGGGAGTGGAAGGTCTCCATCTGCGAGTCCGTGTCCGAAATCGACATCTGGCTGCTCTGTTTCCGGTGATTCTTCTGGTGGCCGGACACGGAATTCGAGTTCGGAAGTCCCCGGGCGTCCATCTTCGCCGGCGGAATTGGGGGGGGGGGGGGGGGGGAGGCTTCTAGCGGGGAAGAATGAGTAGAAGGGAACGAAAAGGAGAAGGGGAGAAAGAGAGATGGAAAGAAAGCATTTTAGTAAGTGGAGAAACTTTGAGGAAAAGAAAGGGCTCCGACTGGGGAAGCTTAAAGCATAAATACAAAAGCTGCCGGCTGGCTGACGATGCATGGGATTGCACGAAACCATATTCTTTTTCATGAGCTCCATTGCCCCCACCATAGCCAAACCTTGTCTCTACCTTCTACACTAAGAATGAGAAAACCCGTCCCAAGTCCCTTGACAAGGACCCGGGACAAGTTCACATCAAATATAACTGGAATGGTCGAAAAAAATATTGGGCTCTCATTTGGTCCTTACGAAAACTTGACGTGTTACGAACTAATATTAGGCATAAGAATTAATGCTATCTATCACTCTCTAATTAACTTAGACCGCAAATGCAAGATTGTGTTAGACAATCCTCTATGACTCTCTTCCCCGATGAGGTTTCGAAGACATTTGTTAAATAAAGAGGAATCAATACTTCATTGTCAGAATGAATACTTCATTGTATTAGTTTTGACAATTTGTCAACATAAAGAGGAATCAATACTTCTCGCGTTGTCAACACAAAGAGGAATCAATACTTCATTGTATCAAGGAATGTGAACGATCGAGGTAAATTTGGATGGTATTTGACCCATGTCAGAATTATTCTTTAGTAATGACAATTTGGGTTTAGCTCGTGGGCCTTTTTAGCGATCCAGAGCTCACACTATGGTGTGGCACATTGTGGCGGACATAGCTTGTTTGCGACTTAGATGTCCTTTAAAATTGAGAGAGAGCAATTTTGGTGGCATTCTCAGGGACGACTACGCTGTGTCAGACCTTGTGTAGAAATCATTGATTTGTGCTTTGGTTTTGCTAGCATGATTTTCCAAGGATATGTTTTGATATAGAGAGATTGTCGAGAGAGAAACAAAGTGTTAAATTGAGAATGGAATGAAGATGACAAGACATGATGTCAATCTTTGCCAAGAAAACCATGATGGTGTGAAGTAGTGCCAAGAATGCAAGATAAGCAAAAGAGTGCTCGAGAGTTTAACACCGAAGACCCCAAGACGTAGGTTGTTAAGTACGTAGATCTCATGTAAGAGAAACATTTACTTAAACTTGTCTTTTAGCTCAACATAAGTCATTCTATATGTGCATTAAATTGTGAATGTCAAAGTTCTTTTCTGCCAAAAAATATATTTCAAAATAGACCAAGACTTGGCTCAACAGAGGTCATTTTATATGTGGACATCGATTGTGTGTAACTTAAGCATGCTTAGATGAGACTTGTAGTTTCTAAACTGTATCACGTTTGCATCTTGGGGGGGATGTAGAGGCATTCTAATGCTCCAGGCCAGGTCTCATAGGGATATAAGAGAGACTTGGCTAACGAACCTTGAATCTTCACTTGAGTCACACGAGTCATCATTAGACTCCTTAGATGCCTTGAACACATTTGTTTGTTTGTGATCTTCTCTCAAGTATTCTTCTTTCATCTTAATTATCAAAAACTCGTGAGAATACAAAGAAGACCAAATGTGGGCAGTGCTTTCTGTTACACATTGCTTAATAAGTCTACAAAGCTATTTTGCCACTCTTTCGGCAAATAAAGTAAATTGTATGTATTTAATTCACTTGTAGAATATTGCTTACCCAACTTGTTTACCACATCATTGAATCACTTGCTTGCATCTTGGATTGACTCACGTGGCCAATTTTGAAGCTTTCATATTCCGAGTTTCCTAGGGCCAACATGGTGGCTTGAAGCAAATCTCATGCGTGGCTTGAAGCAAATCTCATACCTCTAAGCCCGTTTTGTAGGAGCACACACGTGCGGATTCATTGGGTCCAAGAGAGCAATGAAGAATGTTCATGGCCTTTGCGTTCATTGATAATTTCCTCTTGTCCTCCGGTGACAAATGTGCAAGATTACCATTGCTCGGTATAAATGGTCCGTGAAGTATATTCACAAATCAAAATCAATGAATTGTATAAAATATCCCATCTGCATTTTCCAATATGAGTAATTTTGGCTATTGAAAAATGGAGGGCAGTGAATGCTTTGAGATTCCATTGAGGTCATTTTTCAAAAATTTGAACTTTAAAACAACCAGAAAATAATATATTGAAATTTCAAAATTTAATTTAAAATGGGCACAAGTAGATCTTTGTCATAGATGTGGTTAAGTACTGCCAACTATGAAACCGCTCCGATACCACTTGTTAGTCGATGTGTCCATGCCTTAGTGGGGGTTGAATAAGGCGTTGAAAAACTTTTTCAGAGTTTAATAAAATTTGTGTTGGCAAATGCGGAAGCAAGAAATAAAATGCAGAATTAAAGTGAAAAAAAGACACACCAATTTAGACTGGTTTGGGAACTGTATCTTTAGGCTCTTCCTTAAGGGTTTCCAAATCCACTTAGTCTCGGCCTCTTGAACTCCGTCAAAGCACCGAACTAGATTTGGCAAACAAGCTATTCCAATTAGATTCACTCTAAGATTTCGCAACGACTATCTCGAATCTTTACAATGAAGATTTCACGGCTATCTCCAATCGTTCCCCAAAAATTTGAAGGCTATCCTCTAACCTTTTACCCAAGAATTTCTCGATTATCCTCTAATGTTACAACTGAGAATTTAACGGCAATTCTCGACCATAAGAAAGTGTGTTTGGGAACTCAAAATTAATTTCTACACAACGGCTTAAGAAAAAGATGAAGAATAGGACTTAGTCGATGTAGAACAAGAATATAGAAGATCAATCTTATAGATATAAGAGTATATATAACTATACCACAAGCTCAATAGTGTGTCTATAAAAATCAAGAGAAAAATGGCTCTTGAAATAGCCAAAGTAATAAAAATGAAGAATAAACACACCTTGAATATGAAGTTTGGGAGCTTGGGTTCTTATTTAAAATGAAGGATTATGGCCCTATTTATAGTTGAATATCAGAAATAATCATTTATGGCCGTTTGGAATGGATTTGGAGTATTAAAGGTATTTAAAAGTGGTTTCAAAGAAATCAGCAATTGTGAAAAATCTAGTAGTTAAAACGGTATCTAGGTGCTGCCTTAATGGTAAAGGGTCCTGGACTAACGATAGCTAGGTACCTTCTCAAGAAAAATTTCTCTGACCTTAGATGTCCTAATGGTACCCCTTCCAGTAGGGGGTCCTAGGCAGATGGTACCTAGGTCTTGAGCACACAGTACCTAGGTCTTAGATTAGGTTTTTTCATTTTTGGCTGAATCCTTTCTGATTTTGTTTAAAACCTTTCGGATGTTTGAAAATGATTATAAGATGGGTTTAAACATATTTTGTGAGTGCATTTAAGCGTGTGAATATATGTATACAAAAGAATATCTTTACATTTGTTTCTGCCGATATTTATGCTTATTTGGTATTTCAACTTTGTTCTTGAGAACCAATTCTTAAAATTTTTTTGTTGTACCTGGAACACTCGAACAAGTGTTAGCTCATATATTGTTCGTTCAGCGCACTTGATCTAAAAAATGTCATCGAAAGAACTACTAACGCTCTAGTTAGAAAATATATAGACCTGGTAGGAACTAAAAATAGTTTAGGGACCTATGGAGCACTATCAAAAAAATATAGGAATCTACTAAGTACTTGAAATATTTCAGGGATTTGGGAAGCACTTAAAAAAAGATTAGTAAATATTTAAGATGAAGTTAGCGCTATTGATCTTTACAATAAAGAGACCATAAATGACAGCCTATTTGGATGACTGTACAAATCCTTAGGTTTTAAATTCCTTTTTTGAAGGGGAAAAATTGGAACGAAAGAAAATTTAGGATGGAAATAAAGCCTTATGTGTATGTAATTTGTTCAGAAGTGAATGGAAAATATAGAGGTATATAAAAAAATCATTTATTTCCCTCATTATTTTTCTCCAAATGAAGAGAAAATGTCAATAGTAAAAATTCATTATTTCCCTTCTTATTTAATTAATTAGGTGGTAAACAATATGGAATACTTATTTTGAGTCAAGAGGATTCCAATTGTATACAAGGGAGGTCTGTGGAGGTGTCTCCAGCCCAGAGGAATTCCGATTGCATACGTTTGCATTGTTTTAGAGATATGTACGATGGGCGAAGACTGGGGTAAAGACTATTGAGGGTGGCTCTGATCCTTTCCCCATAAAGGTGGGGTTACACCAAGGGTCCGCCCGTAACTCTTTCTTGTTCGCTATGGGGATGGACGTCCATGCGTGAAGAGTTCAATGAGAGGTGTTGTGGTGCATGTTTTTTGCTAATGATATTGTGCATATCAACCACACCCGCGATAGACTAAACGACAAGTTGGAACTTTGGCACCTTTCTCAAAAATCTAAGGAACAGAGACTAAGTAGGACCAAGACTGAATATATGAAACGTCATTTCAGTGGTAGGAAGACGTAATCAAGGGTGGAAGTTAGGATTGATTCTCAACCAGTGCCCAAGGTTGACAATAGGTTTAAAAACTGAACCAAATGGCGTATTCATAAATAAAATTCCTATTTGCTAAGTTAAGGTGATATTCATATGCATATTCCGATTCGGTTCAAATATTCTTTAAGATTCATATTTTCCCTATATTTTTATAGCTAGGGGGTATATGAGTAAAAAAACCCACACCTTGGGCATCCATCAATTTTTCCCTATATTTTTATAGCTACCATCTGTCGTATATGAGGTCATGTTTTTTTCCTTTAGTCAATAAAATATGATCTACAAATTTCTCAATTTTACTTTACTCACATACTATTACAACTTTGTTTGTCATGTCCACACACATAAAAAATGCTTTCTCATAAGAAAGTGCAATCGACAAAAAATCTACCTGTAATCTTTGCATATCTCAAACACAATTCAACAGTTAAATAAGACAAATATAAATTGGCCATATGGTGCTTGAAACTTACCCAACTTATGTTTGGCATGCTAACTTAAAAATTTAACCCATTTGGGAGGGAGTGGTTTGGTAAAACATTACTCATATACACT
Organism: Cuscuta australis; assembly: GCA_003260385.1. Taxonomy (NCBI): domain Eukaryota; kingdom Viridiplantae; phylum Streptophyta; class Magnoliopsida; order Solanales; family Convolvulaceae; genus Cuscuta; species Cuscuta australis. The sequence goes on from NQVE01000114.1 coordinate 2,279,527, forward strand.
TTTACAAAATCATGTTGAATCTCTTTAAACATTTTGATCATTGTAACTTTGAGAAAAACCCCATTTGATTTCCAGCTATGCCAAGGGCTAAAATGCCTTCAATCCAAACACGCCCTAGACGTGTTGGGGGTAAAAAGGTAATGCATACTCCAACAACAAAAAACCCATTTCACATAACCACATTTCACAGTTTGGGCACATCCCCTTTGTACAGCTGAGTCCACACTTTCACTTAGACAAGAGAAAAAGAGCATTCGGTTTCGTCGAGTTGTGTGTGTATTATTTATTTTCAGCCTCTAAGTTCACTATGAACACTTCAAGAGTGGAGACAGTCAACAATGGCTATAACAGGCAACAAAAAAATCACCAAGAGCCAATGCAGTTAGAATATACTAGAACCTGATGTATGATCTGAAGATCTCTCTATCTCTCTCTCTCTCTTGCTCTCCCTCTTCTCTCTCCCAGGAGAAAAAAAGGGGTCATTGACGAGGCGAAACACGTTCTTCGACCACTACTTGGACAGAGTTTTCAACAGTTGATGAAGTTTCAGAATTCTCAGTACTGACTGGACGAAGCAGGCCGTGCAATCTCAGGATATAGCTCTGGCTAGAAGGTGGTTGTGTTCTGATATAGCTGTTTGCCGAAGCTGATGACCTCTCCGGGTCGGGTTGGATATTGGACAGAGCACTCAGATCAAGGTTTGGGAAGACCGAACAGCGGCACCTTGGGCATTTTACGTTTAGGCGGAGCCACTGGTCAATGCATTCCACATGGAAGTTGTGAGCACAAGGTAGACCGCGGACCTGCACCGGGTATTATTATGATTATAATTAAGAGCTGTTTCTGAATAACTGAGGAATGTTCGGTTCACTGTTCATGGAATGTGACATAACATTGTATTAACATCTTGAACACATGCAAATGAAAAACTGCCCTCCCGTAGATGTTTGGATTTTTATTTGTTCAAAATGAACTCTGAAACTAATATCAACTCATTCGTTTTTTTAGAGAGTAAATTCCATAAATGGTCCCTAATTACAGGTAGTTTTCCATATTTAGTCCCCAATTCTAAGATATTAGATAAAAAGTCCTCAACTTTTGAAAACCATTCCATAATCGGTCCTTCGAGGACTATTTGTGGAAAAGTCTTTTGTCATATTTGGCCTAAGGGACTATTTATTGAATAGGTTTCAAAAATTGGGGACCTTTTATGTATTATCTTAGAATTGGGGTCTAAATATGGAAAAACACCTATAATTAAGGACCATTTATGGAATTTACTCTTTTTAAAAAAAGGCATAAATGGGATAGATCTTTTCTTTTACCTCATTTCCGGCGTGAAACTCTTCCAGGCAGATGGGGCACTCACTGCATTCAGTTGGGACAGCCGTCATCCTGAACTTGGGCAATTCCTGTATAAGTGCCTCCACTGCTTCTCTCTATAAGACAAGGAGAAATAATGGGTTAAGAAGATGGTACGTTACAAAGACTAGTAACGAATTTCTTGAGATAGATATCAGAATATGCTTCCATCACAATATCACGGTAATTGGCAGAGAACATTAAGGGTCTGTTTGGTACAAGGAATTGATGGAATTGGAATTGAATTGGAATTGAAATTCCATGAGATTCAATTCCATATAATTGAATTCTGCCAATTCCAATTCATTTTTTGCACTATGAATTCCAAATCCACATAATTTTTGTGCTACCAAACACTAGAATTGGAATTGAAGTTCTCAATTCCAATTTCATAGTTTGAATTCCGTGTACCAAACGGGGCCTAAGGGTCCGTTTGGTATACGGAATTGATGGAATTGGAATTGAAATTCCATGGGATTCAATTCCATAGAATTGAATTCACTAATTCCAATTCATTTTTTGCACTATCAATTCCAAATCCACATAATTTTTGTGCTACCAAACACCATAATTGGAATTGAAGTCTTCAATTCCAATTCCATAGTTTGAATTCCGTGTACCAAACGGGGCCTAATGGTTCAAAACACAAGACTTTTTGAAGTATTTAAGAAAACAATCAATAAGTAACAAAGAGAGGATTACTAGTTACCACGAATGATCCATAAATACTTGTAGAAGAGAATAGTCCATTTTCACAAGCTACTAAAAGGGCCCATACTCAAAGAGCTCTTATGAACTGTCTACGTATTGAATGACCATAAGAACATAAAAAAGACGCTAATTAAATGTCCTCTAGTTATAAGGTTTTACCTGAGCTGGGGTCAAGTAAAGTCCGGGATGGTATGCGGTAGCATCTTGACCCATCCCCCTCATTTCTTGACCAACATCAAATGCCCATCCTGGCACCCGGATCATGTCAACCAACACCTGCAGTGAAGAAAGCGTCTCAGAAACTGGAGTGGGTTTATGGAACAAAATGTCTGGCAGTGTTTATCCATCAATAAAAAAACAAAGTCTTCAAATGCATAGAGCCGGGCCAGGGTGTAGGGCCAGGCCCTAGGGGCGAGGGATTTTGCCTTTTCGCCTCAAGGGAAGGGAGAAGGGAGAAAATATAAGAAATTCATTTATTAAATTAATCATCAAATGTTGAAAGCTTTATTTTCATTGGCAAACACATGAGATATATCTGGTTTAGACCCTTTGAAATTACACAGTTCATTTAGCACTGCTCTCACAAACATGAAAACAATATATAGCATTCAGCAAAATGGGCAAAAAACTACAAGGTGAAAGTGAACATGGGAGCTCGAACTATCGTGAGAGTGCAGAAAGTTCAAATGTGTCTCAAGTCAATTGTATCATAGTTTTCATGAAATACAGGAAGACTATTAGGGGAAAAATGATGGGTGCAATAAATTATAAAACTCATGCAAGATATCTTCCCCAAAGCTCTCTGGATATCTGCCCCAAAAGCATTTGCAGTCTGGAAATAAAAATCTAACCCAGCCTCGTACGGGATCAAAAAGGAAAAATGCATAATGATAATGTTGCAATTTGAAGCTTACCCCAAATTCTGAAAATGATGGCCCTTGTTGATCACGTAATAAATGTGCTTGTCTTCTTGCCAAGAACTGCAAATACAAAATTAAAGGCATGAACGTAAAATCATTTTGTTTTCCTCTTTCTTACATCTCTCTTTAGATTAGTTGGAGTACAAGAAGAGACAAGTGGATAAAAGGAACATTGAAGTTATGTGAATTCACATTAACTAACCTTTCTTGTAAAAGGAACATTGATCACATTAACTAACCTTTCTTGTAGTTATGCAAGCAATACACACAAGCCCACAATAGCTGAAAAGCAACCAAATCAGAAACCCCCACTTCTGACCTTCTTCTGGAAGCTATGTGAATTCATTTTCATTATAAGCTTGATGATGGAATTGAAAAAATGAATTGAAACAAGTTTTTGAAAAACTTACACAATTTCTTGCACTATTGAACCATAGAGCCCCAATTATGGTCCAACCCCAAAGAAATGGATAGAGCAGCAGAGCTAAGATAGAAAGAACAACGATTCTTCCACAAAAGCGGGCACGTCTCTGCTGCCAGCCAAAATCACTTGGACATGCAAAAAAATGTTCTCATTTACGGTTTCCAATTGATGATACACATTATCTCTAACAACATACAATATTGAAGCTCATCAATAAATGTTTTCACTGACCTAGTGTCCTTAATAGATTTTTTCAGTTTAAGTTATAAGCATTAAATGCAACAATTCAAATGAAGAGATATTGCTCGGCACATAAAACCAAAGTAGCCAAATACGGCCTGCTCTTTTCAACTTATTTTATGTTCAGTTCACCGCTTTTCAAATAGCAATTGAAACTAAAGTACTAAACTATTCAACTTCCAGTTCAGCACAAATAGTTTAATTCATAGTAGTTCATTTCAGTTTAGTGTTCACTTCTCAAATCAGTTCACTAAAATATCATACGAAAAGAACAGACCCTTGGTAAAACAAATTAAGAGTCCTTACAGTCCCATTCCAGCAGCAAGCCCATTATCCACAAACATCAATAGCCGAAAGACAAACACTACGGCATAGTCAACCTGGATCAAAAGCAGAAACAAGCAAACAGAAACCCCTTTAGCAAATCCAGTTCGTACTACATGTATTTGGCATCAACCACAAGGAACTCTCAAGATACCTACCACGATCCATATGTGCAAGGGGTATACACAAGAATGGTACCTCTTCCAACTAACCGCGACTATTATTCTAATTAAAGTTCAGAAAACACATTTGACTGGACACTTGTAACTTTCAAGAAAGTAACCAACAACTATAACACAAAGAGGAAACCATAATGTAGATGGAAAACAAGAACTTCGAAAGCAATCCTGAGTCCCAACATCAAAGGATACATACTTGTAGCCAGCATTGACAAGAAAAACCCATCATACCTGCAACAAATGCGAAAATCAACTCATATGATCTGAAGATTCACACATACACTACAAAAACAGTGCGATTTCGCAGATATGGAGAACTTACCACTTGAAATCGACCCCTCTCATAGCCATCCAACAACAAACTGAGAAACCCTATGATTCAATTATCTTCATCCATCAACAGAACCCCAAATAGGATTGTCACATACCCACACAATCAAGCACGCCGGAAAAGCAGAGATGAATGTCCGGGAAAATAGGGCGGGTTCTTTTTCTTGGATACTTCTTGTATTTTCACTCAGCAGAGAGTGTTTATTTACTCCAGTAGATAATCGGTGGACTGAGTATGAAGAACAGACCTAAAACTGCCCCTAATCTTCACAGGAAGGACGACGACGGTCGCCGGTCGCCGGGTACTTGAGGGTGCGGGAATTGGAAGCCGGCGGAGGGTTTTCTGGTGGAGAATTGTTCGCTGTGTGGGAATCAGGTTCGGGTGCTCAATAATGATGAACACACCAAAGGGGATCAACTTCAGCCTATAAGTTTCACTTTCAGAAGAACAACAAAAACTCAAAAGGTGAGTATTATGAAAATATTATCCAACATTTTGTTTTGTTAACCTATAACATTAAAAGATTTCTTCCTCTCGAAATAATCTTTTTATTTGTTTTTTTACGATTTTCAATGTATTAAAACAACATTTATATATAGATATATTTTATGAAAAAACTAGAATCATACCCGTGCGTTCTACGACCAAAAATATGCCTTGAAAATTATTAATTAAATTTTTTAAGTTTCTCACTGTAGTATATATTAATATATGTTTATACTTTGAATTGATAGTTATGAGATGATTTTTTACATTAAAAATCTGTAAGAAAAATGAGTACATAAGTCATTGCTAAAACATTTGCAAATTATGAAATACTTCTTTATATACAACATTCATTGTTGAACGTTTTAGTTTGCCATTATCATCACATATTAGTATTTTTAAACCCTTACGATCTGTAGCTCTGGAAACTGTAACGTATAATTGTCAATGTGTGAAAACAGGTTTTTAGAGAAATAGTCCGACGTGAGACAATGATTGGCCTTGACTTTTGTTAATGGTCATTGCATAAGAAACCATTACAGGAAACTGTCTTCTTTGAAACTTGAAAGGAATTCGTGGATCTGAAGAAGTTAATCACAATCGTGGGATTACTACTTCTTGGCCCATATTTGTACCCGTCAAAATTCTCCCCTGTATTGAGTGAGCTGCCAAATGTGTAACTATTAATCTCTTACCATTGCACAATATTCCTTAATAACATTATAGGAGTGCCAACTTTTAAATTTAGCTCATGATTAGGAATGCCTGAAGCACGGATGTTGCTCAAAAATTCTGATGAATGCAAGTCACTGAATAAATCTGAAGTTGAATCTGATTTGCACACCTTATTAGAACTCAAATATGTTCTTGAATTGTTGTTTGGATTCAATTGAATCATGTAATCATTAATCGCATCAACGCTGTCAATGGTTGGAGCCAAAATAGCACGTTCTTGCAAATAATTTGGATCATTTGCATTGTTATGAAAATTTGGATAAGTGGAACGTACTATTTGTTCGATGGGGTTTCCTGTTTCCATTAGTAGCAAATCATCGAGGATTTGAATCTCAGCATATCCATCATTATCTTCCCCGACCCTTCCATCACCAATACTTGCAATCCAATTTGCAAATTCTTTATACTCTTCGAAATTCCGATCATTACTTTTTGATTGCAAGCGCATATTCTTTGACAAACGCAGAACAATACAATTTTGCCATATATACGAAGAGTTGATGGTAGCATTAACAATGTCTTGTCTTGTTCCTTTTGGAATGACTGGTAATATCTGACGAAAATCTCCACCAAAGACAATTGTTTTTCCTCCAAAAAGTTGTTCAGAACTTAATGGATTTTCAAATTGTTGTATATCTCGAAGTGTTCTGTCTACTGCCTCAAAGCAATATTTGTGAGTCATTGGTGCTTCATCCCAAATAATTAATTTGGCTTGTACTAACAACTGAGCCAAATGTGATCCTTGTTTTATATTGCAAGTAGAATTTTCATCTAAATTCAATGGGATTGTGAAACGGGAATGTGCTGTTCTACCTCCAGGTAATAATAATGATGCAATTCCACTGGAGGCGACATTTAGAACAATATCTCCTTTTGCTCTTATCGTTGATGATAATGTTCGCCAAACATATGTTTTTCCCGTTCCTCCATAACCATATAGGAAAAAAACAGAACCGCTGTTAGAGTCAACAGATTGCATTATTCTATTATATGCTGCAAGTTGTTCATCATTGAGGTTGCGTTTGAGAGTCAAATACTCATCTCTTTCAGCAGTTTGATCATATTGCAATTCATCAAAAATTAGTCGATTTGCTGGAATCCATAGTCCATGTAGATTTCCTTGTGGCATACATGTGTAGTCACGAAGGCTTTTTCCACGACTTCGTAACAATGCTTCAATTTCAATCAAAACATAATTTTGCAATTCTTCATCATTGAGAAGCAAACATGCGAGTGAAACTTAATTTATGTTAAAATAATAATAATAATATATAATATAAGTTATGATAGTATGTATTTATGAAAAATTACCTGGATGATTTAATATTTGTCATTAACGATATAAAATATCGTCTGCAATGTATTACCAACAATTTTCCCACACAAATCTAGGTCGAGACATAGATTCATTTGTAAGCAATGTGACAAATAAATGTCTTAATTGTGAAGCGGTTGCCCAGTGACTTGCCTCTTGAAATCCGTCTAAGTATTCTTTATCATCAAGTAATCCTCTTGCATATCAAGCATCACGATAAGAGTTGTAAAGAACACCATCAACTGTGTGTATATCCTCATATGAAGTTGGGCCACGCACAATGTTCAATAAGCATCTCAAATAATATGCTTCTCTTGTTCCAGGAGGCACGTAAGTAAGCCGTCCTATGGCAAATCCTTGTTTGCGAGGCTCATATCTTCTCTTTTTGGATTTCCACACAAATCTTTGTGGGAATTCAGGATATGTTAATTGCTTTGCCTCAGAATAATCTTGATTTGCCTGCATCCATGCCAAAAATTTACTTTCTCTAATACTCTCTCGCCGACGAACATCAGTTGTGTCATCAGCGTCCTCAAAGAATATCATCTGCTCTCCTGGGAGATGAAAGCTCAAACGTTCTACAGTTGGATATTTACGTTGAATTTCAAATCCAAATATACGCCATGCAGCTTCGCAAGGAGAAATGTATCTACAATCATAATATAGCTGTATTTCATTGATGTCATCAAGAGGCGCGTTGTCATCATTACCCGCACTTGTGTATAGAGCAGCTATTACACGATCACGTCCTTTATTAACATATTTGAAAAGATACTTGATGGAACATGATTGATTGCACCATTCAACGTTTAAATGTACATCATATTTTAACAATAAATATCTATTGTGTGAGCCGTCTTTATCTATTGTAGTTTGGGTGTTGAACTGGTTTGGGAAATGTTTTGTACATCATCCTTCAGACATGCAAGAAGCCCACGAAGCAACTCTACCACAGGGGCCATGGACCATAAAATTGCACACGACTTCATAATATATTGGATCTAATTCTCTATCTGGTATTTCGGCTGAAATTATTCGATCAATATCTGCTGGTGTTGGATACTTGTTTTGTTGACTTAGGAATACCAATATATGAGCATGAGGAAGACCACGTTTCTGGAACTCAACTGTGTATATAACTGGAATAATTAAATCAGGAAAAAGTTAAATTGTATTTTATAATGAGTAAAAAACAAAGAATTTTTAATAAAATGACGTAGTATTAAGTTTACCTGATCGTACCGCACCAAATATTTTATTTTGTTTCAAATCTTTTATTAGCTTATGCAATTTCACTTCGAATACTCGACACGCAATATCAGGACGATCTTCTGTTTTGAGGTTTCTCTTTGTCAAAAATCTTGTTATTTTAGGCCATTTTGGATTGCATGTAAAAGTTAAAAATAAATCTGGATATCCAGTCCATCGACAAATAGCCATTGCATCTTGATAATTTTGGATCATGTAGCGAGCACCGCCTACAAATGTGGGAGGTACAACGACTCTACTTCCAATAAACGAAGCGTTATTGTCACCAATAAACAATGAATCGGTGAATCTATTGTACATCTCACAACACAACTTCTTTTGATGAGTTTTGATGTAAAGCAACCTTGATGATTCAATCATGGTATATCCGTCAACTACAATCTCTTGGAAATGTTTCCTTGCGTGCAAGATAATAGGTGGCTCGTGCATTCTCTCGTGGAATCGATATGCAAGGAACTCTCTTATGCTCACATTTCTTCTTCCATTGACATTGAATGTTGTTGTGTTAGAGAATGCAATATCTTCCCTATATCCATCATCACCATATGGAAAGAGCAAGGGATATTGAAGTCCTAAATAAGCTGGATTTAACTCACTTGTGCATTGTAATTTGCCAGTGATTGTCTCCACCAATATATCTCTTTCTCCCAAAGATTGATCAAAGTCACCAACAACTAATGCTGCAACTTCGGAGACTGATGGGAAATTGTACATCCTTCCATCTGAATTTCGTTTAGAAATCAATTTTAAACGAACAGTTGTTTCTCCAAATTCAATCAACTTGTCTCTGGCCATGCGAAATGACTTCACCATGACATTATGTTCATCTAACATTTGCCTTAGTTTCTCCACAATGTGAACATGCAGTGTTTGCATTTCATTGTTATCCCTAAGGATTATTGTAGAAGTAAATGATTCAATATAATGATTATTTTAATTAGAATACATAGAATAAAAAATTAAAGTAATAAATTAAAACATACCTCAATGCACTTATTCGATTTGCAATTTCATTTTCTGTATCATATATATATATATATATATATAACTGAGCAAAACGGGGACGAGCTCCATTTAAAGGCAACAAAGAACCAATTCTATGATGGTTTCTTCTGCCAATTTTGTACACAGGTGGTGCTCTTCCAAAATTTAAATCTTTGTCAACTTTTCCAGCCGTTGATGTAAACGAAAACATACAATTGTAAGATCTAATATTTGCCTAGAAATGCCTACTATCACGATTTGTATCATATATTAGATGTTTTAACAATGCCGGTGGGTCGTTAATTGGTGCAAGTACGATCTTTCCATGCTTGGAACACAAAGAGTATTTTGGATGTTTTTTACTTGATATTCCAACAACTCGTTCATCATACCAAAAATACGCTCCACATTTTGAGCATGTAAATGTTGGATCACCAATATCCAATCGTGTAACGTCACCAACAATTGAATTGTTTGTTCTCAAAGTATGTTCTACTATAGTGCTGAAACTATCAATTTTTGTTATTCGTTTCAGCCTCATGTACAGGTTCAAAAGACCAACACTGATGTAAATATTCTGTTACAAACGCAGCATGTTTTGCTCGTGATTCATTTGACGAAATCTCCATTGAGTGTGGGGTTTGAATTGCATCACTTGTAATTGTTGAGCAAAGGTCACAATTTTGGGATGTGTGCAGATTTTTCAAGGAATTATGTGTACGACCTGTTAACGATAAAGATTAATTGTTTATTTTGTTTTAGAAGAAAATTCATAAACGGTTTTAAAACTTTTTACCAAGAAAATATTTTGTCTTAAAATCAAATAAACGAAATTTAATAAAACTTCGTCCCAAATCTCTTTACCGTTTAAAAAAATGTGTCCTGTAAATAATTTTTTATTATTTAAAAATTACTTTTATCTTTTACTTTTTCATATCCTATCTATCAAAGCATTTTTTTATTAATCTATATATCATATTTTTTTATACTTATGACATCATATTCATTTTTGGAAAATCAAGACAAATTTATCAACGTCATTTTTGGAATGGAGGAAATATAAATTATAAAATTATAGTAAATTTAATGTATCCAAATTTTGATAAATTACTATTTTATATTGATTTCAAATTTGAAATTTAAATCTGTTTGACTCAAACAAAGTTACCCGGAGTAATATGGAGTAGGCGTAAACGTAAAAATAGAAACAAAGCGATGGAGTGACTAAAAGTGGAGGGGATCCCGCCAAACGGATTCATTTCCTCTCCATCAACTTCTCTCTCTATCCCTTCTTTCTTTTTACCCTGGTTTTCTTAATCTTCATCACATTTCTTTTTTTTAAAAAAAAATTTCTTCTACATCGAAATTTTGATATCTCTTTGACACCATTTTGATGTTAAAATATAACTGTTTTTTTAAGTTCTCGGATTTTTAATTTTTCGAAATTAAAGTTAGTCAAGCATTGTAATGCGTACGGGAAAGATTCAAATGGGACGGAGGGTGTACTATATTTATATCGAAATAAAATGTATCTTTCCATATATTGAGGTCAAGAGTTGCAAGCTTTGACCAAGAAAAGTCAAATGAGAAGATCATTTTCTACACGGAGATCATTATATCAACATAAAATGTATCTTTACGAACCGGGCCCATGATTTTAAGGACCCAATGTTTTTTAAATATTACGGAGTATATATCTATATGTATGCATATAACTAGCCCGGCAGTCCAGCACCTAGCACAAGTCAAAGGCCCATCTCTTAATCGTCCATTTCTTCTAACCCTTTTACTTCGTACGTAGGACGTAGAAACGCAGACGCAGAAGCTCGCACGATCGGGAAATTCTGAGTGCCAGTGGCGACACCGCCGCTGCCGCGAGACGGAGCCGGCCCTCCAGGTATTCCGCATTCACTACTCACAAACTTTCCAATTTTGTAATTTTTTTCTTTCTTTCATAGTTTCATTCTTTAGATTTAAAATCTAGGTTTAATTATTAGTTTTTAATTTGAATCCTTGCTAATTGCTATGAAATTGAATGAATTAATAGTTGTATATGTTCTTTATTTTATTTGGATAAGTTTTATGCCACTTTTTTTATTATGTATTTTTAGTGAAATTAGATTGATGAAATTGTGGAACAATTATTTGGAAAAAAGAAAATTAATAAAAAAAAATGGAGAAAAAAAGTTATAAAAGTATAACTCAAAAGTTTCCAAATACCACTAGAGAGTCAACTAGGAGAAAATTTCAAACATACATAAGCTTAGGCTAAAAAGATAACAAAAGCACTTCATGCACTAACTTCTACCACATTAACTTTTGGATTTAGAGAAGGAAGAACGCTGCGAAGCAGTGTTTAAACGAAGAACTTGATAGAATAACAAATCGCGTACGAAACGCTTTCAGATCAAAGTTATTTCGGGGTATACGAAATACTTCAATCGGATAAGACGTTAAATCAGAACAAGCACTCGAAATACGTAATCTCAACTCATACCACAAGACTCCTTTTTATAGAATCGAAAATTTCTTGATCAGACATGACCGTTTGCGTAAACGTACGCATACGTTCGCGCGGAGAAAAGGTGCGAGAAGTTCCTGCGACTTTTGGCGTTTAATTTTGACGTTATCCTCTTGTTGGAGTCCTTTACTGTTTTGGACTCCGATCACAAAAATCTTAAGGATTTTCTTAAAGAAACAACGTCCGAAATAAAAAATTTTCGGACCGGGCCCATGATTTTAAGGGCCCAATGTTTTTTAAATATTACGGAGTATATATCTATATATATGTATATAACTAGCCCAGCAGTCCAGCACCTAGCCCAAGTCAAAGGCCCATCCCTTAATCGTCCATTTCTTCTAACCCTTTTACTTCGTACGAAGGCCGTAGAAATGCAGACGCAGAAGCTCGCACGATCGAGAAATTCTGAGTGCCAGTGGCGACACCGCCGCTGCCGCGAGACAGCGCCGGCCCTCCAGGTATTCCGCATTCACTACTCACAAACTTTCCAATTTTGTAATTTTTTTCTTTCTTTCATAGTTTCATTCTTTAGATTTAAAATCTAGGTTTAATTATTAGTTTTTAATTTGAATCCTTGCTAATTGCTATGAAATTGAATGAATAAATGGTTTTATATGTTCTTTATTTGATTTGGATAAGTTTTATGCCACTTTTTTTAATATGTATTTTTGGTGAAATTAGATTGATGAAATTGTGGAACAATTATTTGGAAAAAAGAAAATTAATAAAAAAAAATGGAGAAAAAAAGTTATAAAAGTATAACTCAAAAGTTTCCAAATACCACTAGAGAGTCAACTAGGAGAAAATTTCAAACATACATAAGCTTAGGGTAAAAAGATAACAAAAGCATTTCATGCACTAACTTCTACCACATTAACTGTTGGATTTAGAGAAGGAAGAACACTGCGAAGCAGTGTTTAAACGAAGAACTTGATAGAATAACGAATCGCGTACGAAACGCTTTCAGATTAAAGTTATTTCGGGGTATACGAAATACTTCAATCAGATAAGACGTTAAATCAGAACAAGCACTCGAAAATCGTAATCTCAACTCATACCACAAGACTCCTTTTTATAGAATCAAAAATTTCTTGATCAGACATGACCGTTTACGTAAACGTACGCATACGTTCGCGCGGAGAAAAGGTGCGAGAAATTCCTGCGACTTTTGGCGTTTAATTTCGACGTTATCCTATTGTTGGAGTCCTTTACTGTTTTGGACTCCGATCACGAAAATCTTAAGGATTTTCTTCAAGAAACAACGTCCGAAATAAAAAATTTTCAAGTTGTCCCGGGCTCGACCCCGGCCAGGGGCTCTGCCCCTTGGACCCCGCCAGGGGCTGTCGCCCCTTGGACCCCGCTATCCGGGGGCTGCCACCCCTGGACCCCCGCTATCCCGGGGTATCTCTAAGGATTGAACCCTTGTAATTCATATGAATACATGAAGATAATATACACATAAGCTCTAAGTGCTTCTTTGTTCCAAGCTTGACACCGTATTTTACTAGCCTTGTGTCCCTATCCTTCAACGAGCATATAAAAGTCAAGTCCAAACTTTGTGAAGCGGCTAAACCTCATACTCGTATAGGTAGTTCTTTTATGTCTTGTACCTGCACATACAATTTTCCAAAAGAACTATTAAGAAGATTAACTTCAACCTCTTTAACTTGCAGTTCTGAACACATACCTTTGGATGATGCTAATGTTGTGTTCCAATCTCTTGATGTTAAGCTTTACACATTGAATTCTACACCTAACGTCATATTAGGTGGGAATTGGGTATCTTAACACGAGAAATATCAAATGGACTTTAATCCCATCCCTTTAGCCGATTTTTGCACGAGATCTCTTCTTAACCCTTTAGTTAAATTATCGGCTAAATTGTGTTGAGTTCTAACAAACTCAATCGATATCACACCATTTTTTATCAAATCACGGATCAAGATATGTCTAACACCCATGTGTCTAGACTTACCATTATAGACTTGGCTATATGCCTTAGCCAAAGTAGCAGCGCTGTCAAATTTTGACTCCAGAGTCAAAATCAACTTGTGAGGTGCAAATGTGCAATTGAAGGGGGTGGGGGGTGTGTGTTCGAGTCGGGGCGGGATGAGGGTAGGAACTGTTAATTTTACGAACGGGGCACCGGAACGCCCTGAACCCCACCCTATGTAACTTGAAATAGAAAGAAGAAGGAACAAGAAATAACTCGCGGGTGACGCGAGTTTTGTCGAAATAACTCTCAGGTCCCTCTATTTTCAGGAAGACAGCAGAGGTCCTTACATTTTGTTGTAATGACTTGAAAGAGACATTTCATCCAATATTTCATCTATAAATGTTAATAAATGTATTTTTTCCTATTCTTTTCTAAATGTTTTAAGGTAATAAATCTTAGGTCGCTCCTGTTTTTTATTTCTTTGTTTTTCTTTCATTTTGTTACTATATTTTAAAGTGTTATTTTAGAATTTCTTCTATAAAATTGTATAAAAATTCAAAATTGTTTGTATTATATTAAAACAAATGAAATAAAAAAAATTCTAAAAAAGAAAAAACAAGGTAATGGCAAAATAGGAAAAAACGGTATTGGAAAAATAGGAAAAAATACATTTATTAACACTTACGGATGATGTATTGGATGAAATATCCTCTCACAGTCATTACAACTAAATATAAGGACCTCGGTTGTCTTTTTGAAAATAGTGAAGAATTATTATTTTCTATTAAGGAATAATGAGGGAGAAGCCTCGTATAAATAGTTACAGAGGATTCCTAATTACGTAAGAAAACCTATACATGTAAACTACCATAATTACAATAATCACATAATTAATATTAAATATACATAACATATTTAACATGCACACAATTACGTGACCGGCGAAGGACGGACGCCAAGACTATGTTTGAAGTCGGAGAAGAGAAGAGATGGAAGCCCTTTAGTAAAAATATCTGCATACTGAGAAGAGGAGGGGACATGTAACACTCTGACATGTCCTAGGGCCACCTTGTCTCTGACAAAGTGGATGTCGACTTTTACGTGTTTGGTGCGCTGATGCTGTACTGGATTTGATGACAGATACACAGCACTGACATTGTCGTAAAAGACCAATGTGGCACGCCGCAGGGGTTGTTGAAGCTCAAGGAGAAGATTTCGGACCCAGCTTGCCTCAGCTACGGTGTTTGCCACGACACGATACTCGGCCTCAGCACTGGAGCGGGAGGTGGTGGCCTGGCGCTTGGAGGACCATGAGATAAGGTTGTCTCCAAGGAAAACACAGTACCCCGAGGTGGAGCGACGAGTATCGGGGCATCCAGCCCAATCAATATCGGAGTAGGCCTGCAAAGAATCTGTGCCCGTACGGTGAAGTGTGATGCCATGAGTAGCAGTACCATGAATGTACCGTAGAACCCTCTTCATGGCTGTGAGATGGGTGCTGCGAGGGGCATGAAGGTGAAGGCAGAGTTGCTGGACTGCATATGTAAGATCCGGCCGAGTGAAAGTAAGATACTGTAAGGCACCGACGATGGATCTGTATATAGAGGGGTCCGGAAGTGGTGTTCCGGATGTGGCTGACAACTTTGCTTTGGTGTCGACTGGTGTAGAAATGGGCTTGCAGTGGAGCATGTCAGCACGTTCCAGGATTTCATGGGCGAACTGTGTCTGGTGAAGAAAGAGGCCGCCGCCAGTGCGCTGAACATTGATTCCAAGAAAAAAATTGAGGTCCCCCATGTCTGTCATGACGAACTCTCCCTTAAGTTTCTGAGTAAGGCGAGTGAGGAGAGCAGTGGAGGAGGCTGTGAGAACTATGTCGTCCACATAAAGAAGAAGATAAGCCATGTCAGAGCCATGAGAATAAACAAATAGGGATGTGTCACTTTTGCAGCCCCGAAAGCCCAACGTGAGAAGGAAACCTGCAAACCAGTGATACCAAGAACGCGGGGCCTGCTTAAGCCCATACAGAGCCTTCTTCAACCTGCATACAAAATGTGGGCGAGCGGGATCCTGAAAACCTGAAGGCTGGCAGGCATAGACTGTCTCATGGAGTGTACCGTTCAGAAAAGCATTCTTGACATCTAGCTGATGAATCGGCCAGCCGCGAGATAAAGCAAGAGTGAGAACAATCCGAACCGTGGCTGGTTTAACAACAGGGCTAAATGCCTCGTCGTAGTCGATGCCATAACGCTGATTAAATCCACAAACCACCCATCGAGCTTTGTACCTAGACAGTTCACCTGTAGGACCAGATTTGTGGCGAAAAAGCCACTTGCCAGTGATAATATTTTGTGAAGGGGAGGGGGGTACTAATTCCCATGTTTCGTTTTTAATCAAGGCATTAAATTCATCACACATAGCATTGTACCAGTTTTGATCCTTTAGTGCACTACGATAGGTGGGTGGGAGTGGGGAAATTTGGGCCATGGAGTTAAGGTTAAGGATATGTTTGGGCTTAGATATGCCAACTTTGGACCGGGTGATCATAGGGTGAGTAGTAGTGGGATTGGGTTGGGGGGGCTACTAGGCCGAAGTGGGCTGAGGAGGGGGGGAGGGATTTGGACCGGTGACTGGCTGACTGGTCGGGGGGAATTCTGGGCTGGTGGGCTGCTGGGCGGGGTTGGGGTTTGGGCGTGGGAAGGGGAGGAAGGTTGGGCCGTGTGAGGTGGTGGGCTGGCAGGGGTTGGTTGGGCCGTAGGTGAGGGCGAGATTGGGGTAGCGGGTGACGGTTTGGTGGGGTTGGGGTGTCCAAAAGGAGTGTGGTGAGTTGTGTCGTCCTCTGTGGAATCAAGGAAATTGAGTTCGGTGGGGGGTGACGGGGTGAGAATAAGGGTAGATATTTTCATCAAAAATGACATGACGAGATATGATGATTTTGTGAGTGAGAAGATCAAGACATCGATATCCCCGTTGGTTAGACGGGTACCCTAAGAAGACACATCGGGCAGAGCGGGGTGCGAGTTTATGAGGGGCGGTGGCGGATATATTAGGATAGCAGAGATAACCGAAGACTCGAAGGTGAGAGTAGGTGGGTTTGAAACCATAAAGGACTTCATAGGGAGTGCGATTTTGGAGTGTGGTGGTGGGTAAGAGGTTAAAAAGATGAGAGGTCATGTGTAGAGCCTCGACCCAGAAGGTTGGTGGGAGTTGGGCCTGAAAAAGAAGAGATCGCACAGTGTTGTTGATGGTGCGAATGGTCCGTTCAGCACGACCATTTTGTTGGCTAGTGTGTGGACACGAGAAGCGGAAGATTATACCCAAGGATTCAAAAATATTGCGAAGGGGCGTGTTCCTATATTCAGTTCCATTATCACATTGAACAGCCTTAATAGTAGCATTAAACTGATTTTTCACAAAAGCAATAAATGTGTGAAGATGAGAACATGCATCAGATTTATGTTTAAGAGGGAACACCCACAAAAAATGAGAATAATCATCCAAGAGTAACATATAATGCTTAAAACGAGTAACACTAGTAACAGACGATTGCCATAAATCAGTGTGTAAAAGCTAAAAGGGAAAAGTAGAAATACGACTCGATGACTCAAAGGGAAGACGAACATGTTTCCCCAACTGACAGGCATGACAAAGAGACTGTTGTAAATGTTTAAAAGACATGGAGGAAGGACTGGGGATTCCACGAAGAATGGCAAGGCTAGGGTGGCCAAGACGACGATGCCAGAGCTCCGAGCTACCGGTGACAACGTTGACTTGGGCTTGGGCTTGGGTGGTGGGCTGGCTCATAGGGTAGAGTGGCCCGGCATTACTGGACCAATGAATCACGGTTCCCGTCAGCATATCCTTCACAGAGGATTCCTAATTACGTAAGGAAACCTATACATGTAAACTACCATAATTACAATAATCACATAATTAATATTAAATATACATAACATATTTAACAAATAGAGGGACCTGAAAGTTATTCCGACAAAACTCGTGTCACCCGCGAGTAATTTTTTGGAAGAAGGAATGTTTACTTCTTCTTTGAATCTATCGCCGTCATCCTCCATGGCCGTACTATACAATCACTGCACACACCTTGTAATCAACGGCGTAAATGTCAACGACATAAATAAACAACGTAAATGTCATGACTCATGGGCCGGAAAAATTGGGGCCTCATTCCTTTTGCTTTTAAATAAAGTATAAATATATACATTACCAAACATAATCATGTACGTTATCAAAACATAACCATTTACATTACTAAAGTACGAGTAAAATATCGTAAATATATCAAAGGGAGAAAGACCCAAGTAGAACTAAAACATTGAAGATATACTAAAATAGGACTTCCATATTTTTATTCCAGAAATAGGACTTACATTACCAAACATGGTCATATACATTACCAACAACGTATAGTAATGTGCACATGTACACTGCCACATTACTACAATGCAAAGTCACATTACCACAATGCAAAGTCCTATTTTGGGGAAAAAAACATGAAAGTCATATTTTGGTATTTTTCTCTATGTTTTAGTCTTATTTAGAGTGATTTCTATATATCAAAATATGGCTTCCATGTTTTTATTCTTGAAATAGAAGTTAAAATGCATTTACATTACTAAACATAATCATGTACGTTACCAAAAAGTATAATAATGTGCACATATACATTGTCATATTAAAACCATATTACCACAGTGCGAAATACGGAGTAATTTTTTGGGAATACATATACTCTGTAATTTTTTTTGTTTGGTCGGGCCGGCACTGTCCATTTTATACAGTTGGTCCGACTACTGGGCCAATGATCGTAAGGAGCCCAATTATTTTGTAATATCATATGCATGACAATAAGAGGCCCAGAAGGACGAAGCCTACTTCGTCGCACACACTGATATAATTATCCAAAGAACTCTCTACGTTTTTTAATACGGAGTAAATTCGATTTCCACTCATCCGTTTTTAATAAATTTTTCACGAACATCCGAACAATCCGAAAGAGAGTGCCGAACGCCGCCGGGAGAGAGACGCCGCCGCCGCTGCACCCTCCAGGTATTCCGTATTCACTATCTTTCCAATTTAGTAATATTTTTCTAGTTTTCTTTTTTTCATTGTTTCATTCTCTGGATTTAAAATCTAGGGTTAATTATTGATTTTTAGTTTGAAATCTTTGCTAATTGCTATGAAATATGAATGAATTAATGGTTCCATATATTCTTTATTTGATTTGGATGAATTGATTTGAATTTATAATATATATAAAAAATTGAAAACTAAAAATTAATGGTTCCATATATTCTTTATTTGATTTGGATGAATTGATTTGAATTTATGATAGATATAAAAAATTGAAAACTAAAAAACTAAAAAAAACTGAAAAATTGACAAATTGACATGAAAAAATGATGAATTGAATCAATAGCTATGGGTTCTAAACATCTATCCGGTAGTAAAAAAGTAAAAAGAGAAAACGAGATGAAGATTGAGAAAGTCTCAAGCCGGATAAGAAATGCTTTGGTCATTTATTTATTTTCTTCTAATAATATTACGTTATTTATCATTTATATATAATTAGTTTACATATGTTAATTTGTTAGACTTGTAGGGATAAGGTATTTAGGGCCTTTTTTTTTTAATCTCGGCCGAGGCTGTTGAATTCCAGGACGGGCCCTGATTTTTTTATTACTCCTTTTTCCATTTTGCTCCCCAAACAGGTCCTGAGATTTTCAATATAATTGAAAGAAATGGAAGGTGACTATGATTCCATAGCTTCGAGCGTGTCATCCTCAAGTAGTTATCGTTCGGGTGATGACCGTACTCTGGAGAACAAACAGGATGTGCTTGTGAGGAAGCATGATTTGAAGCAGGTGGAGATGGATGTTCCGGCAGGCAATCACATTTTGGTCAAGCCAAGATTTTGGGTAAGTTTTATGCCACTTTTATTTATTATGTATTTTGGGTGAAATTAGATTGACGCAATTGTGGAAACAAGGACACCCAGCAAAAGCGTCCTCCATTCAAATCCTTGCATTCTTGAAGTATATCTTCTTCATCAAAAGGATCTTCCAACGTGAAATTTTCCTTGTTAAGTATAACTTCAATGTAGGGAGTCAAAATAAATGACATATCATAATAACACATCTTTATCTAGGCAAAATTATTGGGCAATTAGAGAACATATGTTTTCGAAGTGGCCAAAATTTCTAATGCTATAAAACTTGGCATGCAAATGATCACAGCCCCAAAACTTGAAACAGTTACCACCAAACAGGAAATGAGTAGTCCATATACTTCATGTAATATGAAACATGGAGTGCTACAGGAAGCAAATCAAATTTTAGATCCTCTAAATTTCTTTATCAGAATATAGGATCCGAAAAAAACAAAATATAGGATCCGAGTGTTGATTGTATTCAGGATGAGATAACTGACAAATCACTAGGTATGTAGATATTTACACTATGCTCTTAACAAGAAAACAATTAATTAAACAAATAAAGAGGGCATAACAGCAACTTTGGGTGCAGCATTTGCTCTTTTAAAATTTAAAATTTAAAATTTAAAATTTAAAATTTAAAATTTAAAATTTAAAATTTAAAATTTAAAATTTAAAATTTAAATTTTAAAATTTAAAATTTAAAATTTAAAATTTAAAATTTAAAATTTAAAATTTAAAATTTAAAATTTAAAATTTAAAATTTAAAATTTAAAATTTAAAAATCAAAATTTAAAATTTAAAATTTATATATTTTAACTTTTAATTTTTAATTTTATCTTAATACGTAGTATTTTGAATTTTTAATAGCTAATTTAATCTTAAATTTTAATTTTAAATGTAAATTTTAGATTATATATTTTAAATTTTAAATTTTAGATTTTAACTTTAAAACTTTAATTTTAAATTTTTAAATTTTATATTTTCAATTTTTATTTTAAATTTTCAAATTTTTAAAATTTATTTTTTAAAACCTTTTATTTTTAGTTTCTAATTTCTTGTTTTAAATTTAAATTTAAAATTTTTAAGTATTAAAGTTTTATTTTAGATTTTATATTTTAACCTTAAATATTAAATATTAAATTTTAAATTTTTAGTTTCTAAATTTTTATTATTGGTTTTAATTTTTAATTTAAGGTTAAAGTTTTAAATTTAAAATTTAAAATTTTTAAGTATTAAAGTTTTATTTTATATTTTATATTTTAGCCTTAAATATTAAATATTAAATTTTAAATTTTTAGTTTCTAAATTTTTATTTTTGGTTTTAATTTTTAATTTAAGGTTTAATTTTTAGTTTACAAAAAATGGATCGTTTTTTGGAAACAGCAAAAGTGAAAAAGGAACTGTTTTAACAAACGAATGGCGTAAGAAAAGAAATGATTGTTTGGAGAATAGTTTCATTCCTACCAAACAACAGGAAATATAATTAGAAAATAATTTTCCTTTAGAAAAGATTCTTCAAGAAAAGTATTTTACCCCTCAATCAAACACAACCTTAAGCAAGCACTATTTGAATACACAATAAAACAAAGTAAAAATCAGCGTCCTGGAAATAGAGGTAACATTTTTTGCAATGACATTGTTACTATTTTTGAAATCAATGAAAAAAAATCAATGAAAAACCAATTTGTTAATTAGGCTCATTTGATGAGAACTGAAATTGGTGTTGATTCGAAATACACTATAAGAGCATCTCCAACCCATGGTGTATATGGTAAAATTTACACTATATGCAATATACTATTCATTTTTTGATACTCCAATGGATAGTGTAAACTAAAGATTAAAAAACACTATAGTGGAAAAAGCAATTCCCAACTTGTATATATACAAGATGGTGCAAACCAAATGCTAAAATAATTATTTCAATATTTAGTTTTAAAAGATATTAAAAATATTATTAATAGATTGGTTACATTATGCACATCATAAATGTGATTATAATTAAACCAAAAATTAAACATATAAATAACTTAAAATAATAAAATATTATAAAAATGTATTATATAGAAGATATGGTTGGAGTGAGTATAAAAAAGTGAATGTGTAAAACACTATTGATAGTGTAAACTAAATTTTACACTATCATTTTTTCCACTATGGGTTGGAGATGCTCTAACAAAATAACTATATTTGAAATGTAGATACAAAGTAGCTAACGACAATACTACTATGTCTTTAACCTCTAATTAGATTTTGCCTCGTAACGTATTGAGGCTTCTGGATCCAAGCTCAATTGTGTTTTCATCTCTTCCAAATCTTCTTTCTACTCCGTGGAGTGCCTGCTTTGTGTGAATCTTCTTCTTCTGTCGTTCGCTTCCCCCTCATTGCCTTTTATGGCCTCTTCTTCGTCTTCATGTCATGCATTTGCTCCCTCCGCGATGTATCTTTTCTTTCAAAGCCGAAGAGAAGGGTGAAACCCTAGCTTCTTCCCACCCTCTCTGTTAAAATTAAAATGGGAAAGTCAAGAAATCTGTCTCCCTCTACTCTCTCGATAAAAAAAGTAAGGAGTAATTTTTTAAAAAGGGACCCGAAACTTGAATGTGTCCTATATGATTTTTGAGGACACTTTCAAAATTATGTGTCCTCATATCATGGCCTTGGATCCTTGTTGTGTCATCAATTTTATTATGGTGCAGAAACATTATGTTTTAGGTGGTGCATCTTTAAACTAAAGATGCACACTATGACATTTTGTCATAAGACGTGTGCAAGTATGATTTATAGGCGCACAGGGGTAATTAGTTGATTAGAGAAAAAGACGTGCAACTATGATATTTAGTTCTCTTAGCCCATCATCTTGTTCGCATGTTTCAAACTTGTGAATTTGAAGCTTAAGGGCGCCTGTGTTGGGACCTAATATGAATTGGGCACACATAAAATTAGTGAATGTTGGAAATTCAAGAGGGGTGATAATGTTTCTTGACAACGTTACATGGATATGGTATGGAACGAACGTGAAGAAGCTTGATAGACTAAACGAATTGCATGATCGCTTTCAGATTAAAGATGTCTTGGAGTATATCAAAATATTTTAATCGGATAAGATGTTAGTGTCTAGAACGAGTATAGAAGTTCTGTCGTTTCTCAAACATTCTCTAGGACTCCATATACTCCTCTATCCAAAAACAATCTTCACACTTTCCTTATTTGCTCGCCCATAAATTATCTTTGCATTTCCTTTTTTGGCAAATGATTTTTTAAACCACATTACTACCTTCATCTTTAGCCAGGTATACACTTTATTTCACTTTTGCATTGACTCAAGAATAAATATGGAAAGTCAAAACATTTTTTGCTTTTTCTTAATTTTTATGTAAAGTTAAAGCGAAAAGATTATTTTTGGACGAAGAGAGTATATATAGAGCACGAACTGATAAGACGTGTGTTTTACGCAGAATATTCCAATGTTTTGCTAGAACATTTGAATGTATGCATCAATTATTGTTAAACATTTTGTTTCAATAGTTTTCTGCGTGAACCATCACGTCTTATTTCAGTCTTGAATTGATTAAGCTTTAGAGTGTTGTCATATTCAAGTTCCATCTTTTAATTCATTTACTTTTAATCTCATAATTTTACCTTCAAAACACATTATGAATGATACTTCTCCCTTCATCCCACCAATCTATATTGTCTGTTTCGGTTTACGATGTTTGATTGAAATTATTTTTTTTCCATTTTATATAACAAATGGTGTAGAATTAAAATTACATATTAAATTATTACTTCTCCCGTCCCAATTTATAGTATCTGTTCACTATTCACATGGTCAAATTTCATTCACTTTCTTTCTCTATTTTTGTTAGCAATTTGATAAAATAAAGTACTATTGTCACTACTAGTTTTGTAGATATTTTGATGTACTGTAGTATTTTAATATGTAATTTTTATTTCTTAACTCTATACCATTTGTTATATAAAATGATTTCAAAATAATTTCAATTAAATATCGTAAATCGAAACACGCATTATAAATTAGGACGGAATGATGAGTACATCTAAAGATCTACAGTACGAAACTAGTATTGGCATGACTATTTTATTCTATAAAATTACTAACGAAAATAGATAGAGAAAGTGAATAAAAATTAACCCTGTGAATAGTAAACAAATAATTTAATTTGAAACGAAGGGAGTAGATAATAGATGTAAGCCAGCTTTTAAGACACTCTAGGGCTTCGTGAATAATGTTACAAATCTCTTTTTTTCTCTTTTTTAAATTGTAAATTTCCTTAGAAAAACACTACATTTAAAAGCCGCGGTTAGATAGCCTATTCTAAATGCTTAATTATATTCTAACATTGATAGTATTTAATTTTTGTTTTTTACTATATCAATTCTTACTCGCATTGATTTGAAAAATAATTTCAGTCAAATATCGCAAAACCACAAACCCGAGTAATTGTCTTTAAATGATTTTATTTCTTTAATTACTCCCTCCATCCCGGAGTATTCGTCCAGTTTTAAGTTTTGGAACTGTTCATCTAAGCACTTTGACTCATCAAATTCTCTCAATGTGTAAGCCTAAATATAGTCATGTGTGATCTTGTTTGATTTGTCTTAATATATAAATTATTAATATATAATTTCTATAATTTTTTAATATACAAATTACAAGATAAAATGGATTAAAGAAGTGTATTGGATGGTGTGCAAAAATAAAAGTGGACAAATACTTTGGGATGGAGGTAATATTAAATATGTGTCTCCCAACTTAAAGTTTCTAAAGATATTCTTATATTCATGAATATATTTACATCATCTCATATGAATTTCATGTCTATATCACCTATGTATTGTTAATTTTGTCTAATGATTATTTTCCATTTTTTGTCAATCATATGTTGTTAAAATTTCATCTCATCAGTTACAGGGCTAAATTTCAACCTTTTATACTCTTCCTACAAAGATTTGAAATATGATTCTATCCTTTTTTTTTAGTTTACATTTAGCGGCGACAGATTTCAATATTTTCCATTTCAATATGAGATGAATATTATTTTAAATTTTGTTTTTCAAAAACTAAAATATTGCTTGCCCATGTTGGGCAACGTGTAAAGATCAGAAACAATTTTAATTATAAATATAATCTTATCGCACTAGATTTCAATATCTTCTTATTATATTATGGAATAATTTTTTTTGGTCAGATTAAATCAGAAACAATTTTAATTATAAATATTATCAGATCACACCATATCTTTCAATAATCAGATTAGATTAGATTAGACGAATAGACCACAACCTTAGCCATGTTTATGTTCAAATGACGTGCAAAACCCAATTTCTTTAAAAATAGTGTATTTACAAATTTGTATAAGAATAAAATATAAAGATTTCATAAACTATACTCCCTCCGTTCCACAAAACCCTTTCGATTTTGACTTTGGGGAAAAATAAGGAAAGCGTAATTTTGGTTAACTTTCCAATTGTGCCCTTGATGTGATGGAAAAAAGTAAGATGA
Source organism: Cuscuta australis (assembly GCA_003260385.1). Taxonomy (NCBI): domain Eukaryota; kingdom Viridiplantae; phylum Streptophyta; class Magnoliopsida; order Solanales; family Convolvulaceae; genus Cuscuta; species Cuscuta australis. The sequence goes on from NQVE01000114.1 coordinate 2,304,738, forward strand.
GATAGTTTGGTTATTACTGAAAAAGTATGATGTGATAGGTAGGGTATGAAAAAATAGGGGCAAAAGTGGTTTTTTAATAAAAAGTGGAAGCGTTTTGTGGGAATAAAAAAAAACGAAAGAGGAAGAATTTTGTAGAACAGAGGGAGTATTAAACTGTACAAAAAAAACTATATTAAATGTTCTACAGAATAAGACCTAACAAGAATTTTTATATGTATATCCAATAATCAATGAAAATGTGCAAACAAAAATTATCGAGACTATAATATTAACAAAATAAATTATTTTGGTACACATTAAATACTCCTTTCATCCCAAAATGTTTGCCACTTTTCCTTTTTTAACAATAACGTGAACTTTTATTTATTTGTAAATTTCCATTGATTATTTGATAAAATAAAATATTCTTGCGCCTCTTATTTCGAAGAATTTTTCATTTAATTTTTAAATATTTAAATTTTATTTTTTATTTCTATACCAATATTTAAATCACACGGGTTAGGATTTAGTGTTTTTGGAACACAAGACATTATTATTTTCAAATACCAACTACGAATCAAATCAAAATTATTCGGTTGCTTCATCATCTTCGAGACAAATATATTTAAAGATTCGAAAAAATAAAAGGAAAATCAGTGTCATTGGCAATTCCCTTGAAAACTCCTGTCCTTGTCAAAATTGAGAACCAAGGATTTCCCACCTGAAAAAAGGGTGAGATTAATACAGAAAAATGGATAGAGGTATTAGTTCATGTGTGTGAGGAGTCTTACGGGTATGTGTGAATCCCAAGGAAAGTTATTCGAAAAAATAAAAGGAAAATGAAAACTGATTAATACTGAGTAAATTTTCCAAGTGGACCCTACATGTTGGTGTCGAAACTCAAGGAACAAACCTGCCGAGCTCCTTTGATATCTACAGATGGATTATCACCAACCATGTACAAGGTTTTGAAGGGATGCATTTCGTGGCTTATTTCCTGATGATGTGGTGACTTAAGTTGCATCAATGTTGCTTCAGCGTGTTCAAACACAGAGGAGTTTGGTTTCCCATATGATGTATATTCCAGAGGCTTTGGGTGAATGCTGTGGAAGAATTTTAAAAAAAAAAAAAAACAAAGAAAAGATATGAAAATCGCCCTAGCTATGAGATCATTTTCTGCACCACCTAAAGGATATGAGACCATGTATGAATTATGAAATTTTCCTTGTAGAAAATTTTGCCAAATCCACATGCCGAGAAAAGAAAGCCGATTTTGCCCGAACTTGAATTAAGCTATTCCCTAACATTTGGTGGACCGTTACCTATTAAATACAGATTCTAGTGCGGCTCGGAAGGCACCCATTCCAAGACGTTCAGAGGGAAATAAAGCCTGGCATCAAAGCACTGAATATAAGAGCTCAGTTAAATTATAATACTCGTAATGTACATGCCTAAAAACACATCTATGAATGAACAGATTATATAATTTGCATTAACTTATACTCATAATAACAAACCTGATAAGCAAGGTCATCGCTAGCAAAAAAGATAGGTGGTTGGTGCGCAATCTCTCTTCTCGGTTGGCCTCTGGTCCTTAAAATATCACAAAGAACCTGGAATTGACACATAATTCCAGCAAAGACTGTAAATAAATGAATGCAAGCAGATGTTTCAAAAAATAATAATGAATGCAAGCAAAAAGTGTGAATCACAGTAGATGGGGGAAATGAAGAGAAATATTGCTCTGCTGATAATAAGTAGAGTATTTTCCTTATGATGTGAATTCCCCTACAAGATAAAATATTTGACAAAGCTGATAGTAATAGTCCATCTTTTTCAGAAGAGTTGAGAAGAAACAGTAAGAATGGCTTTTGGTGACCACGGCCTAACGGGCCTATGATGTGAATTTCCCCAGAAGAGAATATTAATCAAAGCTCATTGTAAAAGTCCCCCCTTTTTCAGAATTATTAAAGAAAAAAATTGTACTCCGTATGAATGCTTTTTGCTACCTGGTGTCTAAACTATTCATACTTTGAGCATTTAGCTTGTGTTGTGGATTTCCTCAGAAGAGAAAATATTTAGCAAAGCTGATAGTAAATGTCCCCTTTTTCACAAGAACGGTTTAGGAATAAAGAACTCTAAGAATGTCTTTTGTTTGTTGGTACCAAAGTTTTCAAAGCAAAAGAATGGGAAAGGGGACTCCAATCAATTGAATCACTAACAACGAAGACAGCCCGGACCCTCTCTGAACATGGATCTTGTCTCGAAGTGACTGTATCATGGGACTGTTTGTCTGCCCACTTCTTGTATTGTACCAATGGGTCAATATTTTCAAAAAGTGATGCATATTCATCAATTGAGAGGACATTTCTAAAGTTAAGCACGAGAGTCAAGTTAACCGGTGGCAAAGCATAGAACAGAAGAAAGCTAAACTTGTCAAATGACAAACAGAGCAGATGAAAACTGAAAGTCTTACTTGAATCCATAATCAGACATTACTTCAGCAGGTTCACCCTTTCCAACAGCAACAATGAACTCATTCTCAAATCTGCAATATAAATACCAAAGATGATGAAATCTACCAAATTACCAAACAAATTATTGTTTTTCAATAAGGTGAATTTGATGTATCATTATCAAAGTTCGTTAGTTTTCCTTTTCGCTTTTCCCCTTTGCCACTCCCCTCAATGCACACAATTTTTAACTTCAACTTCTTATTGCATGCCCATTAATGTGTTTGTGAATATTGTATTGGTTTATCATACCTCATATTAGCTAGGAAGTTCACACAATTTAGTGATATAAAATAAGCTGGTTGTCATCTTTGATGGGTTGTAGATGAAACAAGTAACTGCATACCTTTTCACCAATTGTTTGAAAGGAGTATGGCCCTGTATAACCTGCACCGCATTGAAGTTGAGAATAACAAAAAGCACAATTGAGAATTGAATACCCGACGATGGTATTTCCCTAAAAGAAGAAATTGCAAGAGTAAGAGAAACTGATCAAGTAAAACACAAAATTGCAGTTGCAACTTGCAAGGTACCCAAACAACCACACCTGTGAGGCTAGGACATTGTTCCCCAACAATCTGGTCAGCTCCTTTGCTCTCTTAAGTTCAGGAACACCACCTCCTATTAGATGACAAATAAGATCTTTGCATAAACTACGAAGTATAGAGCAATAACTGCAACTCTCTATGGATATGGGAAATACATGAATCCAGTTACTAGATGAAAGATTAAAAAATCACTAATGCACTCCATCATTATGCAGGATTTTATAACCTTCTACTCGAAATTATTGATTTGAGAAAGCAAGTAGTGGTAGTATGAGATATAAAAGTGGATAACACGGTGCGAGAAGGGTTTTGGTTTAACAATGATTGAAAACACAACAAACCAAGTATAATCTCAACTCTGTTGGGTCTAGAGGGTCAAGATGTATGCAACCTCACCGTTGTAAAAAACAAAGAGGTTTTCGCTGGACCCATGAATACTTTATAAAAATTAAGCAGCAAGGGAAGTTTAATGTACCGTTTAGTTTTAGTCTATTGTTTACCCCTAGCTAAATCAAGGTCAAAATGACTTTTTAGTTCCATTGTCTAGTAGTGATGATATTTACATATATACATATACACACACACACACACACATAGAGAGAGAGAGAGAGAGACATCCACCAGCGAAGGAAAATACAACAGACATGGGAGAAGTGAAAGAGGAGAACTTTAAATGCTATACAAAATTAGGACTATTTTTATACACTAAAATTGAAAAGGGTAGAGTAAAGAATACCAAAGCTGTAACAAGTGTAGCAAAATCTGAGCAAGTAAGGAAATTATTGTACAAGTCTATAGCCTACAAATACAAGAAGCAACAGTTTCAAAAAAAAAAAATAACACTAGCCATGGAGCTTAATTTTTGCATGAAAAGAAACCATCAAGGCTAATTTTTGGTTTTTATGGAGATTTTGTCTAAAAATAAGCCAAATGTTGAGAGGAAACAAATGCAAAATTCTTTAAATAAAAATAAAACCATCAAAGACCAAGTATGCAGTGTATGGGACTGCATAAAGAAATGAGCATTGCTGCATAGTTAGCAGAAATAAATAAACAAATTGACTTGAAGATAACTCACCATTTGTCAGGAAAACATAAGGAACTTTCATAGCACCTGCACATGTCAAGGCATCATATTTATCATCGGCTTTATATAGACATCATAAATACCATGAAAAAAGAACACTCACAAATTATGACATAATCATACCATCAAGAAATTGGCATATTTTCAAATAAAGCGATGAGCGTGTTGGATTGGATTGCACTAGTCGGTTCAAATGTTATACTAACATTTAAATTAGTGCTAAGGCCAAGAATCTGCAATAGCATGGTGTAGTTGCTTTCTTTCTGAGCTGATGTTCTTTTTGTAAGTTCTGTTTGGATGGAGTGGTAATTTGTGCTTTGTTCAAAGAAAAAAAAAGAAATTGGCATATTTTCCCGAAAATTCCAATTTAGACAAGGAAGAAGAACTAACAACAACAACAATCCAGTTGAATCCCACTCGGAAGTAGGGAGGCTACTTCCAAGGAAGAGAAACTAAATGCACAAAAATTGATCAATTCTGTGACTTATGAGTTAATTTTGATCCAGATTTGGAAAGGAGAACTGAAAGACCTTTCTAGCCGAAGACTAAGAAGAAGATGATGAAGAATTTGTGTTGGTCGAGCTAAAACCTAAAATGAAATAAGACAAACTAAAATAGTCTAATTTCTTTGCAGGAGACCAATTATGAGTATGCTTTTTATTTATGAAAAAAACTGATTTCCTTTGAATGTCTTCATCTAATGTGATCAGAAAACAGGGACCGGAAAGTGCAGGATTCAGAGAACAAACAGCAAACAGAAATCAAATATGAGTAATAAGAAGGGTAAACCACCAGAATCGTCATAGAGGCGTCTGAGAGCATGACGGGAACCGCCGATTGGAACGCCGCCTCTGAGGAGGACGCCGTCGATGTCAAATGCGATGCCAAACGATGAAGATGCGCTGCTCAAACACAACAATTCAACACCGATTCGTGATCCAAGGAAAAAAAATCATATCGAATTCATCAACAGAGAGGATGAAGAACAAGAGCGGGGCGAGAGAAGAGAGATTGAAGTACTGAGAGTGGAGTTGATCGGAAGCGTGACGCGAGTAGCACTGTGAAGAAGAAGGAGAAGGATGAACTTTGCTTCGAGGGAATTGAGAAGAAGAGAGAGCTTTTCGAGCTACTGTTCCGAGAAGATGCCGCATCTTCACCCTCTCCCGGTCGTTTTGCTAAGGGAAAATTGGCCGGCGGGGAGTTCCTTGTACCAGAGTAATACTCCGTATATTAGATATTTTTATTCAATAAAACCAGAAAACTGCCATATTTTTAGAAACTAACTGACGGATACCTTATATTTTCAAAATATACTCCGAGGTACCTTCTATTTTGAGAAACTAACTATCGGGAAACTATAAAACTGTTTTAATTTATGTTATTATTTCTCCATCTCTTTTTTAATATCCTTGTATGTATGCTATTTCACACTTTTTATTTTTATTCTATTATTTTTATTATTATAAAAAATTAATATTGAATGTATAACAAATACTTAAATAATAAGGCGATGCTCATTTTTTTCAAAAATTAAAGACTAGATATTTTGTTCTTATATACAAATGACATTTTAAAGTTTATATTTAGTTGATTAAAATGATTGAAAAATATAAAAATATAGCGTATTAAATTATAATTAATAAATATTACTTGAGTTTTAAAGATAACAATTTTTTTAGTATAAAATATATACGGAGTATATATTTTCAAATAAAAATTACATAATTATCAATTTTTTAAACTATTTTAAAAGTTAACAAAATACAAATCCATACATGCAAAAAAGAAAAACCTACGGGTTAATTTTATATGAACCTTTTGTAAACTCCCTAAAAATATACGGAGTAACATTTATACCTAGATTTTAAATAAAAATTGATTGGCTCACTTGGCTTACGACTAGCACTATTGTACCGTTTAATGCTGGGTTTGATCCCCAACAACGCTTTCCTTTTTTAATAAGATGTAGATTTAAGCTCAAACCCGTGAACTTATCGGGTCGACGCAGGTCACCCGGTTTGCTGGGTCTGGTGAGTTTGGGCGGGTCAAATGAGAGGCGGGTTTTCTTAGTGAATCGGACCGGATAGGCGGGTCGGCCGGTTGGACCGACTGATCTGATCCAATTTCCAAAACACTGCTTGCACGGAAGCTCCAAAAGGTCCTGGAACATTTTGGGTCAAACAATTTAGAAACTTCTCGACATATTCACCCCATAAGGTGCATGCCAAACGGTTGCCTCTGCAATTTTATTTCACTATCTTATTATTTTTTTCAAGCAGTTAATCTTATGTAGTTGCTTTATAAATAAATTTTCATACTCATGATCCTCAAGTGTTATCTCCATTATTTTCTCTTCTCCAACTCTTTTGATGTGTTTTGAACTTTCGAACGCCCCACAGTTTTTCCAATCAGATTTGCACCGATCGGATAAGTTTAACTTTTTATTATATACTCACTGTATGTCAAGCTTTAAAAGCATAGTTGTTAAAATCACTTTAAAAAAATGTATTTACCACAAATGAGAAATTGATGGTTTAAACAGGGCTGTGCTTGAATTCTTGAAAAAGATTTCAAGTCGTACTTTATTTTCGGAAAGTCTCTTTTGCTCAAAGTTTTCACTTCTGTCTTGGTGTAAAAAACCAACAAAGATTTATGAGAGGCTGTCTTGCATGACTGGTAATTGTCATGAACAAAAACATTTCGAATTCCAAAGACATTGTCTTCAACAATTTGGTTTTCGAAACGCTTCCTTTCGGGTTTTTTGAGATGAGCATGAATCCTCGTACTCTGTGAGAAACGATAAGAATTAGAGGAACAAAAATAATTAGAAACGATGATTGGAATTACGCGAATATTTCGAAGTAGAATTGGAAAGAAGAAAGTACATGTTCGTCATGGAAGAGACATAAATGTATTGATTTTGTTTGAATTGACATGTTGAAAAAAAGAGTTTAAGTTACCACTGAAAATAATCATTTTCAAAGTGTAAAGCATGCAAACTCTTCCCTAGAAAAGTACCCCCTCCGTCCCAATTTAAATCGTCTATTTTGATTTTTGGGCATATTTAAAGAAAATAAAAATATAGTTCATATTCCGAAATTGTCATTAGTTTTTAGAAGGGATGATGATAAATGAGAAGATAAGGTAAAGAAAAGTGACTTATTTTAGGGGTAGTTTAGGTATTTTATTTTTAAAAATTTACGAAAATAACTAACAGACAACTTATTTTGGGACGGAGAAAAAAGGCAAACAGGCAATTTAAATTGGGACGGAGAGAGTACTTACATTATTCAAAAAATTTTGCAAATCAAAAGGAGTAGTTTTTTGGGCCACGCACAACAGTCCATTTCCACCAATCCATTCCATATTCTTTGGCGGGAACACTGTAGAAATCCTCTTCACACCATTGCACAGATACCATTATACAGATAGAGATAGAGATTAGTCTTCTTTTTTTTAATTTATTTAGTTCTCTTATACGTACAAGCTTATTGCTTTTTAATACTCCGTATAATGTAGAGAGCTAAGATGTTTTTAAAAAAATTGAAATTCAATCTAAATTTTCCCTCCAATGGAGATGGGCAAGTGCGTTTTGAGAAGGTAAATTTGATTTCTATTTTGCGTGACCTACCTACCATACCCAACTGCGCAGCAGCTCCCACCTGAAGTCGTGTCTAATGTCCGACTCCACGGCGGCCGGCGACGATGAAGGCGGGCCTTCTTTTCAACCCCAATGCACCGTGAAGACTGGCACCACACTACTGGCACTGGTCGGGCACGATCAAGTTGAAGGCGATTTCATCCTCTTTTGTTCGGATGGGCTTGTGGGTCGAAGGAAAAAGGTTTTCGACCGTAGTTCTCGCAAGTTTTATCCCCTAGATTACTACATCATGGCAATGGGAGCTGGAAAAGCCAACTTTAGTCATAACTTGATTCGTCATTTCGCTGAACGGGTAAGTTTCACTAAATTTCCCTAGCTTAGCATATACTCCCTCCCTTTAAACATGATATGTTTTGATTTTGAAGAGATTTAAGGAGAGTATATTTTGGTATTGAATTTTCAAAAATGTCCTTTGATGTGATGGGTAAAAGTAGGATTTGATGGGTAGATTATTAGTAAAAAGATATGATGTTATAACCTGATAGGTAAGGTATGAAAAAGTAAGGGGTAAAAGCGACCTTTTAATAGAAATAAGAAGTGTTTTTTGGGACGGATGAAAAAAGAAAGGAGAAAGGATTTCAGGAACGGAGGGAGTATATATTAAGTGCTGAGGCCCAAAATTGGAATTTGTCAATGCAATGATGATGATGATGATTATTTTTTTCTTTTTAGTTGCACATGTTATGAAGCACACACTCTCTCACCAAGACGAACTTCAAATGTTGGAAGTAGAGAGCACAGAACACAAAAAGAAAGAAAAAATTTGTATTGAACACAAAACCTGAAGTGCTTTGCCTACCATCCGCTGAACCTGCCCACTCACTGTCCGTGAACCCAACCAACTCAAATTCAGTAATGTTTGAGTACCAAATACCAGAATCTTGAGTTCCGGCACACTCCCATCCGCATTATACTTTGTCTTGAACACCCACTTCAAGCCAATTGGAGTAGTATTTAGACGAACTTCAAACCTTTGCAATGATTCACCCAGATTTCTTTTCTTTAATGACACAGAAACCATCATCAAACAATACCATATGTCCAGTCAGTTTCCCAACACTCAATAAATTATGTGCCAATCTTGGAATAAAATAGACATCATAAATGAGTTTGGTGTCACCATGGCCATTCTTTACTGCAACAGTACCTTTCCCTTCAAATAGAAATCCTGCTGAGGCACGAAATTGGAAATTGTCAATGCAAAGATGATAGTTATTTTTTTTCTTTTTAGTTGCACATGTTATGAAGCACACACTGTCTCACCATGATAAATTTCAAGTGCGGTACTAGCTGTTTTCAGCATAATCTGCAATGAAGTTATCTGGTGGAGCCAAAGATTCACCATTTTTGTTGTTGTTATTGTGGGTGATGAAGTTGCACATGGAGAGAAAAGCTGTTGCGAAAGCATCCAAGCACATTGGCTTCTTCTAATAGGAAGACTCATAATATTATTTAGTTTCCTTATTCTTGTATTACCATAATTACTTTATTCCTTTCCTACTAGGAATAGGACTCTCTCTTGTAATCCCTATATATAGGAACATATCTCTCAATATTCAATAAGACAAATTATTATCAAATTGTATCATGGTATCGGAGCCTAGGTTTAAACCCTAGCCCTTTTTTTTCGAGACTGTGCCTTCACCGCCGGTCTCCTTCCTCTCGCCGGTCGACCATAAACGGCAACCATGGCTCAATCTTCAGATCCGCTTGCTTCGCTTCCTTCTGGCGTCAAGCTTCTTCTCCGCAATCTCCATAATCTTATCCCAGAGAAGCTCACTGATTCAAATTATCCTGCATGGTCTCTCAATGTCAAAACTGCTCTCGAGGCCAACCTTCTTCTTGGTTGGATTGATGGTCATGAAGCTGCGCCTCCAAAAATCCTATCCAAGGATGGCAAGGAAAACCCTAACCCAGAATTCCAAACATGGCTTGTGATTGATACTCAGATCCGTGCATGCCTTCTTGCCGTCATCAGTCCGTCTGTTCACAAGCATGTCCGCAACTTCACCACATCTGCCGATCTATGGAACGCTCTCGCTGCCCGGTATAATTCTGTTTCTACCGCTCACATCTATCAACTACGGGACAAACTTCACACACTCCGAAAAGGTACAAAAACTATCACCAAGTACCTTGATGAAGTTGCCACTATCCTCACCGATTTGGATGCTCTCAACGAGGTTATTCTTGAGAGAGATGTGGTGAATGCTGTTATCCGAGGCCTCCCTCATGAATATTCCTCCTTCAAGCAAAATATACGGATGAACAATGAGAATATAAGTCTCAATCAACTCTCTGGGTGGCTAACCTCTGAAGAAATAAATCTTGAAATCGAGCAAAAATTGAGTATTGCAGATACCGCCTCCGGAGTTTCTCACTCTGCACTGTATACAAACAGCGGTCGAGGCCGCGGTCGAGGAGGACCAAACGGTCGACCGTTTTCTGGGCGAGGATCTGGATCCGGTCGCAGCGGTCGAAGCTACGGAAGGGGGGGAGGCCGCGGACCTTCACGCGATCTTCCAGTATGTCAGATCTGTTCAAAGCGTGGCCACTGTGCTGCTACCTGCTGGTACCGCTATGATGATTCTTCTACTGAGAGCAACTCGGCTACCAATTCTCGTGCTATGCATGCAACCACAAGCAACCTAACTGGTGATTGGTACCTTGATACAGGTGTTAATACTCATGTTACGCATGATCTTTCACAGCTGCAAACTCCGACTCCCTACCATGGCACTGAAACTATTACTGTAGGTAATGGTCATACTTTACCCATCACTCACACAGGTTCAGGCTCAATTCACACCCCGAATGGTAAATTTCACCTCCACTCCCTTAATCATGTTCCCTCCCTTACTTCAAACTTATTGTCTGTTCACCGCTTTACCAAAGATAATAATTGCACTCTTGTTTTTAATGCCGACTCCTTTCAGATAGTGGACACCGATACGAATCGGGTGCGGTACACGGGCCCCTGTGAGTATGGTCTCTATACCCTTCCTTCCAAGCCTATCCCTGTTGTGCGTCAAGCTGTCACTGCATCCACCTGGCATCGCCGGCTTGGACATCCGGCTCCTGCTGTTGCCAAGTCTATTTTGTCTACTTTAGGGTTTAAATTTTCTGATCACTTACATTGTGAGTCCTGTCATGTGTCTAAGTCTTGTCGTTTATCCTTTGAACTCTCTGAACATAAGGCCACAACGCCTTTTCGACTAATTCATTCTGATGTTTGGGGACCAACCTCTGTTCCATCTATCTCTGGTTTTCGTTTCTATATCTGCTTTGTTGATGATTTTAGTAAATTTACTTGGATTTATCCTCTTAAACACAAATCTGAAGCTTACTCTGTTTTCACTAGTTTTGAAAAAATGGTTAAAACTCAATTTAATTCAAATATTCAGATTTTTAGAAGTGATAATGGGAAAGAATTTGTAAATACAGCCTTTGGCATTTTTCTTCAAAATCTTGGGATTCTGCATCACACGTCCTGCCCTTACACTCCTGAACAGAATGGTGTGACTGAACGCAAGCATCGGCATCTCATTGAGACTGTCATTGCTTTACTCTACGATTCCTACCTTCCTGTCTCCTTTTGGGTTGAAGCACTTGCTACCGCCAACTACCTTATAAATCGCCTACCCACATCCACCCTAAATAACCAATGCCCCTTTGAAGCCCTCTATGGTCGGTCTCCGGATTATGTTCACCTTCGTCCTTTTGGTTGTCTTGTGTATCCCTGGCTTCGTCCTCACACACATCACAAGCTTCAACCACGTTCCACCCCCTGCATTTTCCTAGGTTATCATCCCACCATGAAAGGTTACAAGTGTTATGATCCTATTTCCCAGAAAACGTATGTCTCCCGTCATGTTCGTTTTGTAGAAGATCAGTTTCCCTACTCTAAACTTTTATCTACCCCAGCCTCCTCTAACCCTTTAGGCATCATTCCCATCTTTCCTCCCAGACCAGGCTCACAGGGTCCGGCACCGCACAGTTCTCAAATCGTTCCGTCTGCTACTGCTCCACAAACGGTCGACCGTTCCCCTCATACATCTACCCACGGTCGACCGTCTCCTCACACCCGTTCTGAACCTCTACAGACGGTTCACCACATGGACCGTTCCCCACCCACGGTCGACCGTCCTCCCAACCCCTCTCTGAATCTCTACAGACGGTCGATACTATTACCCGTCCACCCCCACACGGTCGACCGTCGACAGCACTGATCCCCACAACAAATGCCCATCCCATGCAAACCCGTGCCAAATCAGGCATTTTCAAGCCTAAAACCTATACTGCTACCACCACTGATACCTCTCCTCCTACCTCTGAACCTCACACCTATCACCAAGCCTTCAAGAATAGCTATTGGTGCCATGCCATGGATGAAGAATTTGCAGCTCTGAATGAACAGCGCACATGGGATTTGGTGCCCCTACCCAAGGGCCGAGATCCTATTGGTTGCAAGTGGGTGTATCGCATAAAACGGAATCCGGATGGCTCCGTCTCTCGGTACAAGGCTCGTCTAGTGGCCAAAGGGTACCATCAAGAGTATGACATCGATTATAAAGAGACGTTCAGCCCAGTTGTCAAGCAGCAAACCATTCGTCTGGTACTCACTCTTGCTCTACACTATGATTGGCCTCTTCATCAGCTTGATGTTACCAATGCCTTTCTCCATGGTACACTCGATGAGGATATTTATATGTCTCAACCACCGGGCTACGTCAATCCCAATAGGCCTGAGTTTGTTTGCAAGCTGCGCAAATCTCTGTATGGCCTTAAACAGGCTCCTCGTGCTTGGTACACTTGTTTTGCTACTTTTTTGCAGGGACTTGGCTTCCAGTGTTGTCGTCATGACACCAGTCTGTTCACTTTTCACAGCTCCCGCGGCATGGTCATTGTTCTCCTATATGTTGATGACATCATTATTACAGGGAGCTCCTCTGACCTCATCTCTGCTGTTACTCAGGCTATGCATAAAAATTTTCGCCTCAAAGACTTGGGCCCCCTGGATTTTTTCTTGGCATTGAGGTTCGTCGCTCTGCGGATTCTATCTTGCTTCATCAGACAAAATACATATTTGATCTTCTTCAGCGGGCTGGCATGACTGATTGCAAACCCACTGTCACTCCGATGGCGGCGCGGCCAACCCAGGAGATCTCGTCCACCTTCTCCGACCCAAAATTGTTCCGTAGCCTTGTGGGTGGTCTACACTATCTTGCGGTGACTCGCCCTGATATTCAGTATGCTGTAAATCGAGTTTCTCAGACCATGCATAATCCTACAGAGAAGGATTACTTGGCCCTTAAACGTATTCTTCGCTACTTGAAGGGTACTTCTTCTCATGGCCTTCTGTTCAGAAAAGGCTCTCTTGATCTTGTTGTTTATTCTGACTCTGACTGGGCTAACGACAAATATGATCGTCGTTCCACCACTGGGTATCTCCTTATGCTGGGGCCGAATCTTATCTCATGGTGCACAAAAAAACAGACTCGCGTCTCGCGCTCCTCCACCGAAGCTGAGTATCGCGCTATGGCCGCGGGGGTGGCAGAGGCGATGTGGCTTCGTTATATTATGGATTCTCTGCATGTTCCGCCTACGAAACCTAAGATTTATTGTGATAATGAGTCCACAATCTGTGTCACCAAGAATCCCGTTCTCCATGATCGCATGAAGCATGTTGGCTCTGACTGTCACTTTGTTCGAGACGAGGTTATGGCTGGCACTATGACTACACATCATGTTCCTTCTTCTGAGCAGCTTGCTGACATCTTGACAAAACCGCTTCCGCCGACTCCGTTCCATTATTTGTGTTCCAAGCTGCCCCTCGTATCCGTTGATCAGCTTGCGGGGGATAATAGGAAGACTCCTAATATTATTTAGTTTCCTTATTCTTGTATTACCATAATTACTTTATTCCTTTCCTACTAGGAATATGACTCTCTCTTGTAATCCCTATATATAGAAACATATCTCTCAATATTCAATAAGACAAATTATTATCAAATTGTATCATCTTCAAAGAAAAGTCTGTTATGAAGCGATTTGCTTTTGAAGTAAAAAAGTTTCCTTTAAACTATATTGGCCACAAAGCTGGTTTGAGAGTGAGATTAATCGTCGGAGGGTGGTCTATGAAAGATAAACCCCGTCCGTATTTGTATGATGTTGGTCTAAATGGAGAAAAGGCAATGTACCCCTCAGAGAAGTGGGCAGCGGTTGGTAGTGGTGCAACTGATGCCATTCCCCTCTTGAAAAGATGGTATAACTTGTTTTCATATGGTCTTGGTTTGACCTGCAATAGATGTTCACTATGTTTGGTTCAAAGATTTTGAAAGGAAAAGAAAACAAAATGATTTTCTCTCATTTTCCTCGCCAAAATGGAAAGAATTTGATTTTCCCTCCTCTTAATATATTTTGTCTTCTCATTTCATTTTTTCCTTCCACTTTTCTTTTCTTTTCCTCTCTATCCAAACACGAAAAACTATTTTCCATCCCATTTTCTTTTCTTTTCCATTTCAAATTCCTTGAACCAAATATAGTGTAAATGTTGTGTTTCAGTTGTGAAGTGTTGTTTTACTTTGATAGGGTTGGCAGCTCGGACAAATCTCTCTCGATGGCCATATCCTATGCATTAGCCTCAATGGCTACTTTTATCTTCTATGATTGCCATACAGGCGGGAAAATTGAAGGTACTTTTTTTTAAAAAAAAAAATTATTGTACTCTACTACACACACATTACTAGGTTGGAATTCAGTTTCTGACTTTGTTTTTGGATGTTAGTGTGCTTATCTAGCAAACGCCTGGGATACAAATGGAGGGCCATCAAGAGTTATGATGCCAGATTCCTCTTGAAGAAGTATGCAAACGGATCCTTAGGCCCCGTTTGGTACACGGAATTCAAAATATGGATTTGGAATTGAATACTTGAATTTCAATTCCGGTGTTTGGTAGCACAAAAATTATGTACATTTTGAATTGATAGTGCAACAGAATTCAATTCTATGGAATTGAATCTCATGGAATCTCAACTCCAATTCAATTCCAATTCCATCAATTCCATATACCAAACGGACCCTCCTTAGTGCACAGCCAAACCTAATTTGCGTTTATTTATTTGAATACTTCAGCTATGGTGGAGGGAGGATTGATAGATCATCTCCCGTCCCGGAATATCCGAAATCCAGTGATAGTGAAACGGAGAGGTAAATTGTGATTTTTTTTCGTCATGAACCATTTTAGAGATGGCCTAAAAATGTTTGGATTTATATCAGGTTTATTTTTTTTTTAAATAATGAAAGAATTAGTAAAAATTTACAGGGCTAAATGGTTGGAGGAGCTTCCATATCATGTGGGTTGGCAGGAAGTGCAGTCCTCAGACAAAGAGGACTCCAACTAAATGCAGATGTTCTAATCATTCCTAATGTCTTCAGATGTTTTAATTTTTTTGGAGTGGTTTCCTCAGAGAGGGAACAAACTCAACTCTAATTTCCTCCCAACTGTTTTGTTTTGTTTTGTTTTGTTTTGTCTGTAACTTCAATCTTCTCCTTGCTTGCCTTGTGCTGCTAATTGAAGGATTGACTATTACTCTTTTCTGAAAATGTATACCAGTGGCCCTATAAATGTATGTGAAATGTACGTTCACATCATTTGTGTGGGATCAAATGCTCTGTAGTTGCTGATTATTTCAAGAGCAGTACTTGTAAGGCTTCAAGCTTGCATTATTGTCTTTGATATTGTTGAAATTTCACTTAGGCTCCGTTTGGTATTTGGTATGCGGAATTTGATGGAATTGGATTCCAATTACATGGCTTGATTTCCGTGTACCAAACGCAGCCTTAGATTTTGTTTCTTCCTTATTGTAAGTTTACAACTACAAAGGAGGCTGCCTCCATGCATGGAGGTATGCAAAACATTGTTGGTACCCAAACTCAAGCGATTCGCCCCGTGCACTCGTTCCAGTTATAGTTCACATTAGTAATTTAAATTGGGTTTTTTTTCAAATTAATCCAATTTTAGTACAAAAACTCATCAATTACGCAAGTACAATATTAATTTGAAGTACAATAATAATAATAATAATATGGCATACTCTATCATTTTAATTTATCACGTCATATTATTCTCTTTTTTAAAAGTTCTTGACATTTATCTTTAAATAAGAAAACTTTCAAGATAAGTTCCCCAATTGATTTTTTTATCCAAATAATAGAGAGACTTTATAACAAACCAAGAACATAAGAATGTTCTTAACTTCTTATAACAATTTTACCCTTTAATCCTATTTTTCTGAAATTGAATACACCGTAATGACAAGGTTGGTGATAAAAATGTTCAATTTTTTTCTAGAAGTGTTGACAAAGTGGTTTTTAAAGTAATTCCTTTTTTACTAACATTCATTTTTTAAAATTGTCTTTTATTTAGATTATATTTCAAAAATCATTATAAGATAACCCATTATTCATGTTGGCTTAGGGCACATTAAATTTTAGGACGAGTTTTGAATGGTATATTGACGGTCATTACTCAAGAGATTAAATTGAGCGTTATTTTCAGTTTATGAGTATCATCTTGATAATTATGTCATCTTAGGATTAATTTAAGGAAAAAATATAGTTATTGATCGAGTACCATTTTAAAAATTTACTGTACTACCCCGACTCACATAACCCATTTGACATATATACATACATATAACAAATACAGACTATTAAGATTGAGCATGTGAAATGGAATATCATCATGCTCCCCTTCACCCCTTGTATCCATGGATAGAAAATGTGTTCACTCTCACTTCCCAAAAAAACTCATTCCGAAAATGTTTATATAGTGCTCGATCATTAAACGAGATTGTTTGGCTTGACGGGTATTTGGGACATACGTTTTGTGTCATTTGCTTTATAATATTGCCATCCTTATTAATGATGCATGTCATTTACCTTCATTTTCAATGCAAAACATGGCATATATCGAAAGTGTTTTGGAAGAAAATATTTTTTATTTAGTGATGAGAATCAAGGTCTTGCGTAATTTCTAAGGTCTAATATATGTCATTTACATTTTTCATAACTCAAACAATTACACATATTTATATTGCTTTAATTTAATTTTTGACTCTATATTCTCTACTTTGAGATGTAATCGAGAAAGTAGTTAGCCGAACCCCGCTTGAAACCCGTGTGGTAATCATGCTCCAGAGCAAATGATGGAAGTTATGTTGGATGACCAAAAGTATGTGCCGAAATATATTCGATATGTTCATGTTTTTTCGATCCAAAAAAATTCTCTGAAATATGTTGGATTATTGTTACTTCGTATGCAATGACAATTAACAAGAGCTAGTGACAATCTCTGAAACATGTTAGATTATTGTTACGATAACCAGTGTTTAGCCATGGACAATTTAATTTTGCAGTTTCAAGGGTAACTAATCGTAGTAGGTTCAAGATTCTAATATGCAATGAAGACAACGTTCCCACGAATTATACAAATAATGTTGTATATAAAAGAGTTTTTCGAAATTTGTAAAGCAGTAATGTTTTGTTCTATAAAATAACATAATCTCTATATTCTATTACCTCTCATTTTTTAGCATTGAAAAACAATCTTAATTTAATGATATAAAAATGATCCGTACAACACATATGTGTGATACTAGTAACTAAAGCGTGAATTTAAAATCAATTAAATTTTCAATGTCATTAGTACATAGTGTTATCATAAGTCACAAATTTGTAGATATATGAAAAAAGAATATCAACATAATTGATACAAAAAAATCCAAACCAAAATACCAAGATATCTCGCGGAATAGATACTTTTGGACATTTCTGAAATTTCATTTCTCTTTTACTCGTCAGTATCTATTTTGGGCATCGGCTAGACGGAGAGATTGCGTCTAGGGCTTTCATTTCCCCGACGGCGTTTTTCCAATACCAAGCTCGTCCGAGGGTAAAAAGTCTAAATCTTTAGTCTTTGGTTTTTAGTTCGAAATCTGAGGTTTTTAGCTGGTTAGACGGGTCTGGTTTTGCGTGCGCGCGCGCGGTTTTGCTTAGGTTTTTTCATTTGAATCTATTTGAAAAATGTTGTCTGCTCAGTTAGTTTGGTACCTGATTTCAAAACTAACATTGGTGAGTAGACACATTTACTTGTTTTAAACTTGTGATTTGTTAGGGTTTTTGAACTTTAAACTGTTTAATTTTTAGAGAAGGGTTAGAAATTGTGCTGTTTGGGGGAAAACCTGCTGAAGCATATACCAAGTTTGTAGTTTGCACTCACAGAGTACATCGATTGCTGAGGAATGGAAATCCAGGTGCCAAACCGGGATCATCCTTGGTCTTCATTTGCTAGACTTCTTCTAAGAATTATGCTTTTACTCAGTATACGCTCTGTGGTTGGTTTTCTAGGTTTATTATTAGTGAACCCGCAGCTGAATCGAGGTATCTTTACAAATCTGTCCCTGCTGCTGTTTCCCTATTCAGGTTTCCCTACTCTTACTTCATCTTGATCAGTAATTACAGCCATACACTCAATGATATCGTCGCTAGACTCATTGTTAATAATCGTAACCATTAGTATACCTTTAAAAAACGCAATCCAATGTCTTCGGCCGTGAGTGCGCATTTCTGTTTTGACGTCTATTCTTAGATTATTGAATTTGGTATGAACAATGTGGATTGTATCGAGCTCTTAAAACAACAAGAATGTTTAAAATCAGATCACTACGAGGGAGTAGTGTGACACTGACCATATAAGGAAACACTGGGTACTAAAGGGGCTGTAGATTTTTCATCTGCAATTTTTGAAGCATTTGTAGATTTTCACTTGTATCTTAGGCATGTAGCTTTTTTTAATCTGCATTATTTGGATCGTTTGTAGATTTTGAATCTCCCTCGCATTTTCTTACTTTTATTGCATGTCATTTATCTATGTTTTATATCCACCCATTTTATGATAAAACATGCTAGTTTTCTGGTCTTCATTTGATACAAATCATATTTTGAATATTTTGATTTAGGCCGTGGCTTTTTCATCTCCAAGATTTGCTAGAATAAGATGTGTTCCCACAACTTGTGTTCAATTTTGGCATTTTAATCAATTGTATTCTAAAGTACAAGCTTGCTTAGCTTACATAGTATGCGAGGTTTTGTGCTAATCACTTACTCGCTTTGCGTGTGTTGGCTATGACGAGACAGGCACATTTGTTTCATCATTTGAGTGACGAGGCCAATGCAGGTACAATAGGCTCTTCTTTTCCAACATCTCCTATTTTATATTTGTTTAAATTCTTAATGATGTAAATCATGTCTTGGACTTTATTGAATTGGAAATCGGTGTGTATAGAACAAACATGGCTTCTTATAGGAATTTTTGTTTTTTGTTTCAAGAGAGCACGCCAAACAACCTCTATTGGGCTATTAGGAAGAGATGGGGATCAAGCCTTCATTCTCTTTATATCCGATGATTCTTTCCGTCTTATTGATAAGCATATTATGACTATGCATTTTGGCGATTTTGATCTTTCAAAAAACATACTTGAGAGTCTTGCCAGTAAGGTATTTTCTTATCTTGTTGTGGCTTGTGATTGTGTGTGTTGTGTTGTAGAATTGACTATTTTGCTTTTATGTAGTTGGAAGATGAAAGATATTTGATAGACAATAGAATGTCTAAGAAAAACATAAATGAAGAGTTCAAGTTTTTTGGGGGGACTTCCATTTTTAAGCGCGTTAGTCATTACACATCGAGGTACCCCTCAACAAATCGGCATTTTTGGGCGGTCTAACAACAGAGATCATTGTTGGGGGTGGTCTGATGATCAACGACGACAGCCGTATTTGCATGAATGCAAATTTGTTGGGTCGAGAATTTGTGCGGATCATGGAGGATGGGCAACGATTGGAGTTGGTGCCAACCGTGCCATGTTAGTTTTGAAGAAATGGTATGATGATTTAATAGTGTATTGAATCTATTAGGATTTAATAGAGATTGAATCTATTGTAAATTTTGTTTTAATCAAGAAATAATCCAATGTTTTTAGGGCTTGCAATCGCCTCAAAACCTTGGAAATGGCGGTTAGTTATGGGCTAACGGCAATGAGGAATTCCAAGGAGTTTGATGCATCAACATTTAGAGAAATTAAGAGTGAGTTTTGAATCCGAATGACCAAAAATCCTAATAATTAGGAATGTTACACTTATCTTTTGGTTGAACTTTTATATATGTAATTTCTTGATAATTTAACTATGTTGACAAACTTGATAGTGTACATCTCCCGTCCATCTGACAACTACTTGTGGGTGCCATACTTCGCGGACCTTGATCGAGCATGGGAGCTTTTGCAAGGATTCAGTACGGATGTGGATGGGAGCAGGTTATTTAATTGGCATTTTTTTTAATATGCATTTAGTATGCAATAATCAAGTAGGTGATGTGTTTGTTATGTATAGGGTTTCAAAGAGGTTGAAGCATGATACTGGAGATATGTTTTCAGCACTCTTTATTTCACAACTCGAAAGGTTGGTATAATTAAGTTTTGTTGTTGTTGTTGTTATGTTAATATGGTAAGATTTTGATTGTATCCGTTATGTGGAATTTGACTGCAGTGATATAGTTAGATCCCCAATTGACCCTAGAGAGGACCCGGTTCTCACAAGTGCGAGTGACTCTGATAGGTAAATGTTATTTTGGTAGAGATAGATGAATATCGTGAATTTGTGATTGATAATACGAGTTGAGAAGTTGATTACGAAGTATGATGCAGGGGCCGTTGGAGTGATGAGAGTGTATCTGAAGAAGAAGAAATTGAAAAGAAAAAAGAGAGTGAAGAAGAAGAGGGTGAAGAAGATGATGAACAAGAAGAAGATGAAGAAGAAGAAGAAGAAGAAGAAGAGGAAGAAGAAGAAGAAGAAGATGATGATGAATGACTGAATACAACATGTGCCTCGAGGTGGATTCTAATCCCTTCAAATGTTTTATTTAATTTGTTGGTTGTCGGCTACTTTGTTATTTTTGGGGTGGTTTCCCAGAGAGGGAACAAACTCAAGTCGAATTTCCTCCCAGCTGTTTTGTTTGTTCTAACCCCACTGTGTTTATTTTGAGCGGAGGGAAGAATCTGTCTGTAACTTCAATCTCTTTGCCTGCCTTGTGCTGCTAATTGAAGGATTGACCTACTTTTTTGTGAAAATATATAACAGTATTCCAGTGGCTATAAATGTATGTGAAATGTACATTCACATCATTTGTGTTGGATCAAATGCTCTGTAGTTGCTGATTATTTCAAGAGCAGTATTTGTAAGGCTTCAAGCTTGCATTATTGTCTTTGATATTGTTGAAATTTCACTTAGGCTTTGATTGCTACATGAAATTCAAACTATGAAATTGGAATTAAAGACTTCAATTTTAATTCTGGTATTTGGTAGTAGAAAAATTATGTGGATTTAAAATGTGTTTTTTTTCAAATTAATCCAATTTTAGTACAAAAACTCATCAATTACGGAAGTACTCTCTCCGTCCCAATTTAAATTGTCTGTTTTGACTTTTGAACATATTTAAGAAAAATAGAAAATCGAGTTGATTTTTCGAAATTAACATTATTTTTTAGGAAGGATGATGATGAATGAGAAGATAAGGTAAAGAATTGTGACTTATTTTAGGGGTAGTTTAGATATTTTATTTTTATAAGTTTACGAAAACAACTACTCCGTAACAGACAACTTATAATGGGACTGAAAAAAGGCAAGCAGGCAATTTAAAATGGGACAAATGGAGTACAATATTAATTTGAAGTACATTAATAATAATATGCCACACTATCATTAAGGGAGGGGTGGGTTACAACCATATCCACTGGGCACATTACAGGTTGCATTTCGTTCTCGTATCATATATATCATCATATCATCATATATCATCATAGGCTTAAATGCGGTAACGACATGTGTCACGCCACACGTGTACATTTGTAACACGTGTCATGCCACATGCGTATCACATGCCACGTAGCATGCCATGCGTGCATATTAATTTTTATATTAAATAATCACTATTTTTATTATTTTTTATAAATCCCTTCAGTTTATAAACTTTCACTTTCTAACTTTAACAATAATTTTTGTACTATATTTTCATCATTTTAATATATTTCAAAGTTTGAAAACTAATTTCATTAATTTAAAAAATTTAAATAAGTTAATTTTTGTAATCCATAATTTATATTTCTATTACTTCTAAAAAGCAATTTCATTAATTTATCACATATGCATCTTTTTTAGTATTATTGACTCTATTATATAAGCATCTTTATTAACTACCCCCTTCATCCCTTAAAAACTTCCCATTTTGACTTTTAAAGGATTTAAGGGGAGTGTATTTTGGTGTTGACTTTCCAAAACTACCCTTTGATGTGATAGATAAAGTAGGATGAGATGAGTATATTAATATAGAAAAAGTGTGATATGATAGGTATGTTAAGAATTAATATGGGTAAAAGTGTCTTTTTTATAGAAAAGAGAATATGTTTTTCATTTTTGAGACGGATGAAAAAAGAAATGAGAAGAGTTTTGTGGGACAGATGTAGTATATGATATATATCTTAAAACTTTAGATTTATTTTGTTTTGCACCCTCTGTCCTAAAATTGACTTCTCAATTTACGAGATTTGACCGAAGTTATTTTGAATTCAATTTGTTTGATTAAGTATAAAATTTAAAAATAAAACTTTTATATTTGAAACTGCATCAAAAGTTTAAAAAAATATAAATGACATGTATGATTATATTATTTTATGAAATTAGTAATAAAAATAAAAAGTAGAATGTTAAAAGTTTAGAATATTTATGAACCCGTGCGAAGCACATGATTAACACTAATTCCTGCATAAAGTCAATCTCACACATTCAATAATCAACAAGATTTTTCCCGAGCAAACAAACACCATGTTCCATATAATAAGGTCCCATTGAACTTTCTCTTATACGCCAAAGCAACACCGTTTTGCCATTTAGATTTCTTCAATTTTATAGCCATCCCACATTCCCACCAAAGGCACTTGCCTATGTGGAATTGAGCCTCCAGGGTGTGCTAAAAACAAAAGACATACTCACATCGGTGGAGTAAAGGGAGGACTACTCCCATCTCTCTCTTCCACGTCACCTTTTGTAGGTCCATTACATAACTTCTCCATTCACTCCTCCTTATCTTCCATATAAAAAAGACTACTAAAATGTTATTTATTATGTGATTTAAATGATTTTACTATTATTAAATATTTATATTGTCTACAATTATTTTAATTTAGAATTTGATGAAAAATAAATGTGTACTTTTTTAACGTTTGGACAATAAGTACTTCATTCATAACAATAAAAAACTCAATTAAATTTAATTCAAATAATGAACTTCACTTGAAATTAATTAATTTAATAATGGTAATGGTAAAAATTTAAAATTAGATTTCAAAATAAATTCAACCTATCTTTATAAAAAAAAATAACTACTCCCAACACATTTATGTTATAACAAAAAAATCCATCACCAAAATATCTAAAAATATAAAAGTAAATTTATTTTTGAAAATGATTTTATAAATTTTTAATTATGGTAAAAATCATACTAATTTTTTAAAAATGCATTTCCAAAAATTTAATTATGGTAAATCTATAGGAAAAAAGAAAGAAAGAGTACATGTTAAAAAGGAAGAAAAAGTGTGGATGTCCACTTGTCATGATATGGTTGGATCAACTCTTTCAATTTTTGTTCTTCTCCGCGGATCACTTCCTCTCCTCCAATGCCTTAGAAATCTGCGCCGGAGGAGAACTTCTCCATCTACTACTCCTTTCAATGCGTGGAGTCCTCCGGGAGCAGCCTTGTCCTCCGCCTAAGTCCTCCTTCTAATGCGGGTGGTCTTAGAGGTGGAAAAAAAACTAGTTGTTGAAAGCAAATAGAAAAAAAAAAACTACAAGAAACTAGAAAAAATAAAAAAAAGCTTCAAAAAAAGTATTTAACGGTATTTTACATAATAATCTTATTATATCTGTTATTATTATTATTACTACTATTATTATAATCATAATAGGTAAAGAAAATGAATAAAATTCGACCATGTAGATAGTGTACATGTGGCTTAATTAGGGACAGAGAGAGTAAGGTAATTATTGTTATTTTATTTAAAATATTTATGTTTATCCCCTGCCTATTTAGATTAATAAAATATCCATAATTTTTGAAGCATAGTTTAGTACCATGTAAATTTTTTAAAAAAACCATTTTCCAATAAAATTGCACTACATATTATTTATATTAAAAACATAAGAAAAAAATGATGAATGTGAATCACAAAATAGTGGCATGGGAAAAATAAATTTAAGAATTGGAAAAAATTAATAAACTATAGTTATATTAATTACAATAACAATAGTAGTACTAGTAGTAGTAATATATATATATGAAAAACATGTTATTTTTAGAGTCATTATTTGGGAGTAAAAAATATTGAAGAAAACGGGAATAGTTAGAAAATTTTGAAAAAGCGGGAAGGAACTAGAAAAAATTGAAAAAGTGGAAGTTAATAGTTTAAACTCTAAGAGGGTGTTTGGTAGTGCGCTGCTTTCAATAATTTAGCTTCTCTTTTGAGTGGAAGTGGTTTTGCTCTGTTCAGTATGTCAACTTCCACTTTTCACCACCACTATTTTGTACATTAAACATTATTTTGGAGAAGCATGTATGAGGTGCTTTTGCTTTTAGCTTTTATGAAAATCACTTTATCCACAAATTAATCGCTCCCAAACACACTCTAAAGGGCAGGCTTTTAGTGGAAAATAGTTCCACACTAGTTTTCAAATAAAATGGTACGCAAATCTGCAACCCTATGATATGATGTTATGTTAATATAAACATAAACATACCTTATGTTTTCTCTTCTTCTTGAAAGTCGAAGAAGATGTTTCGTTCTTCTTGAGGGGATTCTAAAATCCAGCACATTCTAAGGATTAGTTTTTTTTAAATAAAGAAGGCTTCTTCGAGCACATTAATAATAAATGAAAGCAGGTTGAAGACGAGTCCAATTACCTTATCGTTTAAGAGAAAACAAGGTCGCAGTCCGGTTTCATTAGGCATCTGCAAAACAAAGAGAACAATGCCGAAAGTTAGAAGTTCACAAATTTGCCTACAAAGTTAAAAAAATTTGTATGGGGCAGTTGAAGGAGGGGCAAGGGATAAGCAGGGCAAGGGGTATGGGGGATTTTTTGAACGGAAAACCGAATGTGCCTCAATTTGGGTTAGTGTGCAGAGTTTAAAAATGACCTTTCGATTATGTCAAAACATTTTAACACTCCCTTTTTCTCAATAATATTGTATCACTTCAAAGCAAGTGCGAAATTAAAAAAAATTAAAAGGAGGAAAAAAACAATTTTATTTACAAATGGTTATAAAAATAACATCACATAACAATCATTAAATAAATTCACAAGTCACAAATTATTATCTTGTTTGCTCTTATTCATAGCTCATAACATAATTATAAGGCCAAGACCATATTCCCTTAATTATAACCTTATGTTTGGACTTAGCGCCACTATTCAGGGCCATGACTCAAGTCTACCTTATTCAATAAATACCTTATGACACAACACAACTGGTGAGCAATGAAGGAGTCCTCTGCTGGGTGGGTGGTACCCATGTCCCCTTCGGAATGATAGTTTGTGGATACCGTACATACGTTTTAACCTGTAGTCGCCATATACCAGATCTGCATGACTGATTCTATCTACTGACATTCACACTTAAGACATTACTAAAGAAGCCCTAGAGTTCTTCTTGATAGCCTACTCTGTTATTTCCAACAACTCTATAGTTCAAGCTTATTCTAATGACAATCACAATTCCTTTTGTACTTTTAAAACACAACAAGAATATATTTAATTATACAAGGCAAATAACATTAATCAGCTAATCGATCATACAACTCAATTAGCGGCCTAGTGTCGACTGTAACACCTTCCACTTACCGTCTTGCAAATCACACAAATTTGAAATAAGAAAACGTACTTGGTCATCCTTGTTCAATCAACTCTAATAATATCATATAATATAAATAAATCATAATTTAATTATAATCAAATAAACCACGTAATCACTCATACGAAATTATGAACGTGAATTTTAAATCTATATCAGGGCCGGCCCAATTGGAGGACAAACAATCCGTCCGGATCGGGCCCATGACCTTAGGGGCCCAAATTCTATTTTTAAATTTTATATGTATGTATATAAGAAGCCCATCTCCCCAGCCCAATATGTCAAAAGCCCATCTCCCCAGCCGCCCATCCCTTCTTCCTTCGTAGGCAACCAACGCAAACCACAGAAGCTCGAAGGACGAAGCCGACTGCCGAAACCAAATTGGAAAGAGAGAGTGCCGATTGCCGAGAACGCCGCCGGTAGAGAGACGTCTCCGCCACGAGACGCCGCCACACCCACCAAGTATTCCGTATTCACTGTTATTCCAATTTCGTAATTTTTATTCTAATTTCATTCTTTGGATTTAAAATCTAGGGTTAATTATTAATTTTCAGTTTGAAATCTTTTCTAATTGCTATGAAATATGATATTAATGGTCCATATGTTTTTTTATTTGATTTTGATGAATTGATTTTGATGAATATATATATATATATATATATATATATATATATATATATATATATATATATATATATATATATATATATATATATATATATATATATATATATATATATATATATATATATATAATTTACAAATTATTATAAAATAAAAAGTCTTGAGGCTAGATATACAAATCTACAACCATATGACTTGATAGTATCTAATCGCAAAAATAAACAAAGTTAACAAACTCACATTTTGTTTTCTCTTCTTATTTTACTTCTTCTTCTTCTTGAGGTTCGAAGAAGAATAGAAGATGTATTGTTCTCCGTGATTTCCTCCTCCGTGAGAGGATTCTGCCATCCAGCAAATTCTAAGGATTACTTTTTATGACGGAAGGCTTTTTCTAGCACATAAATAAAATAAAAAATTAAAGTTGATTGAAGACAAGTGCGATTACCTTTTTGTAGAACATAGCTGCAGATACCACGAGTTGAAGATGTTTTGTTCTAGATGTCGTCCTCCATAGGTTTAGAGAGGAATCTCATAGAGAATATGAAAGTCACTGAATGTTGTTTGATTTTAGCAGCATCGATAGAACAACCAACAAGAAGAAGCAAGATTGGATTAGATTGTTTCTTTTGCTGAGAGACATAATGGCCCCTTGTTGGGTCCTTGGCCCATGACCTTGGAATTTAGAAAACATGGATTTAGCAATAGACATAATTTTCACTTACAAATGAAAGAAAACTTGAACATAGTTTTTTATAACTAATATCATGTTCTAAATGTTACAAATCAAGTCTCAAATAAAATTACTAGAAAAAAAAAATTAAACTTTCAATAGCACATAAAAAATCACTCTATATAGGATTAAAATGTAGAAAAATTTTCAAAATAAGAGTTGCATTGTATTTCTTCAGATAAAATATCTAGAATTATTGTGGGTGATTTGGTTGGTTTTGGACGAATTTGATGTGGAGGTCTAATGCATAGTATGATCTCAATACAATATCTTAACAAAAGTACGTTAAGCACATATGATCCAAACTTTGGTGAATTGACACCCCGAACAAAGCATGACTCTTTAGACATATTTAAAACTCTTTAGACATATTTATAACTAGTTGTCTGCGGTGTCGCTTTTCTTCTTCCGAAGAAGAAGAACTTTCGGGGTCTCAAATCATCGACAATAATTTCAGATATTTTATCCGAGAGAATAAAAATGGAACTCTTATTTTGACAATTTTTTCTTATGTTTTAGGGGTTGTTTGTTTCAGTCTCTTAATGGTGGTTCAAATGTCTGAATGATTCAGCACTTAATGATTCAGACTGTTTGTTTCAGCCTCTTAATGGTTCAGATGTCTGAATGGTTAAGAGATTTGCCTCTGAATGGTTAAGTATTATACAGAGTCTGAATGGTTAAGACCTCTTATCTGAATTGATCAGACATTTGCCTCTGAATAGTTATGCAATATACTAGCTCTTAATGGTTCAGACCTCTTACTGGTTCAGCACTTAATGGTTCAGACCTCTTACTAGTTCAACACTTACCCACTCAGAAGTTGCCAAACAGCCCCTTAGTCACATATAGAGTGATTTGTTATGTGCTATTGAAAGTTTGATTTTTTTCCAGTAATTGTGATTGAGACATGATTTGTAACATTTGGAACATGATACTAGTTATAAAAAACTAGGGTCTAGTTTTCTTTCATTTGTAACTGAAAATTATGTCTATTGCTAGATCTATGTTTTCTAAATTCCAAGTCATGGGCCAAGGACCAAACAATGGGCCATAATGACTCTCAACCAAAGCAAAGGAACAATCCAATCCTGCTTCTTCTTGTTGGTTATTCTATCGATGCTGCTAAAATCAAACAACATTCGGTGGCCTTGATCTTCTCTATCAACCCTATGGAGCACGACATCTAGAACAAAACATCTTCAACCCGTAGTATTCTGCGGCCGTGTTCTAGGAAAAGGTAATTGGACTTGTCTTCAATCAACTTTAATTTTTTATTTTATTTATGTACTGGAAAAAGTTTTCCTTCATAAAAAGTAATCCTTAGAATTTGTTGGATAGGAGAATCCCTTCATGGAGGAGGAAATCATGGAGAACAATACATCTTCAACCCTCAAGAAGAAAAAGGAGAAGTAAAATAAGAACAGAAAATAGAAGGTGAGTTTGTTAACTTTGTTTATTCTTGCGATTAGATACCATCATATCATATGGTTGTAGATTTGTATATCTAGCCTCAGGACTTTTTATTTTTATACTCCCTCCATCCCTCATAGCTTCCCATTAACCCTTTTTATTTGTCCGCCATAGATCTTCTCATTACATATTTTAACACACAAAATACCTTAAACACCCCTCCTCTAATTCTTTCTTTTTTTCCCCAATTTCGTCCGCCACTTTCTTCTTTTTTTCTTTCTTCATTTCTTGCTCCCCAATTTCTTCCGCTCGTCTGATTTCTTCATCTCTCTTCCCTTACTTCTTTTTCAGTCTTCTTTTCTTTGTTTTTCTTCTCTTTCTTGTTTCTTCTCTTTCTTCTTCTTCTCCTCCGTATTCTTCTTCTTCTACGCTGTCTAGATCTGCGATGGTGATAGAAAGAGCAGTGGCGGCGATGGCGGGGCTGAGGACGGTGGTGGCCATGGGGGAATGAAGATGGCACGCGACGATGGTGTGGATGATGGCGGCGGCGGAGACAGTGAGTCTAGATCTATATTTCTTTTCTTGTTTTCTTCTTCTTCTCTCTCTCCTTCCTTTTCATCCATCTATTTTCTAGATCTAGTCCACAATCACAACGATAATCACGACAATGGTGAGACCGCAAGACACAAGTAGTGGTGGGGTTGACGATGAAAGTGGGGTGGCAGTGGTGGGGGGTGGCAGTGGTGGTGGCACGGAGGTGGTGGGGAGGTTATGTGCTTTGGTAACAAAGAAAGGGTTAACTGGTTAGAGGCAGAGCAAGGAGGGGCAAATTGGGAAAGTCACGAGTCTTTTTAACACTCCTAAAAGTCCGTGAAAAATCGAATTGAGAACATCTAACATGGACAGAGGGAGTATCAATTTGTAAATAAAATTGTTTTTTCCTCCTCCTTTTAAAAATGTTTTTTTGGATTTCGCACTTGCTTTGAGGTGATACAATATTTTTGGGACAGAGGGAGTGTAAAAAAGTTTTGACAAAATCGAAAGGTCATTTTTAAACTCTGCACACTAGCCCAAAAAGTTTCTTATTTCTTCATCTCCTTTTTTCTTTTTATGTTTTTGACTACCAGATACATACTTGGGACCCATAACTATTGAATTATTTCTCAAATAAAATCCAAATTCATAAATTATACTTAGTAAAGGATCTAACAATGGGCCAATATGACTCTCAACCAAAGCAAAGGAAGCAATCCAATCTTGCTTCTTCTTGTTGGTTGTTCTATCGTTGCTCCTACAAGTCTAACAACATTCGGTGGTCTTGGTATTCTCTATCAGATTCCTCTCCGAACCTATGGAGGACGACATCCAGAACAAAACATCTTCAACCCGTGGTATTTTGCAGCCGTGTTCTGAGGATAAGGTAATTTGACTTGTCTTCAATCAACTTTAATTTTTTATTTTATTTATGTGATGGAAAAAGTCTTCCTTCATAAAAAGTAATCCGTAGAATTTGCTGGATAGCAGAATCCCCTCACGGAGAACAATACATCTTCGACCCTCAAGAAGGAGAATAAGAAGAGGAAACAGAAGGTGAGTTTGTTTATTATTGCATTTATATACCATCATATCAAAGGGTTGCATATTTGCATATCTAGCCTTAGGACTTTTTATTTTTATAACTACTTGTCAATAGAATTGTTTTTTTCCTCCTTTTCAAAAGGTTTTTTTTTTGATTTCGCACTTGATTTGAAGTGATACAATATTTTTGGTATAGAGGGAGTGTTAAAAAGTTTTGACAAAACCGAAAGGTCATTTTAAAACTCTGCACACTAGCCCAAATTGAGGCACATTCAGTTTTCCGTTCAAAAAATCCCCCCTGCCCCACTTGTCCCTTGCCCCTCCTGTAATTGCCCCATTAAAATTTAGCTAACTTTGTTGGCAAATTTTTGACCTTCCAACTTTCGGCATTGCCCTCTTTGTTTTGCAGATGCCTAATGAAACTGGACTACGACCATGTTCTCTCTTAAGGGATAAGGTAATTGGACTCGTCTTCCATCTGCTTTCATTTCTTATTAATGTTCTAAATGAAGCCTTCTTTCTTAAAAAAGCTAATTCTTAGAATGTGCTGGATATCAGAATCCCCTCAAGAAAAACGAAACATCTTCTTTGACTCTCAAGAAGAAGAGAAAACATAAGGTATGTTTATTTTTACATTAACATACCATCATTTCAAGAAGAAGAGAAAACATAAGACTCTTTATTATTAATTTAAAAATATTTTACTTTCAGAAAAATGAAAAAAACATTTCACTTCAGAGATATTAATTTTTTTTTAGAATTTTTATGTATTATTTAATGTAATATTTCTTTAAATAAAATAATTATACAATTTTAGTGCATGTAAATCAATATTTAAAGCATAGTTTTTATTTGAAAAATATACTCTGTATATCTTAGAGAAAAAATATTCATTTAAAATAAATAAAATTATATTTATAGATGGTCTAAAGTTTAAAATGTATGCGAGCCTATGCAAAGCACGAGATTAACACTAGCTTTAGTTAAAAATTAGGTTTTTGGGTAGATCTTGTAAAATAATCACCAACGGCATATAGTTAGTTAAAATATACCATCATTTCAAGAAGAAGAGAAACATACCATCATTTCAAGAAGAAGAGAAAACATAAGACTCTTTATTATTAATTTAAAAATATTTTACTTTCAGAAAAATGAAAAAAAACATTTCACTTCAGAGATATTAATTTTTTTTTGGAATTTTTATGTATTATTTAATGTAATATTTCTTTAAATAAAATAGTTATACAATTTTAGTGCATGTAAATCAATATTTAAAGCATAGTTTTTATTTGAAAAATATACTCTGTATATCTTAGAGAAAAAATATTCATTTAAAATAAATAAAATTATATTTATAGATGGTCTAAAGTTTAAAATGTATGTGAGCCTATGCAAAGCACGAGATTAACACTAGCTTTAGTTAAAAATTAGGTTTTTGGGTAGATCTTGTAAAATAATCACCAACGGCATATAGTTAGTTAAATTTGAACATACGAGCGTGGTGCGTAAAATAAAAGTTGCAGTTTGATAAATAAATATAAAGATTTTATAATATGATAATAATAAAATAATAAAAAATTACTGTGATCTAATCCTAAGCCTACCCGTATGCCCCTTTCCCCCCTATATATACGTACCATATCACGTACCAAAACAAAAAGAAGGAGAAAAAAGAACTTGAGCAGAGCTGTGGCACGAAGAAAACAGCACTGGACACTGCCGATGGCTTGCCGCCGGCTCATAGTTGTTGTTCGCACTGCAGACCACGACTCCTCCACCGTTTGATTCGTTAACTTGTTTCGTTTTATTCATCAATCTATCAAGGTGAGTACGTTGACATCTAACGCTAGATTACACATATAGATCAGGGCAGCCCTGAGAATTCAACGACCTGGGCCGAAATAGAAAACAAGGGCCTGAAAAATCTTATCACTAATGGTCTAACAAATTAACATATGCAAACTAATTATATTTAAATGATAATTAACACAATATAATGAGAAGATGCTCTTCAACTAATTATATTTAAATGATAAGTAACGCAATATTCTTCTATGTGTTCATGATCTTCAACATGTTCTTATTGTATTTGTAGATGCTCTTGCTCTTCTGTTTCTTTTACTTTTACTTCTTCATCTCCTTTTCTCTTTTTACGTTTTTGAATACAAGATAGATACTTGGGACCCATAACAATTGGATTATTTCTCAAATAAAATCCAAATTCATAAATTATACTTGGTAAAATCAAATATGCAAAAGCAAGCAAATAAATTCATATATCATAAATACATATCAATTCGTAAATTTATTAGTTTTTTTCTTTTTCAATTTTCAGTTTTTTTTAAATATATATCATCAATTCGTATCAATTTTTAGTTTTTCAATTTTCAGTTTGTATGTATGTGTGTGTATATACATATATACACACACACATCATAAATTCAAATCAATAATGATTTGTGACTTGTGAATTTATTTAATGATTTTTATGTGATGTTATTTTTATAACCATTTGTAAATAAAATTGTTTTTTTCCTCTTAATTTTTTTTGGATTTCGCACTTACTTTGAAGTGATACAACATTTTTTAGACAAAGGGAGTGTTAAAAAGTTTTGACATAATTAAAAGGTCATTTTTAAACTCTGCACACTAGCCCAAATTGAGGCACATTTGGTTTTCCGTTCAAAAAATCCCCCCAACCCCTTGCCCCGCTTGTCCCTTGCCCCTCTTCCAATTGCCCCATACAAATTTTGTTAACTTTGTAGGCAAATTTGTGAACTTCTAACTTTCGGCATTGTCCTCGTTTTGCATATGCCTAATGAAACCGGACTGCGACCATGTTCTCTCTTAAGGGATAAGGTAATTGGACTCGTCTTCAATCTGCTTTCATTTCTTATTAATGTGCTGGAAGAGGCCTTCTTTCTTTAAAAAAAAACTAATCCTTAGAATGTGTTGGATTTCAGAATCCCCTTAAGAAGAACGAAACATCTTCTTCGACTCTCAAGAAGAAGAGAAAACATAAGGTATGTTTATTTTTACATTAACATGCCATCATATCATAGGGTTGCAGATTTGCGTACCATTTTGTTTGAAAACTGGTGTGGAACTATTTTCTACTAAAAGCTTGCCCTTTAGAGTGTGTTTGGGAGCGACTAACTTGTGGATAAAGTGATTTCCACAAAAGCTAAAAGCAAAAGCACCTCATACCTGCTTCTCCAAAACAATGTTCTATGTACAAAATAGTGGTGGTGAAAAGTGGAAGTTGACATACTGAACAGAGCAAAACCACTTCCACTCAAAATAGAAGCTAAATTATTGAAAGCAGCGCACTACCAAACACCCTCTTAGAGTTTAAACTATTAACTTCCACTTTTTTCAAGTTTTTCTAGTTCCTTCCCGCTTTTTCAAAATTTTCTAACTATTCCCGTTTTCTTCATTATTTTTTACTCCCAAATAATGACTCTAAAAATAACATGTTTTTCATATATTACTACTACTAGTCTACTAGTACTATTATTGTTATTGTAATTAATATAACTATAGTTTATTAACTTTTTCCAATTCTTAAATTTTATTTTTCCCTTGCCACTATTTTTTGATTCACATTCATCATTATTTTTCTTATGTTTTTAATATAAATAATATGTAGTGCAATTTTATTGGAAAAATGGTTTTTTTAAAAAATTTACATGGTACTAAACTATGCTTCAAAAATTATGGATATTTTATTAATCTAAATAGGCAGGGGATAAACATAAATATTTTAAATAAAATAACAATAATTACCTTACTCTCTCTGTCCCTAATTAAGTCACATGTACACTATCCACATGGTCGAATTTTATTCATTTTCTTTACCTATTATGATTATAATAATAGTAGTAATAATAATAATAACAGATATAATAAGATTATTATGTAAAATACCGTTAAATACTTTTTTTGAAGCTTTTTTCTATTTTTTCTAGTTTCTTGTAGTTTTTTTTCTAGTTGCTTCCAACAACTAGTTTTTTTTCCACCTCTAAAGAACAAGCAGTATGTCTTTTGTTTTTAGCACACCCTGGAGGCTCAATTCCACATAGGCAAGTGCCTTTGGTGGGAATGTGGGATGGCTATAAAATTGAAGAAATCTAAATGGCAAAACGGTGTTGCTTTGGCGTATAAGAGAAAGTTCAATGGGACCTTATTATATGGAACATGGTGTTTGTTTGCTCGGGAAAAATCTTGTTGATTATTGAATGTGTGAGATTGACTTTATGCAGGAATTAGTGTTAATCATGTGCTTCGCACGGGTTCATAAATATTCTAAACTTTTAACATTCTACTTTTTATTTTTATTACTAATTTCATAAAATAATATAATCATACATGTCATTTATATTTTTTTAAACTTTTGATGCAGTTTCAAATATAAAAGTTTTATTTTTAAATTTTATACTTAATCAAACAAATTGAATTCAAAATAACTTCGGTCAAATCTCGTAAATTGAGAAGTCAATTTTAGGACAGAGGGTGCAAAACAAAATAAATCTAAAGTTTTAAGATATATATCATATACTACATCTGTCCCACAAAACTCTTCTCATTTCTTTTTTCATCCGTCTCAAAAATGAAAAACATATTCTCTTTTCTATAAAAAAGACACTTTTACCCATATTAATTCTTAACATACCTATCATATCACACTTTTTCTATATTAATATACTCATCTCATCCTACTTTATCTATCACATCAAAGGGTAGTTTTGGAAAGTCAACACCAAAATACACTCCCCTTAAATCCTTTAAAAGTCAAAATGGGAAGTTTTTAAGGGATGAAGGGGGTAGTTAATAAAGATGCTTATATAATAGAGTCAATAATACTAAAAAAGATGCATATGTGATAAATTAATGAAATTGCTTTTTAGAAGTAATAGAAATATAAATTATGGATTACAAAAATTAACTTATTTAAATTTTTTAAATTAATGAAATTAGTTTTCAAACTTTGAAATATATTAAAATGATGAAAATATAGTACAAAAATTATTGTTAAAGTTAGAAAGTGAAAGTTTATAAACTGAAGGGATTTATAAAAAATAATAAAAATAGTGATTATTTAATATAAAAATTAATATGCACGCATGGCATGCTACGTGGCATGTGATACGCATGTGGCATGACACGTGTTACAAATGTACACGTGTGGCGTGACACATGTCGTTACCGCATTTAAGCCTATGATGATATATGATGATATGATGATATATATGATACGAGAACGAAATGCAACCTGTAATGTGCCCAGTGGATATGGTTGTAACCCACCCCTCCCCTTAATGATAGTGTGGCATATTATTATTAATGTACTTCAAATTAATATTGTACTCCATTTGTCCCATTTTAAATTGCCTGCTTGCCTTTTTTCAGTCCCATTATAAGTTGTCTGTTACGGAGTAGTTGTTTTCGTAAACTTATAAAAATAAAATATCTAAACTACCCCTAAAATAAGTCACAATTCTTTACCTTATCTTCTCATTCATCATCATCCTTCCTAAAAAATAATGTTAATTTCGAAAAATCAACTCGATTTTCTATTTTTCTTAAATATGTTCAAAAGTCAAAACAGACAATTTAAATTGGGACGGAGAGAGTACTTCCGTAATTGATGAGTTTTTGTACTAAAATTGGATTAATTTGAAAAAAAACACATTTTAAATCCACATAATTTTTCTACTACCAAATACCAGAATTAAAATTGAAGTCTTTAATTCCAATTTCATAGTTTGAATTTCATGTAGCAATCAAAGCCTAAGTGAAATTTCAACAATATCAAAGACAATAATGCAAGCTTGAAGCCTTACAAATACTGCTCTTGAAATAATCAGCAACTACAGAGCATTTGATCCAACACAAATGATGTGAATGTACATTTCACATACATTTATAGCCACTGGAATACTGTTATATATTTTCACAAAAAAGTAGGTCAATCCTTCAATTAGCAGCACAAGGCAGGCAAAGAGATTGAAGTTACAGACAGATTCTTCCCTCCGCTCAAAATAAACACAGTGGGGTTAGAACAAACAAAACAGCTGGGAGGAAATTCGACTTGAGTTTGTTCCCTCTCTGGGAAACCACCCCAAAAATAACAAAGTAGCCGACAACCAACAAATTAAATAAAACATTTGAAGGGATTAGAATCCACCTCGAGGCACATGTTGTATTCAGTCATTCATCATCATCTTCTTCTTCTTCTTCTTCCTCTTCTTCTTCTTCTTCTTCTTCTTCATCTTCTTCTTGTTCATCATCTTCTTCACCCTCTTCTTCTTCACTCTCTTTTTTCTTTTCAATTTCTTCTTCTTCAGATACACTCTCATCACTCCAACGGCCCCTGCATCATACTTCGTAATCAACTTCTCAACTCGTATTATCAATCACAAATTCACGATATTCATCTATCTCTACCAAAATAACATTTACCTATCAGAGTCACTCGCACTTGTGAGAACCGGGTCCTCTCTAGGGTCAATTGGGGATCTAACTATATCACTGCAGTCAAATTCCACATAACGGATACAATCAAAATCTTACCATATTAACATAACAACAACAACAACAAAACTTAATTATACCAACCTTTCGAGTTGTGAAATAAAGAGTGCTGAAAACATATCTCCAGTATCATGCTTCAACCTCTTTGAAACCCTATACATAACAAACACATCACCTACTTGATTATTGCATACTAAATGCATATTAAAAAAAATGCCAATTAAATAACCTGCTCCCATCCACATCCGTACTGAATCCTTGCAAAAGCTCCCATGCTCGATCAAGGTCCGCGAAGTATGGCACCCACAAGTAGTTGTCAGATGGACGGGAGATGTACACTATCAAGTTTGTCAACATAGTTAAATTATCAAGAAATTACATATATAAAAGTTCAACCAAAAGATAAGTGTAACATTCCTAATTATTAGGATTTTTGGTCATTCGGATTCAAAACTCACTCTTAATTTCTCTAAATGTTGATGCATCAAACTCCTTGGAATTCCTCATTGCCGTTAGCCCATAACTAACCGCCATTTCCAAGGTTTTGAGGCGATTGCAAGCCCTAAAAACATTGGATTATTTCTTGATTAAAACAAAATTTACAATAGATTCAATCTCTATTAAATCCTAATAGATTCAATACACTATTAAATCATCATACCATTTCTTCAAAACTAACATGGCACGGTTGGCACCAACTCCAATCGTTGCCCATCCTCCATGATCCGCACAAATTCTCGACCCAACAAATTTGCATTCATGCAAATACGGCTGTCGTCGTTGATCATCAGACCACCCCCCAACAATGATCTCTGTTGTTAGACCGCCCAAAAATGCCGATTTGTTGAGGGGGTACCTCGATGTGTAATGACTAACGCGCTTAAAAATGGAAGTCCCCCCAAAAAACTTGAACTCGTCATTTATGTTTTTCTTAGACATTCTATTGTCTATCAAATATCTTTCATCTTCCAACTACATAAAAGCAAAATAGTCAATTCTACAACACAACACACACAATCACAAGCCACAACAAGATAAGAAAATACCTTACTGGCAAGACTCTCAAGTATGTTTTTTGAAAGATCAAAATCGCCAAAATGCATAGTCATAATATGCTTATCAATAAGACGGAAAGAATCATCGGATATAAAGAGAATGAAGGCTTGATCCCCATCTCTTCCTAATAGCCCAATAGAGGTTGTTTGGCGTGCTCTCTTGAAACAAAAAACAAAAATTCCTATAAGAAGCCATGTTTGTTCTATACACACCGATTTCCAATTCAATAAAGTCCAAGACATGATTTACATCATTAAGAATTTAAACAAATATAAAATAGGAGATGTTGGAAAAGAAGAGCCTATTGTACCTGCATTGGCCTCGTCACTCAAATGATGAAACAAATGTGCCTGTCTCGTCATAGCCAACACACGCAAAGCGAGTAAGTGATTAGCACAAAACCTCGCATACTATGTAAGCTAAGCAAGCTTGTACTTTAGAATACAATTGATTAAAATGCCAAAATTGAACACAAGTTGTGGGAACACATCTTATTCTAGCAAATCTTGGAGATGAAAAAGCCACGGCCTAAATCAAAATATTCAAAATATGATTTGTATCAAATGAAGACCAGAAAACTAGCATGTTTTATCATAAAATGGGTGGATATAAAACATAGATAAATGACATGCAATAAAAGTAAGAAAATGCGAGGGAGATTCAAAATCTACAAACGATCCAAATAATGCAGATTAAAAAAAGCTACATGCCTAAGATACAAGTGAAAATCTACAAATGCTTCAAAAATTGCAGATGAAAAATCTACAGCCCCTTTAGTACCCAGTGTTTCCTTATATGGTCAGTGTCACACTACTCCCTCGTAGTGATCTGATTTTAAACATTCTTGTTGTTTTAAGAGCTCGATACAATCCACATTGTTCATACCAAATTCAATAATCTAAGAATAGACGTCAAAACAGAAATGCGCACTCACGGCCGAAGACATTGGGATTGCGTTTTTTAAAGGTATACTAATGGTTACGATTATTAACAATGAGTCTAGCGACGATATCATTGAGTGTATGGCTGTAATTACTGATCAAGATGAAGTAAGAGTAGGGAAACCTGAATAGGGAAACAGCAGCAGGGACAGATTTGTAAAGATACCTCGATTCAGCTGCGGGTTCACTAATAATAAACCTAGAAAACCAACCACAGAGCGTATACTGAGTAAAAGCATAATTCTTAGAAGAAGTCTAGCAAATGAAGACCAAGGATGATCCCGGTTTGGCACCTGGATTTCCATTCCTCAGCAATCGATGTACTCTGTGAGTGCAAACTACAAACTTGGTATATGCTTCAGCAGGTTTTCCCCCAAACAGCACAATTTCTAACCCTTCTCTAAAAATTAAACAGTTTAAAGTTCAAAAACCCTAACAAATCACAAGTTTAAAACAAGTAAATGTGTCTACTCACCAATGTTAGTTTTGAAATCAGGTACCAAACTAACTGAGCAGACAACATTTTTCAAATAGATTCAAATGAAAAAACCTAAGCAAAACCGCGCGCGCGCACGCAAAACCAGATCCGTCTAACCAGCTAAAAACCTCAGATTTCGAACTAAAAACCAAAGACTAAAGATTTAGACTTTTTACCCTCGGACGAGCTTGGTATTGGAAAAACGCCGTCGGGGAAATGAAAGCCCTAGACGCAATCTCTCCGTCTAGCCGATGCCCAAAATAGATACTGACGAGTAAAAGAGAAATGAAATTTCAGAAATGTCCAAAAGTATCTATTCCGCGAGATATCTTGGTATTTTGGTTTGGATTTTTTTTGTACTCCCTCCGTCCCAATTTAAATCGTCTGTTTTGACTTTTGGTAGTATTTAAGAAAATGATTTTTCAAAATTGACATTACTTTTTAAGAGGGGTAATGATGAATGAGAATATAAGGTGAAAAAAGAATGACTTATTTTAAGTGTAGTTTACGTATTTTATTTTTAATAATTTACGAAAACAACTAACATGCAATTTATTTTGGGACGGAGAAAAAAGGCAAACAGTGATGACCTTTCATCGATATTTCTCAAAGCAGTTACAATCCTCATGTTTCGTAGGAACGACGAATTCAAAACAAATTGAATAAAAACACACGACGAATAAACTGATTACGAACGGTTTGCAAATGGGTGTATTTATATTAGAGGAATGCTAGGGGTACACCAAAGGTGTACCCCATTTGTACCCCACCCATCTGTCTACCATTCAATTTTTTTTATTTTGATTTTATATAAATTTTTTTAGTCTCTTGCCTTTTTATGTGGTTATGGAGGGGTGGGGGACAAATGGGGTACACCAAATGGTGTACCCTAGCATTTTTCTTTATATTATGAAAGATTTATAGTTACCGTTTTTATATTTTCACGTGCCAATTACCATTTTTTATATTTTCCATTTAATATTTTATTATAATACCAATTTTTTACTTACTAATTAAACTTCACAATTACCTTCGTTTTCAAAAACAAATGAAATATGGTCTTTCCAATTATATTTCCTAAAATAGAATTAAATAGTATCACGATGGTATTATGTGCATATTTTAATTTAATATTTTTAATGGAAAGAGTGATTTATAAATGGAATCCAGCATTAACTGAGCAAATAAGTCGTAAATCGTAATTTATACTTTTAATTACGACTCTATTGTCATAATTAGAGGATAATTATCACTAACTTCTCCTATTTTTTGGATCATAATTATGCACTAATTACTACGAGTCTACAAAGTCTTTTTCTAATCAATATTCAATATGGAGCGGATTTATGTTCATAGATGTTCATATTTTCGAGACTCGTGATCATAATTTCCTTGGATCAATTTCTATTCTTAATATCATTACGGAGTATTTGATAATTTTGTTTGTACACTTAATTCACAAAATGTCCTTTCAAGTTTTTTCAGTTCCTTTTCATTTTTTCCAATATTTATAACTGTCCCCATTTTCTTCAATATTTTTTACTCCAAAATAATGACTCTAAAAAGAACATGTTTTTCATATATTACTACTCCCTCCGTCTTGGAATATTTGTCCAGTTTTGACTTTTGAAACTATTCATTTAAGTACTTTGACTCATCAAATTCTCTCAATATGTAAGCCTAAATATAGTCATGTGTGATCTTATTTAATTTGTCTTAACATATAGATTATTAATATATAATTTCTATAATTTTTTAATATACAAATTACAAGATAAAATGGATTAAAGAAGTGTATTGGATGGTGTGTAAAAATGAAAGTGGACAAATACTCTGGGACGAATGTAGTATCACTACTACTACTACTATTGTTATTGTTATTATGATTAATATAACTATAGTTTATAAATTTTTTCCGATTCTTAAATTTTTTTTTTCTCATGCCACTATTTTGTGGTCACGTTCATCATTATTTTTCTTCTGTTTTTAATATAAATAATATGTAGTACAGTTTTATTGTAGTACAGTTTCAATGGGACACCTTATTATTAGAGTTGGTTGTCATAATGGTATTGAGGCGATGGTTGGAAATGGATGGTTTGATTTATGATTTAAAATTTTTCCCATTCTACGCTTGAGCATGTTTTAAAGGGTTGTGTATGTTTTGGTTTTGAAAGATTTTGAAATACTACATTGTATCCTTTTGTTTTGTAAAATGTGAAAAGTGATATTATTGTATTTTAGAATTTTTTTAAATGTGATGTTGGTGATTGAAGAGATTCATTTTTTGTAATGTTTTTTAGATGTACATCTTGGCATTGTACCGGTTGATCTTCGTTTTGATGTTCGTTGGGGGTAAGATGACGGTTGGGCGTCTATACCAGTTACCATTAAAGCGAGGACTGCAAAGGACGAACATCAATGCTTCGTGTCTGTACACGTTGGCATTTAATGTTTAAGGTCTGTACACGTTGGCATTTAATGTCATGTTACCCCAACGTTACTTGAAAATAATGCTTAACTCAGCCCCCCTACCCCTAACCAACGGCAATTAAAACGGCGTCAAAACTTAGACTAATTTTCCAAGCGACGTTAAAACTTGTACTAATTTCAGATCAGATCAGCAGACCAAGCAAATTCCGGTTAGAGCTATAGGCTCATTTCATATGGCAACACTATGGAGGCACATGGATCTGCAATTCTACCTGGGGAGGAATACACATCATCCGACATCTCTTATATACAAAACAAAGAATTATAGGTCAATGAAAGTTTAACATTTTTTAGCAAATATGATAATGCAATCGTAGTAAATGTTTAAACTGGTATTGAACTGTTTTCGAGAATTCCTTCAACAACAACAAAAAAAAAGGGGGCAACAATCATTCAAAGGAAAGTTAGGAAACCACTCAAATTCCAACATTAAAGAATTTCAATTAGATCACTATAAGAATAATGTGAACAATAATAATAACAAATCACTCATAAGCTTACAAGAAATGAAATTTGCAATTTTAAAAGTACCAAGATGCAATAGATACTCCAAATAAGGGTTTAGGATTCTAGAAGTTTGGACATGGAAAGGGGGTAAAAACTCTCGCTTCACTAATGCAAAACTCAACTGGACAAAATTAGAAGAAAAAATTGAAAAGAATTAGAGAATATTTGAGGAGTTGAAAAAAATTAGAAATTTATTTTTCGAATAAAAAATATAGTCTAAGAATACTGGGGAGTAGTTTGACCTTGAGAATGTCACCCAAATATATTTTCACCATTGATAATAACAGTATACAATATACTTCCTCTATCTCGAGTTCAATTTCCTACTTCAAATAATGTGTAAATTTCATCATTTTTAATTGATTTTATTTTCAAACTGATATTGGCCGTTTGGTTGAGCTAGAAACAAAACTTGGAAATTTGCAATATATTGAAAGAATTCCAAACAGATCTAATAAAATATAGAGTGAAAGTTTTAAATTCAAAAAAACAATTGAAGTAATATTTGATTGGTATTTTTCAGTGACACTAGGTACCATTGACATTGCGATGCCACTACCATTTTGAGGCATTTATGATATTTTGTTCATAACATTGATGTTTCTCACCCCCAACCCCCTGACAAACCTTACCCGGCCCGGTTCGAACCCATCTCTCAACCTCTTCAATTTCATCCCAAAAACTTTGTTGACTTTTTGTGAGTAGGAGTCATCAACATTACAAACAGAACAACGTATGTGTCTCAATTGAAGCCGGTGTCATCCATTAAAACTCAAAAAGAGTGTCAACAAAACCCAGCCAGTGTTCAGATCTCGTATTGCCACATAACTAATAAACACACATTCAATAGTTCTTTTATCTTAAGCAAAGCACAAATGACAACGGTACAACGTGAGAATCCAAAACATTCAAATCAAAAGTAGAACAACTGTTGCTCTTTTAGCAGGTATTGAGTGAAAACCACAATCACAATTGCACAAAGAAGACATGAAGTATTCATCAAATAGTCCTTTAGAATTCTAGGAGTTCACCAATTGGTTGCCAGCATCCATCCAAACAAAGCCTTAGAGACCAAAGCACCAAGATGCCATGGATGACACTCCAAACAAGCCTTTAGAATTCTAGGAGTTTGGAAATAATAGCTTTTGGGAAGGGATAATGGACACATGTTCTGTCCATAAATAAGAGGGCAGAATGATGGTTCATTGCAACTTCAAATATGTTCTATCTTAGCAAGGCTTTCAACTTTGCCATGTTAAATATCATCATCTACTTGAGAGGTGAGAGCCACTAGAATACTTCTATGCTTTTAGCAAGTTGTTCTTAAGATGGGGCAACAATCATTCAAAGGAAACCACTCAAATTCCAACACTCAAGTGCAAGAAATTCAATTAGATCACCATGAGAATAATGTAAGCAATATAATAATAACCATTCACTCATAAGCAAACAAGAAATGAAATTTTCAAACAAAATTTGCAAATTCTAAAAGTCTAACCTTTTTTGATGATAGGTTACAGAAATCTTCAGCCTGGCCTCAATAACACACAACAAAACCTAAGTTGGGCGGATGCGGAAGGGTGCTCAAACAGGGACAGGGTTGGGAATGAGAAACACCCATTTCTTCTAAATCAATCCGTGCAACATTGAACTCAACAACAAATGCACCAGCCATGAAATAGACCATTCCAGACTATTTTTCCTTCCACTCTATGCATTTTTACTCTTCCTCCTCTTACTGCTATGTAGATCCCCTTCAATTTCTTCACCTTTCCTCTTCTTCGTCTCGACAGCAAAAGTGTCCCCTTCTGAGCCTTGATTGCCTTTACCTGAATTCTTATGCTTCTTCTTCGTCTCAGCCACCAGAGCCTCCCTTCGAGTTCCTCCATTGGCTTCTGAAGAACTCTTCTGTTTCTTTTCCTTCTTCACACTACCAGCACCTGAAGCTTCTTTGGCTCCACCATCTACACGCTCTTCAATCTTCACCTTCTCTTTGATTTTAACCTTCTCTGCACTGTGATTCTTCTTCTCTTCACCGTGCTCCTCAATCTTAACATGGTTTATTTCAGTTTTAACCAAATTTCCTTTTCTGGAATCTGAATCTCGCTTCTTCTTGTGTTTTTTACTCTTGTGATTCCCTTGTGGAATCTTCTGGACATGCACTGGCTCTTCTTCTTCATCTTCCTTCTTAACAGTCTCCGAATTTATTGGGCTTTTCAGGCGGATGTGAAACTGAACCAGGTGATTGAACGCATCGGCGGCGCGTGAGATGTACACCGAGATTGCATCGGAAGCTCCCGTGTCCGAGGCGGAGAAGTCCGCCATGATT
Source organism: Cuscuta australis (assembly GCA_003260385.1). Classification (NCBI taxonomy): domain Eukaryota; kingdom Viridiplantae; phylum Streptophyta; class Magnoliopsida; order Solanales; family Convolvulaceae; genus Cuscuta; species Cuscuta australis. Next base: position 2,349,222 of record NQVE01000114.1, read on the forward strand.
GCGGCGGCATCGGCGAGTGAAACCGGCGCCGTTGAAACTACTCTACCTGATATTGTCTTCATCGCGTTGAATCGTTGATGAAGGAAGACAACAGCTTTCCCAAATGTGGTGCCCAAATGCTGCGAGGAACAAGAAAACCATCAGCCCCGAAGCCTACGACTCCGGGTCCGGCCCATTTATATCAGGCCCAGTTCGTCGAAAATTACAAAAATTGAATACCCCGCCCTCCCTCCCAATTTAAGTTACACAAATATTTTACCCAAAAAACTTGATTTACATCATTCATTCATGTTAACAAATACTCCGTATAAAGCTCTTAAAGTTGAGATGTTGAAAAAGAAGAAGCTATAGATAGCTTTCTTCCTATTATGTTAAAGAGTTTATCCTATCTGGCAAAAGTTTGTTCTATGTTGGATATATGAGCTCTAGAGGCCAATGTAGACCAATGTATGAATCAGTTTCTGAATATTCATCAAGAAGAAAAGATCATAAAAATTGTTTATACATTTCGTGTATCTAAACATAGCTTTAGTGCATAGACTTAACGCTTTGTTAGCATAGATTAGAACTACGATGTTCTGATTAGACTGCTACATTAATAGAAGTTATGTCTAAAATGTCCTTAGCTAAATATTATGATAATACGAACGTCATAACATATTAACACTAATACGTATGAGATAAGATAACTGCGTCTTATAGACTATGGATACTGTGATATCTCAATCTATACATAGGTACATATCTGGGATATGGTACTAGATTGACCCACCATGAGAATACTATATGGGTATTACTTTAAACGTGTTAGAGGTATTCACATTCGACCATTGGTATAACTACCCTTAGACTTGAGGTCATTACGATCTTTAATATGTTGACCTATATGCTTTAATTCATATCTAATGTCATCTGAAATACTGGTGGACGTATAATTATGTTTTGGTATTATAGTTAAACATATATAAAGGCATGAATGACGTAGAAAGAATTTATCCCTTCCATTGTGATGAAGTGTAACGTCTTCGTGTCCACTGATTGAAGTGACTTGGGAAGTGTATGGTCATACCCAGATAAATTAATATATGTGATATTAATGTTATTTCAATCCCAAAAGTCAATCTATGAATCAGTAAATCAATGATTTAACTCTAACAAGGTTTCACTTCTCATACCTTGTGTTAAATCTAGACATTAGTGATAAAAAGATAAGAGTTATATAAATGTAATGTGTTGTTGGAGGTATAGTTGGAATGAACGTCATGTTTATAACTTGTGTAGTGATAATGTGTTGCTACATACCACTTATTGTTTATAATATTAATTATGAATTAATATTATTTCCAACGTTATGCATACCTACAAGGGTCACACTCATAGAACAATATAATAAAGTAGATTATTAAATGGGAATGATATAAAATAATATGGGACGTGTGACGTACATATTAAATAAATATGTTGACCTTTTAATTATGTGATAATTAGGTTTGTCAAATATTATGTGTAAAATAATATATATATATATATATATATATATATATATATATATATATATATATATATATATATATAATATATATATATATATATATATATATATATATAATTTTACACATAATATTTGACAAACTTAATTATCACATAATTAACCTTTGACATATAATTAAATAAAATATATATAATATAATTTTTAGATAAAATAATTATTTAAATATATTTTATAATATATATCATATAAAATAAGTCTTTATCAATATTTAATACTAATTTTATTTAATTTATGGTCAAAATTTATAACTTTTCACAGAAAAAATCAAAAGTAAATAAATATTCAAGGTCTTCTTTGGTAGCAACTCAAAAGTTTGGGACTCTGGCCAACTCCAAACGAAAGAAAATTAGGCCAAGGGTTGAATGATAAAGGGCCAACAAAATGAGTGAAATAAAATTGGATATGTTGTTAGAAAGTGTTTGGGACTTGGGAGTATGGTAGATTAATGAAAAATATAAATTTTATGTAAAAGTGAAAAGTAAATAATTTTAGCTTTAATTAAAAGTTTTGCCTCCGTCCCAGTGTATTCGTTAAGTTTGACTTTTTCGAGTCAAACTGAATAAGCATTAGACCTCAATTAAATAAAAACTAAAATGTGTTTTAGTGTAAAAATAATTAGCTACACTTATCTAGTTGAGAACTTTGAAAAATTTATTCCATTTTATTAATGTGCAACACAAATTGAGAATAATTTTATAATTTGTTAGACGCCTCGCACATCTCTAGAGGGGGGTGAATAGAGGTGTTGCCCAAAAGACCAGTTTTTTGCGCGGAAACGTTCTTCACGAATATTCAATAAAAACAATGCACCACAAACAAAATAAAGTGAAGGATAAGAGCAATGCACACACGATATATACTGGTTCGGCCTAAATGCCTACATCCAGTCCCCGAAGCAATCGTGCTCAGGCCTTCACTAACCCGTCAAACTTAACGGAGTTTGACAATCCGAATACAACTCGAGAACTTAATTTCACAAGCCTCTTATCTTACCACCGAAGTTTTGATTTCACAAAACTCAGGATTTCTTCCACCTAACGTTTGATTTCACAAACCGTTAGGATTTCTACCACTTGGTGCAATCCCAACACCAAGAATACAAATCCCTTACAATAAAGTAAGAAAACAAACCGCAACCGAGTAATTCTCCCAACACGGAGTTGTAGATTGTTGCAAATACAATGAAGTCCTTTAGAATATGGCAATATCTCTCAAAGACTCAAGCAATGAGGAAAAACTCAAGCAAGAAATGATTTAGCAATCAAAACAATTGCCTTGCTTGGATATAAGGAGGAGATTGAGTAGAATCTCTTTGAATATTCAAAGGATATGTTTTTCAAAGTGTTCTAAGTGATCTTATGAAGATAATCACGAAAGTAGGAGGTTTATAGAAGTTAAGAAGTGGATAGGGATGAAAATCATTCAAAAAACTAGTCGTTTAGTAGTTGAAACTGTCGAACTGTTCGACTAAGTCAAGACTTAGTCGACTAGTTTTTTGTGAAACTGCAATCTGACTTATTCAACTAGTTCTGGATTTATTCAACTAAGCCAGAATAGAAGTTCAGGGATTTATTCGAATAGTTTGCAATTTATTCGAATTGTTTGCTGAAAAAATGTGTTTTAAAGGTAGGATGATAAGAGAATGAATCTTAGAGATGCCATACTCTTTAACACAAAATCTAAGACCTAAAACACTACCCAACTAAGGAAACGACCTCTTCGGTATCGTTCCTTCCACCGATGCTCAAGTCCCTTCTTCACGGACGGATATGAACTTGTTGTAGCTTTGATTCTTAGCCTTGATGCACAAAATGATGATGATGTTTTATCACCCTTTTGTCATTATCAAAACTTAACAGACAATGGGCAAAGGACATTGCAAAAATATATATTCATGATAGCACATTGTCCAACATAATTAAATTTGTTCAATTTGACTTTAAAAAGTCAAAATGAACGAATATACTAGAACGGAGGGAGTACTTATGTAGCCTATTTTATAGTTCAAACTCATAAGCAAACACGACAAATTGTATTTTAATGAAGAAAGAGCTCAAAAGCAATTTTGAAACACAACCTCAAACACTCTTTAGAATTAGACACCTTTTCAATAGAAGAGATACTTGTAAATGGTAGAGTCACAAGCATAAAAGTCAAAAAGTATACAAACTTGTCATTTGTGCATCTAAATTTTTACTTTTTAATTCATTAAAATCATTTTGTTTTCTTGGAAAAAGGTGAACAAATAGTAAAGTTTTGTATTTTATACTCCGTAACATTTATGACCAGTATTTCTCTTTCCCAACAAAAAACTTTGTATTCCTCTTATTTTTCTTGTTACAACATTAGACTGTCCGTAATGCCTCCATGAGACTCTTCCGTGAGCTTAGGTGGCTTTGCCACCTTGGCAATGCTCCCAAGTGAGTTCCTTTTTGGTTTAATTTAGTTTTTTTGTTTTAGTTTTTTTTTGTGAGTTCCTTTTTGGTTTTTTATTGTTTGTATTTAGTTTTATTTAGTTTTTTTAGTAAATCTTATTTAAGAGATGTTTAAAAAATATTTAATTTCTTAATATAAAAATATATAGAATTTAATTTCAATAGACATATGAAAATATTGAATAAAAATAAAAATGTAATCATTGTAGTGGAAGTGAGACACTAGTAATAATATTTTTTTGTGATTTATATGTTGAAGAAAACAAGTTAGTTCGAGTAACTTTAAGCTAGAAAAAAAAACTCAATATGACAGAGTTGTTTTAAAATGCTACTCAACTATATTTTTTTGGTAAAAAATGCCACTATTTTGTTTCTTTGTAAAAAATTAATAACGAAATAAAATAAAATAAATCTAAAAATAAATTTTTATTAATTAATATTATCAATTTTATAAAACTATAAAAGATATAATTTAAATTGAAAAATAGGCAATTATTTATAAAAAATAAAAGTATAATCATTGCTATGGTTGTGAGGTATTACAGATGTGAAATGGGTGAGGCGGTGAAAACACTCAGATTTGAGGTGACACCGAGTGGCAGCCACTTAGTGTCATCATTGCAGGGAGAGTGTTTTCTTTGTTTTAAGCTGCCAATCCTCTTCACACACACACACGACGCAGAGGGGGATTGTTCATAAAGTCCTAAACCTAACAATTGAAAACAGGCCTAAAGAAGCTACTAAAAGAAGTATAAGAAGAGCTGCAGTTAGAGAACAGGGAGCTGAAAGGCAGATTAGAAAGGGAGGCAGATGATGCAAAACATGTTTGGTCAGGATTCAATCAAACAATTAACACTCATGAAGCAAACTTTCATTTGAGACAAGTCATTGACATGTCTGGTGAGTAAAAAAGAGAAAAAACAATTTTCTCTTTTTGTTGCCTTTGTTACTTATTTGTGCAACCGTGACATGCACGGTTGCACTTTCTCATTAGCGATGTTTGGCTAGTTTATAAATGATATACTTTTTTTTGTTAAAAAAAGGGATTTTGCTAGGGATACACCAACATTCATACCCGATTTGTACACCGCGCTCGTCGCATACACGCACAGACAACAAACAATAATTTTCTATGCACAATCCAGAATATTATGTGACAAATTATGGTGAGTAAAAAAGAGAAAAAACAATTTTCTTTGGCCTTTTTGCAGATAAGTACACAGACGACTACGAATGATGAGGTCTCCATAGATGAGTTGGTGATGCCGGGAATGATTCATAAGGTCTCCCAAGATGAGTTGGTGATGCCGGGAATGATTCATAAGGTCTCCCAAGATGAGCCGACTACGAATGGTAAGGTCTCTTTGGATGTGCTGGTGCACAACCAGCTATGAATGATACAATGATGTATTTATTCTTAATTAGTTCCCATTTTGCTTCTCTTTGACATTATACAATGGCATATTTGTACTTTTTTATGGGCTATGTTTGGCATTATACATTGTAATCATTGTATAAAGAGTCTTTTTCCTTGGCACTCTTTGTAAGACTATAATACTACAGCGACAATAGCAGATCCCGGTGGCGTTGGCTGTGAAGGAAGCAAATTTGGTGATGTGGGAAATAATCGGCAACCATCGTTTGCACGTCGCCCCGACATTAGGTCGCGGGCAGATGTTGGTGGTGTCAGCGGCGATGAAGGGGGGGGGGGTGGGGCAGTTTATGGTGGTAGTGATAGTCGATTTGCGGCGGCGACAAGAATTTGTCGTTTCTACTTCTATTTTGATATATTATCAATGTTTCACTTTTATTTTGCTCCCTAACTCTTATTTTAAAACATTACAAATTAATTTTAAAAATATTAAAGCTAAATACTGCAGTACTGTTAAATAATTTGTTTAAAATGTTATATATAAATCATCCTTTTTTTGAAAAAAAATCATCCTTTTTTATGTACTCCCTCCGTCCTAATTTATATTGCATGTTTTGGTTTATGATGTTGACTGAAATTATTTTTAAATTATTTTGTATGAAAAATGGTGTAGAATTTAGAAATAAAAACTACACGTTAGATATTACATCAAAAGATTCACAAAACTAGTGGTGAAATAACTGTTTTATTTTATCAAATAACTAAAAAATAAAAAAACAAGTGAATGAAATTTGACTATGTGAATAGTAAAAATGTAATTTAATTTGGGACTAAAAGAGTATAAAATATAAGAGAAAGAGTAATGCTAAAGTCACAAACAAATAGTTTACAAAATTCACAAACTTCCCTTTTTTTAATATTTTTTAAAAATAAGATGCATTCAAATAATAAAAAATATTTTAATTTAAAATCCACAAAAAATAAAAATAATTATTACAGAACATAATACAAGAAATTAAGGCAAGAAAAGAATGCTAAAGTTAATCAAGGCACGTTATACAAAAGGAAATTCTCCAATATACAAATGAAGCTAAAGAATATGCCAAGATTGCCTCCAATTCTTATTTTCTTTTAACAATTCTAAAAATCCTTTTAACTTTCTACTTTCTCCATTCTTCAAACAACCTTTTCATTATGATTTATGTTTTTTTGTGACATTATTTTTCATTTAACTTATTTAGTATTTGGTGTACATATGTATAATTAAAGAAAAAAACTAAACTAAAAGTATAATATAAAAAAATACTAAAATAAGAATTTTATGTTTTTATTTCTAAAATAAGAAATAATTTTTTATAATGTCAACATACAGTACTAAAAAACATTGTGATATGTCAAAATACGATGCCACATTGTCACTGTGCAAATCTGTCTTTTAAAAGAAAAAAATATAGCATTTCTATTTTGGTACTTCTTTTATGTTTTATTCATACTTTGGATGATTTTCTTTAAACTTACTATATTATATATTTAAAAAATATTTAAAAATTCTACGAATAAAATGTGATATGATTATAGACAATATCAAATTAATAATGAAAATACGTAAATGATGATGATAAATATTAACTATGTGAATAATAACTAACTCAAACTCAAAAATACTACTCTCTCCGTCCCGTTTTAAATCGTCCGTTTTGACTTTTGGGCATATTTAAGGAAAATTAAAAATAGAGTTGATTTTTCGAAATTGTCAATACTTTTTAGAAGGAATGATGATGAATGAGAATATAATGTGGAGAAGACTGACTTATTTTAGAAGCAGTTTAGGTATTTTATTTTTAAAAGTTTACGAAAACAACTAACAGGCAACTTATTTTGGGACGGAGAAAAAAGGCAAACAGACAATTTAAAATGGGACGGAGGTAATACTACGTACTCCGTATATAAGAACAAACCGGTCACAATACTTAAGAAAATCCCCTGGTTTTAGGATTCGAAATAGACTATCTCTTGAGGAGCTAAATAATTTCTAACTCTTAGCCTATGTTTATTTGTTTACACGTTTTCATCGATCATTTGATAAATAAAAATATTAAGAATAACTTCAACTGTATCTGGTCTTTAAAAAATAATGCATCTTTCACTGTGATACATAATAATCTCAACATTACTAAATTTGTGAGCTTTGGGTCAACGTTAAGTTTCTAGCTGCCCGTTAACGGAAATCTAGAGGCTTATTTGGAGTGTCATATCTTTGCATCTTCGTGCTCACCTCTGTAAGGGTTTGTTTGGATGGAACCGGCGGCCAATTGGGAAAGATGAGCTTTCTGCGACAGAGCAAAGAAGTCGGAGCCCGAGTTGGTAGTGCCGAACAATATGGGATCAAATTCAGGAAATCGCTCGGTCCCTCTTTTAAAAAATTGTTTTACCAACGTTTTCGTGCGAGTGAACTGCATATATCCAAAGACAAATGGGGATTTTTGTTACCTTTGTTACTTATTGGTTCAACCGTTCAAGTTCGGTTGCACTTTCTCATTAACAATGTTTGGGTAGTTTATAAATGTACTCTTTCTTTTGTTGAAAAAAAGGGTTTTGCTAGGGATACTCCAACATTTGTACCCGATTTGTACACCGCGCTCGTCGCATACATGCACAAACAACAGACAATGATTTCCTGTGCCCAACCCAGACAATTATGTGGCAAATTTTGGTGAGTAAAAAAGAGAAAAAACGATATTCTTTGGTCTTTTTGCAGATAAGTACACAGACGACTACGAATGATGAGGTCTCCATAGATGAGTTGGTGATGCCGGGAATGATTCATAAGGTCTCCCAAGATGAGTTGGTGATGCCGGGAATGATTCATAAGGTCTCCCAAGATGAGCCGACTACGAATGGTAGGGTCTCTTTGGATGTGTTGGTGCAGAACCAGCTATGAATGATACAATGATGTATTTATTCTCAATTAGTTCCCATTTTGCTTCTCTTTGACATTATACAATGACATATTTATACTATTTTATGGGCTATGTTTGGCATTATACATTGTAATCATTGTATAAAGAGTATTGTTCCTTGGCATTCATTGTAAGACTACAATACTACATCGACAATAGCGTATCCCGGTGGCGTTGGCTGTGAAGGAAGCAAGCTTGGTGATGTGGGAAATCATCGGCAACCCTCGTTTGCACGTCGCAGGGCATGACATTAGGTCGCGAGCAGATGTTGGTGGTGTCAGCGGCGATGAAGGGGGGGGGGGGGGGGGGGCAATTTATGGTGGTAGTGATAGTCGGTTTGCGGCGGCGACAAGAATTTGTCGTTTCTACTTTTATTTTGATATATCATCAATGTTTCACTTTTATTTTGCTCCCTAACTCTTATTTTCAAACATTACAAACTAATTTTAAAAATATTAAAGCTAAATACTGCAGTATTGTTTAAAAATTTGTTTAAAATGTTATATATAAATCATCCTTTTTTATGTACTCCCTCCGTCCTAATTTATATTACATGTTTCAGTTTTTGATATTTGACTGAAATTATTTTTAAATTATTTTGTATGAAAAATGGTGTAGAATTTAGAAATGAAAATTACAAATTAGATATTACATCAAAAGATTTACAAAACTAGTGGTGAAATAACTATTTTATTTTATCAAATAACAAAAAAATAGAAAAAATAAGTGAATGAAATTTGACTATGTGAATAGTAAAAATGTAATTTAATTTGGGACTAAAAGAGTATAAAATATAAGAGAAATAGTAATGCTAAAGTCACAAACAAACAGTTTACAAAATTCACAAACTTACTTCTTTTATATTTTTTAAAAATAAGATGCATTCAAATAATAAAAAATATTTTAATTTAAAATCCACAAAAAACAATTATTACAGAACATAATACAAGAAAATAAGACAAGAAAAGAATGCTAAAGTTAATCAAGGCACGTAATACAGAAGGAAATTCTCCAATATACAAATCAAGCTAAAGAATATGCCAAGATTGCCTCCAATTCTTTTTCTTTTAACAATTCTAAAAATCCTTTTAACTTTCTACGTTCTCCATTCTTCAAACAACTTTTTCATTATGATTTACTTTCTCCGTCCTACAAAAGGTTGTCATTTTGATGTAATTTTGGTTAAACAGTTACACGCTTTGACCATAAATTAAATATAATTTAAATAAAGAAATGCTAAAAAAATTTGAGATAACCAAAGATGAATCCAATTATATTAAATTTATTCTATAATTCAATATACCTTTCTCACAATTTGTAATCAAAGCGTATAAATAATTGACTAAATACTATTCAAAATGAGAATTTTTTTGTGGGACAGAGGGAGTATGTTTTTTTCTGACATTATTTTTCATTTAACTTATTTAGTATTTTGTGTACATATATATAATTAAAGAAAAAAACTAAACTTAAAGTATAATATAAAAAAAATACTAAAATAAGAATTTTATGTTTTTATTTATAAAATAAGAAATACTCCGTATTATTTTTTATAATGTCAACATATAGTACTAAAAAACACTGTGATATGTCAAAATACGATGCCACATTGTCACTGTGCAAATCTCTCTTTTAAGAAAAATATAGCATTTCTATTTTGGCACTTCTTTTATGTTTTATTCATACTTTGGATGATTTTCTTTAAACTTACTATATTATATATTTAAAAAATATTTAAAAATTCTACGAATAAAATGTGATATGATTATAGACAATATCAAAATAATAATGAAAATACGTAAATTATGATGATAAATATTAACTATGTGAATAATAACTAACTCAAAGTAAAAAATACTACTACGTACTCCGTATTTAAGAACAAACCGGTCACGATACTTAAGAAAATCCCTAGAGTTACAAACAAACAGTTCACAAAATTCACAAACTTGATTTTTTAACACTTTTCTAGAAATAAGATGCACTTAAATAATAAAAGATATTTTAATGTAAAATCTACAAAAGACAAGTTTGTGAAATTTGTGAACTATATATTTTTGACTCTATCATTTTCCAATAATTTCTAACTCTTAGCCTATGTTTATTTGTTTACACATTTTCATCGATCATTTGATAAATAAAAATACTCAGAATAACTTCAACTTTATCGGCTCTTTAAAAAATAATGCACCTTTCACTCTGATGCATAATAATTCCAACGTTACTGAATTTGTGATCTTTGGGTCAATGTTAAGTTTCTAGCGGCCCGTTAACGGAAACGGCCTGTTTCGAAGAACAAAATGAAAATTGAGATTATTTTTGATAAATTTATTATTATTTTTTTGAATTTTTCCTTTAAATTTTTAAAATGACTTTCTAACTCCATCATTTATTTTTATTTTTAAAGATTAGTCTTACTGTAAAAAAATAAAAAAGATATAAAAATAACAAAAATGAGAAATATAACTAAAGCCCTACAAAATTAATGAAATTAAGGTAATCAATAGAAACTAACCTAAAACTAGTAAGAAATAAAATGAAAATATATAGTGTTGGGCTTTAACATTTTATGCACTATACAGAGTATTAATGTACCACTCTTTCTTATTTTTTAGGGAAAGCTATCTAGAATAATCACAATTTAACCTGTTACGTTCTTTCAAAAATATATGAAGAAGTAGTACACTTATACTCTGTATAATGCGCAGAATGTTAGAATCCACGGCTCCTTATAATTTTATTTTATTTCTTGCCAATTTTAGTTTAATTTCTTTTAATGACCTTATTTATTTCAGTAATTTTGTATGATTTTAGTTATTTTTCTTATATTTTTATTTTATATCTATTTTTATTTTTTCTAAGGTACGACTAATCTTTAAAAATAGAAAAAGAAATGGATCTGGTAGAAAGTCATTTTAAAATTTTAAATGAAAATTTCAAAAAAAAAACAAAAATTCATCAAATATCATTCTAACTTTTATTTTATGCGCAAAACAGGCCATTCCGTTAATCCACTGTTAGCAAGTTAACGCCGGCCCAAAACTCGCATCAATATAGTTGGGATTATTATCCATTACAGTGAAAAATGAGATTATTTTTGAAAAACCACGTAAAGTTGGGATTATTCTGAATAATTTTTCCACAAAATATTTATTTACATTTTGTTTTATAAAATTTTTATGTAATTTTGAAATATGTAATTTGTACTCCCTCCGTCCCAAATTATAATGTCTGTTTACTATTCACAGGGTCAAACTTCATTCACTTTCTTTCTTTATTTTCGTTAGCAATTTGATAAAATAAAATATTATTGTCACTACTAGTTTTGTAGATCTTTGATGTAGTTTTTTAATATGTAATTTTTATTTTTTAATTCTATACCATTTGTCATATAAAATGGTTTGAAAATAATTTCAGTCAAACATCGTAAACCGAAACAGACGTTATAAATTGGGACCGAGGTAGTACTTTTTATTTATTCTAATTTGTAAATAAAATGTGAGTAATTTAAAAGAGATGAGAGACCTTTTTTTCACTCGTTTTCTTTTATCCAAACCACCCATAAAAATTAACTAGAAGTGTAATTTATCTTTTTTTGTGTGAAATGAGCAAGGCTCGGCTCGGCAGGTACGATCTCGGCTCGCCCCTGATGGTATGTCCCCCTCGGCTCGGACCGCATGATAGCGACGGGAGAACAGCGACTGGGCGATAGCGATTGGCTGAAAGAGACTAGACGATGAGGGTCAAGTGACGTCTACTAAGCGACAAACATCGGTCGCATGGGTTGACAAATTGTATTGTACTCCGTAGAATCTATAAAAGGGGCAAAGCCCCTCATTGTAAAGGATCCGAAATCAAGTGAATAATACTCCTACTTTGTAATCTCTCTCTCTCTCTAAACTTTACATAACTAGCATTCAGTTAAGATCTTCGGTGGTTTATTGCCATCAGATAGTATCAAAGTTTTATCTAATGTGACAGTTCTTTGTGCACATCAGACATGAAAGAGAATCTCGAAGGACCAAACTAAAACTAGACATTGATTTATGCACTCACTTACATGTTGGATCGACGTGCAAGACATCAGGGGGTTGTTCTACCATTTTCATTTCATTCAAAAATCAAAGAGAGAAATACTAAAATATGAGCAAAACATAGAGAAAAAATCAAAATAACAATTTCATATTTTTATCTCCAAAATATATAGAATCTATAATGTCAACATTTAATATAAAAAATACAGTGAAATGCTAATATATATTGTCACATTATTACAATGTAATAATCTTATTTTGAAATAAAAATATCACTCTTATTTTAGAGATGAAAACTACGGAGTATGTTTAATGGAAAATGCTATTTATATCCCAAGAATTTATATCCAATTTTGTACATCGCAGGGATGCACCAACATTTTGTGTTGGTGTAATGTTAATTTTTGTTAACGCGCTAACACTTTGTGTCAGTGTAAATTTTTGTTAACGCATCAATACTTTGTGTCAGTGTGAACCATCAAAATGTTGATGCATACCTTGGTATACAAATAGAATACAAATTTTGGGATAAATGTAACATGTTCCATGTTTAATTCCTATTTTATGTGATTTCTTAAATTTTATCCAATGTACAAATCATACTATAATCTTTACTCCGATTTGTCCTCTCACTACTCTATCACGTTGCGAGTAAGGTTGTTCGAAGCGGGCATTTCACTTTTTTTAAAAAGTGTATGTTAGTGGTACACCAAAATGGTATATTCCATTTCTACTATAGATAGTCTCTGTGAATCTATGATCACAGATACTTAACTTCTGTGTTTGTCTGATATACCAATATGATAGACTTTATTGTTTAACTATAAAATAAAGTGAAATTTGCACTAAATAAGACTAAAACTTAAGTCATTTCTCAATGTAAGATTTAAACTTTTTTATTCTCTAAATAAGATTTAATAATGTCTAGTAATAATGAATATTTAGTTGAATAATGACTAATTAATAATGACCAAAGATATTACATTGAAAATAAAAATATATGATCCTAAAAAGTCATTATATTTTACTCTAAATTTCTCAAAAATAAAATATGGGGGAAGAAAGAGAGAGAGAGGGAGAAAGGGTGGGCCAGTGTAAGACAAGCTGCGTTGAGGCAATTCCATGTGCCCGCCCACATGCAGCTGCTCTGCTCTCTTCCGTCTCCCCCACATCACCCCCTCCATATATTCATCCCCCAATCAGCACAATTCTACTGATTTCTCTTCTTCTTCTCCATTCGAATCCGGAGAATCGGTTCAGGGAGGTGGTTTCCGGGAACATGGAGAAGAGCAGCGACGGATTCGTGAGGGCGGATCAGATTGACTTGAAGAGCTTGGACGAGCAGCTGGAGAGGCACCTCAATCGGGCTCTGACTCTCGAGAAGAGCAAGAAGAAGGCCGCGACCGTCGACGATTCCGCCCTCCTCCGCCAGCACTCCGCCGCCTCTGCGCCGCCTGTCGCCGCCCCGCCCCGGCTCAGGTTGGATTGGGAGATCGATCCTGCTAAGCTCGTCATCAAGAGCGTCCTCGCCCGCGGTACCTTCGGCACCGTCCACCGCGGCATCTACGACGGCCAAGACGTTGCCGGTCAGTCACAATCTCCGCTGATTCTCCTTTTCCAAATCTCCATTTTCGCTACTTCAAGTAGTACTCAAATCAGTTATCAGTTCGATCATGATTAATTTCATAACTGTTTTTAAAAAAAGGAGAGTAAATTGGTAAAGACAGTTACTGTTTGTATTAATTTTTTTCCCCTTTTTGGGGGAAAAATTGACTGTTTGGATGAAGAAATGAAATTCAACAAGGCGTTTTTTTCAGAATTTTGAATAGTTGAGCAGAATGGTACTAACAAAAAATGGTGAAGATTTCAGGTAAATCATTAAAGCATAGAATCGTTGTATTCAGATCCATTTTCACTTGGTCGGTGTAAATATTAAATATTGTGGGCCCTTTCGCTCGCACTCATCTTCAATATACGTGTAGAATTTTAAAATGAAATTTATATATTTAAAAACTAAATTAATTTTTTTTAATAAAAGAAATGATAGGATTATATTATTTTTATCAAATGGTCCATGTAAATATACAAAGAAAGAGAAAATGAAAAGATTAAAAGAATCTATGAATTACTGTATGGAAGGACTGTTTTTTCTTATGCAATCCGTGAATAGATGCACGGGTATGGATTGAACTTTGCAATTTGCGGAGATGCTGAATTAACATAGTCTGAACTGTCATGTGATCCAATCTGCTTCTCAAGTATAAAATAATATGAACCATTAATGCTTTCCAACATGTGACCCCACCCCAGTATAAGGATTTGATGTTGAATTTCTTCTTGTAATTAATATTGTTATTATTATTGTTATTCTCTTTATTCTTTTCTATGCCAAACAATGAATGGCACTGGAAACACTTGATGTGCATCACAGAGTATTACTCCCACATAATGAAATTGTATTTAATGGAGGAAGAAAAAATATGGGCAAATAAACATATCTTGTGGTGGGGGGGGGGGTTCTCGCCCCCGAGTAAGATTCGAAGTTTGCCAGCACACCCCAGAGCGAACTCCAGATTAGTCAGACCTAATGTGGTGCCAGACATGAGACACTGGGCTGGGTGCTCTCCTTAGAAATAAGACAGACATGTCCCCCTTTTAATGCAAATAAGCAAATATGATGGGGTCATGAAGTAAATTTTTGAGTAAAAGGTTGCATAATGTTGAGTATGGTTCGTATCTATTTGCTAAACTTGGAATTGTATTTGTATTTTTGTTAAAAACATAGATAACTCTTATTATGCATTCATGTGAGTCAGCGCGTTTGGTTCATTATTGATCATATTCCATATAGTTCTGCTTACATTAATGCTTATATCAGGTAGTTGCCATCATTATTATGGAAGCATTTAGCATGGAGCCAATCATTGTCTCATGACATTTTCCATACAATTGTAAAATGAAGGTTACCAAGAGTGATGACAGTTTTGAAATTTCATCTCATAATTCCTTTCTAAGAAGCCACTGCAGGAAGGACATACAGTGTAGAACTTTAATTTTTTTTAAAATTGAATTAATTTACAGCGTCAGCCAAATTCAGATAATTAGTTGACATTAAAAGTTCCATGTCATGACACTTTGATGACAGCTAGTTAGATTTAAGCTGTTGCTGTTTATAATGAAGAGTATGGAATCGAAATGTGATGGGTGAGGCTACAAAGCCCATATTGCATTTATATTATAATTTGCAGCCCAAATACATTATATTATAAACTTCAGACACCCAAAAGTAATTTATAGGGAGTATTATTGATGTCTTGAAAAAATAAATGGTAGTAATGTTCTTTTTATTGTCCATTGATCCTCAGTTAAACTTCTAGACTGGGGAGAAGAGGGACACCGAACAGAAGCTGAAATAGCATCTCTGAGGGCGGCTTTTACACAAGAAGTTGCAGTATGGCATAAGCTTGACCATCCTAATGTCACCAAGGTGCCATTACATCTCTTTGCTTTGATCTGCAATGACAAAACTGAGAACTATTTATGCTACAATATGTGCAATTGTATACCATTGGTAACATTGTCCATCCTTCCAAATCTTACGCTACTGCCATAACTAATGGTGTATCTCAACATATGTTCTTTTGTTTTTGCTCTTTCAAGTACACCTGAAATGGCTTTGTGGGAGGGGATGATGAGAACAGAGTGTAAGTTAAAGGCCTGGAAAACGTTTTACTCCATCATTTTGGCTAGACCCTTAAACCCCTTAGATCACATCATCTAGGCTCACATGGCCGTAGTCTGTACAAGCAGCACTATGCACATACAAAATGATCATTTGCTTCAAAGGCATTAAATACCTTGATGATGATGAAGGATCGTAATTCGTAACATTAGTTACAAACATGAAAATTACTGCAAGCCTAAGCATTTTTCTGCTTTGTGCACAACTTAAGCACCAATTTGGGTATCCTATGTAGGAGAAATGCACCATAAAAACTCTGCTGTGTTTTCTGCTTTATGCAATATTGTTAGTGACCATTTTAGTTTTTTAATTATTACTCAGTAGTCAGTATCTGTAAAAATGATTTGATTTATGGTTCAGAACTGGATTTTATTGTATGAATTGTGAGCTCCTCCATTCCATAATAACAGTCATGGGATTACATTAATTTTATCGTTCTGCCTTTCCAAACTTAAGAAGTTTTACCTTAACCCAATGAGACTCTTATTCCGGGATGGACTATGGAGGGAGTATATTATACTGTGCCAGTGAGAGAACTGCAGACTACGAAAGTTCCCATGATGATGCACAGGTTTTGAAAAGAAGCAATGACTTGTACTCCCCAACTCTTTAGGAGAGAAAGACTCTAGAAACTTACCATAAGTAATTTTCTCACGAAACCAAACATACCCACTTAAGATTATGATCTAGGGGGCAGTAAGGAGCAGAGAGGTTTTCCCCCGATGAGTTGTTTCTCCCACGTATCATCAAATCTTTTCTTACTATTACTATCTGGACTTATTAGCTATTATCATCCAATCAAATGAAGTGTTCTAATTTCTTGCTCTTGGATGTTAATGTTTTTAATATGTAATGTGATAAAAAGTTTTGAATTGAAAGATTGAAATCCATCTGCTTGTAAAGGCTGTGTATTTGCATTGATTAAACTGGAGTACACATTCAGATTAGAGTTCTAGTTTTTCCCCTTTTGTGTTGTTTATTGAAATGCTCTTCTGCTTAGCATGTGATCAAGGAGCTATAGAATGGTCCGTTTGGAAACTAGGATATATTCCCCAATAACTTCTTGAACCAAGATATCTTAAAAACATTAAAATGTGCAATTATTTATCCTTAGATTAAACTGTTGTACCAATCTGATGCACAAAAAGAAGATTGAACTGTTTTCTTTTCACTACATTGCTAATGATATAGTACCTTCCTTTCTTCCACTGCAGTTTATAGGGGCAACAATGGGTTCTTCAGGGTTAAATATACAGACTGAAAATGGGTCGATTGGCATGCCCAGTAACATCTGCTGTGTTGTTGTGGAATACCTTCCTGGCGGTGCCTTGAAATCTTACCTTATAAAGAACAGGAGAAAGAAGCTAGCATTCAAAGTTGTAGTGCAGATAGCCCTTGATCTCGCCAGAGGGTATTTTTTGCATTTATTCTCTGCACTTTTTGGGGTCTGTTTGGAACTCATTTTTTGGACCTTCTCACATAACGAAATCTTTTTTTATTTTTTAGTTTAAAAAAACAAATGCTTATTTAAGTAATAAAGAAATGCTTATTTTGTTCATATGTAGGTCCATGGTGGACCTTAAGTGAACCATAGAATTTGCCTTGAAAAATCTGCTTAAAAAATTTCTTTATATATTTCTATCATCTAAAGATCTTAATACATGTGAGCCCTTGTCTCTTTTCTTTTTCTTTCCGGGTTCCAATCACAGCATTGATCCCCCCCCTCACAAAAAGTCAGCGTGGTCTTTTATTTGAACTTCACATATAGTCATTAGGTGCCCTCCATCAATAATGCAGGTTAAGCTATCTTCATTCTCAAAAGATAGTTCACCGAGATGTAAAGACCGAGAATATGCTATTGGACAAGACACGGACAGTGAAGATAGCAGATTTCGGGGTTGCTCGCGTTGAAGCCTCGAATCCAAATGATATGACCGGAGAGACTGGGACTCTTGGATACATGGCCCCCGAGGTATGTCTTTCGCAAAGGCTTGCAGGACCCACTTTTACTAGTACTCCCCACACTTTTATGGGTTGTGAGTAGTTTGAATGCCCTTTTTTTCTCTATGAAAAAGAAAAATAGCCCTTCATGTTTCTACTTCTCCTTGTGTTATATACTCCATACTCTCTTATATACACAAGAAATTCTCGAAACCGAATAAAGTAAATCTATTTTTTAGCATTGTTTTTTTACATTCTCGTCCATTCCTAATGGAGCCAAACCACTCATCATTGACTATAATTTAATTTGGGTACATAATGGACTAAATAAAAAAGGCACATTAAATTTTCTTTGCTTCCTAATTAAGGGTTTGTTGGATACTAATGTCATATTCTTGATGAACTGAAATGGTAACAGGTTCTGAATGGAAGTCCGTATAATAGGAAATGTGATGTATATAGTTTTGGCATTTGTTTATGGGAGATCTATTGCTGTGACATGCCATATCCTGACCTGAGTTTCTCCGAAGTTACCTCTGCCGTGGTTCGCCAGGTTCCGTTCTTACTCCCTACACCCCCACCACCACAAATTCTATTTCCATGGTGTTTTCCGTGTTCCAAACGGAGCCTTAATGTTTCGTTTCTGTGACAGAATCTGAGGCCAGACATACCGAGATGCTGCCCGAATTCGCTGGCGAACGTGATGAAACGCTGTTGGGATGCAAACGCGGACAAGCGGCCCGAGATGGACGAAGTTGTGTCCATGCTGGAGGCGATTGACACGTCAAAAGGCGGGGGCATGATCCCTCTTGACCAACAACAGGGCTGCCTTTGTTTCAAGAAGCGCAGAGGGCCTTAAGACTGCGCTGCAGCCGCCGCCGGAGTCAAACTCCGGGTTCCGGCCGGCCGGCGGGGGATCCTCACTCACACACACAGTACCTGCAGGCAAGTTCAAAATTGGGAGTGGATGGGGGAATTGAAGTAGTGGGGTGTAATTAAATCATGCTCTTCCCTTCCATTGCCTTTGTTCTTTACACATTTTAATCTCCTTGGGAAATTTTCATTTCTGTGTATTTATTATTTGACTTAGAGCTTTTGCTGGTGGATTGGACCAACCCACCTTCACATGTAGCATTGACATTTATTATTATTATTAAATATCAATATATATAAAACATGTTATACGTTACTTCTGTCCCCATTTATTTGTCTAGTTTGATTTTTTCAAGTCAAAC
Organism: Cuscuta australis; assembly: GCA_003260385.1. Classification (NCBI taxonomy): domain Eukaryota; kingdom Viridiplantae; phylum Streptophyta; class Magnoliopsida; order Solanales; family Convolvulaceae; genus Cuscuta; species Cuscuta australis. Next base: position 2,368,493 of record NQVE01000114.1, read on the forward strand.
TCGACAAACTATAAGGTCCCGGTTAGTGAGTTTTGGAGATATAATAAGATATGAGTTAGGAAATCTGGAGAAAATAATATGTGTTTTAAAATATGAAACGAATTTGTTTGAAAGATTTAAAATCATGATTTAATTAATGATAAGTGAGGGTGTCCGACAACGGGGTGGTTGTGGTGGCAATAGTAGCCGGTGGTAGAAAATGATCAATCATTGAGAGATATCAAACATCCATATTGGTATCTCTCAAATTCGGAAGATATCGAAATCCTTCATTTGGAGGATTTATGATATCTCGAGATATCAGATCTGATATCTCTGTTTATTTCACCAAACACCAAAAAAGGATTCGGATATCTCGAAATATCAAAATACATATCTTATTTGCTCACCAAACACACCCTAAGTTTCAACCAACTTTCAATTTGTATTTCATATTAGTATAATAAAATAAAATTTTGAAAGTCTTTAATAAGATAAATCTAATATAACTTATTTTAGATAAATTTAAGATTAGTATTACAAGTACATTATTTATTTAATTTAAGTTCAAAAAAATAAAAATTAGGTATTTAAAAACGACATCTACAGGTCTACCAAACAAAAGGTGACGAGATTATATTATTTTTCTCAAACGAGTTACAAAAATGGGTAAAGAATGTGGTTAAAGTTTGACCATGTAAATAGTAAACATGCAACTTAAATTGAGACAGATCAGGTATATCATTTTCATTTTATTGATGATTAAAAGTTATTCAGTTTGATTACAAAAAAATCAAACTCGACAAATACTCTAGAAAGCAAGATAATATGATATCTTATTATAAGAAATTACTCCAGATAGAAGTAAAATATAACTCTTATCTCGACGACGTAGATATGTTTTTATTTTCAAAATTAAATAATTATACAATTACAATGACACACTAGCGGCAAATTATATTGTACATCCAGCTGTACCTTCCTTTAGGTACAGCCTGGTAATTTTGTAAATTTTGCAAACTTTTTATCCAATGCTCAGAACATATATGAGAACTATTATATATGACAATGAGTACCAGCAGATTTGAGAAGGAGAACCAGCACTTATGAGAATTATCATATTCTTATTCAATACAAACATGAATAAACCTGGGTTTTAAATTCTCCTTACTCGGAGAGTATAAATGAGTAGGAACGAATCGAATAGAGGAAGAAGTTGATGATGGTACTGAACTTTTTAATTGTGAAAAAATTGAACAATACTTTATTTCAGAATGAATATTTCCTTATTTGAGAATGAGTATTGTTTTTTTAAGAATGAACACTACGCTATTTATTATATTTATATTAGACAAATGTGTAAAAATGTGTACTTCTTTATTTTAAAATGAGTACTACCTTTGCCAGAATGAGTACTACGTATTTCGAAATAAATGTTTATAAATGTACGAGAATGAATACTACTTTATTTCAGAATGATGTACCATATACCAACTCCTCTCTAGCCCATATATTAGAATTCCGATGTTCTTTTTTCTTTGGTATTATAGGTTAACATTATTTACGTTATATATATATATATATATATATATATATATATATATATATATATATATATATATATATATATATATTATATATATATATATATATATATATATATATATATATATATATATATATATATATATATATATATATATATATATATATATATATATATATATATATATATATATATATATATATATATATATATATATATATCCTCTTTTTCTCTTTTTTCATTGAGTTTAATTAATGGAAAATGGTAAAAACCCCCACCCTTGCTATCAACCATGCCCCCCTACATAAACATGTGGTAGGGAGGCAAGAAAATTAAAATTAGAGGGTGGGTGGAGAATGGGTAGAGATAAATATGTGGTGGAGAAGTGGGTGGAGGCAAGGTTGGTAACAAGGGTGGGGGGTGTGTAGCACGGTCCTTAATTAATACTATTATCAAGCTGTTGGCTGTATTGTAGGGAAGAATACAGTGCTTGTTAATAATTATGATACTGACTTACCATCAAAAAATGTTACGTCTTAGTTAATTAAAGACATCTATTCTCTCCGTTCTCAAAAACATTTTCTCTTTCATTTTTTTCACTTCTGATGGGTGTATTTCACCCATGACCGGTCAAAGGTCAGAACTATATAGTTGACCGGTCAAAGAGGTCAAACTTGGAAGATAGATGAATCGTTCATGGAAGGATAGAGGGTTGACCCAAAAAGTTGACCGGTATATTTCGAATGGTATACCGGTCAACCCATGCCGGTGTCTAATTCATCCGTTGGAGTTAGAGAATCCAACCTTCAAGAACCAACCGGTGCAGTTTTTAAAGATTGGAGAGTGTCGGCAGGAAGAGTCCAAAAGGACTTGGACTGTAGTGGTTGGCGTTGCTGGGGACTCAGTGGAGATGCCGAAGGAATGTTTCCAAGCCAGAACACGACAAGGGAAGTAATTCCCCTCACAAGGCGACAGGGCAGCTCAAGGACGAAACTAGTCACCTCGCACCACATCAGCAGCGTGCCCCCACGTGGGCGCACATGGTCTTGTCCCCCTTAGCCTAGTATAAATACTCGTGTAAACCTCAGAAAGAGGGATCCGAATTCATTCTCTCTAAACTCCCTTGTAAAAGCACCCGTGCATTCTCTGTTATAATATAAATTGGGCTACAGGTGTTCCACCTAAAGTCCTACCGGTCACTCTGCGTGTTTTTACCTTTCTTACTTTACCAAATCAAGCAAACTATTCTAGACCTGGTCTAGTATAGTTTGACCGGTCAAGTAATTTACACCATCATTTTTGGCGCCACCCGTGGGACCGTTAAGGTTTCTTCTCTTCTAAACACAAACCTACCCACGAAAACACCACTCAAAATGTCTTCCAGTCAGCAAATCAACGCTACTTCCACTCAGGTGCAAGCCACCAATGAGGGTACCAGCATCCCTGTGGCTGCTACCCTACCGGTCATTTCCGCCCCGGTGTTGCCTTTGGGTCTGAGCTCCGTCCCAACGCCTAGCGTGATCAGCCCATTCACGACCCTCGTCCCTTCCGCTGGACCAAGGGTCACGTTCCCACCAAGCATGACTCAGTTCATGAGTGACCCAGCCAACTTACAGGCCATCCAGGGCTTTGGCCAGGTCATGGTCATGTGCCAACAGAACGGGGGGATGCCTTTTCTCCCTGGTATGTTACCGTTCGCTCTTCCAGGCGCGGGAACCATGCCCCTACAAGCTCTAATGGCAATGACGTCGTTCAAGACGCCGATGCCGCAGCCATCACCTTTCGAGCCGCAGCTGGTCAGCACCATAGCCCCTGTCAACTTGACTGGCGCGCTTAACGCTGCAGGGCCGTCGCGTCCCCCGCAAGGTACGAATCCGCAAGTCACCCCTGATGGTCACTGCGTCTCAGTTGAGAGCGGAGACGGCGAGTGGGACATTCCAATGGCCCACAAGAAGAAGAAGGGAAAAACTATCCGCCCAGCAACTTCCCGAAACTCCGCCTTCGAAAGGCTGGGGGACAGGGAAGAGGGCCAGAGAAAGTCAGCCAAACAGAGGCTGGGGCAGAGCGTTGCCCATGTCAGCGCATTCGCCCGGTTAGGCGAGGTGAGGGAGGCCGAGCCTGCCCACACCTGGCGCTCCCGGTCTAACCGGTAGGAGCCAGCGAGGACGAGGGCTTCTCGTTAGGAAGAGGAAGCACAGAGCCAGCCCAGGTGACCGGTGGTGAACCGGTTAACCATCCCAAATGACCGCGTCCAGGAGATGGAGGCAAAACTGGAAAGGCTGGAAAAGAAGGTCGAGGAAAAGAATGACCGGGACAAACCCTTAGCGGGGTCCCCGTTCACCACAAGGGTCCATCTGACACCTTTCCCGCGAAAGGTCAAGATCGATGCCCCTAGATTCACCGGGAAGGAAGATCCGGAAATCCATCTGGACTCCTTCAACCAGAGTGCGACCATGAACGATTGCACAGATGAAGAAAAGTGCCTTCTTTTCTTCCAGACCTTGCGGAACCGAGCCACTGAATGGTTCAATAAGCTTCGCCCGGGAAGCATTGATTCGTTCAGTGATTTGTCCTCAAAATTCAAGGCCAAGTTCTAGAAGAACTGTACTAAGAGGAAAAAATTCACCTATCTTAGTACAGCCGGGCAGAGGGAGTCTGAGAACCTAACTCAGTTCCTCACCCGGTGGAAGGAAGAGGTAGACAAGGTGGAAGAGATGGATGACAAGACCGTCTTATCCCCCCTCTTGAATGGCTTGCGTTTCGGGGAACTATACAAGGAGTTCTGCCAGAAACCCCCGGCCACGTACCAAGAGGCCTACTATACTGCATGGGAGTTTGCTGAGGCTGAAACTCAACTCCGGGCGAAGAAAGAAGCCAAGCATGGTTACAAGCCCAAGCCGGTGCAAGTCAAGAAGGAAGAAGCACCGGGACCTAGCCGGCCAAGACACCACTATGACCCGGTCATCCGTGTGGTCAATACGGAAGAATGCCAAGAAATTCGGAAAGCACCGGTCATTCTTCTAGAGAACCCTACCGGTCAAACAGGACGGCAGTGGTTGGGCACCTATTGTTCGTACCACAGGTCAGATTCCCATAACACTTCCGAGTGCAAGAGTGTTAAGGGAGTAATCCGGCAGATAATAGACAGTGGAGAGCTGGGCAAGGATTACTTGCAGAAGGCCCAGGAGAAGAGTCATCAATGGGTTAGGCCAGTGACCCAGGGAAATGACCGGGACAACGATCGGCGGAGGAATAACCGGCCAAGGGAGCAGCAACCTGCTCCTAAAAAAGAACACATTGGAATGATCTTCGGCGGACCTGAAGGAGGAGATTCAGCCGCGCAACGGAAGAACTGGGTCCGCAGCATTTACGTTGGTGAAGTAAGTGCTGAACCGGCCAGACGTAAGCATACCAGGAGGGAACCGATCGTCTTTACTGACCGGGACCTCCCCCCTACCGGCGAAGATCATAATGATCCATTGGTTATCACCATGAACATTAATGGGGTGGATGTTGCCCGGGTACTTGTTGACACCGGCAGCAGTGTCAACATCTTGTACCTGGAAACTTTCCAAAAACTCAGGTTGTGTCGGACACAACTTGAACCCCTGAAGACTCCTCTCTTAGGCTTCACGGGAGATACAGTGGAGGCTGAAGGGTCCATAGTTCTACCGGTCGAACTAGGATCGGGCGAAAAAACCGTATGGAAGAAGATGCGGTTCATCGTTGTGGACATCAAATGCGTCCACAACGCAATCCTTGGAAGGCCGGGCATCAATAAGGTCGGGGCGGTGATTTCCATGCCTCACCTGTGCATGAAGTTCCACACTCTAGGTGGTGTGGGTGAGCTGAAAGGCGACCAGAGGAACGCCTGGGAGTGCTATGCCCGGGCAGTCAAGAAGATGACCAAGGGGGTCAATGTCATCTCTTGAGATCACAAAGGGAGAGACCCGGGTGAAATTGGAGCCCGAGGCCGAGACGGTGGAAATCAAACTTCACCCGGGTGATTCTTCGAGGATGGTCAGAATTGGAGCAAATCTCCCCGAAGATCTCAAGGCAGAGATTACACGGGTCCTCCAAGAATACGCGGGCATATTCGCATGGAGCATGGCGGATATGCCCGGAATAGATCGCTCAAATATCTGCCACCGGTTGGCCGTGAGGGAAGGAAGTCGACCGGTACGTCAGAAGAAGCGGTACCTGGCCAGTGACTAGCGAGACTTCGTCAAGAAGGAAGTGAAGGACTTCCTCAGTGTTGGTCACATCCGGGAAGTCAAATACCCGGATTGGCTGGCCAACGTTGTCCTTGCTCCCAAGGGCGACACGTGGAGAATGTGTGTGGATTATACGGACTTGAACAAGGCTTGTCCGATGGATTCATACCCCCTTCCCAGTCCTGATCAAATGGTGGATGAAACCGCGGGGTGCGAACTTCTAAGTTTCATGGATGACTTCAAGGGCTACCACCAAATCTACATGGCCAAGGAAGATGAAGAGAAGACGTCATTCCTCACACCCGAAGGAACCTACTGCTACCGGGTAATGGCATTTGGCTTGAAGAACTCAGAAGCAACCTACCAGCGCATGGTGAACAAACTCTTCAAGCCACTACTGGGAAAGACCATGGAAGCATACGTCGACGACATGCTGATCAAAAGCCAGGTATCTCTCAACCATCCGGTTGATATGCGTGCCACATTCGATATCATGGCAAAATACAACCTCTGGTTGAATCCTAAGAAATGCGTCTTCGCGGTTCGTACTGGGAAGTTCTTGAGAATCATGGTGACCAAGAGAGGAATATCTAGTGGCCCTCAGCCGGTTCCTTTCCCGGTCAGCTGAGAGATCCCTGCCCTTCTTCAAGATTCTGAAGAAGGCCAACACGTTTGCATGGGACGAAGAATGCTAGAGGGCATTTGAGGAGCTGAAAGAGTACCTAGCATCGGATATTGTATTGTCTAAACCCGAACCGGGTGAAACTCTGTATCTGTACCTGGGAATTTCCCCAAATGCCGTAAGCTCCGTTTTAATAAGAGATGATAGGGCACAAAAGCCCATTTATTATGTGAGCAAAGCACTAAACGGAGCTGAGAGTAGATATACGGCGATGGAGAAGACTGCCTATGCGCTTTTCATCTTCGCAAAAAATTAACATCCTATTTCCAAGCTCACCCGGTGGAGGTCTTGACTGACCAACCGCTGGGTGCAGTGTTGCGAAATTCAACATCCTCTGGGAGGATGGTGAAGTGGGCAATGATGTTAACTCAATTCAAGGGACAAGCCCTTGTAGACTTCCTGGTAGAAATGACCGGTCTAACTCCAGACCTACCGGTCAACAAACCCGCTGAGCAGTGGTGGGAGATGGCAATTGATGGGGCATCCGGTCCTAGAGGATACGGGGGTGGTATCGTGTTCACCACCCCAGAAGGGTTCAAGATCTACCATGCAATCGTCTTCAACTTCAAGCTGACGAACAATGAGGCAGAATATGAAGCTCTGGCTGGAGGGCTCTGACTTGCCCAAGCCCTGAAAATCAGCCGGGTCAGTATCAAATTTGACTCTAGCCTGATTGTTGGGCAAGTGACCGGTAACATGGAAGCAAGAGAAGGACGCATGGCACAATACAAGGACCTCGTGCTTGCCTTGTTGAAAGGCTTCGAGGAATTCAAGATCGCCCAAATTCCCCGGGCGGAGAACGTGGATGCAGACCTTCTCTCCAAGTTGACGCAGTATGCTCTCGAGCATGTTTCAAAACTTGCCCGGGTGGAAATCTTGGATCGAGCCTGCATCGAAAGATTGGAAGTCGGCGCTATAACAGCCGGAAGCCAATCTGACCGGTCAAACCTGGTTGGGGCGGACGACCATTGGATGTATGATCTGATGGAATATTTGATGGATGGGAGCTTGCCAGAACAAGATGACCGAGCAAGAAAAGTGAAGCTCAGGGCACCCCGATTCCAGGTTCTTGATGGAAAACTGTATAAGAGGGCATTTGGGGGGCCACTCCTTAGATGTCTAACCAACCGGGAGGCTGAGCGAGTCATAGAGGAGGTCCACGAAGGGGTGTGTGCAGCACACCAAATGTCCCGTACTCTTTCCCAGCGCATCATCTTGTCGGGTATTACTGGCCAACAATTGTCCAGGATTGTGAGAGGTACGTTCAGAAATGCAGAACGTGCCAAGTATTCTACAAGTATCCCGGTAGACCGGAGACCTACTATCACCCCGTATCGAATGTCATCCCATTCGCTAGGTTCGGGGTTGATATCATTGGAGCGTTCCTAGTCGCCCAAGGAGGGAAGAAGTTCGTAATCGTAGCTATCAATTACTTCACCAAATGGATCAAGGCCGAAGCGTTGGCCAACATCACCACACAACAATGCAAGAAATTAATTTGGAAGAACATCATCACGAGGTTTGGAGCGCCCATGAACCTCATCACCGACAACGGTCCACAATTCCGAAATCCAAGATTCACCGAATACTTGAAGGGCTTCGGAATCAAGCACAATCGCTCTTCGGTGGCGTACCCCCAAGGAAATGGCCAAGTCGAAAACGCCAACAGAACTATTGTAGATGGTTTGAAGAAGCGGCTGGGGGAAGCAGGAAACAAGTGGCTAGAAGAGCTCCCGCACATCATATGGGCATTCCGAGTAACACCAGGAGGGCTCATGGGGAAACTCCATTCTCCCTAACCTATGGGTGTGAAGCAAGGCTGCCCATCGAAGCTGAATTCCCAACGTTCCGGGAATCAAATTATCAACCCCAACAAAATGAAGAAGACCATCTAGCCGAGCTCAACTTGGTCGAGGAACGAAGGATGGCGGCATAGGTGAGAATGAGTACATACCAACAAGTTGTGAAGAAGTACCATGACAACAAGGTTGGGCCGCGATACTTCCAAGTTGGAGATGAAGTCCTATGAAGAAGAGAAGCAAGTAGACCAGGCGATGGAGGAAAGCTGGCAAAAAACTGGGAAGGCCCATACAGGGTTAGAGCCATCATTCGCCCAGGAACCTACCGGTTAGAAACTTTAGATGGTGTACCGGTAGAAAGAACTTGGAATTCCCATCATCTTCGCAATTTCTACAAATGATTGTAATACTAGGCGAGGCCTAACTACATTATCAATCAAAATGATGTTCAATACTCTACATGGTAGCAGCAGAAATGATATGTCGAACCTATCCTAGGAGGGCTTCCCGGGTGGATCGAATCCACTTGGATAAGCCAACTGAGACACAGGCCCGGACCTGGCACGCTGGTTACTACACCGGTCTTGCTCAGTATAATAGAAAAAATAATAAAACCCGGAAGAGGGGCCCCGGAAGAGGGGTATGCCTGCAAGAGGGCTGGACCTGGAAGAAGGTCCGAACCGTACTTACACGGGCCCATGAGGTTTGACCGGTATCGGGGAATCAGCCGGTACCGTCAAAATTGATTGGGGACTAAAAGATGCCCATTAAAAGAAATAGGAAGGGATCGTCCACCGTGGCGCATCCTATTTCCCCCTTCTCAAGGAAGACTTGAACGGGGGGTGAGCTAAGGCCTTCCCGGGATGGTAGAAATCAAAGGGCCATTAAAAGACTTAATAAATTCACCCGGAAGAGGAGGCCCTGGAAGAAGGGTGCATTTGAACCTTGGAGAGGGTTTGAAACCATTCGACATGGTTAAATCTCCAGTATTCTTACCGGTTAAGAATACTTCAAGAACTTACTAGGTTACAGGTGCTTCCATCTACAACCTACCGGTGAAAAAAAAAACAAATACCCCGGTTGGGTATTGATACACCGGTCAGACCGTGGAGTAGGAACCTACCGGTCAAACGGTACTTTATCGAAAAGCCAAAATGAAGTTTAGCTGGTCAAACTTTTTTAAGTTGACCATCAAGATGAAGACATTCAAGAGTGAAAGTTGGAGTTCAATCGGTCTATTTCGGTTACAGGCCAAAGCATCAAAGTTTAACCGGTCAGAGTTTTTACGAAGGCAGTTCAAGAAGCAAGAGCAAAATATCAATCAAGGATTAGGCAGATTTGGAAGATTAACCGGTGAGAAAATCAAAAATGGCATTCGAAACATAAAAAGTTAAATGTCAGATGCTTACAAGTACACCGGGCATACCCAGGCAAATAAAGATGTTCACAAAACATTACAAGAAACATGGCCGGTCGAAGACGGGGAGATTTCACTCGAGAGGAAAAGGAGGTGCAGGCTCTTCATCCGAGATGGGGGCCAGGCCATAGGATTGAGCATTGAAGTTCGGGTCCCGTTCAGCGAGGATTGCATGCGTGGCCTCCCGGTCTCGCTTTTGGTCGGACATAAAGCCGTAAGAGCCGATCTATGTGATCATCTCTTTGCCCTGCTCCTCCAAGTAGATGAACTTGAAAGCCTCCATCGTCATCTCCGGAGTAGAGGTGATCACCCGGGCCGTCTCCTCCCAGTTCTCCCCCATCCATTGTTTGGCTCTACCGGAGAACTCTCGCTCCTTCATCTCCAAATCCTCTATCAGCTTGAGATTTTCCTCCTTCAGCCGGAGGATCTCAGCATCTGCCTCCCCGGCCATCTTAGCAAGATTAGCCACCTCATCAAGCTGGCGGCCAGTCAGATCTTGGAGCTCGCGGTTGTGAGCCTCGACCCTCCTCAGCTTCTCCTCCAATTGAGCTAACCGGGAGGTAGAATCTTCGACGAGCTCCTCCAAGGCGTCAGGTCCCACCTCGCCCATCTGCGAGACCAAAGCATACCAGTCAATACAAGTGATATGTAGCAAACTCAAAAGTATACCGGGTGAATAATGCCTCTGCAGATGACCCAAAGCTCCTCCATAGACTCTGCAGCCGGGGCGTCTTCCCCCCTTTTCCTCTTCGCCGCTGGGTGAGTTGTGGCCGCTCTCTTCATCCTCATCTTCCCCTTCCCCTTATTGAGGGACGGATTCACCGGTACCTTCCCTGGTTGGGCAACCCTCCGGTCTGTGGGGTTTCCTCCTCGTCATGGATCTCAACAATTTCCTGTTGGACCGGTACAGACTTGGTGGTGGAGGTACGTGGACCAGCAAAAGAAGATCCGCCGGCCGGCTTCGGGATGTTGAATGCTCTGAAATTCATCTCTGCAAAAAAAGTAAAAATATAAATGTTCAAACTTTGACCGGTATAATAAAAGGAAGAAGGAAGAAGGAAGATGAAGGAAAGGTACCTGGGTGGCTTGGGCCCCCGGCCTCTGCAGTGTTGCGCGGGGCGGGTACCCCGTGCCCCGCTGCTTCATGAGCCATGGGGGTACCCTGGCCACCCGGTTGGATTCGCCAAATCCAATCCCCATAATGAAACATTTGCCCAGTGAACGGGTCCCCTTGGAGAAGCTTCTCTAAACTCTCTTCCAAGTCGGGGGCAGTGGCCGGCTCGGTATATTGCGGCTTCAGGATGTGGTCATTCCATTTTATGCCGGCCAGAGGAGAGATGGAAGGAAATTTTATAAAGACAAATTTTTCCTTCCACTACCGGTTACTTTGTGGAAGGTCGGAAATGAATTGACGACCATTGCGGCCTTTGAAGTAAACATAACCATCACAACCCGACTTACCGGGAAGGACTTCAAACAAATAAAGAAACAAGCGAAGGGAAGGGTCGATCTTGAGTTCAACGCAGATATTCACAAATGCATTGAGGAAACGATGGGCGTTGGGCGTAATTTGCCCGGGAAGAATCTTAAAGCAGTGGCATAACTCAACCAGAAGGGGACGGAGGGGGAAAACGATGCCACTCTCCAGAGAAATGATATGAAATCCTACCCTATCATCCCGGTGGGGCTCGACAATGTTGGGCCATTTGGGGTCATACTCAAGAACATACCCCTCCGGGAGATTCCTACGGGCTTTATTTTGAGCAATCTTAGAGACCCGGGGAAACATGTCTAAGGGATAGCTGGTGGGGAGAGGAAAGTAACTGGCCGCTTCCATCCGGTCTTCCCACCCCTCATACGACTCGTTATCAGGGTCATAGGGAGCCGACTCGTCTTTGACCAGTTCATCCCTCTCCTGAAAAACCTGACCGGGCATTTGGTTAACCGACTGCGGTTCAGGGGCGGTGGTGTTGGGAACCGACCAGTGTTCAAGATCGGGTGAAGATGACCCGGTGGAGGAAGAAGAAGATGGGGATTCCTCGGATGCGTAGGCATCCGAGGCGGAAATATCCTGACTGTCGGAGGAAGACATTTACCGGAAGGAAAATGGAGAATAAAGAAAGCTGATAAGAGAAAGGGAGGAGCTTACTTGACTCGGAGGGATAGGAAGCTAGAGAGAGGAGCCTGACCGGTGAAACTTGGGAGACGCGCGAGGAGGAAGTGAAGGAATGAATGGGGCTGGGGGTCTTTATATAGGCGAGGAGGGAGGGGAAGGAGGCGACGTGGCTTCACCAGGGCGCGCCGCATCTAGCGGCGCCATCATTGCGCCTGGGAAGGCGAAAGGACGCATGACTGACCGCGCCCAGTCTTCAACACGTGTCGCAACTGACACTTCAAATTTTGAATTTGAAAGTTTCGAGCGGGAAAGACGAAAATTCGAATTTTGAACCCGTTTCTCAGATTTTTACTTCCCGCTTATGACAAATTGCATAACCGAGAAGTGGAGGGCTTATTGATGGGTGTATTTCACCCATGACCGATCAAAGGTCAGATATTGTAACACCCTAATCCGTCCAGGTCTGCAGCCCCATTCGGACTAAAGTATTTAACTTGGTAATCGTAAAAATTTAAAACTTTTCAAACACACTTTATTAATCCCAATAATATTTTTCATAACATATCCAGTACGGAGTATTCAACAATATTGCGGACGCGATTTTAATATTGACATATCATAAATTGTTTCAAAACTTGTCACATCCATCCCGACAATCTCGCCCCATCTGCCGCCAGGATCACATTGTGCTTTCTGCTTACCTGCGTGTAGCAAATAAAACATACTACACGCTCAGCGGTAAAGCTGAGTAAGCATATCTAATGCGTCGAGCATCCATATAAACTGAATCTAAATTCATAATCAAATCATTTGATATCATGCACACAATGTTCATTTCAGACATTCACAGGTTTGGTATTGTTCAGTTCATATCAATACATTTTATTCAATTCAGATACTATTTCAATAGTGCTCTTAAATTATTCTTAATCTAAGGCCAGATTATAACAATGCTCTTAGCTATTCTTAGTCTAAGGCCAGATCATAATAATGCTCTTAGCTATTCTTAGTCTAAGGCCAAATCATAATTTCCATAACCAGATTCTTTTAAGGCAATTATTAATCAGACACTTAAACTATCATTAGTTTAAGGCAATTGATTTCGGACACTTAACTGTAGTCAGTTAAGGCAATCAGACACTTAAACTATCATTAGTTTAAGGCAATCGATTTCGGACACTTAACTGTAGTGAGTGAAGGCAACAACAATATAGCGAATGGTCAACATTGGATTGGGTATTCCCAAACGAGTAATCTTCTAGTTTGGTCTACTAATCCCGTTTATGCATTTTTATTTAATTCATTAAATATTCATGTTTTCATAAGTTCATCCTAAGATCTATTCTAGAGGTCTTCTAGATAGTCTTAACATCAATTAGCTAACAGATATATCTTAAAGTCTTTTAGATATCCTTAACAATTCACATCATTTTCTTGTTGATCAATTTATTCATTTTGAATTATGGTTCAATAATTCATCATTATAATTTAGTTCAAGATAGTCAAACAAACATATCTATTCATAATTTCATCTTTACGGTTCTTTCATTCAATTCCATACATTTTTATTTGTCATAATAAAATCATGATCGTTATGTAGTCATTTTAAGTCTTCAACCTCGGTTCCAATTTTCGAAACATCATTTTAAGTCACCAAACTTCAATTAAGAAATGTTCCCCAATGTACATAGATCATTTTAATACCATTATTTCAAAGTTTTAACAACAATTTCAAGGTTTATGATTCTTGGTTCTTCAAACATGTCAAACACAAAACTCAACCAAATGACCATTTATGAACGTAAAAACGATCTATACGAACATTCTAGTCATTAGATATATTTACGGGCTTACCTCGGAGCTAAACGATGATTCCGGCGTTTGAACGATGAAACTTCCGGCGAACACCACGGCTTGCTCCGGCGACCTCGACGGAAATCAACAACAGCAATCTACTCTCCTCATTCTCATGATTCTAATGGGATAAATTTTAGAATGAATGGTGCAGATTTGAATATTTTGAGTGTTCTTTATATAGAGTTGATGAAGGAGAAGAGAACATATGCTGCGTAGGATTTCCAATGCTGTGAGTTCATTTGGCGATAGTGGAGGAGGAGGCGCCGTTCTCTGATTGGGACTAATTTTGGTCCCAGTCGGGGTACACTTTTTGGTCCAACTTTCTCCGAATTAAATTTCGTTTGCACCGTTGCGATCAGATAGTTAAACTCTATCCAACTATATAATTTTTGTATTTATTTGTATCACTTTTTCCGACATCATATTTTTGGGTGGTTGACTTTGATAGAGTAAAAATTGGTTTAATTGACCTTTCTCATAAAAGGTTTTCTTATTTAATTCATATAAATTATTCTCATGATTTATTTTAACAAATCATTTCAATATTTACATTCTAAACAAATTCTTTATTTACTCTTGATTTGGGTCTGTACTTAGGTTCACAATCAAGACCACACAAATAGTCCACATATTGGATTTATCTCTATGAGACTTATCCAGATTTTGATATTGGATGTCAAAACACATTTCATATCGGCCCAAAGCCCAATAATAATTTATTTTAATCAAAACAAATTTGATTAATTGATTATTTATTCATTAATAATTCTAGGGTATGTTTTGGGACGTTACATTTCTTCCCCCCTTAAAAGAAATTTCGTCCTCGAAATTCTTCTAAGGTCCATAATTGTCATCATGACTGCGTCTCGTTCATATGGTTACATCATTATCTTACAGATACACATTCTCAACCGTTGATATCACTAAACTCGTTCAACCTTCGAGAGATCAACAATTTTTTTTATTAAACAAGGCTTTCACTAATAATCTATCACATCATATTTTTCTCTAATAATCTATCCATCATATCAATGGCAAAATTGAAAGTCAACTACAATTTAATACTTCCTTTAATTATACACTTGGTCAAAATAAGAACTTTTGTTTAGAACGGAGGGAGTATGCATTTACCAATCTTTAAATGCTTCCAACCATTAATAATAATAATAATAATAATAATAATAATAATAATAATAATAATAATCACTTCCTCATTTATTGTTTCATTTGCAACAAAACACTTCCACTTTAACAAAAAATGACTAATATATTCAAATAAAGTCATTGTAACATGCTTTATTCATTTTGTATTGATATAATGACTTATTTAAATTAATTAGTTGTCTCTCTTTTTTCTTCCGCATAAAAGATATAATTGGAAAATCAAAATACGAAAATAAATATGACAAAAGTGAATATAGGAATTGTTTTACCAAAGGGAGGAGTAATGATAATAATATGATGTTGCTAAATCCACTTTACCTAGAGTTAAATCCACACTTCTTATAAACAATGGACAAATATATTCTTAAAATATAAAAACAAGGAAAGGCAATATGTGGACTATCTTAAGGATAAAATTGGACATTTATCGTAAATGGGGTGGATTTAGTAAAAGGAGAAGTGATTTCGCATATCCATAATAATAATAATAATAATAATATTATTATTATAAATAAAAAATAAAAAATATATAATAATTAAAGAAATGTAATGAGACGTATTTCCTTCATTGAAAAAAATAAGAGAAAAGAGGTATTTTTATTGTCCTTGCTTAATGTTTTTGTATTTTTTTCTTTCATTTTATCTTATGTTTTTTAATGATTTTTGTTAATCTATCTATTTAATTTTTCAATTTTTTAAAAATTTGTGTAATGACATTTTTTTATCTACTTTTTAATCCAATGTTTATTAGAAGTTTTCTACTCATATGTTTTTTGTTTTAATTTAACTTTGTATTTTTTAAAATGTACAAGTGTTTGCTAGATTTATTTTTAAATATGTATTAGAACTTCCAAGATATCATGATCGACCAATATAAAATCTTGCGTATATACTAATCTCGATGTTGCTGATTACGATTGTTGGGTGAATTTATTTTCAATTTATATGAAAGTTGAGATATATATTCTGCATAAATACTAATCTCGATGTTGCTGCTTACGATTGTTGACTGAATTTATTTTCAATTTATATCAAAATTGAGGTAAAATTTTAAAACAAAATTCATACTCTCTCCGTTCTTAAAAACACTTTCACCCTAATTTTTTACACACCGCATAAAATACTTACACTCCCCCAACATTATTGCACTAGAGTAGTAGACAAAAAAAAGAACTCTTAATTGCCACTTGGAAGAATGAAAATGCCACATTCAACTTCCATACACGGACCAACCACAATACATGTAATAATTAAGCCAAATTAAACCCTCATGCTTTTCTCATTCAACATTCACATAGATGACATCCACCCTTCATAGCTGCCCCTTTTTTGGGTCATTCCCAAGATCACCCCCAAGCACCAATTTCTTGGTGACATGTATACATACATATATAATTAATTAATTTGTAAATACATATTTAATTTAAGTATATATTTGTTCAATTTTTTTCAAAAAAAAAATCCCATCAAATTCTCCTCCCTTGATTCAAAAAATGATGGAAATAGTGGTTTCTGTGGCACTTTTACTTGTAGGGGTAGTGGTTCTTGTGTTCATACACATATGTATAGTGGGGAGGGCATTGAGGGGCAGAAATGGAATAAATGGGACAATTTCTCTCACCCCAACAAGATGCATAAACAGAAGCCCAAACATGTCCCAAGAAGAGATAAAGAAGCTGCCATGCTTTGAGTACAAGGTGGAGATTGCAGAAGAAGAAGGGCAAAATGGTAAATTTGCTGACTGTGCTGTCTGTTTGGAGGGTTTCAAAGTTGGGGAAAAGTGCAGAGCTTTACAATGCCACCATTGTTTTCATGCCCTATGCATTGATTCATGGCTTGTCAACAATGCTGCTTGCCCTATTTGTAGGGCTGCTGCTAAGGGCACTCCTTTGAAGATCTCTTTGGAAGAAGACACTCCCAACCCTACACAAGATGTTGTTGGGGTAGTTGAGATGGCATAAAAAAAATGGGAAAAAAAAGAGGTATTTCTTCCTCCTATATACTACCTCCATCTCTGAATATTTGTTCAATTTTGACTTTTTTCGATCAATCGCTTTAAACCTTTGACCTATAATTAAATAAAATACTCCCTCCGTCCTAAAATTAACTTTCCATTTGACTTTTCACGGTCTCCAATGCGACACTTTGACCATCAATATCTCAATTTTTATATAAATATATTTTATAAAAAGTATATATTTCAAAACTATATTTCAAAATGAATCTATTGCTAATAAATTTATATGAAAATTTAATGTATTTTTTTCGTAATAAACGGTCAAAGTTTAAAAAGTTTGACTACAAAAGTCAAACTGAGAAGTTAATTTTAGGACGGAGGGAATAATATTTTGAAAATATGTGACATAATAAATCTAATAAAACTAGTTTCTGCACCAATATCTAATATCATTTTTATTTAATTTGATGTCACAATGTACTGATTTTGATCGAAAAAAATCAAAACTGGACAAATACTTAGGGACGGGAGAGTATGTTTGTTATGATTATTTTTAAAAAAAAATTGTGCGCACCAAACATGATCTTATTAATGATATGCAATGTAATTTAAAGTTAATTGCTGATTAAAGTTCGTTAAATTTGAATAAGAAAAAAGTCAAATGGAATGAATATTCTTAAGTGAAACTTGCAGTGAATAGGATTAAAACATAAGTTATTTCTCAATGTAGGACTTAAATTTTTTTATTCCTTAAATAGAACTTAATAATGACCAGTGAGAAGAATAATATCCAAATGATGCTGGACATTTAGTTGAATAATGACTAATAGATAATGACCAAAGGTCCTACATTGGAAAATAAAAACATATGGTCCTATATTGAGAAAGTCATTATGTTTTAGGGTAATACTCTTTATTCTTTTTTCTCTTTTTCCTCTCTTTTGTTATTTGGGGTAGGTTTGGTCAAATAATCTTACCATTGTCATTCTTTTTGTTATCATTATTACCCCTCCCTTTGTTCCCAATTTGATTACAAATTGGGGTTTACCAGCAGAAATATATTACTTTTTGAAATTATTTTATTTAGAAATCGATATATTAATAAAAAAGAAAAATTACATATTAAAAAACTAGATCAAAAGTTATCAAATACTTAAGAATATTATCAAAAATATTTTATTTTATCAAATACTTAATGAAATCGCGTAAACAAACAAAAATTATCGAGAGGAGAGAGAAAAAAATTATACCGATACCACTTCTCCATGTAAGAATGTTTCGCAAACAAGTAATATCAATGTATGTGTCATCGCTACAAGTGCCCTCGTGATCACACTAAACAAGTAGTGTGGGTGCGGGGGCAGGGGTGAGCGGGAAAACACGAGAGGTATGTTTATGGAGAGGTTAAAAGAGAGATGAATAATCAATTTTTTATCGGAGCACTGAATGTGTCCCAAATGGTGTCATCACGTAATGATGTAATTCTACAGTCCCTCATAATAATATACTTTAAAAAAATTGTTTATATAAAAATGTTTATTAGGGCTTTAATTAAGTTTAGGATTTTAACATTTTTTTGGAATTCCAACATAGTCGTCCCGTTGCACCATGTTTGGTTGTTAGAACTTATTATTCCGATTAGGGAAAACTGAAACATTTAATTAACTAATGACGTTGCTTTTGCTTGAGGCGTCCATCCATCAAACTCTATCCCTTTGGAGTTTGGATAATAGTGTGGCCAAATTTTAGTGACATTTGTCAAACCATTCTTTTTTGTTTGATTCTGATTCTCTCAAGGAACTAATTTAATCAAAAGTTCAAGCTTGTGGTCGTGACATAAGAAATGTTTCATATATTCTAACATGTCTTCTCACGTGCAGGTGTAGTCTTTTTTGAGTCTTGCACATGAAACCATAATTTATTTTAAATTGGGTGGCGCTGAGTTTCGTAATCACAACTTCTTAGTCAACAATGCTCCGATACCATGACAAGGAACCAACTTAACCAAAAGTCCAAGCTTGTGGTTGTGGTTCAGGAAATGTTTCATATATTCTAACAGATTCTTATGTTTCGACACTCAATAGTACGTCTTATTTAGGGGAAACGTTTTCATTTGGTACTTACCATTTTTGATATTTTATTAATAATATAAAATAGCTTTGAAGATATATATTAGCGTCAAACATTATCGTTAGATATACTCCGTACTTTCTAAAACGCAGATATTAACTGCCGAAATTGATGCAAATCGGACTCGTAATCTGGGAATAAGAGAAGCCAAACACATCTATCCATATTGTTTGTATGTATGGTGTTCAAGGCCGGCCCTGGGTAGGCATAGGGGGCTGCCGCCTAGGGCCCTATTCATAACGGGCCCATAAATATTTTTCTCTAATAGTACTAGTAAGATATGATTGTAAAAAATAATCACTTTAGGGTTTTAACCTTTTAGTTTTAAGTGTGTGTGTTGATACACACACACACATATATCATTACACAAGATGAATTAAAATGAGTGAATGTGTCATATTATTATTGTACTTCATACACACACAGATATATATATATATATATATATATATATATATATATTATATATATATATATATATATATATATATATATATATATATATATATATATATATATATATATATATATATATATATATATATATATATATATATATATATATATATATCTGTGTGTGTATGAAGTACAATAATAATATGACACATTCACTCATTTTAATTCATCGAGTGATATTGCCTTTTTTTTAAATAGAAAATATAAGAGAAGCCAAATTTTTTTAATTTGCCTAAAGCCTATAAAATGTAAGGAGCGACCCTGATGGTGGTTCTAATTACCTATTTTTCTCTAACATTATGTTTGGTTCAAGGATTTTGAAAGAAAAAGAAAAGAAAATGGTTTTCTCTCATTTTCCTCACCAAAATGGGAGGAATTTGATTTTCCCTCCTCTTAATATATTTTGTCTTCTCATTTCCTTTTCCTTCCACTTTTCTTTTCTTTTCCTATCTATCCAAACAAGAAATGCTATTTTCTATCTCATTTTCTTTTCTTTTCCATTTTAAAATTCTTGAACCAAACATAGTGTAAGAGAAAAAATAATCCACATCTCCATGTTTGTTTAGCAACTGGTTCAACGCTTAGATTTATCATTTCAAAAACTGGTAACGTTTAGACTTGCATCATTAAAAAAAAATCCAAAACGGTAACTGAAAATACTGTTTCAAACAGAACCTTCATCATCTTTGTCTCGATGTATGTTCCCTCCTTTGATATTTCTTTATATTTTCTTCTCGTCATGCTGCAAAATTTTGTTTTAAACCAACTCAATTTCGTTTTATACCAACAGTTTATATATCAATTATTTTCATCTTACTTTTCTGATGTGCAATACTCTCTAATATCCCTTATCCCCATCCCCGCAAACGCAGAATATGCCGCCATTCAAGTCTAATTCCAATTCTTCATCTTGCAAATAGACTCACATCCTCTTGACTTCTATTTTTTGAGCACCAACTTAACACTTAAGGAACCACGAGCCGCTAGGTATGGACATTCAGAGGAACAATCAGATTAAACAAGGCACATACATGTCGTTGGATATACCTTCCACATAGACAACTTGCTAGAGACTAAGGCCACTAAGAACGAACGTCTAAACGGACACCTTGACAAACGAGACGGCCTAAAACTAGCTCTGATACCATGATAGAATTTAGAATGTGATAGTGACTACTGGACTGAGTCATAAGACACTTGGGCTGAACCACATTAAAAGCTTATATACCGATTATTTTTTTCTTCTCACTTTTTCGATGTGAGATACTCTCTAATAAGGTTTGGTTAGGTGATCACATTCAATTTGAGACGAGGAGAAAAATTTTTTTCCTCTATTTCTCTTTGATTACTAATCCGGACAATGTTTTATTTCTTTCCTCAATTCTAAAAATCTTGTATATTCTCTTGGAGGGGTGTTATTGGAGGTATTTTTTCCTCTTCCTTTATTTTCCCTTCTAACTTTACTTTAGCTTTCATATTTTATTGGATCTACAAATGAGGAAGGGAAGGCAAATTGATTACTAAGAATAACTAATTTGCGAGACAAAAAATGGATTAAGAATATATGGTGGAGAAGATCTGGTAGTGAGATTTTAATTTGATAAGAGGGAGAGTAATATCCATCATAAAAATAATTGACAAGGACTTGTTTGGGAATATAACGTTAACGTTTTTAAAAGGTTATCTACAGCATGAATTGAAAATGTCATTCCCAAAGGGCCCACAAATAATAAAATACAAAGAGGAAAAGTGAAGGAATGATAATGACACAAACTTGACAAACTTGCTTTTTGTAAAATTGATTTACAACTTTTTAAATACTCTCTATTTGAAACCATTTGGTTCCTTTAATAAATTTTTACTTTCTCCATCCCAATTTAAATCGCATATTTTGATTTACAATGTTTGACTGAAATTATTTTCAAATCATTTTATATGAAAAAATATTGTAGAATTAAAAAATAAAAATTACATATTTAAAAGTTATCTAAAAAAACTAGCGGTGACATGATCTTACAAATGACTAGCAAAAATAGAGAGAGAAAATAAATAAAGTTTGACCCTATGGATCGACAATGGTAAATTACTAGTGAAATTTGCACTAAATATGACTAAAACATAATGACTTTCCTAATCTAGGACTTAAACTTTTTTATTCCTTAAATAGGACTTAATAATGTCTTAGTGGGAGGAATAATGCCATATTAGACATTTACTTGAATAATGACTAATTAATAATGACCAAAGGTCTTACATTGAGAAATAAAAACATAAGGTCCTATATTAGGAAATTCATTATGTTTTAGTCCTATTTAGGTAAATTACTCAAATTACTACGTAGTATCATTCATCAACAAACATGAGAAAGAAGGCTGGCTTAAGGTGTAGGTTACGAGGTTTGGAGATAGAAATCACTAATTTTATATTAGAGGAGTTTTTCATGACATTAGAATCTTATGTCATGGGATGATCAAAGACACTACGGTACCCGTTCGTAAAATTGAAGCTTCCTATCTCTCAACCCTCATCCCACCCCGATCTGGAGACACCTTCCAACACCCTTCAACAGTACTCTCGAAGTTAATTTAAAGTGTGTGTCAAATAAGAGTGTCACTCGATTTAATAAGCCAAATTGGACATCCTTTTATCCGTTCCCCTCGCCCCATACATATATGATGAAACCAGCATCGAAATTCACCTTATCTCCTTCTACACACATTCTTCGACAGATCTGTATATACAGACACAGAGAGAGATCGAAGAGGTGGCGATATGGGCGGCGGTGATTGCTCCGACGAGGAATCGGAGCGGAAGGAGGCGGAGTTGCTGTTGCAGGAGCGGCGGCGGTTTTTTCTGAAATTGCCGTGTCTCGGGTCAAGCAGTCGGGCCGGATTCGGGCCGGACTGGTCGAAGATGATGCGATCGGCCGAGATCCAGAAGCAATCGGTGTGGTTCCGGGGGTTCAGGGCCGCGAGGCAACTCCGGCGGTGGTCGGAGATCCGGTGGAAGTCCTGCCTCCGTCGGCTCGAGAGGCGTAGCAGCAGCAAGGTCGCCGGGTGCGGGTGCGGGTGCGAAGGCGGCGGCGGCGAGGAGAGGGGGAGATTCCGGTACGACGCTCACAGTTATGCGCTCAATTTCGACGACGGAACGGTGCTCAAGGAGAATTTCTCCGTTAGGTACGCGGCGGTCCCGGCGGCTGTGGCGGCGGCCACTAAGGCCGCTTTGGCCTGAATGCGGAGGCGGCCGAGTTGTTAACTGAATTGCGCCGTTTTTTGCGGGCACGAGGTCGAGCTCAGTCTTGGGGGCCATGCACGCCTACGGAACGATTCGTTCATTATTTTCTAGGCTCTTTAACTCGATTACTCTCTCCGTCCTATAATGATCTTCCCGGTTCGCAAAACGAAGAAAAATTCTAAATTTTTTCAATCTATTTTATTTAAATATTGGTATAGAAATAAAAAATAAACATACATATTTAAAAACTACACCAAAAGTTCAACAAAACAAGTGGTGACAAGAATATTTTATTTTATCATATAGGCCATGAAAAAACACAAATAAATATAAATTCCCGTGAAGTTGGAATAGTGCTCTGGGAAGATCATTATAGGACGGAAGGAGTATTTGCTAAAACTCTATCTCTATTGAGGCAAGTAGTGTTCTAGTGTTACGGGTGCATTTGAACTTGAAGTGTAGTTATAAGTGTTGATTTAGTAATCCAACTCAACTGAATAATTCTATACATGAGTGTTTATATAGGTGAGAATCCCTACATGAATTAGGATTCACCAAATATGGAAACTAACATAAATAACAATTCTACCATAACTACACTTCTTGTCATATATGCCTAACATCCCCCCTCAAGCTGAATGTTGTGAAACGAGAGGAAGCTTGGCAACCAGTGTGGAGTAGCATGGTGAAGAGAGAGCCTTTGTGAGAAGATCCGCTAACTGCTCACTGGAAGGAACATAGGAGACTGTCATTTTTCGGCAATTACCTGTTCGCGTACAAAGTGACAGTGCCGACATGCTTCATGCGTTTATGGAACACTGGATTCTTGGTTAGGCAGATGGTGGATTGGTTGTCGCAGAGTAGGTGTGGAGGAGGTAGCTTAATCTGCAAAATATCAAACAAATAGGTGATCCACATCACCTCTGCTGCTGCGGCCGAGAGGGCCCTGTACTCGGCCTCGGTGGATGAGCGAGAGACACGACTCTGTTTTTCCGTACTCCAAGAGATTAAATTATGCCCAAGATATATCAAATAACCTGTAACAGACCGTCCATCTGTCATATCATTGGCCCAGTCTGAATCAGAGTATGCATGGATGGTTTGTGGGCCACGCCGAAATAGTAACCCATGGTCAATGGTCCCCTTGACATAGCGGAGAATGCGTTTCAACGATTGAAAATCCTGCTCAGTAGGTGCATGCATCCTTTGACAAACATAGTTGACAGCAAACTGAATATCCGGGCGTGTATTTGTCAAATATTGAAGAGATCCAACCAAGCTACGGAAAAAAGTGGGATTCTCAAATGGACGGTTTTCCCCCTCCTCGGACTGCCGTACGGGTAGGGGTGTGGGTGCCGGTTTGCAGTCTTCAACTCCCGCCTTGTGAAGGAGTTCACGCGCATATTTTTCCTGTGATAGAATCAGCTGGCCCTGTTTGCGTGTCACCTCAAGGCCAAGAAAATAATGGAGAGGACCAAGATTCTTCATCTGAAATTCTGTTTGCATGGCCTGAATAAATGAGGAAATAAGAGAAGAGGCACTCCCAGTGACAATAATATCATCAACATAAAGTAGAACAATGAGGATGCCGGAGGGAGAGTGTTTGACAAAGAAGCTTGTGTCATGTTCATTTTTTTCAAAGCCATAGTCAACAAGGAACCCAGAGAGACGTTGGTACCAAGCCCGTGGCGCCTGCTTCAATCCATAAAGAGATTTCCTCAGTTTGCACACATAATGAGGATACTGCTGATCGATATACCCCAGGGGCTGCTTCATATAGATTTCATCTGGAATGACACCATGAAGAAAAGCATTGGAGACATCCAATTGGTGAAGGGGCCAGTTCTGACTGACGGCTAGTGAGAGAACCACTCTAATGGTCTGCTGTTTGACCACAGGGCTAAAGGTCTCAGAGTAGTCCAAACCATATTCTTGTGTATAACCTTTGGCCACAAGACGGGCCTTGTACCTGGAAACAGAACCATCAGCATTATGCTTAATTTTATAAATCCACTTACATCCAATAGGAAACCGGTCTGGAGGTGCCGGAACAAGCTCCCATGTGTGTTGATCAAGCAGGGCTTTATATTCGTCATCCATAGCCTGGCACCAATAACTATTTTGGGAGGCTTCTTTATAGGTAACAGGCTCGGTAGTAGGTGGGGAAGAGGTGAAGGATGTGGAGTAGAGTTTAGGTTTGAAGATGCCACTTCGTGCACGAGTGGTCATCGGGTGCCGGATGGGTGGGGGAGGGGGTGAGGGAATAGGGGTGGATTCGGGACTTGTCATGATTGGGGAGAGGGTTCCAAATTGGATAGGTGTGGAAGGTGAGTGGGGCTGGTTAGGCTGGGTGGGGTGGGTTGCCGTGTGGGGCTGGGGGCTGGACGTGAGGGTCGGGGTGGTGTGTGAGTGGCGAGAATTGGGTTGGTTTCGGACAGGTGAGGGGCTGGGTGGGTTTCGGGTGTGGGGCAGGCTGGGCTGGGTGTGGGTAAGGGGTGGGATCGGCGGGTTTCGGGTGGGGAATAGGTTGGGCGTTGGATGTTCTGGTGTAGCCCTGTGATCATGTGGCGGAGTACCCGGCGACGCTAGAGGGAAAATGGGAAGGACACCAAGGAATGACGGAGAAGGAACTTGAGACTCTGTCTGGGAAGAGACTGTGGAGTATGGAAATTGACTTTCTTGGAACTGAACATGATGAGATATGTATATGCGACCGGAGGTAATATCAAAACAGCGATACCCCTTGGAGGAGGAATCGTACCCAAGAAAGACACACGGTTTGGACCGAGGCTGGAACTTATTTTTGATTTCGTGGCGTAGACACGGGTAGGCTAAGCAGCCAAAGACTCGGAGAGGACTATAGTCTGGGACTTTTTGAAACAGAGACTCAAAAGGAGATTGGTGATTAAGAGACCTTTTTGGCATGCGATTTATCAGGACAGTAGCCAACGCCTCGACCCAAAATTTAGCCGGGAGATTGGCGGTGCAAAGAAGTGTGACAAGAGTTTTGACCAAGTGACAATGCTTTCTTTCACCGACACCATTTTGTTCAGGAGTATATGGACAGGATTTTTGGTGAAGAATCCCCAAGTTTTGTAAAAACAGCCTAAACTTTTTATTGACATATTCCCGCCCATTATCTGTGCGAAAGAGTTTAAGGTGCGCATTGAACTGAGTACGAACCATGGATTGAAAACTTTGAAAAGCATCAAACGCATCAGATTTATTTTTAAGAGGGTACAACCAACAGAATTTAGTATAATCATCAATAAAATTAATGTAAAAATGATATCCCCCAAAAGAGGGTACAGAAGTAGGTCCCCATACATCAGAATGAATAAGTTCAAACGGAGCAGATGTTTTAGTTTCTGACACTGGGAAGGGGAGTTTATGGGACTTAGCAAGAGAACATGAATTACAATGATCAAGATGTTGAAATTTAAACCCCAATTGAGACAATAAGGACTGAGTAACTTGAACTGAGGGATGACCAAGACGGCAATGCCATTGATACGGAGTGACTTTGACGGAGTTGACCACCAGAGAGGGACTGGATGCCGGTATGGAGTACAGGCCACGCTCACAAGGGCCCTTGAAAAGGACTTGATTGGTTAGGTTGTCCCGAATCGTAAAATCCTTAGAGGTAAAAAGAAGAGAGCAGTTATTATCTTTAGTAAATTGGTGAACAGAAAGGAGATGAGAATTAATGTGAGGAGAATGAAGGAGATTGGATAGGTGAAAATTATGATGGGGTGTGGTTAATATACCTGAGCCTGTATGATCAATAGGATAGGTGTTACCTCCCGCAGTTGTGATGGAGTTGGTGCCATGATATGGTGACATAGAATTCAGCCGAGATAGATCAGACGTCACATGAGTGTTTGCGCCAGTGTCCAGGTGCCAGTTCGAACCAGACTCAGCGGATTGATTTGCATAATATGCCTGCGGTGGACCAGTGTATGATTCGTCGTAGCGGTGCCAACAATTCCAGACCGCATGGCCAGGTTTCCCACACAACTGGCAGGTAACGGACACCCCTCGGCCACCTCCTCTGCCGCGGGTGTCGTCACGGTACTACGGCTGCCGTCCTCCTCTGCCGCCGGGTTGGCTGCCGCGGTAAGGCCCTCCTCGGCCTCGCGGTGGTCCTCGGCCACGACCTCGACCATAGCCTCGTCCGGAATTAGTGAAAAGAGCATTATGAATGTCAACAGACGAAGTAGAGCCGGAGTCACCCAGAGATAACTTCTTCTCAAAAGATAAGTTCAATTCTTCGGACAGCAACCAAGAGGAGACCTGATTAAACGTGACAGTGGCAATATTGGTGCGAATATTTTGCTTGAGGGAGGCATAGTCAGCCGGTAGACCACGAAGAACACAGAGAATAACATCTTGTTCAGAAATTTCTTCATGAGCCAGTTTGAGAGACGACACAATCGTGAGAACAGTGTCCAAATAAGATTGCATCGAATCGGTCCCTTTTGTAACACCATGTAATCGCTCCTTCAGTTGAAAAATATGAGTTCGGGAAAGAGAATTGTACCGTTGTTCTAGATGATTTCAGATTGCAGCCGAGGTGGGAAGAGCATGAATATGTATTTGAACCGTGGGTGAGACAATAGCAAGGAGACAGGCCCGAATCTGAGCATCAATAATATTCCAGGATTCATAGGCCGGATTTGGTTTCATGACCGACGGTTGATCCTTGCCGGGTGCCGCAGCCTTTTCATCAAGGACAAAAGACGGAGGAGACGATTCAGACCCATCCACGTAGCCGAGAAGACGATGAGCGAGGAGATTGGCACGGACGGTAGCCGACCAAGAGGGATAATTGGTGTCATCAAGCTTGACCGGGGTTAGGGATTGGAGATTCCGGACAAACAACTTGAGCCCCGTAGGAAGACGATCCATAGGATCAGACGAGGTAGAAGCCATGGTTGTGCACGGCGTGATCGGCAGTGGAGAAATCGGCTCTGCCGATTTTTTTTTTTCCGGTGATTAGCGCAGGAAAGGAAGAGAGAGGTTAGGATCTTTGTGCTCCGATACCATGTTGATTTAGTAATCCAACTCAAGTGAATAATTGTATACATGAGTATTTATATAGGTGAGAATCCCTACATGAATTAGGATTCACCAAATATGGAAACTAACATAAATAACAATTCTACCATAACTACACTTCTTGCCATATATGCCTAACAATAAGAATGTCACTAAGCTATTTATTTTTGACAAAAATGTCATTTTCAATTTTTTTTCTCTCTAAAATATTTAAAAGTACCGCAAAAAAAAAGTGACTAACCATTTAATTGGGGGAGGAGCATTAGAATCACCCCACGTCAAAAGAGTAAATAAACAATGATGTGCTAATATAGTTTTTTGTTGAATTAATGTGATTTAGACAATTTGAGTCAAGCCACACTCATGACCAATTGAGTGACACTTATTTGTTTTTGAACAACCACTAGAATTCTCCACTCTTCATTTCAAAGGAATCGTCTCACTTTGAATGATATGAAACGTGAAGACTATTTCTTTAAATTATTTTATTTATAGATTACATATTTTAAAATGTAAAATATGCAATTGCATATCTGATCTGTTTGAAATCTGATCCGAATACATCTGCTTAAATAATCGTTTATCCAAATATCCGTTTGCCTGAATAAAAATTATTTCAATACATATAATCTTAGTATCTACCGAGCCCATTGTCATATTCATGGGTTATGAGTGCATTTGCAGTTTTTGGTTGTTTTGGGAACCAACATTTGATTCCTTCTTTAAATCCTTTTTTTTCATAGAATTTTCCTACCTGCACTTCTTAAGTAGGAATGATGCAAAATGGCATGTGATTTTAAGGTGCATTGAACAATGAAGATTACCTTCATTTAAGCAAATTTTGCAGTGTATTAAAGACTATAAGTACTTGGTCTATTATGGATTTATATTTTCTTTGAATAATTTATTTTGGTTAAGTAATTACTATTTAGATGGTACTTTTTTTTACGTGTTCGGACGTTATTCAGTATAATGGATTCCGATATTCATTTTCACATTCCTTTTATAACCATTTGGATTTTTGATTTATTAACGGTTTTGGATATTCGGTCGGATACAGATATTCGATCAGTTTGATAAGGTATATTCGATCGGTAAATTGATAAGGTTTTGGATATTCGATTAGATTCGGATATTCATTTTCACATTCCTTTTATAATGATTTTTGATATGTAAATTGGACTTGGATATATCCAAACCCAAGAATTATCCGTCGGATTTGTATATGAACTACGTCGCTTGCCCCCCCCCCACCCCCACCACCACTTTGTACCCCAACTTATACACCGTATATGTGCCCCAACTTACGTCGTTGGAAGTAGCTTAATTCTATGAAGTATCTTTAAAAGGCATAGATGCAACACAAGTTCATGTAAGACTTGGATTGGAATGCTTGTCTAAAAAGCCCGTCATATATATATAGTTTGGTTGGGGGATATTTTTCAAAGGAAACTATTTTCTCTTTACATTTTTCGTTGTTTATTTTTTTATTTATTTCTTAGGACGGAAAATAAACATCAAAGATTAATTTTTGATCTTTGAAGAATGGATGTATTCGTGAGCGGGTGAAAGTGGATCGGGGCGTAGGTCCGGGGTGGGGGTGGGCTGGGGTGATTGGATGTGGGTGGGTAAGGGTGGGGGTACGCTGGGGTCGGGTAGATGGAGGGTGGGGTGGGTGGTGCATTGGATGGGGCGTACGTGGGTGGGGTAGGGGGTGGGGGGCAAACATGGTAGTGTAAGGATGGGCGGGGTGGGGACGTGTGGTGGGAGGGGGTTGGGAGTGGGGCAGGATTGGATGTGAGCGGGGTGGGGAGCAGACATGGCGGGGTGTGCACGGTGGACAGGGTTGGGGCAAGGACGAGGATGGAGAGAGTAGAATTGTTTTCCTTTGAAACCAAACGGAAATTATTTTTCTCCTTGTTGAGAAAAAATATTTTTCTAAGAAGATATTTTTTTATCATTTTAGTTATCAAACTGTCAGAATATATCCTGGGCCACAACCACAAGTTTGAGCTTTTGGTTGAGTTGGTTCCTTGACATGGTATCGGAGTCTCGTTGACTAAGAGATCACGGGTTCGAAACTCAGCGCCACCCAGTTTAAAAAACATTAAGGTTTCACATGCAAGGCTCGTAAAAGACTACGCCTGCACGTGAGGGGGCGTGTTAGAATATAAATAACTGTTCTAGGCCACAACCACAAGCTTGAGCTTTTGGTTGAGTTGGTTCCTTGACATGGTATCGGAGTCTCGTTGACTAAGAGATCACGGGTTCGAAACTCAGCGCCACCCAGTTTAAAAAACATTAAGGTTTCACATGCAAGGCTCGTAAAAGACTACGCCTGCACGTGAGGGGGCGTGTTAGAATATAAATAACTGTTCTAGGCCACAACCACAAGCTTGAGCTTTTGGTTGAGTTGGTTCCTTGACATGGTATCGGAGTCTCGTTGACTAAGAGATCACGGGTTCGAAACTCAGCGCCACCCAGTTTAAAAAACATTAAGGTTTCACATGCAAGGCTCGTAAAAGACTACGCCTGCACGTGAGGGGGCGTGTTAGAATATAAATAACTGTTCTAGGCCACAACCACAAGCTTGAGCTTTTGGTTGAGTTGGTTCCTTGACATGGTATCGGAGTCTCGTTGACTAAGAGATCACGGGTTCGAAACTCAGCGCCACCCAGTTTAAAAAACATTAAGGTTTCACATGCAAGGCTCGTAAAAGACTACGCCTGCACGTGAGGGGGCGTGTTAGAATATAAATAACTGTTCTAGGCCACAACCACAAGCTTGAGCTTTTGGTTGAGTTGGTTCCTTGACATGGTATCAGAGCCTCGTTGACTAAGAGGTCACGGGTTCGAAACTCAGCACCACCCATTAAAAAATTTAAGGTTTCACGTGCAAGGCTCGAAAAAGACTACGCCTGCACGTGAGGGGGCGTGTCAGAATATAAGTAACTGTTCCTGGGCCACAACCACAAGCTTGAGCTTTTGGTTGAGTTGGTTCCTTGACATGGTATCAGAGCCTCGTTGACTAAGAGGTCACGGGTTCGAAACTTAGCACCACCCACTAAAAAACATTAAGGTTTCACGTGCAAGGCTCGTAAAAGACTACGTCTGCACGTGAGGGGGCGTGTAAGAATATAAGTAACTTTTCCTAGGCCACAACCACAAGCTTGAGCTTTTGGTTGAGTTGGTTCCTTGACACAAACAGTGGAAATTAAAATGAATTTTTCCTGCGAGAATATTTTCCTCCCAACTAAACACTACATTTGTCTCAAAATAGTTTTTGTTTATAGTTGACGTTTTTTTACTAGAATTATTTTTAATTCATTTTGAAAATAAAAAAATAAAATTTATAATTTATAAAACTAAATAATACGTAATTTTTACAAAACAAGAAGTGATATGATCATCTTATTTTTCAAATAAGTAAGAAAGCTAAAAAAGAAGTAGAATAGATAAAATTAAAATAAAAAAAAATTAACCACGTAGATAATAAATAAAATTATGAAACAATCAAGTATGTTCACCTCTATTTGCAGGATTGGAGTTTTGGTAATACGGATGTGGAAAAAAGGTTTTGGCTTTTTGTATACTTTTTCTTCATAGCACGTTCGAAACTTCGAATATTAGATCTATGGCGCAGTTTGAATTTGACCGGCCGGAAACCTCGTGGGGATATACACAAAATGTTTCACAATGTTAGTGTTTTAAAATCATTAAGTATTTCATCTAATTAAATTTATTTAGATCGGATGAAAATTTTAATAAATAATATGGTGATAACGTCGTCCGCAGTGCGGAGTGCACGTGCGTTCAATAATATTACAAATTTCATAACAGAGTCAACGACCTGGGGGCAACAGTCTCCGGTAGCATGGTCCAAGGACAATAGCTCTTGGAAGGGTCCAAATGGCAAAGCCCCTGACTGATAATTTTTTTATTTTTGACAGTGTTACTCTATGAAAATCCTTTGAATTATTAGAATTCACCTTAAATAGGTCTAAAACATAGAGAAAACTATCTAGGACTTTCATATTTTTTTTACTTGAAATAGGACTTCACATTGTGATAATGCGGTTGTAATGTGGCACTGTATATGTGCACATTACTATACTTTTTGGCAATGTATATGACCATGTTTGATAATGTAAATGCATTTTAAGTCATATTTTGGGGAATAAAAACATAAAAGTCCTACTTTGGTATATTTTCAATGTTTTAATCTTACTTTGGTCTTTCTCCTTTGAATTATAATTAGTGGAGTCATAAATTATCGAATGAATAAAATTATACATCCAGATGTTAAGTTAGCGATAAACAAAATCACACTTTGCAAGGACGCATGCTTTCGAATGTCTAAATTAAATATTCAAGTATTTCATGATTAGACAAGACGATTAGTATAGAAAATTACGGAACGCGATGTTTAAAGAAATAATTGACACGTATATTCGAATGTCTTGGTCAAACATTATTCGTATATGTCACTTATACTAATCGTTCTAACGTAGTTAAGCAACATCTTAAATTTGAACTAGTCTTGGAAAAGCCCAACCAAACTGGAGATATTAAAAATTTTACGATTTTACAGTGAGATTTTAGAGTCACACACTTTGAGCGACTCCAGATAGTGCCAACTAAAATTTGAGCACATACGATGCTCTAATTGTAAAACGATGGATTCTATCATCTAAACCTACTTGCTAAACTCCATCGCTATGGCCCGACCCAAACCCCTTCGCCTCTCCCTTCAATTGTACTACTTAAATTTAGTTTACTTTGATGTTAAAAAAATGATTCCAAAGTTAACATTAACATACTCTCTCTGTCCCTAAAAACATAAGAGGTTGTGAATTTTAAGAAATTTAAGACAAGTGTATTTTAGTGTTGACTTTACAAAAAAAATATTACTACTCTTTATTACTCCCTCCGTCCCAGAAAACCTTTCTCCTTTCTTTTTTCATCCGTCCCAAAAAACACTTCTTATTTCTATTAAAAAGTCACTTTTACCCCTTACTTTTTCATATCCTACCTATCACATCATAACTTTTTACTAATAATCTATCCATCAAATCATACTTTTACCCATCACATCAAAGGACATTTTTGGAAATTCAATACCAAAATACACTCCCCTTAAATCTCTCTCCAAAACCAAAACTTCCATGTTTTCCCGGGGTATTTTCATTTTTCTGTAACTATCATTTAATTCTCCTACAATTGAAATACTTATTTTACTTAAGTTTCTCTAAATGATGATTGAATAGAATAAATGTCAAAGGATAAGAAACATTTGTTAGTGGAACGAGACAACCTTAAATTATGTCTCAACCATATATTAGGGGAAACACACCATAGTGCCTTCTCCACCCCCCACAATCACAATCACCTTAGTGGGTGCATCACTAAGAGTAAAATTAGTATTTAAAAAATCTCTTTTTTCACACTAATTATTTTATCTAAACTCTAAAGTATAGATATTACATTAGTATTAACTTGACTCTAGAATATGTATATTAAAATACATTTCTCAAAATAAAAAAATTTAGTAAAGTTGCTCAAAAACTTCATAATCACGACGCGACAGTGCAGGAATTAAATGGTCAATTTTTACCATATTCGATCGATGATCGGAATTGCCGTAAATTACAGACAATAAATGACTACATCATCACGAAAATCACGACAACATGACTGAATTAACAATTTCCCACAATAACAAAAAAAATTTAAAAAAAAGTGCAACATCATAAATCCTCCCTACATAGATCCTCTTCTCTTTTTTTGTGGGATTTTTCTTGTGTCTTCAATCACTAATCTACACAATCAAACTTAATTGAGAACTTCCATTACCATTTACATATGAAGAAGAGCTCTTACCTTTATTATTCTTGGACCAAAGCCATATCTTGGAAACAGAAAAGCTTTCCCCTTTAGCTCTAGCACTAATAATCCTCTTGCTCCCAACATTATTATTATTATTAATATTGTCATTATTAATACCATAATCTCCTCCATGATGATCAACCTTGACTACCTTCAGCTCTCTATCATCCACAATGTACTGGCAAGAACCCATTGAATAACATCTCCTCCCATCCAAACCGCCGCTCCCCGCCGCCGCCCCACCCCCACCCCCGACGAAGCTTCTCAACTTCCCCAGCCGAACCGAGAAAACCCTCTTGCTAATTCCAGTCTTGTGATCTCTCGCCTCGTTGTCGCAAACAGGCGACAACGAAGGGCTCCCAGTCTCCACTGCCGCCGCTGCAGAGCCAATGTGGGACCTGCAGAGGGGGCAAGTGGAGTTGGAGAGGAGCCACGTGTCAATGCAGTGGGTGTGGAAGGCGTGGGAGCACAGAGGGAGCAGCCTCAGCGAGTCCCTCGCGGAGAACTCGCTGAGACAGACCGAGCAGTCGAATGGCGGCTCCGCCGCAGAGCCGCCATTCATGACATCACCGTAGCGAAAGACGGGGAGCGTGTCGATGATGGACTGGTCGAGGCCCGAGTCGTGGAGGCGGAAGAGGTGCTGCAGCTGGGAGGCCGGAGAAGAAGAAGAAGAAGACGAAGACGAAGCTTCGTCTTCCCGGGATTGATGAGAAAAAGAAGAAGAAGAAGTGGCCATGAAGTGTCTAGTGAGGAGATGGAGAATGCCAAAGAGGAAGAAGATGATGGCTATGATCACTATCACTAGTAGCAGATTTGAGCTAATTCCACTCATATTTGATAGGTTTTTTTTCACTCAATAGAGTGGCATATGACTGTAATTCTTTCTTCTTCTTTCTTGTTTTCTGCAACTTGAGGGAGTTGGAAATGGGAAGGAGAAAGGGGGGAGAAAAGAACAGTTTTCATGGCGATTTTCTTTCAGACATTTTCACAAACAGGTTGTGTGCACGGAACTTGGGAGCGAGAGAGGAAGGGAGAGTTGACATTTGGATTTGACAAATCAAATCAAATTCATTACCGGAATATAAATAATTATTCTCCCCCTCCCAAAATGTTTGCCATATCACCCAAAAAGAAGCAAAATTTCAAGTTTTTCCAATTTGTTTTATTTAACGTTTGATTTCTAAAATAAAAAATAAAATTTATATATTTAAAAACTAAGTTAAAATTCTTTAAAAAAAAGGAAATGATGAATGATATGGAGAATTTTTACTTCATCAAATAATCAATGAAAAAATATAAAAATAAATAAATGTTTCTGAGATTTTTAAATACTTGACTGTAACATGTTTTTTGGGAGGGAAAGAGTAAGAAAGTAGAACTATGTGACCGCCACTACAAGTGTTTGGCTGAATTTTCTATCTTGGTAGCCTAGTTTAATTTTTTTTGAATGCTATTGACTATTGGAAGTCACATTTTGGACAACGTGCAAAATCTCATCATTTTTAAAATTATTTTAAGTGCAAAATCTCATCATTTTTAAAATTGGTTTTTAAATGTAAAATGACATTAGAGCACTGGAAATACGTTTGAAGCCCCGGGGCTTCAAACTTTCTCTCTGCCACGTCAGCTTTAACTTACACCAAAAATTCACTGGAAATGGGTTTGAAGTCCCGGGGCTTCAAACTGGGGCTTCAAACCTTCATTTTTTACATTTTTAAATATACATCTTCTAAATTTAAATTAATAAATTTAAATTAATTTATTATTTAATTATATTGAAACACGAATACAAAAAAAATACATTCATTAAATTTAAAGAAATTGAAACAAAAATAATTTAAAATTTAAAAAATTACATTCATTAAAACAAAAAAAACGACAATAATAAAAAAGATACATTAATAAAAAAACTAAGGTAAATTATATTTCGCCTTGATCTCTCTTTGTCTTTGTTCGTAGATCATCCGTTTGAAAACCCGACAACGTAGAAAGGTCGGTTTCCATGATTTTGAATAAAAAAAATTACATTCATTAAATAAAAAAATTACATTCATTATAAAAAAACTACATTAATTAAATAAAAACATTACATTCATTAAATAAAAATTTACATTCATGAAAAAATAAATAAAATACTTGAATAATAATTTTTTTTTAAAAAAAGATGATAGATAGAGAGAAATTTGTATTTGTGTTGAATTTTTTTAAAAAAATTAATTTAATTTATAGAGAAGAAAAGAGGAAAAAAGAGGGAGAAAAAGGAAAGAAGAAGGCGTGATAATGCCTTCAAACCGCGTCAAAAATTTGACGCAAATATTTTAACGCACTTTTAACGGGGGAGGGGGCGGTGTTTAATGCCCCCCATGTGTCAAAATGGTGATAACGCTACTCGGTAGGGGTGTTCAAAAATATCCGATCCGAAATATCCGTCCACGATCCGAGCCGACCCGATCCGAAAAATAGATATCCGATCCGATATTTTAGCTTTCGGATCGGATACCCGAAAAAAATTGGATCGGATATGGATTCAATTTCTGGAATTTTTCGGATAATCGGATATCCGATTTTTTTTGCTATATGTTTTTGGAATTTTATGGATATATATTATGACTATATGTTTAAATGTAATTTTATGTTGATTTTGGAACTCAACCATTTTAGACTTTTTACATTAGCATTTTAGAATCTTTTGTTTTAATTGTGTTTTTTTGTTTGTTTAGGAAAAATTACCAATGTTACTCCCAAATTAAATTTGGTATCATTTTTTTATTAGGGCATTACCTAGTGGTGGAATTTTTCTTTTAGTAAATCTATATTGAATTTGATATTTTGGGTTGATTTTGCTATTTTACCTTTTTTTGTAAATTTTGACTAAAAACTCAACTTTTCGGATAATCCAGTGATGCGATCCAAATAATCGATACAATTGAACACCCCTACTACTCGGCGTTAGGAGTAGTACTAGTGGCCTTATAGTGAAGAAGTCAAATTGGTGTGGACTGTGGAGTATGTGTTTGGTAGCGCACTAGGCATTTATACACGTCTATTTCACACATTGACTTTACCTCAAGTGGGGAGGGGCATCTCATTGTTGGGTACCATTGTTTTATCTCTCTCCTTAGCATAAGACTTTTTTTGGTTTGTTTATACTTTAAAGACATTTGTTAAAAAAGTCTAACGGGTCGTATCAATTAAAACTAGTGGAAAGAATAATGTCCAAGTAATGATGGACATTTAGCTGAATAATGACTATTAGATAATGACCAATCGTCCTACATTGGGAAATAAAAACATATGGTCCTATATTGAGAAAATCATTATGTTTTAGTTCCATTTAGGTAAATTACTCATTAAACTACTTCTATGACTTAGATTTCATCTAATCTTCTCTCTTTAAAAAAAATGAACCACATCCCTTTCTTGGGTTATTGAAAGAAATAAATTGCGGCATGTGAATCAACTGGAAAAGATAGTAAAATTTTGTCACGACTAATCTAACCTACAAGGGGTCGAATCCAGACGGTCGTTTCCAGGATTCGAACCCCCCACCTTGTAGGTCACCAGCAAGGCTCACTTATTGTTTTACTGTAAAATATTAAAATGTCGGTGTATCTTTTTGGGATAGAACTTGGAGTATACTTTTTGGTCTAGGCGGCCCGTTGAATAGAAAGGTTCATAACACTCACAAAAGAGAAATTAATTTCTATTCTGTTTGTCTATGATTTGATATGATTGTGTTTTCCTTTTTAGAACTCTTTTTCTGTTTTGCCATCATTTTTTCCTCCACTTCCTGCTAACGGCTTACACCTTCTTCTAGTGCTCTAAAAACTCTTCTCCAATGTTAGATTTATTTAAATGACGGATTAAATAAGTTATTTCACTGTCTATTAAAAATTTGTTTTGCAAATGATAAAATTTTGGATAAGGTAATAATTACTGGATTGGATAATAAGACACTTGGATTGAACCACATTAAAAAATTTAATTCAATCGGTTGATTAGCTTAACTCAAGAGCTTATATACCGATTATTTTACTCTTGGACTTTCGATGTCGGATACAACCTAACATCCTGCTCTGATACCATGATAGAATTTAGAATGGGATAGGGTAAGGATAACTGGATTGGGTTATAAGTTACTTGGGTTGAACCACATTAAAAGATTGAATCCAATCGAATAGTTCGTTCAATTCAAGAGCTTATATACCAATTATTTTACTCTTAAACTTTCGATGTGGGATGACACTCTAACAACAAATTTTACTACTTGTTAACTTTCCCTATAAAAAAAACTAATTGTTAGCTTGGTTTAAATGAAATTATGTTTAAAAAATGGTTTCACGTATTATAATTTACGGACTATATAATATAAATTAAATTACTCCTTTCGTTCTTAATAGACTTTTCTGTTATGTATTACGAGACTTGACTTACTTAATAGATAACGTTTATTAAATATTTTATTTACATGATAATCTTCTAAATCATTGTAAATAAGTTTACTTTCAAATTTATAAATCTTAAAATATAATATCATAAACCAAAGCAGGATTTTTTATTTTAGAACGAACGTAGCTATTTATTTAATATTTTATTAACATGATTTTCTTATAAATAATTTTAAACAATCTGAAACATTTTTTTAAATTATTAGATTATACTTAAAGTTTTATTTATTATATTCTCATTCTAGAAAACTTTAAAATATTTTTCTATATTTAACGATTTTTTATTTCGAAAGTGGACTAGTTTAGAAAAACACCTAATTTGAAAGGATCATTTTATATTTAATGAGTTTTTATTTCGAAAGTGGACTAGTTTAGAAAACCACCTAATTTGAAAGGATCATTTTAGGAAATTTGTATACGTTTAAACGTCATTCTAATATTGTTTTGATGACCGTTAGTCGAATGAGTAACTGAGCATTATTCTCAACTAACGTGTACCATTTCGACAATTATTTCATCTATGACTAATTTGGAAAAAACATATGCGAAATAAAAATTGTACTCCGTATAATTTTAAGAATTTACTCTTAGAGCATTGGTAATGCCGTAATGGGTTTGAAGCCCCGGGGCTTCAAACCTTCTCTCTGCCACGTCAGCTTTAACTTACACCCAAAATTCACTGGAAATGGTTTTGAAGCCCCGGGTCTTCAAACTGGGGCTTCAAACCTTCAATTTTTACATTTTTAAATATACATCTTCTAAATTTAAATTAATTTATTATTTTAATTAATCGCAATGACCCTAGTGCATAAAAAAATTAAATTCATTATAAAAAAATCTTACATTCATAAAAAAAACATTCAAAAAAATTACATAAAAAAACAACAGTACAAAGAAATCACTAATTATTCGAACGACTAAAGATATGCTCGATCAAATCCGCCGTTAGTACATTGTGAATCTCTCGGCTTCGAATTTCTTGGCGGTTGCGTTGTTTCTTTTCTTCGGTGATTTCTTCGTACATAGGCACCTCCTCATCCGGATTGTATTAACAAATCGCAGACCCGTTATCCTCTATGATCATATTATGAAGAATAATACATGCGTACATGATATTCCTCATTTTTGTCTGAGAATAACATTTCGACGGACGATCTAGAATGTGCCACTTAGCCTTCGAGACCCAAAGGCTCGTTCAATATCTTTTCTCACCGCCTCTTGAGCTTTTTTGTAGGTTTGGCGTTTAAGACCCATTGGTTCATAGAGGGATTTTAAAGTAGTCGTTTAGAAGTGAATCGTGGGCGGGTGCTCGATCCCGGTTTAGACGTTGACGTCGGGTCCGTCGTCGGGAGGATTCGGCTTCTTCTTGGCCATCTTCCCACCATTGAATACAATTCGTTGCGAAACAACGAAAAAATAAAGCTCTTCTTTCATCGTTGGAAGATGAACCCATTTTTAAATTATATTTTATTAATATTTATAATAAATAATAAATATTTTTGAGAAAATATAAAGTAATAAAGAGAGATTTGTGAGAGAGAGGTGTGAGAAAGATGTAAGAGATAGGGGGATTTTATAGGTTTTTTTTAAAATTTAGATTTTTTTTAATCGAGGGGGGGGCAACGGCTATATAGCTGTTGAGAAGGGGGGAGCCGGCTAAAAAACATAGTCACGCCGCGTCAAACTAATGACGCTGGTGAACTCACGCCTGAATCACGCCGAAGGGGGTGGTGTTCTGTATCACGCCCGGTGGGCATGAGAGCCAGTGCTCTTATTCAAAATAGTCAAAAGCGAGTTCCAAAGATGCCTATAGACCATAGTGTTTTTTTCAAGAAAATATCAACAAAAACGACGGCGTTTTGCTCTGAGAGTGAACCTAGCGGTAAACGGCATTGAGCGCAAAGCGCAGTTCTACACCCAATCGCCCGGCCTTCCCATCGCCGTCTGATTCCGGGAATCATCGCCGGCCGGTTCCTCTCGCCGTCCGGCCATCGACGAGTTCCAACTTCATTGAGAAGCTCCCTGTGTTTTGTTCGTTCTAATCGCAGTTCTCCTTCGTCTCCTGCAACTTCTGTCGCAGCTCATATCTCTGCCTGGTAATCCGTCTGATTTGTTAGTTGGATGCTTGGATTGTTGTTTGAATAAATTTGAATTTAAGTTTTGAGTTTGTCTAATTCCATGTGCTGTTTCTGATTTAGGTATTTCAATTTATCCATTGTCACTGAATTCTGACTAATGTAGTATGATTTCTCAATGACTGATAGTTGGAGGATAATACTTTTGGGAGAAGGAGACTAAATGTTATGCCTTTAATGTTGAAAGTAAATCTATTTAAATGACAGTTTTTCTGAAGAAGTATTCATTTCCACTTTTACAGTATCATATTTTGGTCCAGTCTAAAGGTGAGAATGTATAGCAGGAGACTGTCTCAGGTTGGAGTGGTCTCATTAGTTTTTGAATTGTTGTGGATTATTGTCTTGGGAAATTGATGAGGAACATTTTTGGAGCAGATTTCCTTGGAGGAGTTCTTGGTACCCAAGAAATAAAGGAAGATACTTCAACACATGTACATATTCTTTTAATTTTTATTCAACTGAAAAGTATTTCAACCTCTTGTTCAGGTTTATGCGGTTTCCGCTAAATAAGAACTGGAAATTCTAGTCTAATATAGAGATGCGGGAGAAGGGAAAAACAAGGGTCTCTATTAACTAAAGCCTCGACTTCCTTAATTGGAATTTTTGCTTCCTCGCACAACTTCTTCAAATGAACTGGGTCTTGGGCTTCAATTACTTTTTATTTTGAGCAAAGTGCAGCTTTTCATTGAAATAACGTTATCAAGAAATACAACACTCGATCTCAGCTCAGAAACAAAACAACAAACACAAACAACCTCCTAACTACTCCAAGGTTTTATACTCTTTATATCTTACTTTATCCACTTGATATTGTCCTCCATGTTAATCTCCTACTTGTGAATCTTGGCATTCCTTGCTTTCCAAATCCCATAGCAGGTAGCTGCGTATATAGCTCTAGTCACTTGTCTTTTCTTCATGGGCTTAATATTCTTCAAACTAGCTTTTCTTACTTTGACAGAGTCTCCAGCCAGATCATATCCTATCCATGATGACAAGCCTCTTCTGATTTCACCTGCATAAGGACAATTACAAAATTGGTGCTGGCAATCTTCTTTTGCCCCTCCACAAAGAGTGCATTCCAGATCCCTAACGAGATACTTACCAAATCTACACTTAGTAAGCAGTCTGTTTTTACATATAAGCCACATTACAATACTTTGGTTCTCCTGCATCTTTAATTTTAGAATAAAACATTCTTTTTCTATTTGGCTGCCAGCCTGCCACTGCATGAAACCTGAACGAGCAACCAAATGACATTTTATTTTACTATTTGGGAGAATGTAAATTTATATGTATTTTTGTAATTTCTGAAAGAATTCTGTAGATAATTGAAAAGCTTGAAAACTTGGGGACACTTTTGGGCAACTAACTCTAATATTTAAGTTGAAAATGGCTTTAGAGTGCACCTTGAAAACATAACTATGAAGCACTCTTGGTTAGAATATGATATTAGTATTTGAGTTTGGGGTAGTGAAAGGTTGAGGAAATTTTTTTGGGAAGGAATGATATGAATTTGACAAAAATGATCACTAAGTATGGTGTGATATGGCTTCCTTATTCTGTTGAAGGGGGATTTCGTGCATGACCTACTATGCCCGTAACTTTACTCTTTAAATTTTTTGCATTTGATATTTCAAGATTTTGCACTTTTTTTTAAAATGAGAATATAAGGCATTTCATATTTTCACCCATTATGAAAGTCTTATTTTCTTCTCTCTTTTTTTCTTTTGCAACTATATAGGGGTTTAAGTTCAAGTGTGCTATTATTGACACCTCAAAGGAAGTTCATTGTGCTTGAGTGAATTGGAGCATTAATACCTTCTGGTTGTATCCCCTGCCAAGGGGTTCATGTTGATTGGTGATTGTCCACGCTGATTTTGCACATTAACCCACGCAGGCTCTAATGTATATAATACTT
Source organism: Cuscuta australis (assembly GCA_003260385.1). Classification (NCBI taxonomy): domain Eukaryota; kingdom Viridiplantae; phylum Streptophyta; class Magnoliopsida; order Solanales; family Convolvulaceae; genus Cuscuta; species Cuscuta australis. The sequence goes on from NQVE01000114.1 coordinate 2,410,488, forward strand.
TTGAATGTCTGACCTAAATTGCTTTGCACATCCAAGAGAGTATAAATATGGCATTGCATCGTTTCTCTAGAGCTTCCTATGGCTTCCATCGTTACTTTCAGCCATCAATTGCTGTCCTTTCCATACCCTGGAATCAACAAAACCCTAGCTCTAGTTCCATTCATCACTCCATCCTAAACAACAACCCTTTCCAGACCTCTTCTTCACGTCCCTCTAATTCTATTCAAGATTTTGAAAAATTATATTGGAGGTACTTCACACACTCATCTTCTCCAAAATTTGGACATTTGGGTCTCCAGCAGTATTTATATTTCTCCACGTCAGGTAACTCAGAACCTAAGAATGAGCAGAAATCTTCTTGGATTGATTTGTATTTGCCCCAAAGAGTCCGGCCCTATGCCCATTTGGCTCGACTGCATAATGCCATTGGGACTTGGTTACTCGCTTGGCCTTGCATGTGGTAAGCCAAGCATTCTCTGCCTTCACAAAATAAGATTTGATGTATTCCATTAATTTATTTATTTTCAGATCTATTCTTGTAGGTCAATTACTCTCGCAGCATCGCCGGGGAGTATACCTGATGTTAAGATGATGGTTCTGTTTGGTTGTGGAGCTTTGCTTCTACGAGGTGCTGGATGCACCATTAATGATCTACTTGATCGTGACATTGATGTGAAGGTAATAAGGCTTTTGATACACAGATGCTTTCTCACGACATTAATGGCAAATAAATGTAACCTTGCATGTTGCATCTAATATGATACTGAATAAGAGTTATATCATTTCAAAACTTGAGAGGTTATTTGTCAAATTAGGATTTAAAAGGCAAAAACTTTTGGTTCAGGCCTTGAATGATTGAAACTGTCAATCCAAGACTTTAAAATATCATGATATTCAATTCTTTATTCAAATTTCTCAATTACCATCCCAAACAAACTCAGTAAGTCCCACACTCCCACTCGAAAGTAGAGTCGGAGGATGAGATGTATGTAGGAGGATAAATTGTAAGTAGAACCTGTTTCTCTGAAGACTTGACAAAAGCAATATGAAAATGGAAAAATGAAAGAAATTGACCTCTACCCAATTGTTTAAATTTGTTTTTTACTGATTTATATTATTGAATACATTTAATACTCCCTTTGTCCCACAATTAACTCCATACTTTACTTTTTTGTTTGCCAAAATAAATTTCACACTTTTCCCATTTTTTTAAGAAAGGAATATGTGGTTCACAATGTTTTTCTCTTCTAAACATATCCTAACACAAAATCTATGAAGTCAAAGTGTGCAGTTAATTGCAGTAAGGAGGGACCGAGGGAGTACATAATATGTGAATAATTGTTCATTGAAAATTAACATTAAAAAAATTAATAATAAAAGAGATTCAAATTTCATGATGGTACAAGTCTAAGATGGACCGTTTCAGTCATTGAGGTCGTAAATTTATACTTTCATCTTCCAGGTCCTTGAGTGATAAAACTCCTACTTAATATCCCTTTGTTTCTAACCTCCAGCAATTACTGTTATCTGGATGATCCTATCCATTGGGTAGTTCTATTTTGAATTCTTATTTGGCTATCTGATAGTTTTACTGTGTAGGTAGAGAGAACAAGGTTGAGGCCAATTGCCAGTGGAGTTCTGACACCATTTCAGGGGCTGTGTTTTCTTGGGTTTCAGTTGCTTTTAGGTCTTGGGATCCTTCTACAACTAAACAATTTTAGGTTAGTGTTTAATTATGTTACCTTTGTATTAGACACGCATCTAATATATTACTCCATATGTTATATTGGTCCTATAATTCTATTGGATGTACCCCACTTTGGTTCCCATTTCTCCAAAGATGCTCCTCTAAACTTATTTTATATGTCTAGCATGTTTATGTATGAAGGATGAAGATATCAATCCAAAACAGTATATTATAATGATAAATTATAGTTAAATTGTAATTATCATTGTCCCATTCTTGTTATGTATTCCTCATCCAATAATCTTAAGCATATGAGTTATGTTGATTATTAGTTACTCCCTCCGTCCCATATCTTTCTTCCCATTTGAATTTTCAGAAAGTTCATAGGTGGTTGGTGAGATCTCGCTGTGACATAAACCATGTACTCTGCTGGTAATTTGTATCAGACTCATGGCCTTCACAAGGAGTGTTTCACAGTTTTGTTAAAGAAAAAAATAGAACAACTATTTTTAAGCTTCAATGTGGTAAGGAATTAGTGAAACTGATGTTGATGGATTTCTATGTTTCTTTAAGCTCACCTTTCTGGTGGTATCGTGTGAGATGGGGAAGTGGGCAGGGAGTGTTTTCTGGATAACCTTTCCTAGGGTCTGTTGGAATGGAGGATGTTGGAGGGGAAGGCTTTGGATGACATAGTATTATCTTGATAACTACAATGTTTCTTGAAACTTGAAAGAATAAAAGATGATGGAATGTTACTCCGTATACAATTAAATACTTCCTCTGTCCCATCATATTCCTCACACTTTCCTTTTTTGGATGTCCCAAAAATATACATTACACTTTATTCCCTATTTTGGTAATGAATATGTGGCTACCAACAATTCTCTCCTCTAAACAAATTCTAACTATACACTTATTACTTATCAACAACTTTTTTAAACCCTGTGAATTAAATACTTCCTCTGTCCCATCATATTCCTCACACTTTCCTTTTTTGGATGTCCCAAAAATATACATTACACTTTATTCCCTATTTTGGTAATGAATATGTGGCTACCAACAATTCTCTCCTCTAAACAAATTCTAACTACACACTTATTACTTATCAACAACTTTTTTAAACCCTGTGAATTAAAAGTGTCAAGGATTTTATGGGACGGAGGGATTATTATTTAATCTTTCAATTTTATAAGATCTCAAACATATATGAAGTGTAAAAATATAGACTAAGCCCTCAAAACCCTTCCAAACCTTCCATCCAAACAGACCCAACTCTCAAATCATCGTCATCTACTGTAACAATTATTGGAACTAATACCATGCAAATTATTGCATGACCATGACCTCAATGTAGTAGTGAGTTATTAAACCTGAAGTTGGTTGTGGTCTTCCTATTTTATTGATAAATTTACAGTATGTATTGTTACTGACTGAGTGTAGTTATCTTTGGCATAAACATCTTGCCCCCATAATGGAATGAAACTGTTTTCATGCAGCCGTGTTTTAGGAGCTTCTTCTTTGTTTTTGGTTTTCTCTTATCCCCTCATGAAGAGGCTGACATTTTGGGTGAGAATACTTCATCCTTTCTCTGTCTCCCTGTTTGTATTGAACAGTTTGGTTACTTTGGGTATCTTTTCTGATCTCTAAAACTGTTTATGGGCAGCCTCAAGCTTTCTTGGGACTAACTTTTAATTGGGGAGCATTATTAGGTTGGGCTGCCATTAAAGGTAGTCTTGATCCTGCTGTTGTGCTGCCACTTTATTTATCCGGTGTGTTTTGGACACTTGTATATGACACTATATATGCTCATCAGGTATTGAATTTTATTGAATTATCATCTAAAAGGGGGAATATGAAGTTTTTATAAGATATCGGAAAATAAAAAGGACTTAGATAAACAGTAAGTCAGTAACATTAATTAAGCCTGCAGGCTTGATTTTTATTATATATTGTAGCTAATAGCAACACTAGGAAACACGGAGTATGTTTTTTTAACTTCTAATACCAAAGCAGTTTAAATTGGGCAAGAAACTAAGAATCGGGTGGGCATTAGTGCCTTGTGATGGTATTTTAGAATTTGGCATTAATAGATGCATTTAATGTAGTGTTTACTATTTCTTTGATGATGATTATATAGTGGAATGTAACTCCTTTTTAGCAAACAACTTATGTACAATTTACAGTCTTTTGAGCATTTTGTTCATTCTCTAGGTATAAATATTCATTCTTTTAATATGCTTCTAAAGAGTACAATATGAATCAATTCATGTTCAACAATTCAAAATTTGAGCAACAATTAATGATTCACGTTGAGACAACTACGTTTGTACACAACAACAACAACCCAGTAGAATCCCACAAAAGTAGGGTATGGAGTGTGTGTACACAGACAACTACATTTGTACAACTTTCAAAATATCACAGCAAGCTGCATGAGTTTCCCTGTTATATTTATGCATCTGTGTGAGATTAGAAGCTAAAACATCCTTTCCAAATCATTTAATGATGAAAAGGATTTTCCTTTTATTGGGGCCTTCCGATGTTTATAAATTGGTGATAGTGCTGGAAAATTATCAATTTATACAAGGTGGAATTTATTGGCTCCTCTTTTGCGAACACAAATAGAATAAAGGTTTTCTTTGCACTCAAATACTCGAGTATATTACAATCCAGGACAAAGACGATGACCTCAAAGTTGGTGTCAAATCCACAGCCTTAAGATTTGGGGATTCAACAAAAGAGTGGATTGCTGGGTTCGGATTAGCTTGCACCAGTAGTCTAGCTCTGTGTGGATACAATGCTGATATTGGTATTTATCCTTTTTGCATCTTTCTTTTAACCCCAATCAGGTCATGAGACTATTTCTAAGATGCTGTAGTGACTTTTTTTAAAAATTAATTGTTGTTTAATTTTCTTGTGTTGGATTAACTGGACTAGGGTGGCCATATTATGCCTTTTTGGTAGCTGCAACTTACCAATTAGCATGGCAGATTTGGACGGTGGACCTATCATCTCGCGCGGATTGCAGTAGAAAGTAAGCACTCTGTATATTTGAAGTAGCTTTTTCTGGTGCTTAAACATTCACATACTACCTCTTGTCCTTTATATGATCTCTTCGGGAGGGTAGACATGACCAAATTATTAACCCAAGAGAATTAACTAATACGGAGTATGACCTAGTTGCTTAGCTTGTGTAATTTAGACATTTAGTTAACTATGGCTTTTAGTGAGAAAAATGGGGTATTGAAATAAATGACGTCGAGGGGCATCATAAAATTTACCTCCAATATGATAAAGCAAGCTAAAATATACGGTGTGATATACTACACGTATTTTCGTTAAGCATGCATCAATGTAAGTTACTGAGTCCAAATACTACGTAATTGACTTCTTCATGCTTTCCTAAATGCAAAATCAGACAAAAGATTATTTACTCATTAATGCTCCCTCTATCCAAACACAAAAAAAATTGATTTTTCTTTCCAACTGTCTAAAATAAGGGTCTTCTTTCCTCTTAAGAAAAGAATTGTGTGGTTCATAGTATTCCTCTCGCCTCTTTACAAAACTCAACCATTGAATTCTCTATTTCTTAATAATCGTACCTGGTCAAATGTAATATGTAACCCTTTTATGGGACGGGATATTCGAAAATATTTTAGGTTCTAAAACGGGCACAATGATGAATACATCATATTTTTTGTCTTTTGCTTGGTGCAGGTTTGTGTCCAACAAATGGTTTGGTGCTCTCATTTTCAGTGGGATATTATTTGGGAGAGTCCTTACATAAACAACAAATGGTATATTATTCTTATCATCTTTTGAACTGACCATCTCCCAAACTTATCTGTTGTCACATTGTCGGTTTCGGTGTTTAACGAGGTCTGCTTTATGCCAATTACGTGTTCCTCTGTGACAATCAGTCTTTTTTAAAAACGATTATTTTGACAACAAAATCTAAAAGCGTCTCTGGCGTGTTTCCCAGTTCCAAATGGGTTCTCTCCAAATCAAAAACTCGGAATTATTTTCAAATTGTTCCTTTTCTTGCAGGTGGAAATTCCATTGACGGTTTGCCTTTGTGAAGGAAGACGCGATTAGATGTTTTCGTCCCAAATTTTGTAACTCAATCATCGACAGTCATTCAGAACCCCCGTGCTCGTGTAGGGAGAGAAGACGACATTAGATATTCTATTCCAAATTTTGTCGCTCATGTACTCTTGGTGGTAGTCCTATTCTTCGTGTGCGAGTTTTTCTTTTCCTTTCAAAATCATATCAAGTCATTCATAAAAACAAAGCAAGAATGGAGTGATCTTGTGGTGGAATTTTGAATGTTGTTGCTAATATGTCTGTCCTAAAGAACGCATTGCCCAAGAGGACAAGAATAGTTTAAACTTTAAACATCAAAAACATATACTACCTCCTTAGAACCTTTTTGTTGGCATTTGGTGAAGCATAAAAAGAGCTCGTTCAGATTTGATATTTCGTGGTTTTACAATCCTCCCAAAGGAGGTTGCTTTGATGTATACCGATTTTGGAAGAAATAAATCTAGTGATTTGATGTCTCTCACTGTCATCGGACATCTCTTATTTGTCACTGACAATCATATTACTACGTAAATTTCAAAATTATCAAAACATTTTCATTTTAAGTTTCACAAATTATATTACTTTTTGCAGATTTTAGAACACATTATATAAAAAAATGTTTTGCTCGCAAAATGAGTTGTAAACTTGTTGTTTTACAAAAAGGAAAACCATCAATCAAAAATATTAGAAACCCTTGAGTTTGACATTGATAATTTGACATGAAGTCGAAGGTTGAGGGGGAAAAGATGAAAAAGAGTTATTTATCCTATATTTGTATAGCATAAAAGGGTAAATTAAGAAAATTTAAAATTAAAAAACAATTCAAATTTATATATATATATATATATATATATATATATATATATATATAAGAAATTTGTGTGAGAAGACTTAGGTCAAAATGAGGAAAGCTAAAGCAATGCATGATTCACGACTTTGTAATAAACATCCAAAGTAGTTCATGTGTGTAGTGATAAATCATACCCCTCTGTCCACAAATAAACTTCTCGTTCACTATTCACATGGTCAAGCTTTATTCACTTTATTGGCCTATTTTCGTCACTCATTTGATAAAATAATATAGTAATATCACCTCTAGTTTTGTAGATCTTTTGATATAATTTTTTAATATGTAATTTTTATTTTAAAATTTTACACCATTTTTCATATAAAATAATTTGAAAATAACTTCAGTCAAACATCGTAACGCGCAACGGGAAGTTTATTTTGTGGACGGAGGGAGTAATGATTAGTTTTATATTAGGCAACTACTTTCCAAAAAGCTTTAAAGAAGAAGTAACATATCATGTGAGTTCTTGAAATTAATTGTCAAATAAAATACATTGATGACACAATGCAATTGTTTCTTTAATAATTTCTACAAATACTGAAATGAAAAAATTGGACAGTTAATGGAGTATTGGATAGGCAATATAATTAATTTTTTTTAAAAATAAAACAATGGATAATTAAATTTGGGATTAAAATTTATCAATTTTGATCAAAAATAATTGACAAAATACTCCGCAACAGAGAGAGTCCAACATAACTATAATTAAAAACTACAAAGTAATATAACACTCCGTAATCAGCAGGGTTCTTTTGACCTTAGAAATAATGACCCGTGACATTTCATTTTATCAAGTACTCAATTAAAACACACAAATAAACAAAAGTCGTCGAGAAAAAGAAAAAATTGTAATTTATTTCGGGACAGAAGAAGTATTATAATACTAAATTACTAACCCTTGGTGTCAAAAGAATAGGGCTCATAATATAATATAATATTCTAGTACTCGTACTTATAATAATATTAAAGCTGCGAAAAAAAAAAGACAACAAACAAGGAAATACATATATAACTGATGCATACAAAGATTGGGACTCATCATCATCATAATGCCAACAAATTCCTGTCAAATGTCAAAGTTTCTTTCTCTTTTTTTCTTGTTTTTTTTCTTCTGGGGTGCTGTATTTCATATTCAACTAAAGGGGTCACTAAGCTCCTCCTCTTTTATGGGTGGATTTTTTTTACAAGTTTCCCAACAGTTAAGTATCTACAGAGGGAAAACATATCTTCAAAACCCACCAAGAAAGAAAGAAAGAAAGAAAAAAGAAGGCCCCAAACAAAGAAGAGGCCTTTTGCCCCCGCACGACTTTTGCTCCGGTAGAGGTGGTTCAACTAGGCGCGCCCCCGAGCTCATCGGTGTGGTGTAGGGTAAAACCAAGGGCCATCCACCTTCCTTCAAACCGCAGTCAGCGTTCAATCCACCCGACTCTGGAAAAAAAACAAAGTAAATAGCAAATGGGCAACACAATATAGAATAATGTGCACTTGTGTGTGATTGGGTGTGTGTGCTTGTGTGCTTGGGTGTGTGTGTCTGTGCTTAGGTGTGTGTGTGTGTATGCTTGTGTTAGTCTCAAAATACAATTTACACCTTCGACTTCGGAGTTTTAAAAAAAGTACTGGATAGTAAAAATAGTGTGGTTAAAATTTATTTAGGAGAGAAATTATCATAGCCGCATATTCATGAAAATGTTATTATGGGACATCCAAGAAAGGAAAATATAAACTTTGTTTTGAAATGGGTGGAGCATATAAGAATTAACAAGCCACGAGCGAGATGCTTGATAGACTAGGAAAGTGTAGACTGAGGATTCCAACGCTTTCACGAAATCTTAGCACTCATACAAACACAGATGCATTTAAATATGTATTTATGGCATATTGTATTTGTTCAATAGAGGTTTGGATTTGAGTTTTTGTGGTTATGAGTATGAATCATGTTGTTCTGCAATACTTTTGGGAAAATTTTTTGAACTTGATGTTTTTTGAATGTTAGGTGTGTAATTTGATTGTGTTTTTATTGTTAAATTTGTAAATTTGAAGGGGTATGAAAATGTTTTTTTATATACAGTAAGAACATAATGTCACATTGTAATAACTGTCAAACTGTGCCCTTCCCAACTATCCAAACACCCTCCGAATGAATTGCAAATGTCATCTTAAGTACACAATTATTAGTTGCATCACATTATTTCCAAAGAATAGAAACAGATCACTTTAATCAACTAGTTACATAATCATTCACTAGTTACTTAAAACAAAACTTAATACTCCCCCTGTCCCAAAAAAAAGTCGTGTATGAGACTTGAGTGAGGTTGGGGTACAACTTATTGGTTTTTAATCAACTCCACCAACGTGCAACCCTTTACATGTCATGGATGATCACTTAAGTTCCTAAATAAATATTTCAGGCATTTATGGAGTGATTGATTAAAACCGCTTGTGTCTTGGCTTACAATGAATTGGCTTTTAAATCAAACTTGTGTTGTGGTAAAAAAAATCTTGAAACTGATTTTTTTGGATGGATGAGGTAATAAAATTGAGGATGTTAAGGAAAGAAAACTTACTGCAATGCAAGAGCTGAGCCGAATGGCATTCTTTTTAGGCAAGCTGTTATTGCCATAAGGATTGCTTGCTGTACCTGAAGCTATCATTATCCCCCCATCCTCCATCAGGCTCTTTCCTCTTCATGATGCTTCCAGCAGCTGCTGGATGATATAATGCATGCTGCTCATCCGCTGCTAGTAGTACCTGTTGATCATTAAGAGATAGTTGTTGTCTTGAAAGGATGGATTCATCCCTTCCACCATTGATGAGATCAATGGTTCCAGGTCCGGCATTCAGGTCCAGTCCTTGCTTGGCCCATTTTAAATTATTACTAGTGCCATTGTCCGGAAGGGCGACCATGTACGGCCTGGGAAACTGATGAGGTGATGAAGCAGCACCTACGGAGCCCAGTAACTGTGAATTGACGGAGGGAGCATATAACCTTCCACCAGAAGAGGAGTTGATGTATGGAGTGGACCCAACCGGGAAGCTTGTGGAAGGGAGAGGAAAGTTTGTCGTGCCAAAAGGAAACATGGGAATCTGGTAAGCAGCAGCAGCAGCAGAAGGAAAAGGGACTGCAGCAGGTGATGATGACAAAACTGAGCCGCGATAAAGATCGGGAGGAAAGGGACTGATCTGCTGTGGTGATGGTTGTGGTGGTGGCCCACCTCGATCAGACATTGCCGATGGAACAGTGACAGCTGAATAACTGCACACGGGTGTAAACCAAGAAGCGAAGTTCCCCATCTCCGGATTGTTCATTCGGATGCTTCCGCGGCTATTCGGTTGGAATAATGAATGTTCTACAGTGACATCATCGACACCAGGACCGTTATTCAAGTCAAAGTCCATTCTAACCTCACGAGACAACCTGCCTGGTGGTTGTAACTGTTTGGGCAGTTCAATGGGTCCCTGCAATATATTATGACCAGCACTCCTCAATGAGCACTGTCCCACATCGCTAGGCTCATCAACTCTGTTCAGATCAAGATCCAGGCCCCCTCCCGAACTACGAACAGATGGAGAACTCGGTTCTTCTTTCTTTTGATTAGAGATACAGCTAATAATCTCTACGGGAGCAGAATATCCGGCTTCGTCTTCTAAACACCATTCACCTGGAGCGTTCAAATCGATGTCTAAAAAGGGACGGCTCTGTTTGCAGGTTGAGGGAGCATCAGTGGAACGAGATGAACTTATTGAGGTAAGAGGTGTGTCATGCATTCTTCTTGGCTCTGCCGGACGAAATGCACTTGTGGCAGCAGAACCTTTCCATCCGAATTCTCCCCTCTCACCCTTGAATCTCAACAACTCCTCGGGTGGCACGAAAGGGCCTTTGGCAGGAGCAGCTACAGTAATGGAAGCTGGGACAGGAAACGATAATGGATTGATTACATGAACACCGGTCGGATACACACCGACAGCGACTGGCGTGCTGATTGCATCGCTGCATTTTCCATCGTCCGAGGCAAAACCTTCGTTTAGATCAAATTTCATTTTTGAAGCACTTTCTGGAACATAACAAGTCTCCCCGTTGGAAACTGGATTGCTGGATTTGTCTGATTCTCTTGATCCTTTGTGATTCTTCTCCACTACATGGCCAGAATCATGCTTAGCTTCAGCATGGGTTGCATTGCGTTCTGTCATGGGATTGTTGTTAACAATGGAATCCACAGCAACAGCATTTTTATCTTCCAGTAACGGATCAGGTATATCAAGATGCATCTTCTTTCCACACCGATTAAGATAGGGATGGATTTTGTCCTCATCACCGCATTTATCTGCATTCATGTCTTTACTAAAGGTCGTTAGTTGCTCTTTCATTACAGGTCTCTCGTTCACTTCAGTATCCACTGTTGCTCCTGCCGCTAATTTCACCTCTTCACCGGTTCCCTTTTGGTCACTTAAGCTTGCATTGTGCCCTGCTAACAAAGTATTAGTGCCAGGTTTTGCATCGGATAGGCCATCAGTGGAAAATGCCTTTTTCCCCTCTTCGAAAGATCTTCTGTCTGACTCACTTTCATATGCCTTACCTGCTCCACTTGCAGGTGATAATAGCACTGAATTGCTCCTCTCACCAGAGGCCTCATTCATCTCCAAATTACGCTCGCCAACCGATTTTGCATCACCATGTTGTTTATTATCAAAATTGAGATTATCATTTTTCTGGCTGCAGTCATTTGCAATTCTTTCAAGGGGTTGAGGTTTTGGTCGCAAATCATCAGCAGCGATTGAAGTTTCCTCCACTGCAGGGGAATTTCTTTGTGAGGAAAGAGAAGGTGAATACATATCAGATTTTGACATTTCTTCAGTAGCCACACTTGCCAGTAGATTCATGCCACCAGCATCACCAACTGACATGGATGCATTTGCTTCAGAATATTTAATACAGCTCTCAATCAAAGCATTCATGGAGTTGAAAGCATCATGATTGTCCCCAGACTTCTTCAGTTCTGTTCCAGAAGATGAAGAAATCTTTGGGACGTCCCCGGCTTTCCTATCATCATCTTCGGGAAGGGCAGCGGGTGATCCATCACCCTCATCAGATCCAGTTAATATATCTTTGAAATCATTACTTTGCCAAGACTCTGCATTGACATCAGACATTACATTATTAGATCTATAGGCATCACTCTTTGCCTTCACAATTTGGTCAGAGTGGTCATGTTTCTCTGAAACCACTGGAGAAGAAGCTCGGCTATTCTCAATATTAGGTTCCTCGCAAGACCCTCCACTTGCACTCTGTGCAGGACTGCGGCCCCTGTTATTGGGAATCTTAACAATCAGCTTGTGGTCTCTCCCTTCAACAGTTGAGAAGTCATTAGATTTATCACCAACTGCAGACTGGGATAACTTTTCAGGGTTAGAAGTTTTGTTGTGAAGTGATGTACTGCTTCTTTCTTTATGGCTTCCAGAAATAGATGCCCCGGGAAACCCATTGATAGGCTTGCGGTGACGGGAACCATTATTTGAGATCTTATTGCTGCTCATCGACCCTGCAGTGGAACTCCTTGCATCCTCTTTTCCAGAGAAAGATGGACTGTGATTATGAGATTGACTAGAACTACTGCTCTTATCCTCCCTCACTACTACAGGAACGACATCTGCGGGACCGCCACAAAGTGAAACTCTGGCTTGACCCTCTTTTCCAAGTACAGGGGAGGAGGAAGCAGATTTTGCAGCGGTTTCCACTTGTAAAGTTTTCAATGAAGTGGCTCTGGAGGAGAGCTGTGTCACCGAGCTCTTTGGAGTGACATCATTAGAACAACCAGGATTATTCTTGTTGCCACTATGAGAAGTCTCCGGAAGCCGTGATTTAGAAGGCCATGCAACGCCTTGCGTAGTCTTATTAGCATCAATCATATTCATTTCAATTTCAACACGTTTCTTCCATGTGTCAACCAAGCTTCGAGCTTTCCTCTGGATGTCCATGTTCTTATGTGACCTTAAATGATTCACGGATTTGCCAATATTGCACATCTTTAGTGCTTCAAGATTCACAGGGAGCTTATCAAGTGCACGGAGCAAAACTACTAGAAGTTCGTCTGCTTGTTTGTCACTGCAATCCTTTGGGTTGCCATCGCCATTTCTATTCCCTTTATGAATGTCCTGAAGCCACTCATCCAATACAAGCAAACCCCGGAGCTGCACAAACTGATTAAGGCACTCAAATTTGTCTGTTGAAGCAATCACTCCAGCGAGGAGTGACCGACAAACCAAATCCATTTTTCTCTCTCCTCTGTCTGATTGCATAAGCTGAACAAGCTTGTCAACTCCTTCAGAGTCCACAAGCCCTCCCCCTCTTTCTGTTACTTTTGCTATTTCAGATTTAATAGCACTCTCAGTTCTGTACAGACTATTAGAATTACAATCATCTTGTTTAAAAGATCTCTCTCGCTTTACAGAAATAATGTCATCTCCCCGCTCCCTTTTCTTTCCCTTAACTTGTGAAGGAAACGACGTCACGGTGTTTTGCCCATTTTCTGAAACTGTTTTTGATTGTGATGTAGACATGGGACCATTTATTGGTTTTGGAGAACGGCCACCAGGTTGCAATGATGCATGCATCTCTACCCGAGTCTTGTGTAGCAGTTGATCTACTTCTTCTTGTAGCTCCTGCAATGATTGGACATGGACAAAGATTGAATAAGCATTTTGTCATAAATTAGAAAAGCTTTGCAAAAATGAAAACCCATGCTATAAAAATAGAAAGTGACGCAACAGCAAAGTCCCCACCACCCAAATCGCCCCATCTCCTTCTCCCTAGGTTAACCACTCAAGCCTATCCCAACCGAGACTCACTCCAAACAGCGCTGCAAATCTTTTTCCCTCAGTTTCTTTCCCATACCTATTCAAACTAGCGAGTAAGGTAAGCAGTGGAAAGATGATGAGCTGTCAAGCAATAGGGACTAACATCAATATAATCTTGATCAGTTAGCCAACATAAACACTTGTTTGCAATGTCATAAACCCGCCGGCAAACAAATGAAGATACCCCTGTTGGAAGTTCGACACCTTTAGGAAGGAAGGCAACTTTACACGGATGGAGTAAGGATGCAGCAGATATCTCATCCCAATGAAAGGAATAGAAAATTTCGTTTGGCTCGGCTTCCAGCAGGATGCCTTTGCCTAGCTTCAGCTCAGCTGGTCGGTAAAGCCAATTAACACCTAACTGCAAGTTCTTGTCCTCACTTGGGATTAAGCAGCGGATTATTCCAATGAAAGGAGGGGAATCATGTGGGGGCTTGAAAAGAGCACAATCGCCAACACAGATCTTGCGATCCTCCTGCAGGGTGAAACAGAGAAACGTTGGTTATTTATCAAATTAGCAAAAGCCGTGTGCACTTATTAAATAACTGCATTTCCAAGATGATCAGGAAGAGAAAAATTCTCTTACGCTGATGACCCAGATCATGAAAATGAAGTTCAAATATGAGCAAAATGACATGGAGGCAATTGAAAACTCAAATGTGCAGCACTGAGGAGGAAACCAACCGAGATCTTATAAGAAAACAAGAAACTTTATCAAAGAGAAAAAGCTCCATCAAGCAATTCACACCGAAATGTGCTTCATATTCACAAATCATATTTCCTTTTTACTAATTTCTCATAAAATTGTAACACGAACTCTCGCTTAAGGTTCAACACCAAGCAAGCAAGCAAAAAACAGAGTAGCACAACCAAATCCCACGAGAGCAATACCTTGCAGAACGAATCGGCAGTGATAGCTTCAGTAAGAGACGAATCACAGGCGGCTACAGTCCTCTTGGTCGTAGCCCGCATGTGTTGGCCAAAACTCCTCCGTCCACAAGTCTCACCTCCCCGCAGTTCCCTCCCACGCATAATAACAATTCCCTCGCATCTTCCCCTCTGTATATCGCTCCACCTCCCACTCGATCTGAAACACCAATTCCCTAATTCCCAATCATCCCCTCATCAAAACCCTAGAATAAAAATCGCTCATTTCCACACACACCCGCTAAATCAAGACAGAGAGAGAGATAGAGAGAGAAGAAAAAAAGAAACCCCTTCAGAGAAACCCCAATTCTCACCTAGCTGAAGATCGCTTCCCCCTGTTCCACGGAAACCCTAGTTTCGATTCTCCGATCTGCACAATCCACGCCCCAATTAACAAACCCCAGATCCAAACAATCCACCCCAAACACAAAACACAGCTACTGATCAGTTTCCTCGAATCAAATCACACTTACCTCTCCAGATCTTCCCCAGCTGCTACACAGACCCCCGACAATTCTTCCACTGAACCCAGACAGGATCCAGAAAAAAAGGCGAGAGATTTCACAAATAAATCAAAGAATTCCTGCAAATCAAATGATCTTCACGAAGAAGAAGAAGAAGAAATAGATGTCGCGAAGCAAAACAAGTATACAGAAAGCAAAGGGGAAAGGCGTTCTAGAGACTTTGATTGAGTATATAGAGAGAGAAAAAAAAAAGGAGAAAGCGGAAGCGGGCAGGTTCGGGCAGGACGGGCAGATCGGGCAGGGAGATGATAGCATCACCCGCGGGTGACTCGGACGATGTGATGAGAGAGAGAGAGGGGGGTGGAATGTGACTGAAGTGGGGACCTTTTTGCGGGTATTTGCGATCCGCCCCCTCGAGGATCGGGTATTTGCGAAAGCAGCCCCGAAAAGTTCGCGATGGGGCCCCCGAGTCGCGCTGAGTTGACTTGGACAGCGAAAGTAGCGTGCGGATTTGACTTTAATTGCGTTTTTTTTATTGCGGAGAAAAATACTAATGGTGGGATTGTTTTCTTTTTCTTTTTTCTTTTTTTTAATGTTTCCCACGTGCCACGTCATCGTCGAAAGTCTGTTTTTTGTCGCTCGACTCGATGGGGGGCGAAGAAACCCATTATGGACTAGATTCGGTTTTGGAACTCCAAACATCCCCATCTCCTCCATCACCACAAAAAAAAGTAAAAAATTTCAAAAGAAAAATAAAAAATAAAAATAAAATAAAATGAATGGTAGAAAGAGGAGTGGTGTACATTTGGGGTACACATTTGGTGTACCCCTAGCATATTCCTTCGGTTTTTTGATGAATTGTCTTTTCATTTCTTTTCTTTTTTTAACTCTATTTTTCAATGGGTGGGATTTTATTAACACTGAAGTACGATAACGCTCTGATGTCACTGTCATTTTGGAATATTTTTAGTGTTTCGTTTGTAAAATTGGTGATTTTTGCGCCCTTAATCCACCCCCAAACCCCCACCATACCTCCGTCCCTGCACCACCACCCTGACTCCGTCGTAAGCTCCCACAAAATGTGTGGCTAATATACATTGCATAATGACCATACATTTTGTGGGGGCTTACGGCAGGGTTGTGGTAGGGGTGCGGGTGTAGGGTGGGGGATTTACGGGGTGAGTTAAGGAGAGTAGGAACCGTCAATTTTACGAACAGAGCACCAGAAGTGTCTCAAAATGACAGTGGTACCGCTAGTGTTACCAAACGTGGATGTCACTAGAATCTTATCGTTTTTCAATTATCCATTCTCCCTATTTCATTACTTATTAATTAAGTTTGTAAGAAATAAGATAATTATTTCAAGACGAACCAAAAAAAAGTGAAATGGTTACTACAAAGCAAAGAAAATATCCTGACCTTGGTTTTGAATTGTACTCTCCTCGTTCTCGTTCCTTCTTCTCCCGATCACTTCTCTTCTCTGTCATTCTTCCTTCCACTCCAATCGGTATCGCAACCCCCTATCGCCGTCACCACCACCCCACCTGCATCGCCGCACTCATCTTTTCACATCTTTGAATCTCATATCTTCTTTCTTCTTCTATACCTTTTTTTGTGTATATTCAATTTTGATTTTATTATTTCAATTTGTTTGATAAAGGAAGGCATTTTTATGGTTATTATTGCTCCTACTACTTTTATCGTCGTTGAAAGAGTTTTTATCAGTCATCTAAGGATGTGTTTGGTGAGAAAATAAGATATGAGTTTTGATATCTTCTGATTTCAAAAATCTTTTTAGGTGTTTGGTGAAGTAAAAAAAGATATCAAACTCGATATCTCCAGATATCATAAATCCTTTAAATGGTGGGTTTCAATATCTCTCGAAATTGGGAGATATCAATATGAAGGTTTGATATCTCTCTCAAACGTCGGGTACCATTGTCATCGCCAACCACCCTCGTTATCGGTCATCCCTGCTTATCACTAATTAAATCATAATTTTTAATCTCTCCAAACAAGTTCGTTTCAGATTTCAAAACCTATTTCATTTCTCATGGATTTCATAATCCATATCTTATCATATCTCTAAAATTCACCAAACGTACCATAAGTATTTGTTTTAAAAGAGACATTCATGCAACATTGTGTTTATTTATCTATTTAATTTCTAACTCCAAAAGATTGCAAGTATTTTCAAATTAAAATAAATAAGAAATTATGCCCTTTAAATTACAATATAAACAAATATTTAAAAAGTAATTGTTAGTTTGGATTAAAATATTTTTTAAATTAGAAAACATTTCAAAATAGTAAAATTTAAAAAAAAATTCTAGAAAGCATTTAATCACACACTCCTTTTGGTTTGAAAAAACCTTTTCTGATTTGACTTTTTTTAGTCAAATAGTGACACTCTTTGAACACAAATTAAATATAATCTAAATAAAAAATAAATGATATAAATAGTTGATATATCAAAACTATATTCTAAAATGAACCCAATTATATTGAATTTATATTAAAATTAGATATACTTTTCTCACAATTTGTGGTAAAAGAGTATCACTGTTTGACCAAAAAAATCAAAATAGAAAAGATTTGTAGGATGATACATGTACACTGGGAAGCCAAGTGGACGGCCAAATGTGCACTCATCGGCCAGATTTTCAAAATTCCTGCAAGGGTTCCCCTTTGTTGCATTTTTAAAGACGGGTACCTTTTTAAAACACGTCGAATATGAAGTATCTTTTTGTTACAACCCTCAAAGTTAGGGTACCTCCCAAGTACAAAAATCATTATCTAAATAATGTGCAAAATCCCTTCACTTTTACAATCATTTTAATTACAAATTGATATAAGTAAAAAGTTTTTCCGTTAAAAAATATATCAAAGGTTCCACAAAACAAGATGTGACAAAAAAATTATTTTATCAAACGATTAATGAAAATATAGAAACACACAAAAGTTATTGAGAAACCGTAATAGTGACATAACATCTATTTTGGGATGAGAGAAGTATATGTGATTATATGACTAAAAGTTATTTAAAATATAAACACTTATTTTAACAGTAATCTTTGAATCAGAACTAGTTATTAGTAAAATTCTAAGTTAAGCGATAAGTTGAGAACCATTAATTTTTTAGATATGATTTTTATAAATGATTTTAATTTTTATAAGTTGGACATGTGTTTTCTTAGTGATTCCCTAGATAAGGGTGTATCAGGATCATTTAACTAACGAGCCCAACAAGGGAAATCCAACAAGTAGTATGCATTATAAGATATACCCGGTCAAGGAATTGAATCACACTCGGCCTTGGCACCGTAACTGAACTTGGTCGTCTATTCGATGACCAAGCCACCCCGATCTAAATCGTTGGATTCACTATAAACAACACATACCCTTAGGTGTACCATACAGTATGTATCAGCATAATGCACGTATCAAGTACAGTATATATATTCCTTGTACCATAAACAGGGGCACGTACCTTATGGGCCTGGCGTATGTGTTGCCCATTATAATAGCTACGAGACAACCGTATGAGACATGTAGCATGGATAAATACCTTCCCCGTGTCAAATAGAGTGGGTCATCTTTTTCTACTAACCAATCATTTACCAAATAGTAACTCCATACAACTTGTGCTCAACTTGTTCATAATTCTCCTCAACATAGTCTATTTTAGACTCAGGTTCCAAAATCTATCACTAAGTATGATGACATCTGAAATAAAGAACAAATGAATGTGAAATTAATTCTTAAAGTGCATTCATGATGTAAAACAATATCCAATGACGAGTATTCGGGAGTTACATTTATTACAAATGATTTATCTCCATGTGACGCGTAACTTCCTTATTTAGTTATATTTGATTGTACATATTGAGAGTTTAAAATAAATTGTGTTACTCCTCTGCAATTGTTTCGATCAAGCTAAACATCTGATTTCAAATGTTGAGATGACTCATATGGC
Organism: Cuscuta australis; assembly: GCA_003260385.1. Lineage (NCBI taxonomy): Eukaryota > Viridiplantae > Streptophyta > Magnoliopsida > Solanales > Convolvulaceae > Cuscuta > Cuscuta australis. Next base: position 2,429,327 of record NQVE01000114.1, read on the forward strand.
TTGGCAAACTCCACACTTTATGTTTGTATGTGCTAGTTGTGGATGGATTGTTTATCTCAAGTCCAAACTAAGTATAAATTTGTATGGTAATCATTCAGTTACCAAGTATTTTAAAGATATGCACAACATTTCCAACGAGCTTGCGCTTATTAAAAGTCGTGTCTTTAAGAAAGACCTTGGTGTTCACATATTGCACCAAGATGGCTCACTGTATGATTCCATTGCCTTTGTGTCTGCATGCCGCTTCTAATACCGTTCACTGAATTTTGGGATATCTTGAATGTTTTTTAGATCAAACTACAAACTTCAAACGAGGGCAATGCTACAGTGGTAGCCACTACAAATCTTACTCTAGAGCATGAAGGATCTTATCGGTTCTGTCTTGGTAGACGTGATGGCACTTTTGGATAGTACTCCAGCAACGACCAGGGTTGTGACTCGCCTGGTAGCTAATTGGGTAGTAGTAACCGTCATGCGTTCAATTAGTCTAACTCATGTTAATTTTTTGCAATTCCTGATCATGACGTGAAAGATTGATGCACATTGGCATAGTTTCTTCGGACTCATGGTATTGGGTGAGGGTGAGTAAGAAACAGAACTAAAGATGGTATCATATTGGGCCGTAATGATGTCAAAACATTTTTGGTAATTTTAAACGTGATTGATTTTTTCATCTCAAATCAAAATCAAATGGGGCGAGATCGTGATATAAAAATCTAAAAATGATTATCACAAACTGAATCGTTAAAAGGTAGATACGGAATATGTCAACTACTTATTTCAGTTATCTGTCTACCTAATTTTACCATATATGGAGTATTTCGTTTTGTTTTATTTTTTGTTCTTTCATTATTATTATTGTTAATATATTTATTACTGTTATGATCATTATTTTTTTGAAATTATTAATAGTACGATGTATGAAATGAAGAAAATTACTCCCTCCTTCCGGAAATGATGTTCCCAGTCTACGTTTTTTGAGTCCGGGAATGATATTCCCATTCTACTTTTTTTCTCTACTCTTCCAAAAAAATATCACATTCTCCTCAATTTTTTCTCTCGCTTGGTGTTTCTATCTATCTCCTCCACCCTTCATCTTTTTTTCTTCTTCTTCTTCTCAATCTCCTTTCTCCCACTTCTTCCTCGTCCCCTCTCCCCCCCTTCCATCTTTTTTCTTTTCTCCTCCTTATTTCTCCTCTATTTTTTTCTAGATCTAGGCATGGCGGCGGCGAGGGTGGTGGCTATGGTGGTGACGATGACGATGGTGTTCTAGATTTTCACTTCTTCCTCTTTATCTTCTTCTTCTTCTTTTCTTTTTCCTCATTTTTTGTTCTAGATCTGTGCTAGGATAGGGTGGCGGCGGTGGGACTTGTGCCGATGGTGGGGCTGGCGTTGATGTTAGGGTTGCCGGCGAGGTGGGGTGACGAAGATGGTGAGGTTGGCGTCAATCGTACGTGTAGATCTGAACTTCTTTCTCGTTTTCCAACTTCTTTCTCCTCTTTTTTTCTTTTAGATATGTGTCATGGTTGGGTTGTGGCAGGGATGGTGGGTGCTGCGGATATGGTGGAGGGGGGTTGGCGCATAGTCCGAGAAATAGTGTTTTCGTGGGTTTCCCACATCACCAAGCCCGTCTTCGTTGCCATCGACACCATTGGGATACACAATCATCATCTTGGTATATTATAGTCATACAATGACTATCAAAGGAAAACAATCTTTATACAATGCAACCAAAACCACAAGTCAAAGATTACAATCTATAATGTCGAATATATATATATATATATATATATATATATATATATATATATATATATAGCTTGTAATAAGTATAAACAAATATGCTGCTGTATAATGTCAAAGAGAAAGCAAGATATGAAATAAAACATTCATTAAGAACAATTATATCAATGCGTCATTTATAGCTATTTATGCAATAGCTTATCTAAAGAGACCTCGTTATTCATAGACGGCTCATCTAGGGAGACCTTATCATTATTCCCTGCATCACCAATTCATCCAGGGAGACCTTATCATTCATAGTCGACTAAGCACTTATCTAAAAAAATCAGTGATTTTCATGAACAAAGAATTACATTTTTTAAAGTTTAAAATTTAAAAAGTTTCCAATAAATTTTTAAAATTACATAATAGACAATAACATGTTATTGCTACTTATATTTAAAATACAAAGTATATTGTAAATTTAAAAAAATCAAAATGCTAAATTTAAAATAAAAATCCTATAGAAAGCACAAGGTTAAACAAATTTAAAATGCACTTTGTAAAATATACTTTCATTAGAAGTATAAAATTTAAATTGTATAAATAAAATAAAATTTTATTTTTCTTTTTTAAAAAATTGACTTTATATGTTTCAAGTACAAAGTTTATTAAGTATTGGATAAATTATAAGTTAATTAAGAAGTCATATAAAATGCCATAGGTACACTAGAAAACCAAGTGGAACTTTGTGTGTGCATTCATCGATTAGATTCTCAAAATTCCGACAAGAGTTACTCCTTTATTCGCAAATTATAAGGTGCATCCGGTTGTACCGTTTTTTAGGTACAACCTGCAATTAGACCAACGGAAAGGGAGGCGCACCGACGAAGGATGGACCGGAGGATGCAGCGGCAATAGAAGTTTGAATGTGGTGGGGGCTGCGTGGAGGAGGCTGCGATCGGCAATAGATGTGGTGGCGGCTGAGTGGAGGATGAGGGATGAAGGTGATGCGTGGGGAGGATGTTTGCAGAACCCTAGCGAAATCAGCAGGCCTGGTGTGGTGCGGTGGTGAGGATGATGATTATATTTTTCTGTAAAATTTGAAGAAAATAAAGAGTAAGCAATACTGCGGAGTATCTTATTAGAGAATGAGTATCGCTTTGTTTCAGAATGAATAATATCTTATTCATAAATGAATATTAAACAAATGTATGAAAATGAGTAATACTTTATTTTAAAATGAGTATCATTTTATTTCAGAATGAGTACTACGTATTTAAAATGAACCTTTACATATATATGAGAATGAGTACTACTTTACTTCAGAATAAGTACTACCCGAATGTACCTAATTCTAGAAAACAACCGATTGTACCATAAACACTCTCTTCCTTTATTATATACTTATATTTTTTAAGCATGAAATATCTTTTTCTTACTAGTTGAAGATGAAATATTTTTTTGTTACCATTATGAAAGTTGGAGTATAAAAGGGTTTGTATAATTGCATCCATTCTAGAGGGAGAATGTATTAATTTTGAAAAGATTTAAATTAAAATGTAATCTCCATAATTCTCTTGTTCCACAGTGAAGGAATGCAGGGGTCAACCAAGTTGAGAACAGAAATTGGAGAACAAATAAATTCGGATTTGATCCTAAAAGCTCCTCCTAACTCCGACCTGTTTCCCGCCAAGCAATTCATTCGTTCCCCGCCGGCGGACGCACAGGATGTACGCGACGAGCTCTAGCCACCACTCACAGCCAGAGCCGCCGCCAGAGCCGCCGCGTACATGCTCTCAGGGCCACCGCACGACTCTGATCCTCCAGACGGAGGAAGGCGGGTCCATCTGCCTGCTGTGCTTCTCGAACCTTATCTCCAATCCCCGATCGCCTACCGTCCACGTGTCCTACGCACTCTCCCAGCTCTCCATCGCCATCTCTCAGCCGCAGTTCCGCCAGGCGTTCTTCACCTTCCACTCTCATTTCCTCATCTCGCCTCTCGTCGCCGTCCTCTCCTCATTCGACGATGATCCGATCGCTCAACAGACGGTGGATTTGATCGTGCAGATTTGTGACGCCGCCAACTTCGATGTGTTTCAGGAGTTCGTGACTCGAGTCTCCGACAGGTTATCCAGTGGATCTCTTGCTTGGAGTCGGCGTCAGAACTACACTGTACGTGGTAATATTTTGTTTCAGCGATCTATTCCTGGATTTCACCCCCCTCTCGCGGGGTTTACTTGAAAAAATTGAGAGGCCGAAATCTAGCTCTAAGCACAGAAAACCTCAGGTTTTGTACCTTGATTCAACTCGACTGGCACAATGTTTCAATGTTCATATTCTCAAGTTTCATTTGATTGAAATATACACATAATTGTCTAGACGTGAAGAATTTTTAATTACCACTGAATCTGGTACTTGAAGTCTAAATTAGAGCATGGAAGTTTGAGCTGTAGTGAGTAGTCTAGGTCTTTGATAAATTATACTCCGTGTTTGGCGAATGGTATGCCACTATATGCACTCTCAACATGAGTCTTTGAACCGATTAGTTATTTTAAATACAGCTTCCAACTGCTTGTGGTACACTGATGCTTGGAAGCTATGATGATACCAGATCCTCTTGCTTTGATTGTTGAGACCTTAACTGGCCTGCTTGTATGGAAAAGTGATGTGCATATTTTGGTTGAAAGATGGGCATGCACTTCATAATTTAATTATGTTTTGTACTTGTGCAGCTTCACTGCTTAGGTGTGCTTTTGAGTTCTCAAAAAAATGTAGCTTGTGTTTCCATTAAAGATGCAGATGCCCTCATCTTCAACCTTGTTGATGGTCTTCATATATCTAGGTTTTGATCCATACTTTGAGGTGGCTGCTATTTTAGTCTTAACTCTCAAGTGTATAACATGAACAGTGAAGAGTGCTTCCTTACCTTAATGCAGGGAGGAGATTCAAGCAGAGATCCTGTTTGTCCTGTACAAAATATTTCTTCTACTGCAATCTAATAAAGACAATAACTATACTGACAGTTTATTCATTCATTGTCCCAAGCTAGTCCAATTATCATTGGAAGTTCTCCTGAAAGCCGAAAGCGATGATCTGTGCATGAACTGCATAGGTAAACATCTTCTTTTGCTCATCATGTGTGGCAATGCAACATCACCATCTTGTATCTGGCCACCTGCAATATATTACGGAGTAATTGCTACTTTGCTCCATCTTATAATAACCCCTTTTATGTTTGCACTTTTAGCACTTCTGACAGTATTGGCTCAGAAAGGCTTGTTTCAGATTATAGCCATCAGTGATGGAAGGAGAAACATTTCCTCTGATGTTCAAGATATGATGCAAACATCACAAGATACAATGGTGGGACCTTCTTTAGTTCAACTGTTTGCCGAGGCTATCAAAGGCCCCTTGCTTTCTTCAGATAGTCAAGTTCAAGTTGCAACTCTGGACTTACTCCTTCTATTTCTCTCATGGGAAGAAGTCTCGAGCAAAGAAATAGAAGTGTTTGTGGAGCAAAATATTGCAGATTACACATTTGAAATATTGAGGTTGTCAGTTGAGTCATCCCAAACAAAAGGTGCTCCAACCCTTAGCATTTGTATGTCCGTGCTTCTTGTAAAGAGTTTCATTGATTCTCTGCGACATTGTTCATTAATAGACCCCCTCCAACATGAAGATATGTGGGGTTAAAGTTTGGTTTTGAGTCAGTTTATTTACTGATATTTAAAAACATCAATTTTGTAATGATCAAATTAGTTGACACCAGGAATATTTAGATGTCATAGTTAGTGTGTTGTGTCAACATTGGCTCAAAACCAAACATTAACCCCACATATCTTCATTTTATTTACTGATATTTAAAAACCCTGTTTTGAGTCAGTTTATTTACTGATATTTAAAAACATCAATTTTGTAATGATCAAATTAGTTGACACCAGAAATATTTAGATGCCATAGTTAGTGTGTTGTGTCAACATTGGCTCAAAACGGCTATATGAATTGTATTTAGCTTCTATTTCTTAACAGTAGTTGAAGTTTATAAATTTAGCATCATATTTGATCAGAGGCATCAGAAATTTATTCGATAGAGTGATTGCATTCAATCTTGTTCTCTCTCTCTCTCTCTCTCTCTCTCTCTCTCTCTCTCTCTGTCTGTCTCTCTCTTTCAATGCAATACTCTACAAATTTGCAGGATGCAAGGATTATTTGATTAATGGTTGCATTCAGGTTCTTGATCTCTTATCTAATGCTGAGATGACATTTGTACAAAGACTAGCTACTGGACTGACAGCGCTGGTTCCCATTCTTGAACTTGTTTGCAATTTACCTTTCCACCCTGTACAAACTGAGACACTAAAGCTCATATGGACTTGTGTAACAAACTGGCCAGGGATAGTATCCAAATCCCACATTGAAGAAATAAGCCTTAACTTGAATAGGATGCTTAAGAAGAATATTGATGGGGATGCTGGAATGTGTCGTGGGGCATTTGCTTTGGTTTGCTCAATACTCGTTGCTCTTATGAAATGTTCACCTTCCCAGGGGACTTCAAGTTTTCTCATGTCAATTCAAGATGCACCAAGAAATGCTGTTTTAACTTGTTTAAACCATTATGATAAAGAACCAAGTCAATTCTTGCACTCCCTTTACCTGCTGAAAGAGGCATATGCTTACAGTCATGGAGAAAATCTTACAAGCTCCATTTGCACGGAACTGAGAGGGGGGATTATAGATATATGCAAAACACAAATATTACCCTGGTTCATGAGGGCCCTTAATGATATTGATGAGGAGGATACCGTGTTGGGAGTTTTTGAAACTTTTCATGCTATAGTGCTACACGATAATGGTATGGAGACTAAGATGTTTGCAAATGTTCTGCTCTCGTCCTCCTGGTTCAGTTTTTCATTCGGATCATTAGGATTATTTCCCACAGAAAAAATGAAAGTAAGGGTTTATCTTTTGTTCAGTTCATTGTGTGAGGCTTTTATCGGGGACAAAAATTCTGGGAATTGTATTAGGGAAACTGCCCCTCTCTTGCCATCTGACCCAGTGGATTTGCTCTTCCTCCTTGGTCAGAGAAGCTCCAAAAATCTTGAGCTGTCTTCTTGCCAATATGCTGTGCTGATGTTGCTGCATGTTAGCTCTTCCAATGATGATAGGTGCGTCTCTCAGTATAAAAAAAGTCATGTCATAAAAACATTTCTTGTCACATAAATAGTTGTCCAGTTCGATAAAATGAAGTCAATTTTTTTAAACACGGAATTTGCTTAGAAACTGCCAAAAAAGAGTTGCAAACAAGTTAGTTAAAAGGTATTCAAGCCAATTAGACTGATTTTTGCTTATTTTTACCGCATTGATTTTTTCTAAGGTTTATATCTCCATTCGCCTTTGCTTATTTATATTTCACATCCTTCTTAGGATTGCTGATGATAAGCTTATCTTGGCTTCTCTAGAGCAATATATTCTACTCAATAGTAATGAGTGTTTGTATGGACCTTCTGCTCCGGGGATGTTGAAATTGCTGGTAAATCTATACTTGCTATATAGAGCTCTGGCCAAAATGAGCTACCAAATTGCTTATAGCCAAGAGGCGGAGAGGATCATGTTTCATGTATTAGCGGAAAAGGATTGGGATTTGCTCACCTCAAAAATCGGTTCTACATCTTTGAAATGGTTGTTCCAACAAGAGAGAATTTGTGAAGTGTTGTCTCTCCAGATTCTGAAGTTTTGTAGATATAACAGCTTGAAAGGATGTGATAGCGTAGATGTGCGTGTTGTAGCAGAGCTTGTAGAATCTGGGGATAACTTTGCTGGAATGCTATTTGTTATGGTTTTAGGAGAGCTGGCAGATGAAGTCGATAAAGAGATTGATATTGGTCTGGTTTTAAGAACAATACAAGTCGTAACTGAGACATCACCAGCTGCTTCAGATCAATTGTGCGTGCATGGGATATCTTCTGCAATTCATAAGTTATACTATCACTCTAGATATTCTTCTTGTCCAGAGATATTCATCGCCACTTCAGAACTAACTTTTGTGATTCTACAAACAGTGCATCATGGATCAATTTCTGATGAGGATCAATGGGTTGGCATAGCAGTGAAGGTAAATAACATGCACTGTAACAATTTAACATAGTCTGGTTTCTAACAGTTTAAGGGTCCGTTTGGAATCCATAAAAAACAGTTCGTTTTAGTAAAACTTTTGTGATCCAAAAATCTCTTGAATTTGTAAGTCTGGTTTTTGGAAGCTTGTAAGGCATATGTTATTTTGCAGTTGTTGGATTTTCTCACCCTATCGGTGGCTGCTGATGGATGGCGCAAGGAAACTATCTTAATAGTTGGAATTTTTTCATTGATTTTACATCATTCTGTAGATCAAAAACTGGTTGAAGCTTCAAAAAGCATACTCTTGAGTACCTCTTTGGTTTCAATGCTCAGCAACACAATTACTGAAGCATGTTCTAAGGGACCTGCTCTAGTTGATCATGATGAAACTACAAGAGTTGGGGAAGTTCTAATTTTTGTGCTTACATTATTATTCTTTGCCTTTAGAAGGCAAGTGCTTTTCAATTTAATGTTTGCACTTACATAATGCATTTCACTACTTAATTAATCTGTGCTCTAAATATCTCGCGTAGACCTCGTCTTCTCTATCCTATTTAGCACTTAGCACTTGCCTCTACCAATGTCTGAGACTCTGAGAAAACAATATCACATACAGTGAATACATTTTATCTCCACACTTTTCTTTTTCCTTGTTCTAAAATCATCACTCATTTTCCTCGGGAAATAATAATTGAATGGAGAGAATAATTTCTTTTATGTTAAAAAACTATCCTCACTAACCATATTTTCTTTATTAAATAAAGGATTAATTGAAAAAAAGGTACAAAAAATCCTATGTAAATAATATCAAACCACACATGAAATCTTTTTCCAACAATTTAACAGCAATATTACAACTCATACCAAACACTCTCCAAAAGTTACTTGCATATGCATAACTTACATATATGAAAGTACCAATCTCTCTCCTTGCCTGTACTTCATCACCTACTAATTGAATTTGTTGAATCAGTGGATGTGCCAATTTACCAGGGATTGTGGACTGTCAGCATCTTCTTGATGAGAGCAGCTTAAAACAGCCACTGCCCTATATAAACATTAAGTGTCGTGACTTGTGCAAGTTGATCCATTTTGGTTCCTCTAGAGTAAAACTGGTTGTTTCTTATCATCTTCTGGAGCTTTTTAGCAGAATGTCATCAGATGAATTAAAACTCAAAAAAAGTTATTTGTTCCCTGTGATTGCCATATTACAAGGCTTGATCTTCTCAAATGACATTCAAGTTTCAATGAATTGCTCCCTTTGTCTGTCGATGATCATTGGGTGGGAAGACTTGCAGAAGCAGTTCCCTGCAATTGAAAGGGACAGTTGGTTTCGGTTGATCGTGGAGGAACTGGCAATGTCTTTGGCTGTTCCTTGTTTGGTCACAAAATCCTTCACGCTCTACCACAAGCCAGCGGTTCATGTGGCGGTTTCGTTGCTGAGGATGAAACAAGCTCCTCCATGGATCACTTCAGTGTTTGATGAATCTTGCATACCCAGCATTATCAAGAACATCTCGGCATCTAATTTGAGCTCTGAATTGGTGCTTTTGTTTCGTGAATTGCTTCGCTCTGGGTATTTGAAGGATGAACAAATCTCAAGCATAAATCGGGTATTCCAGGTAATATATACTCGCATTTTCTTCCACAAGTTTCACTTGTTTAATATTTTTTCTTCATTTAACGTTAAAGTCATTTAAAATTGCGGCTTGGGAAACCGTTTGTATGTCTTCTAGGATGTAATGCTCACCTACTTATCTTATTGACTTTGCACTAGGGGTTTGCATTTTGGTGTGGTCTGACCGAACCAAGCCAAATTGAACCGAATGAACCTACCTGAATGAAAACTTAATTTGGTTTTAGTTTTGGTTTGATGCTATGTTTGTTAATACTTTGACCTGCACGTAGTTTAAAAATTAATGAACATGATTATAATTTTTTTTTGTTTTTTTTAATAGGGGGAGAGAAAATATGGTTTGATGCTATGTTTGTTAATACTTTTTTTATAATTTTTTTGTGTGCAGGTGGAGCCGGGGGTCTCTTGGAAACAGCCTCCCTACTTCCGAGTAGGGGCAAGGTCTGCGTACACACACCCTCCCCAGACCCTACTGTTGTGGGATTCAACTGGGTTGTTGTTGTTGTTGTTAATAGGGGGAGAGAAATTGTTTGAGTAGATGGGGAAAAAACTTGAAATGGAGTAAATGTGATGGATCGGCGGGACAGACCTTTGAGTAGAAAAGATGAATTATATGGGTCCTTCTCAAAAAGGAAAGTGTGCTTGTTAAATAGAACAAGTGAACAACCAAAAAAGGAAAGAATGCACATTAATAAGGAACACAAGGATTACTATTTTAATCATCAAATGGTACTCAGCCAAAGCCAAAATGCAAATCGCTTAAAATCAAATCAAACCAAAATCGAACCACACCTAACCAAACAATCATAGTTCAATTCTAACCCAAAGCCATATATCCTCATGCTGAATTATGCCAAACCAAACTGATTCCAAAAGATCAAAACTGTAAACCGAAATGCCACCCCTACTTTTCATGATCGGGCTGGTGTATCTATAGAATAAGTTGATTCTTCCCAAATAAGGCCGTGAAACAAAAGCACATATGTTTCAGTAGGGGGTACCTTTTGGTTCAGTAGTATATTACTTTTTGCAATATTTTGCTTAATTTGAGTCCTTTAGGACCGAAAAAAATTCAAAAATGACAAAGGGTCTTTCTTCGTGCTGTAGGAATGTAGAAGATATATATACAGGGACAAAGTTGAAGCGGCTAAGAAGGAGCGCGCCAGCAGCAATGCAGGTGCAGATATGCTATGTGACTTAAGAAAACCAAGTGAGTTTCTCATTACTCTCATGCAATCACGGTCGTCAATTAATGTTTTTTCCGGTGGATGCCAAGGTGAGAATAGGAGATTGTTGGAAGAAATGGAATCATTTTCTAAGTGTCTTATGGTAGATGATTAAGGCTAATAGATAAGTTTTATAAACATCTCTCTTTTTTAATTTTATTTTTGGGAAGTAATTGGGGAAAACCACCTAATAAACACCTCACTTTGGATGTACCACCCTAACTAAACAAAATTTCAAAATAACCACTTGTTCTTTTATTTTTGTCTTTAATTGTACCACCCAAACCGAGAATATATGTGCCCTTCCCTTTATACCCCTCATTTTACATCAACACTTCTTTTCTTTTCTTGCATCACAAAGCAATTTGTGCTTGCACTTACCAAATGCATCACTGTCTTCACAGATTAATTATCGTCTTCTTTGTTAACAAAAATCTTTTAAAAAAAACTGCTGGTATTCCCAAAATTTAACATAGAGAAAAAAATCCTAAGCTACGGAAGATCAATTGAGGGTAAATAAAAATTCACTCCCCAAGATCCGATGGCAACAGAAGATTGAGGAAAACGCACCATAGCGTCACCAAAACCAGAGCGGGAAGAAAAGAACCGAGGTGTTAATATATAATGAGGGGTAGAAAGGGAACGGTACAAATGTTTTCAAGTGGAGACACAGCTTGGTGGTAACATTTAAGATAAAAGTATTGGGGGTAAGTTTGAATTTTGTTTAGTTAGGGTGTTGGCATCCAAAGTGAAGTAATTATTAGACAGGTCTTCCCAATTTTTCCTTTACATTGTATAGTGGGTGTCAAAAGTGAAAATAGGAGATTGTTGTAAGAAATGGAATCATATTCGAAGTTTCCTTTAACGTCTCACTAAACATTTCAAATGGAAAGAAGTGATTAAATACTTAAAAATTTTTAGCATTTTATTATGTAGGCAAAGATCCTTTTGACATTAGCCCTTAATGTTACACAGAGGAATATGACATGGGACATCTATGATGTCCTCTTTTAAAAATTGATAGTTTTTATCTCCTAACTCTTCATCCCTAAATCCCCTACCCCCTCTCTAATTGTTCACTTTTTAATGCCAAATTGGCGATTAGGAAGATTAGGGTATAAAGAAATCATCCTAAATAAGAGTAAAATATAGAAAAAGTACCAAAATATGAGCTCCATTTCCTCCATGTTTTTATTTCCAAAATATGAATTTGCACCGTGATAATGTGAGACTGTATATTGACATCTCACAATCTTTTTTGGTAATATATACTCCATATGTATCATGTTTGACGCTGTATATGCATTTTAACTCTTATTTTGGAAATAAGAATATGAAATTCTTATTTTGATATATTGTCAATGTTTTACTCATGTTTCATTCTTTTTTCCGAAGGGATAAGAATCATCAATTTTATGAACGAGACACCACTCACACCGTATTATGACATTAGTAACCAATGTGAAAAGATCTTTGGTGTTCTATTGATCTTTTTTTAACACAATTTTTGTAGCTAGTCTTCTTGTTTTATTGCCTTTATTTTACACCAAAAGTTACACATACACATGTAAAAGCAACATTTTTTGTCGTTACATCCGTGTGCGTTCACAAACGTATATGATGAAAACATTGAAAAGTTGATGTACACAAGCACTTATTGCCTAATAGGATAAATTTTTATTGCTTATTAGGAGAAATTTATAAAAGTGTTCATATTTTATTTCAGATAAATTTTTGGCATACCGGAGTACTTTATACTCAAGACTGTTAAAGCAAAAATTCAAATGAACCATAAAATGAAACATATGTCAATTGGTTAATTTTAGTTAATGTATAGTATATAAGCATTTGTTCAAAGTTATTTGTAAAAAATGGATGAACTCCATAGGTCGCCGGACTGGCCCGGCTTAGAACCTTAAATGGTTGAAAGGTAAAAAATGGATTTTTTATCTTACACTAGTCAAATCACTGTTATGTGAAGTAAGATGGAATAAAGCAAGGTGGCTTCTAAATTATCAGTGCTTCTTTTGGTAGTAGATTAGTAGTTATCCAATGCAACTTTGGCACTCCTCATGGGTCATATTGAAACAACCGCTCTATGTTTTAACATACGGCTCAAATTGCGTACAACCGATTCCCCCTTAACTCGCACTAGGCGGGAGCCTTTGAGGCACTGGGATAATGTTGTACACTTGTTAACATGGAGTGAAATCTATCTTGATATGTACAAGGATTCCATATTATATATGGTTGTCTTCACTTTTTAAAGTGCTTTCTTCCATTCTCACTTAGTCCCTTAGTTGTTTCCTTACGATTTAAGTTCAACTTCAGATGTGGCTGCCGTTTCACTAACATTCTTGAATGATGTTTTCAATTCTTCCATTTGTCTTTTGAGGAATAAATCGTGGTTTATACTCTGTACGATTCATCTTTCTTTTACACAAATTACAATCATATAAGTTCTAGTTTGTACTTTATTAAAAATCGTACTTATGGGTCGGGTGAGTATTGCATTCTAAGGATCCATTTGTTCGGGAGAGATAATTTCCGGTAACATCTTAAATTTAATTTTTAATTTGAGTGGAAAGAATTTTCAATCTAAAATATAGAATTTATCACATATTTTCTATGTGTTCATAGTTGAATTTCATTAATTTTACAAGATCTATTACATAAAAGTATTTTATCTGTGAATGTTTATAAAGTAAGCGTGAATTTAAAAACCACAGAATTTGGCTCTAGGGTGCACCAAAGATGCCCCAATGTCTAATCCACAAAAGCAACCTCAACAAGGCTGAGTTGGCATTTTTGTGCTTCAATACCCCATGAAACTTAGTCACCAAGAATCAATCCCTTAGTCTCAAAAGGCCCTCAAAAATATATTTTCATTTTTTAATATTTCAAAGAATAAAACTCACTTGTTCCTTTTTGTTTTAAAAGTTAAATACTGTAAATGTGTATCATACTTTCCATATTCATTAAGAATCAGATGAGTTAAATATAATACAGAGTGTATATTTACTTTCGTTCAAATACTATTAATGTACGTAAATGGTCACAATGGAAAATTATTTAAGAATAGATCAAATACTTTATTTCATTTTTAGTAATAAATATGTGTTTCACAAAAAATTCATATATAAATAAATTTTTATCTTTCAACACTTTTCTTAAACTTCTTAAAAATTAAATGAGTACATAATTTTTTTGGGATGTAAAGAGTACTACCCCAATCTTTTTCAATCAGCCGTTGTGACTTGCTTGATATATTGATTAAAAAACAAATATACACATACTTTATGTATATATTTATTTATTTTATAATGTTCTAAATAAATTACAGAGTATAATAATTATTTAAAAAAGAATGAAAAGAGTATTATTTACTCTCATATTTCCCTCAATCAAGATCCAGGTGACATCCACTAGCTTTAACTCTCTTCGTAAAGCGAGACATAAACTCAGTTTGAAAGAAAAGAATTATGTAATCAAAACATGCTTTTTAGGTACATCAAGTCATCACTCATAGCCAATGAAAAAGTAACTTATTTAGAGTATTGATTACTACAAAGATTTGGCTATGTTAGTTATAATCTTGTCTAAAGATTCTCTAAAAAAGATCATATTAGGAAGAAAAATGCTAGGGGTACACCAAATGTGTACCCCATATGTCTCTCACACCCTCCTTGTCCACAAAAAAGGCAAGAAAATTCAAAAAAAAATAAGTAAATAAAAATCAAATAAAAATGTGTGGTGGAGAAGGGGGTGATGTACATTTGGGGTACACCTTTGGTATACCCCTAGCATTCCTCTATTAGGAACCCACCATGGTTGCCTCCCTGGATGACAATCACAGCTGATTTAATACATATACAAACAATATTCATCTGTGTTCAAAGACGGTTATTGTTTGTGTATGTACACATCATTTGTGATTGTCATCCGTGGGGACAACGGTGATGAGTTTCTAACATTTTTGCTTTAAAAGTTAGGTCGTATCAAACCGCAAAAAGATTTATGAGAAAACGAAAATAAGTACTCTGTAATATGCTAGATACTTTCTCAAATTACCGGTTTCAAATTTTAAATGGTTTTGGATTTTCACTCCCTTCGTCTCGAAAGAACTTCAGAATTTATGCAGAAATAAAAATGTGTAACGAACATCGTTTAACTTGTAATTATTGAAAATGTGCATATACCGATGCACCGTAAATATCGTGCATTCGAGTATATAATTAATATAAGAACTCGTTTGCATAAAAAAATATTTTAAAATAAAAAAGAAAATATAATCCATATCTAAAGAAAATATGGTGACTAAAACAATATTGAGTAAGTTAGGCTTGGGCCTTACATGTTTATGGTTATTGTCGGACCTAAAACCAATCTACGGAGTTGCGGAGCGTTAATTAGATTATGACATTTCTCTAATCACAAGTGTTTTACTTCCTCCGTCCCAAATTATTTGTCACATTTCTATTACCGAAGCAAAATATCAAGTTTTTTCAATTCATTATATTTACAAATTGGTAAATAAATTAAAAAAATAAAAATTACATATCAAAAAACTACATGAAAAGTTCTTCGAAATAAGAGGTGTCAAGAATATTTTATTTTATCAAATAACCAATAAAAACATCGAAATAAACAAAAGTTACCGCGACTGCTAAAAAACAAATGTTGTGAATATTTAGGGACGGAGGGAGTATGAAAACTTGAGATTTTTCCCAATATAAATTTATATAAGAAGAGGCAAATAATTTGAATTACTTATGAACTAATAAAAATATGAAAAATTTATTTTGAAAGAACGAAAATATTATAGTTCTCGGTCTCATATTTTGAGTGGACAGCAAACAACATATTACTCAGCGTTATAAAAGAAAAAGGATAAATATCTAACTAAAACTAAAACATGTCACATATGTGGACGGAGGGAGTAAAATATTCAATAATTTGAGCATCAAAGTATAACTTGTGATACAAAAATATCACATTAAATTTAATAAAGAAACCATCCTTTAATCTTATTTAGATAGTTTTTTTATTGAATTTGCCTTGAAAAAATTGGTACATACTATGCACATAGGTATTTTTTTAAATTAAATCCGTAAAAATATGAAAAGGAAAGTCTTTTTTGAACACCAAGAAAAGATAGACATTTTAAAAAAAATTTTTGAATTTCATGAAATTAAATATTTCCTCTGTCCCTAAATATTTGCCACACTTGTATTCCCGAGGCAAAATATCAAGTTTTTTCAATTCATTTTATTTACATATTGATATAGAAATAAAAAAATGAAATTTACATATCAAAAAACTACATGAAAAGTTCTTCGAAATAAGAGGTGTCCAGAATATTTTATTTTATCAAATAACCAATAAAAACATAGAAATAAACAAAAGTTCTCACGACTGTTGAAAAAACAAATGTTGCAAATAATATGGGACGAAGGGAGTAATGAATTTAATTGGGGAGTTAGTCATGGGGATGAGATGTAGAAGATGTGATGTGAATCAACTACCACGTTCTGTCCATAATCCATCTTGTCATTTTTCAGCATCTAAACATTTCATTATTGTTTTTTCTGGAAAAGAAAAACATTTCATTATTGTTGATGTAATATTGTACTATAGTCTTTATAAACTTTTGAATTATTCTCGTTTGAAAATAGCGTTAGTGATTAGCGGTAATGTTTTGAAAAAGGTTATCTACGAACAACGTTTAGCGTTAGCGCTTTCAAAGTAATCTGCACCGTTAAAAGTTTATCCAAAACGCCAACGTTAATCTCTAACGATATTCTCAAACAGGCCCGATATCATCCAGTCCTTTCAATTTCATCCCCAATTTTTTTATTCTCAGGTCAAAGAATTGATCACAAAGTCAACAAAACTTTTGAGATAAAATTGAAGGGATTTTAAGGCGGTTCAGGTTGGATGGGGCAGGGGTTTACAAGGGTCTAGGAGGGGTAGAAAATACAAGTCGTTGGGTATATAAGTACGTATCCATACAGATATTTGGCCTAAAGACTAGGGCTGCTATGAATGAATCTTTGGACAAATATCTTGACAAACGAGGTAGACCAAAATCTATTTCGATATCATGATAAAATTTAGGATGAGTGGGAATAACTAGATTTGACCATAAGACACTTGTGTTTGAACTATATATATTAAAAGATTAATCCAAATAATTACTTAGTCAACTCAAAAGATTATATAGGCATTATTTTTCTCCTTAACTTTCGACGTGGGATACTCATTAACAATGTAGGAGACTTTGGCCCATGTTGGATATTGACATAATACGATAATAATTTGTCTTATTGAATAATAAAAATTATATCAGTATATATAGAGAATTGAATACTTACATGGAGATCGAATTCTAATCAAAGTATAATACATAGTTATGGTAATAATAGAAGAAAGAAAGTAAATACTAATAATATTCTATTTTTTAATATTCTTAATATTTCACTGTAAACTGATCATCAGTAACGACATACGGGGAACAACTTGAAGCACTAGTACTGGAATATAGCTGGTGGCCGAAGTGATTTTGTGAGGGTAGTCGCGCTCAAAATTAGTGAGCCAGATCTTCGTCCCATTTTTTTTTATCATCCCTAATTTTTTCTCAATAATTTTTAGTGTCTCCGTGTAAATGCACTTACAATTACCAAAGAAAAATTAATCAAAAAGGTGAAATGGTGGCTTGGATAGTGTTCAGCACCGACAAACCCAAACATCAAAAGTAACATTGCTACACAAAATTCAACTAACACATAGAGAGTGAATTTTAAATTTTTTATTTATTTACAATGTTTAGTGAATAATATATCTTTAAATATATGAAGTATTTAAAAAAGTATTAAAAATAATATATTGAAAATATTTTGTGATTCAAATATTATTGTACATACATTGTATTATTTTTATATTTAATTTATATATAATTACTCAATATACGCCATGAAAAGTCATAGTCGATAGTTTGTTCAATCGAAGAAATATCTAACTAGGGTTAAAACATCTCAATTTATCAAAATAGGACACTTCATATTTTTAAACTCCCTATGTAAATAGATTTATAATTAATGTCAAATAATACCAAAATAAAATGTCAAGAAAGACTGCAATATATCAATACTCTTATTTAGGAGACAAACATGAATATATCTATTACTTAATGATTCTTTTAATTAGTTTTAATACCTACCTAGCCTGTTTATTGTTAGTTTTAATTAAGAACCTAAATCTTATAAATAAGCAATAATTTAAAAATAAAAATTATGCTCTAGAAATATCTCATAAATATTTCTAAATAAAGAAATATCTAACTAGGAATTTAAAAATTACTAGCATTTCTACACTTGTGCCTGAAACACACACAATATTTTTAAAAAATAAATAAATATTGAAAATACTTTATTTATTTCCTAAATGCAAAATATACAATAGTTTAAAATGCAAGGGCTGGTATAAAAAAAATGAACAAATTATTTAGTGCTGCTCCATATACGTAATTGCAATTCTATATTTGGATAATTCTCGTCGTGTGGTTTTACTACTTTGTGATGCAATGTGGACTTCTAAGAGTTTGATAGTGAACATTAACTTGTGATGTGAGGTTTAGAGTTTTAAATTAAATAATTCTAATAATAGTATAAAATATTCTTTTCATTACGAAATCATTTTTTTCGAGTCAAATTATATAATATTCCCTCCGTCCCTAAAAGATTGCTACAGTTTGACTTTTTTAGTTAAACTGTGGCGCTCTTTGACCAGGTTTAGAATAATTAAATATTATAAAAATTTGATATTTCAAAACTATATTTTTAAAATAAACCTAATTTTACTAAATTTACGTCATAACTAAATATACTGTTTCTATAATTCGCGGTCAAAAGATGGCAGAGTTTGACAAAAAAAAGTCAAAGTGTGATTAGACCAAATCAGAAAAAACTTTAAATATAATTACGTTCAGATCAGATCACATCAAAACTTATTTCTATTATATCAAAATTATTCAAATCAGGTCAAGTGAACGTAGCACAAACTACTAAGTTGGAATGCAAATTAAATGAGTGAAAACCAACAAAAATAAAAAGTCCAAAGGAATGAAGTACTTATTTATCCGAACATGCGCATGTCTGTGGCGTGTTCTAATTCTATTTAGTGCCCATTTGAATATTTGATAACAACTTCAATGTTTTATTTTAAAATTTTGAAAAATATTATGTAACGACAACGTTTAGTGTTGAACTTTTTAGTAAAACTATGGTTTTCCCATTACCCAATCAAGTATTTTATATATATATATATATATATATATATATATATATATATATATATATATATATATATATATATTATTTTTATTTTTTAATTTTATTTATTTATCTATACACGCACACACATACATACACATTTACAAGTAGACCCTAAACATGGTCTATTAACTACGCTAAGCCCAATTACAAGTAAATACTCGCTAACACTTTTCTTTAAGTTGGCAAATGAGTGTTATGAATAAGGCCATGTTCCGTTCAACTTATTTTTTCTTATTTTTATTAAAATCAAATCAGATCAGATCAGACTAAATCAGATCAGATCGAATCAGACCTGATCTGATCAGAACAAATCAGATCAGAGCAGACCAGATCTAATCAGATCAGTTTAGATCCGATCAGATCATATCAGACCAGATTAGATCCCATAAAGAATTATTATTATTGTTGTTGTTGTTCTTATTACTATTATTATTATTATTAATATTCTTCTTCTTTTTCTTCTTCTTCTTCTTAAAAATGAAAAAGAATAAACTTTAGAAACAAGTTAAATAGAAAACCGAGAAATTAATCCTTAATTATTAGACGTCGAAAAAATTATTTTTAAAATACATTGACAATGTCAATTTAATTCTACTTTCAAAATACATTTTTATTGCTACATGTAATTTGAGTTTCTAAAGTTTTGATCTTTTACAAGGATGAGATATTTTAATAAAAATACTATCTCTTCTCTTTATTGATTTTATATAAATTAAATATTTATTCTAATGGATGTATGAACTAATTATTAAAATATTAAATCAATATTCTTATTTCACAAATAATAATCATAAAATAAAAAATATTATTACATTAAAATATGAATGATTATTCTAATATATAAATTAACTAATTTTATTTAAAAAATAATTATAAAATAAAAAATATTGATTATATTATAATATGAATTATCATTACAATTTTCAAACGTTATTATAAACTCAAATCAAATTATTGATTTGAATTTTAAATCAAATCATAATTAATCAGATCAGATCCAATCAGATGAGATCAAATCAGATCAGATCCAATCATATTAGACCAGATCAGATTAGATCCAACCAGATCAGATCAGATCTAATCTGATCAGATCAGATCCAATCAGATCAGACCAGACCAGATCAGAACTACAAAAAATCAAATCAGATTAGAAAAAATAAGTTGAACAGAATAGAGCCTAAGCCAATTTGGAAAATAAAAAGAAAATAGGCTTAGTCAATGCTTTGGTAAACAAATTAGCAAGCTCTAATCGGGTAAAAATATAATGAGTAAAAACTTACCATCATTGAACAAACTTCTAAATGATGTGACAATCAATATCAATGTGTTTTATTCTCTCATGAAATGCTAGATTAGCTGCAATGAACAAAGCCGATTGGTTGTCACAAAATAAGCGAGGAGGATATAGAAATGGAACACCAAGAGATCTCAAAATATCCCGTATCCATCTAACTTTTGCACATTCATTCGACATATCTTGATATTCTGGTTTTTGGGGCTCAATAATGAGAGATAGTAATCTATTTTTTGGTTTTGTGATGTGTAAATACTATCACTCTCCTTAAGAATACCTCCCCCGGATGTCTTTTTAGACAATAAAGAACACACATAGTGCCATTAAGTGATCAAATCTATGAGCACGTATAAAGGACATGGAAATACTAGGCTGTATCAGGTTTAGTCATAGTCAAATAAATGAAGTGTCACACAATATATATGTATTTCTCCACAATAGATATGTATCGAGCGAGCTAGCCCATGGATTAGCTGAATAGAAGTCTTTGCAGGCTTACACCCCAACAAAGTAGTTTGTGTAAAATATCTAATGCATTATTGCATTGGCACAACACCATACCATCTGAGAATCTAAGATCGTGCACACTCAGTCATGAAAAATAGTTCAAAGGACCCAAATCTTTTAGAGGGAAACGATTGTCCTGATCCTTTTTAAAATACAAGTATAAACTAGGGTTATTACCTGAAACTAGAATATCATGAACGTAACTCAAGATTACCAAAATATTATGCCCTCGTTTGAACAAGAAAAAAGTTTGATCATTGTGTGCATATCTAAAGTCGTATTGGGAAAAGAAGTTGTCAATTTTGCAAACCAAGTGTGGGGTTGCTCTCGCAGACCATAGAGAGGCTTCTGTAGATGACAAACTTTCCCTGAATAGAGATTTGAATAGCTAGGGGCATCTTCACATACATACACTTCCTCCTGAAGATGATCATTAAGAAAGGCGTTATTAACATCAAGTTGGTGAACTTTCCAATGTGAAGCAACAATAATAGACAAAAGGATGCAGCCAGTCCCCGATTTTAGCAAATAGGGAAAAATGTATCTATGAAATCACTACCCATCATTCCCTAGTACCACTAACCAAGTCTTGTCTCGTTCTTTAGAGCCATTAGAATGAAACTTGGTCTTATAGACGCACTGACAACTTAAAACATGTGTTCTAGCGGAAGATTAATTATATCCCTCGTGTGATTATTCTCCAATGTCATGATTTCTTACAATGAAAGCTAATAAACCACAGTACCTAACATTTAATTTATCACAAGTTACGAAGTTAGTGATAGGGAATTGTGTTCCTAAATAGTGTGACAATCCCAAAGAGCCAACAATAGAGTTTATGGACTGAAGAGAGCGACATATATAGAATAAGATAGGTATCGAGGAGGAGGATGAGTACGCTGGTTAGGAGGATCAATGGATGCATCTATCGGATAGTAACGAGCATAAAAGGGGCTTGGTAGTTTTGAGTGGGAGAGGAGGCGTCAGCCGACTACCGCTAGGTTATGGTGGCAGAAGCTACGTTGGCTGTTGTGTAGCACCGATCAGGGCAGGGTCGGACTCCATGGATGGCCAAGGTCGATGACTAAATAGTGAAATCACCGTGAGGTAGTTTTTTTAGGCGTGTTTGGAGATTGTGGTGTGACAATAAATAAAAAAGATTTATGGAATGAGATATCTCTCGTATGAAACAAATAATGCGGTTGAAATCATACACCCGCCTCCTTTTTGTGCTTGTAAGGTATCAAAGAAATATACATTTTAAGCTCATGCAGGCAACTTTACCAGGTACTTAAAGTGTTGTATACGATGAACAAAACACTGACATCCAAACATAAGATGCTGACTGATATCTGAGGGCTTGAAATTTAGAATGTCATAAGGTGACAAACCCCCCCAGACTTTAGTAAGAGTACAGTTAAAAGATACACATCCGTATGAACACACCTCGATAGAAAAAATGCTCAGATCATCAAAGAACCAGCGACATTGAGGATATTTTCTCTTAAGATGTCCATTTTGTTGTGGGGTACCTACACAAGAATTTTGAGAAACACCCAATCGATCATAATAAAAATGGCGTAAATGATGATTTAAAAATTTAGTGTCATCATTTGAACACACACCTTTTATCATTTTATGAAATTGGGTGTAAATGAGAGCAAAAAATCATTTCAAACGGCTAGCCACCTGACTTTTATCAATTATAAGGTACACCCAAACAATCCTAGAATGATCATAAATAATGGTTTAGAATTAATATGCACCAATACACAATCAAGGAGAATAAGGATCCTACATATCACAATGTATTAAATCAAATAGTGCTTTCGCTTTATTGGTACTGGATCGAAAAATAGAACAAGTGTGTTTGAAACATTTAGTAAAACTCTTTTGGCTTTTTATTACTCCAGCCAAGAATATATACAACTTTTGACATTGGTATTTAATTTTAATGTTTTTAAAATCAGCGAAGTTTCGTTGACACTAAATGTTAGTGTCAACGAATGACACTCATTCATTTGAAGTTCCTCCGGTGCTCTAAATGAAAAATTGATGGTTTCTACCACCCTAAACTTCCACTGCAAACTCATCACAACCCGACCCATGCGCCCCAACCTTAGACCCCCTTTTACTCTCTCCAAATGTGTGGCTATTATGCAATGAGGTGGATCTAAGGTTGGGGTGCAGGGGTCGAGCTGGGATGGGGTACAATGGGGATTTAGAAGATAGCAACTATCAATTTTTCATTTGAAGAACTGAAAGAGTGAGTGTCATACGTTCCTTTTAAAATTATTACTCCCTCCGTCCTAAAATTAATTTCTCAGTTTGACTTTTGTAGTTAAACTTTTTAAATTTTGATCGTATATTACAGAAAAAATACATTGAATTTTCATATAAATTTATTAGTAATAGATTAATTTTGAAACATAGTTTTGAAATATATAATTTTTATAAAATATATTTATATAAAAATTGAGATATTGATGGTCAAAGTGTCACATTGAAGACTGTGAAAAGTCAAATGAGAAGTTAATTTTAAATGGCAAAACTCAAAATAAGTGTAGAGAGTATTTGTTTTAAGAAAAATACTTTTGGTGTACCCCATTTGTCCACCACCTCCTTCTCCACCACATATTTTTATTTCATTTTTAATTAATTATTTATTTTTAAATTTTTTTACCCATTTATGTGGTAGAGGAGGAAGTGTGAGACAAATGAGGTAGACCTAAAATATTTTTCTTATTTTCAACTTTGACGGCTGAATATTGTTTTTTTTTTGAAGTGGGGTCATTAATTTTTTACTGAGTTATTAAAAGCACCGCCACATAGAAAAAGTAACTAGAGTTTCTATTTCTAGTCTTTGTTACACTTGAGTATATTTTCAAGCTCAATTCGCACAAATTCTCCTCTCTTACTTCTTTTTCCCTTTCAAATTTACCTTTTTACGGAGTTTTTTTTTGTTTCTTTCACTTTTTCTACCAATTACAAAAATGAAATCACATGGTAAAAGTTACTCCCTCCGTTCCGAAATATTTATAATATTTTCTTTTTTAGTTGTCGCGTGAACTTTGTTTATTTTTACATTTTCATTGGTTATTTGATAAAATAAAATATATTCTTGACACCTCTTATTTGGAAGAAATTTTTATGTAATTTTTTGATATGCAAATTTTATTTTTTAATTCTATAACAATATGTAAATAAAATGAATTAAAAAAAACTTGATATTTTACCTCAGGAAAAAAAATGTGGCAAATATTTAGAGACGGAGGGAGTAATATGCGTAAAATAGAAAAAAAATGTGGCAAATAATGTGTATCATAGTATCATCACTCATTTCTTTTACTAAGTAGAATAATTTTTTTTAGAGACAGAATTTAAAAATAAAAATGTTATTAATTTATGTAAAAGAGAGAAATATTTTGAACGGTCAAATATATTATTTTAACGGAATGAAAATTTTTTTTTGACATAAAAAATAAAAATTTGAAATTTATTTTGGACGAAAAGACTTTGAGGAATACTCACTAACATTTCGTCTTGTCATTAATCTTTCTCAGTTCCTAATTAACTGATTATTATGACTTTTGAAGTCTATAAAAAATTTAATGAACTTTGATGTATACTCAATTTATATTCATTCAATTTTTGATGTATTTCAAAAGTAATAATTGTGAAATTGAAATTTGATGCATAGTTTGGTGTTCAAAAGAAATATTCAGAAATAATTACAGAACTTTTAAAGAATTTAAGAATTTTGGTGAAAAAAAAGTAAATTTTTGCATTTAAAATTTGTTTTTAAAAAAGGGAAATATACCGTATAAATGTATAATACAAGCTCCATTTTCATTTTCATTTTTTTAAATAAAGAAATTGGAAAAGTGCGAAATTTGTTTCATCCCTGTTAACTATAGTGTGAGTGGGGGGGTGTACGAGAAGCATGTGAGGTGTTCCTCACAATCCTGTCATTCTGCTTCTTCATTCTTGACTCATTGAGCTTTCTGGGGACTCTTGAAATTTTCTTGAATCTTTTGAGCTTTTTTTCTGGGTAACTCTATTATTATTGTTATTATTCCCTCTTTTTGCATTTATCTTGAATCCCTCTATTTGGCTTTCTGGGTACTCTAAACTGTGAGTGTTTTCTCTTCTTTGATTTATCCCAAGTCCAAATCCATCTCCCCTACTGGGTTTCTGAGATTTGTTTTCTTCTTCTTGTTCTTCTTCCTGTCTGATCTGGTTTATGCAGATTTGGGTTTCAATCTGGGCATACTTTTCTTGTTTCCTACTCTGGGATTTACCCTTATTTACCATTTCAGAGAGGAGAAGAAGACAGTAAAAAAAAAGAGGATGGCAGGAGGTGGAGGAGCAGCTCCAGCACAAAAATCAGATGAACCAACTCCTCATCCAGTAAAGGATCAACTGCCCAATGTTTCTTACTGCATTACCAGCCCTCCACCATGGCGTGAGTCTTCTTTAATCTTTAGCTGTTCAATCCCTTGATTTTCTTGATTTAGGGTTTTGTCCAGTGCTACCTGCACTCAGCTAAGACTTGTTTCTTGTAAGATGATATGAAATCTGTCATTTCATGACAATCTACTTTCAGTTTTTGAAGTTCTTCACCATAACTTGCCATGTTTATCTGCCGAATGGTTTTTTTTTGTATTAAATCTGTGTGGGTATCTGCTTGTGCTTTACTTTTCTGGGAAAATAGTTGAACTATTTGGTGTTTTTACTGCTGGATTCATGGGGTTGGTATGTGTTTTTTTTGCTATAGGAATGTGTGGATCATTTGTGCTAATGTGCCTTACACTACTCATTTGTGCCTATACTCCTAAAATACTTCTCTCTTCTACGCGAAATTTGACCACTCACTCTTCACTATTCAACATCTTTCACACTTTTCTGAATCTACCTGTAATTAAAGTGAGCTAATTATTTTGACCACTCACTGCTAAGGTAGTTAGGCATACTTCTTTAGATTGTTCTAATATGGTTATTATTGCAATGATGCTGCAGCTGAAGCCATTATTCTTGGATTTCAACACTATCTTGTGATGCTTGGGACTACAGTTATGATTCCCACCATTCTGGTTCCCCAAATGGGAGGTGGAAATGTGAGTCACAATGCTTCTGTTTCTTTCAAAGTGATTAAAGGCTCATTTCGGCACCCTATAACTACCTATTCTATTGCCTATGCACGTGTGTGCAGTGGGAATGTTGAGACCGGCCCCAATGTGCATTGCGGGTCAGGCCCAATACGCCCAGCCCATTCCATGATATATATTGTATTTAGGCCCAGACCACGGATTCACGCACAATCAATAAGGGATTCGAGCCACTTGAAATGCGTACCCGCGGGTGAGGGTCCCTAGAGAATGTATCTGACTATCACTATTGAAGTTAATGGTTCATTTGTGTTGGTGGTTGCAGGAGGAGAAAGCCAAAGTTGTTCAGACATTGCTATTTGTTGCTGGAATCAACACCTTATTACAAACATTCTTTGGGACGAGGTTGCCAGCTGTGATTGGAGGGTCATACACCTTTGTTGCACCAACTCTTTCTATCATACTCTCTGGTCGATGGGATGACCCGGACCCCACATCGGTTTGTTTTGTTTTGTTGTCTTAGACGCTTCTTTTGCATCACATCTGTGGGATATAATATCAATGGTGGTGTATGGCATATGCAAAAATGAAATGAAAAGAATAAAAAAAGAATCAGGTTGCAAACTGTTAAGTTGTGAGCAATGTTGGGTATTGAATTATTGATTCAAAAGTATTAGGGAGGTCTTAAGTACAAAGGCTCTGTTTGGCATCCTTATTTTGTGTGAATAAGTAGACCTGGCAATTGGTTTGGTTTGGGTCTATTTCGGGTATTTGTTGTAACTAATTCGGGTTGGTTTGGTTCAGTTCTGTTTGAGTCCGGGTTTAATTTGTTTCTCTACATTATTTTTTGTTCGGTTCAGTTATGGTTCAGTTCAGATACGGTTTTGGTACAGAACAGTTCAGATAGATATCAATTTGGATAGATACACATTCAATGTTCTAACAACACACTTCACATTTTATGACTCAGTTATGATTTGGTTTGGGTCTAATCGATTTCAGATCTAATTCGGGTTTGACTCAATATATTTTGGTTCTGGTTTGATTTAGGACATCTCGAATTTTTGGTATATATTGGGTATTCATTCTTTTGGGTCATTTCTGGTTTGATTCGGGTTATTCGGTTTGGGTAATCAATTCTAGATCCATTTTGCCAGATCTATTAATAATTAGCTTTTTGACTTAGAACTTCTTTTGGATAGCTGATGGTAAAAGTACATAATTTCTTAAATGCTTTCTCTTTTAAGCACTTAAGGTGCTTGGTATGAGAAAGAAATAAATATCGGGTTTCCTAAATAAGAATTGATTTATTTAAAAACCTTCTAAAGCACTTTCTCATTTTTCCCCCTTCCAAATGTCTTTTTGAAGTAAAATTACTTTTCATTGTATAAAAACACTTGCCTTGAAGATTAGTCATCCCAAATGCTCACTCACTTATCTGGTTGAAATGAATGTTTCCAAATGCTAGTCCTTTCAGAAACTTGAGCAGCCAAATGACCCTTACCAAATGGGCTCTATATAAGAAACTCATTCTGATAATTTCCTCCATTAGATTGTTCTTTGAAAATCACGGAATCACATCAAGAAAAGGATTAAAAAAGAATGCCATAAATTTGCATGTAGCCTGTGATACATATTTTGTGTACTTGATTCTTTTGCTTCACTCATTCTCATCAGAGATTCAAGAAGATAATGCGGGCCACCCAAGGTGCATTTATTGTTGCTTCGACCCTTCAGATAGTCCTCGGATTTAGTGGTCTTTGGCGCAATATTACAAGGTTGGTTAACCTTAACCGTGTGCATTTTGAGCTTGATATTCCATATACTGTTCAATAATGAAGTAATTTCCTTTATGTTAACAAATCTACTTCTTCCTTCGGGGCCTTACTAGGTTCTTGAGCCCGCTCTCGACAGTTCCTTTGGTTGCACTTGCTGGTTTTGGACTCTACGAGTTTGGTTTCCCCGGTGTAAGTATATGTGTGTTGTGTGTAAACTAATTCAAACAAATCTGATAGAATTTAGGATGGGGAAAGGGTTACTGGATTAAGCCATAAGACACTTGGGTTGAACCACATTAAAGGATTGAATCAAATCGATTAACCAGTTTAACTCAAGAGCTTATAAACCTGTTATGTTCTTCTCAATTTTCCGATGTGGTGGGACAAACTCCAATTATGTCGTTCTTGAGTAATGAACCTATGATTCATTTAACCAATTAATGTTGTTGTATAGGTTGCTAAATGTGTTGAAATAGGGTTGCCAGAGCTTGTGATTTTGGTCATTTGCTCCCAGGTATTTTTGGAAGCGATCACGGGCGTGGTTTATTGATGGAGAGTAATGCTATTTAATCTAGAAAAAGAAAATAATTTGTCGTACGTTGCAGTATTTGGCTGTTGTGATAAAGTCTTTGAAGAATATTGTTGATCGCTTTGCTGTTATATTCTCGGTGGCGCTTGTATGGGTTTTTGCACATGTACTCACTGTTGGTGGGGCCTATAATGGGAAACCACCAAAAACTCAAATGAGCTGCCGAACTGACCGCGCTGGACTTATATCTGCTGCCCCATGGTAAGTAGTGCAAACAATGTGCTAATATGCAATGCAAATTTTATGTAATAAATGATTAAAATTCATCCAATTTGATTTTAAAAAAGTCAAACGGGACAAATACTGATCAAGATGGATGAAGTATTGCATTCACGTGGGATATAATTGTTTTCTTTTTTTCGAAAATAGGATTAGAGTTCCATACCCTTTTCAATGGGGACCACCTTCATTTGATGCGGGCGAAGCATTTGCTATGATGATGGCTACTTTTGTAGCTCTTGTTGAGGTATGTTTTCAAACACGCTCCGGTCTCACACATTTAAAAAAAAGGAAAATTGGATCAAAACATTACGAAGTATGAGCATTGGACAAAATACAACCAACCATCACTTACGTTGGCCAAAAACAATATAATTATTGCCTAAATAGTGAATACATCCTCGTAGCAACATTTTGAAGCATTTTTTTTCTAAATTCTCGTACTTGTTAAGGTTTGGTCCAACTTCCCTAAAAACAATTCCTTGATAAAAATTTTTTTGGTTATGATTGTCTTTCTTCTTTTCTTATTCGCACGTTTTGCCTATATTTTTACTTGCCTTCGCAGTCTACTGGTGGTTTTATTGCTGTTGCAAGGTTTGCTAGTGCAACTCACACCCCACCTTCCATTCTCAGCCGTGGTGTCGGTTGGCAGGTAAGTACTGAACTCCTCTTGAATTTCTTGACCAAACTCAAATCTTATTGCATTTGAAGCAATTCTTTTCGTTTTTCTTCAACATTTTCGAAATCTTTGGTGCTAAGTTTTGAAATTATGGTCACACGCGTTCCAGGGAATTGGCATTTTGTTATCTGGGTTGTTTGGAACCGGTGCTGGCTCTTCTGTATCTATGTAAGTTAGTTACTCCATGGTAAAATCCATTGTCACTCGCAAACCATTGCTACGAGAGATCTTAATTTCATTTTTCCAGTGAGAATGCTGGCCTTCTAGCACTTACCCGTGTCGGCAGCCGAAGAGTGGTTCAGATATCTGCCGGATTCATGATTTTCTTTTCTATCCTTGGTAAAAATAAATGCTTTTAGTTGAGTTCTATTCTTGTTATGATCTGTTTTTCGTTAATTATACGTAAACAAATCCTGATTTTGGCATTCAGGAAAATTTGGAGCGGTCTTTGCTTCTATTCCAGCACCCATCGTGGCAGCTCTATATTGCTTGTTCTTTGCGTATGTAGGTATGTGGATATATAGGGATCTGTTACTTTACCTAAACTGCCCTCATTAAGGTCATCTTCCCATTTATATTATACTCCGTTATATATAAGAAGGATTTCTATAAATGGCGGATAAGAGGGAGTGTTGTTTATGTTCTTGTGATTGACATCAGGTGCTGGGGGCATAAGTTTGCTTCAATTCTGCAATCTGAACAGTTTCCGGACAAAGTTCATACTCGGCTTCTCAATCTTTCTTGGATTTTCCATCCCTCAGTACTTCAACGAGCACATCGCAATCAAGGGCTATGGACCCGTTCACACCAGGGGCCGATGGGTATGTTCCTATAAAATTTACTCCCTTCGTCCTAAAATATATCTTCCCAGTTTGACCTGACATGCTCATTAAGTGGAATTGTGTTGGCCATGGTTTATTTAAAGATATAGAGAAAGGATATCGAACACATAAATATTTCGTGAAACAGAAAATGGGAGAAGAATTATTTTGCATCCATTGCCAAGCTAAATGAATCATGCTATGATGCTTCCAAGTTTGACACCACGGATGACAACCACTTGTGGAAAAAATCCACAAATGGTTGTCATCTACGGCGTCAAACTTGGGAACATAGAACCTTTTCACTTTAGATGACGTTTTGGTTAGTAAATAGTAAATACAGCAACGCATCAATGGTTTGACGAAAACAGTGAACTTGTTTACAATTGCATACATCTTTTGAATTGTTTAGTCTCAATGGTTTGACCATTTTTTGTTTTTTGGATCAGTTCAATGACATGGTCAATGTTCCATTCATGTCGAAAGCATTTGTGGCGGGGATCATCGCGTATTTCTTGGACAACACATTGGGGAAGAAGGAAAGTGCGGTAAGGAAAGACAGAGGCAAGCATTGGTGGGACAAGTTCAAGTCTTTCAAGACCGACTCGAGAAGCGAAGAGTTCTATTCCCTCCCTTTCAACCTCAACAAATACTTCCCGTCCGTGTGAGCTTCATAGCCATCTTCATTTGCTCTATTGTCTACCCACCCCCACCCCCACCCCACCCACCCACCCCCACCCCCACCCCACCCACCCACCTCGGTGTGGAAAAAGTAGTAGATTATAAATAGTGGGGTTATGCTACGGTCACACCACGGATGACACCAATGGTGATACTATCACTGTCTCTCACGGACAGTCCGTGTGAGATTGTCTCTGGTGGTGTCAACCTTGGTGCCATCTTTGGGGTAAAGTAGCATTACCCTAAATAGTAAGTATGACATGGGCAATTCTTAATTAGAAACATTTGTCAAGACTTGTCGGTATTCTCTGGTGTAAATTTGTCGTTTATGGTCAACTAATTTCTACTTGCTTATGATCGGGTTTTAACGGTACATTTTTTGTAATCATTATGACAAGATCCAATTCTCATTATATAAGCAAAGCATATATAATCATTGATGCTCTGCTAGATGTACACCACTTGTATATTTTCAAGTGTGTTGCAGACATACAGACAAAGATATACAGATAATAATTATTTATGCGACATACCCGCCCCCGTCCACCCCACTCGCCCCCTACCCTTACTCCACCGTCCCATATCCCTCACCCCATTGTCCCCTATCCAAAATTGGAACCAAACCGTTCGGGTTAAGATTGTAATATCGATCCCTCATTTTGTGGTGGTTTTGGATTTGATTCTATTTCCACTTTTTTGTTTTTAGGTTAATTGAAACTATTTTAGGTTGATTTACTACTACCTCTGTTCCAATTTATAGTGTCTGTTTTAGTTTACGATGTTTGATTGAAATTATTTTCAAATTATTTTAAGTGACAAATGATATAGAGTTAAAAAATAAAAATTACATATTAAAATATTGCACCAAAAGATCTACAAAACTAGTAGTAATAATAGTACTTTATTTTATTAAATTACTATGAAAATAGAAAAAAAATGAAACGAAGTTTGACTCTGTGAATAGTGAGCAGACACTATAAATTGGGACGGAGGAAGTACAATATTTACAAAAAAAATGAGTATGAAAAAGGAAAATACATAATACTTTTTCCAAAGAGAAAACCAGGACCCGATCTTGAACCAGTCAAGAACCAGAACCATATCGTCGCAACCTGTTTTCGCTTAGCGTCATGCCATTCGAGAACTGAAATCGCCCGTTTTGAATCCGAACCAGCACTGTATCGAAGTCCTACTCACATCTTGGGGGAAACCAATATATTCATGCGGGAAAGAAATGCACCACACCATAAAAAAGAAATGACCATATTTGAGGTTTGACAAGAATACACAACAAATATGCAGTATATGTATTTAGCATTCCTCTATATATATATATATATATATATATATATATATATATATATATATATATATATATATATATATATATATAATAAAACACACACATTTGAGAGTTTAGCAGCAAGACAAAACAAAACAAGAAGATCATCTACTAGCTCAAAAAACTCCAATAAGAGAAATCAAAACATCCAAATGCCGCGAAAATTTCATGCGGTTTTTGGGTCGGTTTCGGGCTTGGGTTTCTCGGGCAGGTCGAGTTGGCTGAAGTTGCCCTTTTGCTTGAAGAGCTGGGTGTGGTGGTGCCTGCAGTAGAGCCTCTGCTCATGTGCAACATAGTTTGATGGGCTGATCACACACCCTCCATGGCTGCACTTGAAGCAATTCCGATGGTACGACGTCCCATCCACTCCGACCTTCAAAAAAAAACACATGTTTCGAACCGATTATCATCTTTCGAAAAAACACTCAGTCCGCTATTAGAATGCAAAACCTTTCCCGGGCTTAAATTGACAAAGAAAAATTTATACTAAATAGAACTAAAACATCACTCATTTCTCCATGTAGGACTTAAATTTTTTTATGTCATAAATAAGACTTAATAATGTGTAGTGGGAGGACTTAAATAATGACTAATGGATAATGACCAATGGCCCTACATTGGTAAATAAAAACATATAGTCCTATATTGATAAATGCTATGTTTGGGAATAGCATTAGAGATTAGCGTTAGCGTTTTGGATAAAATTTTAACGGTGCAGATTACTTTAAAAACGCTAACGCTAAACGCTGCCCGTAGATAGCTTTTTCAAAACGCTAACGCTAATCGCTAACGCTATTCCCAAACAGACTCAAAGTCATTATGTTTTAGTCCTATTTAGGTAAATTCCTCAGAAGAATGTACTCTCGGTGTATAATATCACAAACTTTTAGAATCCCAAAGTACATTCCGGATAATCTGGGCAAGACCCGAGAGTTTTTACTAGGAAATTGAGGGTACTTCGGAATGTAGTTCAGATAATGTGGGACTTGGGAGTTCTTACCCCAGAATCGAAGGTACCCGCGAAGTAATTTTTGGGTTTTTATAACTCTTTCAACAGCCAATCACCCCCCCCCCCCAGGTCATGAACAACTGTCACTTTTATTCCAGATTTCAGAACCCGTTTTATTTCTTACAAAATTTCAGAACTCGTATCATATCGTATCAACGGCAGAATAATTTGGAAGAGAGGGAAGGAAAATAATACCTTTTCAAGGGGGTAGACAGTTTTGTTGCAAGAAACACATTTGTCTTGAGTTCCACCAAACAGTCTCGACACTTTGTTGCTTGTCTTTGTGACTTCGCTTGTTCTTTCCCTCCCATTCTTCGGAGCCCCTGAGGTTAACCACAATTAACTACAGGTTAGGAATTAATTAGGCTGTCTAATCCAAATAAGTTTTTTTTTGTTCAATTATTTGAAAACAAAATATTCTGTATATTTTATGTTTTCTCCGTCCGGATTTAGGCTGCGTTCCGTTCGCCTATCTCATCTGATATGATTTTTTAAAGATCTGATCTGGTCTGATCTGATTGCAGTTATAATTAAAGTTTTTTCTGGTCTGATCTGATCTAATTTGATCTGATCTGGTCTTATATGATTATAATAAGAATAAGTAATAAGCGGAAAAAATAAGTTGAACGGAACACTGCAATAATTATCTATTTTCTATAAAATCTCATTTCTTAAGAAATAAGTTTTTAAATATTAGAGTAAATTCCATTAACAATCTCTAATTACGGGCTTTTTTCATATTTAGTGTCTAATTATAAGATATTACATAAATTGTCCTAAAATTTTTAAAATTTTTCTATAAATAGTCTTTTAGGCCAAATATGACAAAATATTGTTTTTCACAAATTGTCCCCCAAGGACCGATTAGAGCCTATTTACTCTTGAGACTTGAGTAGGGGCAATGTCTACGTACATACGCCTTTTCCAGACCGTACTCTTGTGATATCCAACTAGGTTGTTGTTGTCCTCGCCGTCTTCCAAGACTCGATTACAGAATATTTTACAAAAACCGAGGACCGTTTATATTATATTTCATAATTGGGAATTAAATATGAAAAATCACATTTAATTTATGAAATCTTACTTTGAGTATTATTTTAAAACATTACCTTCAAAGCTCTTGTCCAAACTGCCAGTCATTTTGAAGAGCTGGTCAAAGTGAGGTTTGCAATATAAGACTCCCTCAAATGAGCTGTAATTGCTCAGCTGCACCATTCCACAAACCAAATCACACCCACATTATATATCCCCAAATAATTTGACTCAAACAAATTTAAACCCTAAATTATCCCATCTTAATTTTATAATGTTTTTTTCTCCAAATCATGTTAAACACTATGAAGTATGAACAATTGGACAACACACTAGAAATGTTACAAAAAATATAAGGGAAGCCGAGATTTTGACACCTAACTTCTCACAGACAGACAAAGACAATAACTGTATGTGCACGCACAACGGTTGTTGCCTGTGTGTTGGTCAATGAGAAACTTGATTAATTTTTCGTGTCGCCCTGACATTTTTTGGACCATTTTTAGTGTCTCCCTAGCACAATTCAAAATGTTTTCCCACCTAATGTTTCACTTTTCAGATGTCGTCGCATAGCACAAAAATATGGTGATATTGATGAATCCAAAATTTTAATCTCTATTAATATAAGAACCTCATGATTCTTTTGATTTCGGAAATCAAGGTCGCATTATGACCCGGGCACTTACGAAACACATCTAGTAAAATTGATGGTTCCTACCACCCTAATCCCCACTCCTGCCTCCCTCACACCCCACCCTACAATCCCCTGTCCCCTCTCCCGTGAATCAACGATTTGGGTAGCTCAAATCGATGATTCAGGATAGGGGACATGAGTGGGTTAGGAGATAAAAATCATCAATTTTATCAAAACAAAGCACCGTAGATGCCCTGGTCATAATATGACATTGGATTTAGGTCAAAAGAACCTTGTAAATATAAGAAACCAAACTACAAAACTAGTAGTATTTGAAGATCAAGTTTTCAACCACAAATAAAAACAAAAAATATATATATCAAATGAAAAAAAAGGATTAATAAATTTAAATTTTTTTTTTTAAAAAAAGAACCTTAAGGGTGCCCTTGCAATGGTTACATCTGAAACAGGCCTTATGATAAACTTTACTGTCAACACTGAGCTGATCCACCAAGTAAACAGTCTTCTCACAAGCCTTACACTTCTGTGTTGTCCCTCCAAAAGCTGCCATTAATCTCCCCTTCAAAAAATGATCAAACAATAATTTAATTTAATTAATTTTTAATTAATTAAATTAAATTAAAATAGATCTTGAAAATAATCTCTAGTCTCTCTTTCTTTTGAATTTCAGTTTCTTTCTCTTGTAAAGTTTGAGCCTTTTTTTATATGACAGCAAAAGGGTGCTGTGTGTGAAGAAGGTGCATTTGTTAGCTGTCCTCTAGAGGGGCTGTTTGGGTCAAACTTTTAATTCTTGATCATGTGGACTTGAGGAAAAAAAGAAAGAAAGAAAGAGAAAAAATCATTGTGAGTTGTAAGATGGGAATTAGATGAATTTTGTGGTAGCTACTTGTGAAGATGTGTCTCTACTCTCAACCTTTAAGGTCAATTTTTTCACAATTTTGGTAATGTGAATAAGGAAAACATTTTTATTTGATTCTTGTTTTTTAAAGTTGATTTTTATCTCAAAATCAATAGAGCGCGGTGTTTGATTTAGATTCTCCTTTTGGTTCCGGAATATTCTTTTCGTTTTAAAAAATATTATCGCAGTGTTCGGTTCAAGGAACAAAAAAAGGACGGTAGAATATAATTTTCTCATTTGATTAAAGAGGAAAGCACGCAAAAAATAAAATCGAAAAACCAAGCAAATTTCCTTCCGATTTGGTGAGGAAAAGGAGACAATCGAGAGATTCTTTTTCCTTTCATTTCTTTTTCCAAATTCCTCATATCGACCATGGCGTATATGGTTTTATTTTTATTTTGTTTAAGAAAAGTGGTAAAAGTGAAAAATATATACTCCCTCCGTCCCAAAATATAAGCAACACTCCACTATTTAAAAATCCCGAAAACTTTTATTTATTTTTGCATTTTCATTGATTATTTGATAGAATAAAATATTATTGTCACCACTTATTTTGTAGAACTTTTGACATAGTTTTTAAATATGTAAGTTTTATTTTTCATTTGTAGACCATTCTTTAAATAAAATGGATTGAAAAAATTCAAAAAATTACTTCGTTTACCGTAATGTTGCTTATATTTTGGAATGGAGGGAGTACTTAGAAGGAGAAGATTTTTCATGACATTGGTTTCATTGTCATGGGATGACATTGTCCTCAATTGAGATACCTACAATACCCAGTTCATAAATTCATACTCCCTCCGTCCCAAAAAGTCTTTCCTGTTTCATTTTTTGCGCATCCCATAAAACATTTCTATCCCGCCTTGAATGCCAAAAAAACTTTCAAAATAACTTCTACCCACAATAAAGAAGAAATGTTGTAAATTTTAGGCATTTTAGATGTCGGTAGAAGTGTTTTATGGGATGCGCAAAAAAATGAAACAGGAAAGACTTTTTGGGACGGAGGGAATAGTTTTTATCCCATCTAATTCTTCCGGTAAATCCCTCTCTCCGACCCGAAACCATCACTCACCCTCTTCAATTACATCCTAAATTTAGTTTAACTTTTAGATCAGTTTGTTTAACCCAAAAATCAAATACTCCATCCGTCCCAAAATATTTACAACATTTGCCTTTTCAGCAGTCGCGTGAATTTTTGTTTATTTCTACGTTTTCATTGGTTATTTGATAAAATAAAATATTCTTGACACCTCTTATTTCGAAGAACTTTTCATGTAGTTTTTTGATATTTAAATTTTATTTTTTATTTCTATACCAATATGTAAATAAAATGATTTGAAAAAACTTGATATTTTGTTTCGGGAATACAAGTGTGGCAAATATTTAGGGACGGAGGAAGTATAAATTAAAGGAGATGGAGGTGACTTCAAGTAGAAGGGAGTATACTTTTCACATGTATGAATTGTTTGGTATATATCGCCCTACTCTATTGAAAAACTTATTTTCCTTTACACTTTTCATCATCTTTAAATCAAAATTTATATAAATTTAATATAGATATTTATTTATTAATAAAAATAGATAAATAATAATAAAATAATAATAAACAAGAGAAAAGTAATAAATTCAAAATTAACAAAAATAAATAAAAATATTAACATTAATTTAATGCTAATTATTGAAATTAAAAAATAAAAAGTAAATTTTAAAAAATCAAGATCGAATACATAAAATTGATCCCTGGAAGTAATTGCTAAGGTACGAAAAAAGAATACGTAGTACATAAAATTGAAATTATAGGGTTTAAAATTAAAAAAATGAAATTGAAAAAAAAATGTCGATCTATGTGGCGGATGGTTGCAGTGGACTGCCAACGGGTCGTTTTGTTAAGAGTATCCCACATCGGAAAAGTGTGAGAAAAATAATCGGTATATAAGCTCTTGAGTTGGACTAACTAATCGATTGGATTCAATCTTTTAATGTGGTTCAACCCAAGTGTCTTATTGCCCAATCCAGTTGTCCATACCCCATCCTAAATTCTATCACGTTTCGACCGCGTTTCACGCCCCGCCGGCCCTGCAATGGCGCACTGCGGCACGACTTCCTCTCTCATTCTAGCACGGCGCATTTTGAGCCCTCCACTATAAGTATTCTAAGTTCCCGTTTGACATCAATATTCAAATTTAGTTTTAGCATTTCACACACTCATCTTGATTATTAAAAAGTTGTCTAACTTTAAGCAGTTTAAATCACACAACTTAAATGCAAGTATCTACTTGTTAATTGCTTCATGTTAATCAAATAAATATTATAACCCAAAAATAATTGCCTCCCTCAAAATTATTTTCGTTTACTGTTTTTTAAAAAATAGTTGAAAATATGAATGAAATAAATTTAGGACCATGCTAGGGTGCCACCACATGGGTGCACCCATGCTTTGCACAGACAAACACAGACAATAATTGTCTGTATCGCACAGACAATTATCGTCTGTGCTTGTCTGTGCGAAGCATGTGTGCACTCATGGTAGCACCCATGTGGTGGCACTTTAGCATTTTCCATAAATTTACTCTTTTCACGAGAAAAGAGTAAAGATGAACCAATAAATATACGGAGTAATTTTTTGCTACTCTTAAAAAGGATTAATGATGAAAATAATGCTCTCATCATCCAAACAGAAGCAAACTGTTTTTTTCATTAATTAGTAAATCTCGAAACGAAACCAAAATCCGTTCGTTACGGCGTTACCATAAAAATTTACCGATGATAATTTTGGAAATTGATGTTTAGGTACAATTGTTTTGGTAATATAGACTGTATTGTGACGTAATATTTATCCATTTTTTGTGGTAATATTGATTTTATTATAATATAATATATATTTTCTCAATCACATTGAAACACAAAAAGTAATTAACACCCTAATGTGAAAAGGTCCATATTACACCAAAATGTAGTGAAGTTTAGGGGGTAATAGCATGGGTGCACCCGTAGTTTACAAAAGAAGCGTCAAAACCTCCTCTAACTTTTTTAGGCGGGATTTAGGATTTCTCACCCTGACTGAGGATATGACCTTAGATAGGAACTTTTGGAGAACTAGGATTAGAGTAGCTGGATATGAGGTCGGTGCTGTAGAGGTTGTTTTGTAGTGTGTTGTGTTTGTTTGGAATCTTTTGCTATTGCTTGTACTTGGTGTTTTATCCGTGTTATACTATGTTCGCTTCCATATTTTTGTGCAAGTGGAGCCGGGGGTCTCTTGGAAACAGCCTCCCTACTTCCGAGTAGGAGCAAGGTCTGCGTACACACATCCTCCCAGCCCCTACTGTAGTGGGATTCATCTGAGTTGTTGTTGTTGTTCAAGATTGAGGAAAAGAAAGGGCATAAATGTTATTTTTGCTTTAAAAATAAGTAAGGGGTGCATGTGTGCTTTATTTAGAAATCATAGGGACTTTACAAATAACTTTTGAAAGCAGAGGGACTTTTGACGCCCTTTATGTAGACCACAGGGGGCAACCATGCTATTAGCCTGAAGTTTAGGTCTACAAAACAATACTCCATAATACGTGAGAGTTTATACTGTACATCCGGTTGTATGCAGATATCAGTATACACGGCGAATATTTATTTTGAATCAACAGAATATTCATTTTCAACCGTACTATTCATTCTGATGTTTTCTCAGCATTGTGTTAATCCTGAAAAAGCGTAGCGTATATTCTAAAACATGTTCATTTCAAAAGAAATTGTGTTCATTCTGAAATGTTGTAATATTCGTTCTAAAATAAGGTAGTGTTCATTCTGAAACATTTTTAATTATACATTCGTGATGATGTATGAAGAGGAAAGTATATCCGACTAAGGATAGTATTTAATTATTAAAAAAAACTACCCAAGGAAAAAAAGAATAATTAATCTTTTTAAAAATGAAATGATTGTGTTCCACACCTCCCACCAAGAAAAGAATATTACGTGTCATGAGTGAAATTTGAATTATGAGTGGTTGTGCATATTTAATTACTTGGTGCATGCACTAAATATTTGCCAACAACCCCTTCAATTTTGTCTCATTGACGACACCTACTCAGCTTTTTTTTAAAAAAAAATTATTTGTATGAGGAGAAATTGAATATTTTTACTATTTATTTTTCTATTTTTTATCATAAATATTATTCCATATTATTATTATTTTGTTTAAAAATTTTCATATATTCTTAATGGACCCGTTTGAGAATAACGTTTTTTATTAGCATTAGCCCTTAACATAAAATTTTAATATCAATTGTATTATGATCGGTATAAATTTTTGAGGTTGCGGTAAAAAGCTATCTTTGAGGGTGCATGTTTGAGGTTGCGGTAAAAAGCTATCTTTGAGGAAAAAATTGTATTATGATCAGTATAAATTTAATATCAATAGATTTATTTTAAAACGTAAATTTGAAATTCCATATATAAGTATAGATAATAGTCAAAGTGAAAAATCCCAAATGAGAAAAATAATTTGAAGAGGGGTTTCTTGGAGTTCCAATACCATCTCTAGGCCAAAATTGTTATGCATGAAATTTGGGTTTGGGAATAAAGATGAAGAAGATTCTAGAAAATAATAATGAAAAAAAATTCATTGTTATTTCTCAACTCATTCTATTTATACTAATAAGACCATCATTTATCATTGACAACCTTAATGGAAAGCGAAATGGGTCGCTAAGTGGGCCGAATATCAATTGAGGTTGGGCCTATCCATGCCGCTTTTCCCAGCCTTGGGTCGTGCTTGGGGTCAGTCAATCAATCTATCCATTCACCCCTCGGGCCGATCCATATTGCTCAGGTCTGGATGCTCCTTGAGCATGAAACATGTTCTGTCTATGGATCTACTACACATAGTCTTAGTCAATGTTTCCACACTTTGGGGGGGTGAATCAGGCATTTAAAAATTTCCGGAGAAAAAAATCGGTGTTGGCAAAAATGCGAAAGCAATGTATAAATGCAGAAAATTAAAAGCGTAAAGTAAGTGACACAATAATTTTATACTGGTTCGGGAACTCCCTGCTCCAGTACCTTAAGGCTACTCCTCAAGGATTTTCGAATCCATTAAGTCTTGGTCTCTTGAACCCTAGTTTGGCAAACAACTCTTTCCAATAAAATTCAACTCCGATATTTCAAAGCAACTATCTTGAACCGCTTACAACGAAGATTTCATGGCTATCTTTGATTCCTCCCAATGATTTGAAAGGTTGTCCTTGAATCTTTTATCCAAGGATTTCTCGGCTATTCTTAACCGTTAAAACTCGAGAATTTAATAGCTATTCTCAGTGGCGGATCCTGGAATTTGGGTAGATGGGGGGGCATAATTGGTCCTAGTTTTTTTAAATAGACAACATGGAATAACAAAAAATATTTAAT
The DNA here is from genome assembly GCA_003260385.1 of Cuscuta australis. NCBI lineage: Eukaryota > Viridiplantae > Streptophyta > Magnoliopsida > Solanales > Convolvulaceae > Cuscuta > Cuscuta australis. Next base: position 2,470,373 of record NQVE01000114.1, read on the forward strand.
TTTTTTTAAACATTTATTGAATGTAAAATATTGTTTAAAACTCTCGTCCATAAAAAGATTTCTCCTTCTTTTCATCTATTCCAAAAAAAAATTGTTACTCCCTCCGTCCAGGAATGATGTTCCCATTTTGACTTTTCTTCATTTTTAAGGAGCATTGACCAAAGGAGTAAATATATCTATCACATCACATGTATTCACTATTAATCTACTCATCAAATCTTATTCTTACCTATCATATTCAAGTACATTTTTGAAAATTCAATACCAAAATACACTCTCCTAAAATCTCTTAAAAATTAAAATCTTTCATATTTTTAGTGACAGAGAGAGTATGTCATATAAAATCTTATTATAAACAATAAATTATATTTAACAAAATACACTTCAATAAAATTAAACAAAAAACCAAAAACAAGCTTAATTACATAAGATTTTATTAATTTTTGTTGGGAGTACACAATTTTAGATGAGGTCAACCCCAATTTAGACAGGGGCATGCAATACAAAGTATAGATTTTTTTTCAAAACAAAAAAATGATTTAACACCAAAATTTAGTAGGGGGCATTAGCCCCCAATTGCTCCTATATAAATTTGCCCCTGGCTATTCTCGACCTTAAAGAGGTGTGTTTGATGCACACGAAACTAGGTTCTACACAGTGACTTGATTATAAAGATGAAAAACAAAACTTACCCGGCGTAGAAAAAAATATATTCTCCAAAAAATACAATATAAACTTATAGATATGAGGGTAGATATCTAAACCGTAAAACTTAAAAATGTGTGTATAAAAATCAGGAAAATAAGACTCTTGAAATTAGCCAATAATAAGAATGAAGAACAACAGAATAAATACTCTTAGAATATGAAATATGAGTTTGGGGGCTTGAGTTGTTAAACTATGAAGGATTAACCGATTAAGTTCATATTTATAGTGGGAAATGTTAATAAATCGTTGGAGAATGATTAGGATAGATTTTGAACAATTAAAGTGATTAGATTTGAAATTCGAAATTTGAATATTTCTCCAACGGTAACGGTAATGAGGTACTAGTCCAACGGTATCAAGGTACCATACGGACGGTAGGGGGTACCGTGAAGGACGTTTGCTGGGTACTGGCTCATGCCTATTTTCTCTAGCGGAACCTGTACTCGACGGTATCATGGTACCATCCAGACGGAAAGACATACCATTACAACAGTAGTGAGGTACCGTAAAAGCTACAAGACCATTAACCTCGGTTTTCTAGTTTGAATTTAAAACCATTTTTATATTTGAAAATTTATTATTAGATTAGTTTAAACATATTTTGTGAGTGAATTCGAGCTTTTGAATATATGTATATAAATTATAAAATCATATCCTCACATTTGTTTTTACTTATATTCTACGATAGTTTAGTTTTTCAACTTCCTTCTTGAGAACCAAATCTTAATAGATTCTTGTTGTGCTCGAAACACTTAAACGAATGTTAGCTTATATATTATTTGTTAACATTAAAAAACGAGATTTAGCAAACCAATGCTAACAATCCCCCCTTTTTTATGTTAACAAACAATATATTTAAAAGTGAGTTAGGCGAGAGTGAAAATAATGAAGCAAGCAAGTCCTCCATCTAAGCATATAAAATACTCACTTTAAATTTTTCTTGTGTTTATTAAAAGTTTATGTTTGATGCAAGCAATTACACAAGGATACACTCAAGGTACGTTGCATATGCACTACTTTAAAGTATATATCTTCTCCCCTTTTTGTTAAAATAAAAGCGGGCATTTAATTTTTTTAACATGTATGACTTTTTGAAATCCTCCCCCTATATCAAAATGAATTTTTAGATAAAATGATAGCTTGAAGATAACTGAGTAAAAGGTACATTTACTGTCATACCCTGATTTGAAAATAAATGGATAGGAAAAAGAAAAGGCCCGAAAAGATTGATAATACTACTCATTCAAACAAGGTGTATTTATTTCGAGATCTCATTAGTCATCACTTAGAAACTCCAAAGTTAAGCGTGTTTGACCTGAAGCAATTCTAGGATAGGTGACCCCTGAGAAGTTTCTTGAGCGCGCACGAGTGAGGACAAAAGTGCACGCAAAGGACTTGTGTTGGTGTGTGGGACAAGTCTACAATCCTATGAGCGGACACTTACAACCATGGTGAGGGCCGAGGTGTTACTTTTACAACAAACTCCCCCTAAAATAAAAATCTCTCTTAATTTATGCAAGTTTTAAAAACTAATTTTTCAAGGATTTTGGGAATTTTAAAAGACATGATTAAAAGTGATTTTTTTAAAAAAAATAATCTTGCAAACCAAGGCTAAAACAAAATGGAGCACATATGGGATAAAGTTTTAATTTTAAAAACAAGTATAAGAAAATTCTTACCCCAATAAGTATGAAAAACATACCTTGGCTTATGTTGTTCCTTCTTCAGCTTGGAATAAGTTTCTTTCTTCATCACATACTTCTTCTATTTGAAGAAATCCGTATATTTCACTCTCATAGCCTTTCTTCATCGTCTTCATTATTTGACTCACTCGACTCTTCACTTGATAAATCCTTTTTGGCTTTGAAGGCATTTTTATGTTTGGGATTTTCACACATTTCTTCCTCTTTGATTGTATTCATCAAAATTTTGTGAGAATACAAAGAAGACCAAATATTGGCGGTTTCAGCATTTTCACATTTGGGTAATAAATCTAATATGCTACTATGCCATTCTTTAGGTGAAGAAAATAATATTTTCGTATTTACTTCGCATGTAGTATACGTCTTACCCAACTTACTTAACGTGTTGACAATTTCGTTGAACCTCTTGTTCATGTATTAGATCGTCTCGTTTGGTCCTTTGTTGAGAGATTTGTATTTCGAGTTTTCAAGGGCAATCATCGTTTGTTTTGTTGAGGCATCCCCTTCGTGAGTGGCTCTAAGCAATTCCCACACTTCTTTGGCGGTTTTGCAAGAGCAAACTCGTGCAATTTCATCGGGGCCAAAAAATAATGCAAGATGTTAATCACTTTTGCATTCATGGATAGCTTCCTCTTGTCCTCGTCGTATAACTGCAAGATTTCCATTTCTCAGCACAAATGGCCCGTGAAGTATATATTCAACCACAAATCAAAATCAATAGATTTTATAAAATATTCCATCTGCATTTTCCAATATGAATAGTTTTGGGCATTGAAAAACAGAGGGCAGTGAATGCTTTAGGATTCCATCGAGTCTTTGTCGTAGATGTGGTTAAGCACTTTCAACTACAAAATCTCTTCGATACCACTTGTTAATTGATGTGTTCACGCCTTAGAGGTGGGTGAATAAGACGTTTAAAAACTTTTCGGAGTTTGATAAAATTGGTGTTTACAAATGCAGAAGCAATGTAAAAATGCAGAAAATTAAAAGCATAAAGTAATGACACATCAATTTTATATTGGTTTGGGAGCTCCTACTTTAGTACCTTAAGACTCCTCCTTAAGAATTTTCGAATCCACTAAGCCTCGATCTCTTGAACTCTGTCAAAACACCACACTAGTTTCGCACGCAACCCTTTTCAATATGATTCAACTTCGAGACTTCACAACAACTATCTTGAACCACTTACAACGAAGATTTCACGGGCCTAATATGTGATGAGACATTACTTTAACGAGGGGAATCATAAAATACTCTATATCAATGTAAGAGAGGTTAAGATCATACCAAAGTACTCCATAATATAAGAGCACTAACTTTTTCCCTAAAATTTTCAAACTTATTGCCTTATTGGTGTGCTAAAAATTTTTAAACGAATATAGACAAACATTATGTTTGAAACAAGAAAATATACTCCCTCCGTCCACAAATAAACTTTACATTACGCGTTACGATGTTTGACTGAAGTTATTTTCATATCATTTTATATGAAAAATGTTATAGAATTGAAAAATAAAAATTACATATTAAAAAACCATATCAAAAGATCTATAAAACTAGAGCTGACATGACTATATTATTTTATCAAATGGGTGACGAAAATAAGCCAACAAAGTGAATAAAGTTTGACCATGTGAAATGTGAATAGTGAACGTAAAGTTTATTTGTGGACAGAGGGAGTAACATTTATGGAGTAAAAGTAAAATGATATTCACACTTTATTCATGTTGCAAATATGGCATGTCACAAACAATAAGAAATGAATCAACAAAATCATAATTGTATGAGTGATTATTATTTTACATTTGGAAGCATAACTCATGTTGACCTTTCACCACTCATTCTTGACCAATAATATTTTTATCCCTAAAAACTCTCTTGCCCACAAATCTCAAGCATTCTCTCCTTCATCCCTATATGATTCTTAATTAATGTAGCCATCATTTCTTTATAAGCCCCAAATTTTTTTTGACATAATCCTAATTAAAACCAAATTAAATATAAATCAACAAAGAAAGAAAAAAAAGAGATTGAAACCAACAATGGCTTTACCAATTCTTTTGCTATTGTTGGTTTCATCCTTTTCCTCAATCATTCCCTTTTCCCATTCTGCCCTCACTGTTGACTATTATTCCAAGACTTGCCCTAATTTCCAACAGATCCTAATGGAAATCGTCCAGAAGAAGCAACAAGAGTCCCCGACCACCGCCGCCGCCGTCCTCCGCCTCTTCTACCACGACTGCGCCGTGAGCGGATGCGACGCCTCCGTGCTCATCAAGTCCACCGCCTTCAACAAGGCGGAGATCGAGGACGAACTCAACCTGTCCCTCGCCGGCGACGGCTTCGACGTCATCCAGCGCGCCAAGACCGCCCTCGAGCTCCAATGCCCCACCACCGTCTCCTGCTCCGACATCCTCGCCGTCGCCACCCGCAACCTCATCGTCCAGCTCGGCGGGCCCTACTACGACCTCCGATTCGGCCGGAAAGACGGCGTCGTCTCCCTGGCCTCCGGGGTCACCGGGAAGCTCCCGCGGGCCAATTCCACCGTCGATCGAATCATCGACGCCTTCCAAGCCCTCGGATTCACCGTCCCGGAGACGGTCGTCCTCATCGGCGGCGGCCACACCATCGGGTTCGCCCACTGCAAGGAATTCGCGGATCGAATCTTCGGGTCGACGCCCGACCCGACCATGAACCCTAAGCTCATCGGGCGGCTACAGACATTGTGCGCCGACTACAAGAACAACACGGGAATGGCGGCGTTTCTGGATCCGATGAGTCCGGGGACGTTCGACAACACCTTCTTCAGGAACCTGAGGAACGGATTGGGAGTGCTGGCGTCGGACCAGCGGCTGATGGGCGACGGCCGGACGAGGCCGTTCGTGGAGAAATACGCCAAGGACGCCGCCGCGTTCGCCAACGATTTCGGGCGAGCCATGGAAAAGCTGAGCGTTTACAGAGTGAAGACGGGTGAAGAAGGCGAGGTGAGGAGGAGGTGTGATCTTCCTAACAATCAATGATATTTTATGGAGAATTTGAACTAATTAGTTTGTAAATATGTAAAATGTGTATTGCAAATTGCATGTATATATGATACCTTGTGTCCTTAATCTTCAATATTTCATTCTAAACTGTACTAATTTGTTTCGAATTAAATTATTTGTTTACTATTTACGGAATCAAATTTTGTTCACTTTCTTATCCTATTTTCGCTAGTCATTTGATAAAATAACATGTCATTGATAGTTTTGTAGATTTTTTGATGTGTTTTTTAAATTTGTAATTTTTATTTTTTAGTTGTACACCATTTTTCATATAAAAATAATTTCAGTCAAACATCGTAAACTGAAATGAATGATTTAAATTAGAACGGAGGTAGTACTATTTATAGAGAATTGTATTTCGATTGGATACATAAAATATATTTCAGTCCCGCTAGGGGTACACCACTTGGTGTACCCCAATTGCACACCATATACTCCCCCCTCTCCCTCACCCACCCCACTTCATTTTCTTCTCTTTCCATCGTACTAATTCCCCATCTTCTCCCTCATTCCTTTATTTTCCCTGTCACGATTCTCTTCTTTTTCTTGTCCTCCAGGCCACCACACCACGCCGTCGGGAATCCATGGCGCCCGGCTTTCCTTTCTTACCACGCTGCCGCCGCCGCTGACTAGCGACGATCTTTCCACCCGTCTCCGCCACTGTCCATCAACCACTCGCTATTATTTAGGGTATGAAATCCACAAATTTTTAATTTCTTCACTTTATTATAATTATCATTTGAACTCTTTTTTTAGGCTTTTTTAAATTATTTGTACTCCGTATTTGAATAGGATGTTTGTATATAATGTCTTGATTATTTGATATTACATAGCTTGTATATTGCTATTTCACACGGACGATTATCGTCTGGGTCATTGAAACTTACAGACAATTGTCGTCGTCTGTGAATCATATATCACAAACATATGTCGTCTGTGTATATAGCTTGTATATTGCTATTTTTGTGCTTATTACGAAATGTCTGTGTAGTGCTTGTTTTTAGTGCAACATGTCTGTATTTTATTCAAGAGTCTGCTCAATTTCATAACTTGGTTTGAAATGTCTATGATGTGCTTCTTGTTGGCACAAAATGTCTGTATTCAAAGAAAGAACTTGTTCTGATTCATAGATTACTCTAAAATGTTTGTGATGTGCTTATTACTGGCGTAGAATGCCTGTTTTCCAGTTAATAGTCTACTCAGTTTCAAAATTTGTTATAAAAAGTCTACACTCTCATAACAGACATTTAATGTTTGTGAAGAAACTTTTACAGACACGTAATGTCTATAACACATTTAACAGACACTATCATCTCTGCAAAAGTTTACCAATATCTCTCAAATCTGCTCATCTAATTCCAATAGCTTCTAAAATGTGTTCCAAACGAAGTGATATTTCTTAATTGTTTGTTAAGTTTCAGAGTTGGACTCGTGTTCCCTTGTGGTTGCTTTTGGTGTGGAAGATTGAACGTTGGAAGATTGGAGATGGTTGCTTTCAGATTTCTACTATAAAACTAAGAACATACTATAATGGTGGAAGATTTTGTATGCTATATTTGCAAAGCCGATTGTACAATTGTTTTCCTTTTATTAGAATTTGTTTTCACTGGTAGCTTGTAGGGTGTTTGTTTTTTTTAGGGGCTTTGGATTAGTTCACTCATCTGATCTCCTCTTGTATCTTTTGATAAAAAATGTCTTTGTTGCATTAATCTCTTTAAATACATCACTCACATACAATTAGTGTTTATGGTTGAGCATTCACAAATAGTAAATGTATAGGACTTATATATCTAATTCAATGATTGTTTGTGATAAGAGATCTTAATACTTTATTTTGACTTTCAGATACACGCAATTTTCACTCAGAGTACACAGACAGTAAATGTATGTGTTCAAACAATTACAGAACTTTAGTGTCTGTGTAACTTAAACAACGTTGATTGTTGTTTTTTCTTTTGTTTTAAACATAATTAAATTTGTGAAATGCTCTTGATACTCTATTATTTAGCATATTTAACAGGTGAAATTTTCATCCATCTTACATAAATAATAAATGTCTATGTATCAAGAATTATATATATTTAGTGTCTATATAACGAGTATGCTTTTTTGTGTTCAGAAAATTGTGAAGTGTTCTTGTAACTGAATGATTTGTCATATTTGACGTATTGAGTGTGTTTGGTCACGAGTATGCTTTTTTGTGTATAATTATCTATCACATAGACATCTACCGTTTGTGTCATTGAAATTACAGACAACTAGTGCCTGTGATAGTCTTGATGAAATGTTTTTAATCAAGAATTATATATATATATATATATATATATATATATATATATATATATATATATATATATATATATATATATATATTGTCTATGTCTATGTAACTAAAATGTGTTAATTGTAACTCTTTTTTACAATATAGAAAAATTTTGAAATGTTCTTTATGTTCCATTACATGGTATATTTGATGGATTTCATTTTTATATATGTTACATAGACAATAAACATCTATTTCTGATTAATTAAAGACAGTTTTTGTCTATGTGACCATAAAACACAACAAATAATACTACAAAGAGCCAAAAATTAGATGTACTTAAAAAGGGGGAGATGTAGTTACAATAAAGTGTAAGTTATAATATAGCACAATGAGATATTGTTTTCAAGAATGAAAAACAAACAAAGCAGAATTAAATTTCCCTTTTCAATTCCACCATTAAAGCAAGCAAAAGAACTGAGAACATCCAAAATTGTATTACACCCAAACTTTATATACCAAACATTACATCATTCAAAATTTTAGAATAAAAAATTCTAGTGACATGTGACGATTACATCTTTTCCATCACCAATATTGACTTCGGCCATCGTCTACAAGAAGCAACCTTTCAGCACACAAGTTCAACACATCTTGTTTCTGGACAAGCTGCTGACCTTCGTCTTGACTGCATTCTGCTCCCCCATCTGATTTTTTCTTCACCCTCTTGTTAGCATTTTCTGCTGCCAACTCCTTCTTTGGGAGCAGTGCAGAAGCCTCTTGCTCAACCACATTATTCGTCACTTGTTCCTGTAATACATAAACAATAAGGTATAAAATTAAAAATAGTACAATAAAATAAAGTGTTTGTAAGCCCATAAAATATACACACCTGCTCATACACAAGCTCAACAGGTCCAGGAGTCAAACAAGCTATAGCATACTCTTGGGTGTTGATGATATTATCTTGATACAACTACATACATGTACAGTGCAAAATAAAATACATGCCAATCATGTCTGGTCATATCTTGGAAAACAGACACTTCTCACATAGTCGAAGAAAAACAGACACTTCTCACCTAGTCCAAGAAAAAAACAGGCACTTATCACCTATGACATGAATATCACAGACACTTCTCCCCTATGACATGAATTACACAGACACTTCTCCCCACCCAACTATAGTGTTACAGAGCAGTGTACATCCCAGAATAATTCAAAAGTAAAAAACTTACATCATACACAGCTTTCTGGACAAGCTGCTGACCTTCGTCTTGACTGCATTCTGCTCCCCCATCTGCTTGCTTATCCAAAACCATAAGTGCCATTTTATTCTACCTACAAAATAAACATCCGTCATTGCCATAAAGACCGGATATAAGAGAGCAAAGAAAACTAATAACCTTAACGTAGTACTTTTATTAGAGATATGATAGTAATAAATGGGCAAAAACATGATACGAAGCACATAAGGAAGTAACACTGAACACATACATTCTGCGTCTGTGAGTAGCATTTCACATACATTTGCCATTTTTTTAAAAACTAAACATGGAATAAAGATTATTCAGAACTTAGGGTTCATAATAGATGATCAAAAAGTAATAATTGAGACAGATAAAACATGATACAAAGCAGGGAAGAACTGTAAACAGAAAATAGATATTCCGCGTCTGTGAATAGCAGTTCACATACATTTACCATTTTTCGGACATAAACATAAATAACGGTAATTAAGAGTTTAGGGTTCATAATCCAAGATGAAAACGTAAAAATTCTGCATATGAATACCTATTTCTTCTACTTCGGACCACGCATTTCATTGGTGTATTTAATCGCTGCAATTTAACATTTTGGCTAGAAATTTGATGTAATTAAGCCCTTAAAAGATGAAAATTCAGCATAATAATACCTGGAAGGTGATGATGTTGCGAGAGACAATCACCGGCCTTGCGAGAGACAATCACCGGCGAGGGACGACGATGAAGACAATCCGAGGGGATGAAGACAATCCGCAGGGTCGGCGCGATGAAGACAATCCGCAGGGACGGCGAAGCAGCGAAGCAAGAAAGGTCGGGGAAATGGGGGAAACCTAGAGAAAGAGAGAGAATTTTTTTTTTGGGTGGAGGAGAATTTTTTTGGGAGGGGGGATTGTGTGGGGGGGTATGGAGTATATGGGGGACATCCGGTGTACATATCCGGTGTCCCTATAGTATTATCCAATATATTTGTAGATTGTACACGAGTAAGAATGTAATGTAGTGAATGAATAGAGAGAGATGATTAAGGGCACGGTGAGCAGTGGCGGAGCCAGGGAAGACTTCTTGGGAGGGCAAAAATTCATTTAATAAGGCCTTGTTTGGGAAGAATTCTTTTCGTTAGCGTTAGCGTTTTGGATAAAATATTAACAGTGTAGATTAATTCGGAAAACGCTAACGCTAAAAGCTACCGTCAGATAGCCTTTTCAAAACGCTAACGCTAATCTCTGACGCTGATACCAAACAGGACCTAAATAAACAAAATTTATAACAGTAACTACGATAATTGGCAAAGTGCAATTCAACATACCTTCTATAGAAGAAGAAGTTTCTTTTTCATTGTCTTTATCACTTACAAATTCTAAATTCTTTTTTTGTTAATAACAAATTTATCCATCTCACGTCTCAAAATTTTCTATTTCAATAATAAAGTAACAAAATAAAATATATATCAATACCCTTAAAATAATAATTCGTATATCTTAATCTCTAGAACTTAAAATTACATTAACATTTATCAAATATTGAAATATCAACAAACACACTACGACCAAGGAACAAAACAAATATTCAAAATTCAAAACCTAATTTAGCAATATTCAAAACCTTCAAATATTAAGAAACAAATCTCAAAAATTAAAATTTACATATAATACCTAGACAATGAGAGAAGATGAAGAAGCACAAAAAAGAGCTTGAATTTGCCTTCAGCCTTCAGCCTTCGCCCTTCTGGTTTCGGTCCTTCAGGCAGTGGCGGAGCCCTTCTGGAATGTGGAGCAGTGGTCTTCCGTTTTTTTGTTCAATCCTCATCCTCTCAAGTCTCATCCTCCATTTCTTTTTAATTTTTTGGGCATTTGGAGATTTGGGCTACTGGGCCGTGGATTGTTGGGCTGGGTCAAATTAATTTTTTTAAACCCATTCACCAAAACGACGTCATTTCGTTTTGGTGATTTTTTTCTTCCGCAGCAGTTCATCTTCTTCGCTGGACCTGTCTGCCTCCGGGAGTTCTTCGCTGCGAGTCTGGGATCTGGGGGGCAAATCCGGCCCCCGTCGCCGCGGGTACCATATTCCTATTTCGCCGGAATTTTCCCGGGGGGGCACTTGCCCTGGCATGCCCCCCCTCCTCCGCCCCTGACGGTGAGTCGGTGAATGGGTAACTCGTCAAACGATTGGACCATTGTCCTTGTCACCATACCCCTATCGAGGTCAAAATAACAATCATTTGAATATTCTTTTATTATTCTTAGTTTATTCTTGTCTCGCTCGATACATGATGGTTTGCTCGGACCTAGCCTTCTCTTATAACTAAAAACATATAGTCCTATATTGATAAAGGCTATGTTTGGGAATAGCATTAGAGATTAGCGTTAGCGTTTTGGATAAAATTTTAACGGTGCAGATTACTTTGAAAACGCTAACGCTAAACGCTGTCCGTAGATAATCTTTTCAAAACGCTAACACTAATCGATAAAGCTATTTCCAAACAGAGACTCATAGTCCTTGTTTTTGGCGTTTTGGGACGGTGTCAAAAGAGTTAATTGACTTATCGGGGAGCTATGCATTGTGAAGGTACCCCCAATGGGATTTGAGAGCTGGCTATTTAGCTGGAAGCTTGTACTGGGATTTCTGAGATCTGGGTTTTCTTTTTTACTTTAATTTTTTTTTTTTTTATTATTTTTGGAAAGAAGGAATGGGGAGTTCTGACGAGAAAGTTGTTGCTGTGATCATGGTAGGAGGACCAACCAAAGGCATGTGCTATGATTTTTCATCTCAAGAATTGAAGATTTGGGGACACAATGAGACTCTTTTCCAGCCAATTTCGCATCTAATTCTTGTTTAATGTTTGGATTTATCGTAAAAAGACAAAAAGTTTGAATCTTTGATTGGTTTTATAGGTACCCGGTTTAGGCCACTGTCACTGAATATCCCAAAGCCTCTTTTCCCCCTTGCTGGACAGCCAATGGTTCATCATCCCATTTCTGCTTGTAAAAGGGTATGTTATTCAAATTCAACCATTGATTATGACTGCATTTTTTTGTTTATTTAGAATTACTCACAGGCAAGTTTTTATGGTACATTCTGAGATTTGGATACTCAAAATCAATTCGAATCGGTTGGTGTTGTATTTGTTTCAGATTTTGGGTAGAATAAGTTATTGATTTTTCTATCTAGGATATGATATTCAAAAGTTCAACAAAACAAACCAATTCTTAAGTACCGTCCCACAAAAAGGTTCCATGATGGAATCAACACGGTAATTAAGAAAAGTGAAATTGTGTGCTTGAAAGTGGTGGAGAAGTGACATGAGCAGTTTTCCTTACACGGAATGTGGAACTTCTTTTTTGGGATGGACGAAACGAAATTGTGGAACTTTTTTATGGGACAGAGGGAATAGCTGAATTTGAGAATCAAAATTGGCCGAGAGAAACAATCAAAGCTCAATGAGCCCTAGTATGTGTGTGTCTCTATCTATGCACATATCCATTTTTGGATGTCACCAATACATGACTCCTTAGTTGTTGTGATTGAAATTTTGTATATATTTTTATCAATACTTTTTCTTAGAAAAAGGATTAAAGTTCCTACATTTTCATCTTCACTTCCATTGATACTCACTTTTTCAACCGTGGAATGAACTAAGCCCAAGAATGGCTAACAAGTTGAAACATTTTGCTTAGTCTTAGTACCTCGTACACAAATAAGGTGGTGCCTAACCCAACTTCTTATATGCGGTTCATTGAGTCATATTTAGTTAATGTCAATGTGTTACATGTACATGCATTTCTTTCATTGAGATCCGAATATCCCATACAATGTATATGATTTGGTTGGCTCTAATACGATCTTAAGAATAAGGTTGGGTCTAACTCAACCACAAAAGAGTTCTCAAGAGGTGTGGATTATTCAACTTGTATTGAGTATATTGACTATACTTGTGTAGCAAATTGCCAATGGAGCTAAAAGAGTCACCATTAACAATGATTAAGTTTCGGGCATATAATGGACTAAATCAAAATGGCACATTAAACTCCCATAGCTTCTTACTCTCTATGAAATTTTGGTGGGTACCACTCTTCAACAGTATGCCAATATTTCTTGAGCTTTTCTTTTGCACCTTTATGTCTTGAAGTCTTGATTTTGTTGTGTGCCAATAACTTTGTGTTGTCTATTCTCTTGACTGGTGCAATTTGATTCTGTCCGTAGATTCCAAACATAGCACAAATCTATCTTATTGGATTCTACGAGGAGCGAGAATTCGCCATATATGTGTCTTCAATCTCAAACGAACTGAGAGTTCCCGTCAGGTTATGCTCGGGGCCCTTGTTTGTTTTTCATTACTAATAAACTTCAGTAAGACTTTTCTCTTCCAGCTAATGCTTTATAGCTTATGATCATTAGATACTTGAAAGAGGATAAACCACATGGTTCAGGTGGGGGACTATACAATTTCCGAGAAATGATCATGGAAGATAGCCCGGTTAGAATTTTCGTCACGCTGCTTATTAATTCTCAGAGGCAGGATCTTTTGAGTTTTGACACCATTTCCCGGTGTCATACTATGACAACGGGTGATTTGTGGGCCTTACAGTGCTCCGTTCGACCCTAAATAGGTTCCTATCTCCAAACCCATTGCTCAAAACGGAAAAATATGGGGGCAGGGGGCAGGGGCAGGCTGGGGGGTAAGAGCAAATTTGCGATCAAACGAAGCATCATAGGGCCCTCAAATCACTCGGTGTCACAATATGACCCCAAGTTGGGTGCCAAAAGAACCCCAACGTAATTCTTAGTCTACTATACTTATGAAATTGTTAAATAAATTAATTGGATTGATTTATGGACAGATCAAAAACTGGAAAAAAACAGGGAATTATATAGTCTTTGAACTTTCTGATGAATTATTTCATTATGGCTAATATATACTACTCTTGGTTTATTTGACAGTCGCATATCTTTTTACTGAACTGTGATGTTTGCTGCAGTTTCCCACTGCCTGAGATGCTTGGTAATTTGCTCTCCATTAAGGTGTCATTTTGTAACGCTTTTTTTTGGGTTTTGTTTTTGCTTTTCTCGTAAACATAAACAAGAAAAGTGTTTCGTAGCAAGATTTTTTTGTTTTCAGTTTCTGAAAACAAAAAGATAATTTTGAGAATTATTGGGAACACGAAATTCATGTTTTTTTCATTTTGTGAAAAAATGAAATGACGTTTTCAATGTCGACGTTGTTTATAGAAGATCACCAAGGATCTTTTGACATTGGTTAGCAATGTCATAATATGACATAGGTGTCTCGTTTGCAAAATCGATGATTCCTAACCTCCTTGCCACCTGGTCGTCAGGCCTCCCTACACCCCTGATTGTCGATTTGGCCCTCCGATTGCCGATTTGGCATGCCAAATCGACAATCGGGGGGTTAGGGGGGCAGGAACCATCAGCTTTGTGAGTGGGACAGCGTAGGCGCCCCATGTCATATTATGACGTTAAGGGCTGATGTCAAAAGATCCTTGCCCATAGAAGATTTAGAATTTCTATAAAATTCTATTTTTTCATATCACATTAGGGTAATTTACCTAAATAGGACTAAAACATAATGACTCTCTTAATATAGGACCATATGTTTTTATTTTCGAATGTAGGACCATTGGTCATTATTCATTAGTCATTATTCAAGTAAATGTCCACCATCACTGGACATTATTCCTCCCACCAGACATTATTAAGTACTATTTAGGGAATAAAAAAGTTTAAGTCCTACATTGGGAAATGACTTATGTTTTAGTTCTATTTAGTGCAAATTTTGTAGTGGGATTCAACTGGGTTGTTGTTGTTGTTGCTAGTGCAAATTTCACATTATATTATCCTACCTCTATTCCCCAAAGAATATTACACTTCTCATATTTTTTTGAGGAAAGGAATATATGGCTCCAAACAAGTCTCTCGTCAAGCAAATTCTGACCTCATACTCATTTCCAACACTTTTTTGAATTCTGGGTAGTGAAAGTGTCTATTTCTTTTGGGGACGAAGGGAGTATAGATGATATATCAGATTTATATTTTAGTTATTTAAAAGAGAAATGTTGAAATAAAGAAGCGTTTCCAAACGAAACCAAGATTTTGTTTTCTTTTTTAGTTCAAAATGTAATTAGCCATTTGGATTATTTCCTAAGATGCATTGGTTGCTTCATTTCATGCTAACAGAGGCTCACAGAAAATATGGGGGCATGGGCACTATCCTTGTTCGCAAGGTAAGAACATGCAACTTGTGTATGTGACCTATGTGTTAATCTGTAAGAAGAAGAAGAAGAGTTATGGTGGGAGGATATTTATTTTTCTGTTTCTTTTCCACATTTCCCGTGCAGGTATCTCCTGAGTCAGCGAGTGAGTTTGGGGAACTCGTTTCTGACCCGGTTACCAATGAACTACTTCACTATGCTGAGAAACCTGAAACTTTTGTATGTTATAATCCACATACAATTGCAGATGTTTACTATACATAACTATTCTTAGTGTTCGATCTCTAAATCATTGAATAAATTTTGCAGGTGAGCGAACGCATAAATTGTGGTGTTTATGTATTTACTCCAGATATTTTTACTGCCATTCAAGGTGTATCACATCAACGGAAAGAAAGAGGTTTGTATGGACAATCGGACACAACCAAAACTGCCCTAAATCCAACCAGCCAAAAATGATTCTAACCATAGACAGTTAGGTTACCAGTTTAAGGTTTCAGCTTTGAAAACCAAAACTGAACAAATTCACTACAACCTACCAAAATTCACCAAAATTTAATGCGGCACTCGTGCTTAAATCCTACTTTCTTGTGGATTCTATTGGGTTTATTGTTGTTGTTGTTCATGCCTAATGCTTTGACTTGTTTGATAGTTGGTTTGTGGGGATAACCTTTGAGTTTGGAATCAGTAATGATTAAAACATAATTGCTCTTTATGCATTATGAAATTATTTCTGCTATTTGCAGCCAACTTGCAGCGTATATCTAGCTTTGAAGCTTTTCAGCTCCCAAATAGGTACATACTGTGCGCCTGTATTATCTTAAAATGTCACATACGTAGCTTAAATACTTTTTTAATAAGATCCCCAAAAAAACAAAAAAACAAAAAAATGAAGTAGTATC
Source organism: Cuscuta australis (assembly GCA_003260385.1). NCBI lineage: Eukaryota > Viridiplantae > Streptophyta > Magnoliopsida > Solanales > Convolvulaceae > Cuscuta > Cuscuta australis. The sequence continues at coordinate 2,486,485 of NQVE01000114.1, forward strand.
TGTAACAAATATTTGTATGCTCCCTTCTTTGACCAATACTCCTTCCGCTTGATATCTTTCTTCTCATTTTGACTTGACGTGTTTTTTAATGTAAGATAAAAAATGTTTGACTTTTCATTTTTATCTTTGGTGGTGTATTAAATTGAAGAGAGATGTAAAAAAGGTGAATATTCCAAAAGTAAGGGTAAAGTAGTCTTTTAGTTGTAAAGAGGTGTATATTATTTTCGTTTAAGGAAAGGAGAAGAATGATATTAGACGGTCCAAAAAAGAAAACGAAAAGAAAGATATAGGACAGAGAGGGTACTTATTCAACAAAGTGTTTCCAAGCATCAGCCAATCTCCAGAATAAAATGAGAATTAAAATGGAAATAAATGGCCTTTCATTGCTATCTATCAAAGAGTGCACACAAATTCTACCAATTGTGCTTCTTCATACAGGCTGTTTATTTTGCAGGGTTTTTCCGGCAGATTTTGTGCGGTTGGATCAAGATATCTTATCACCACTTGCCGGGAAGAAGCAACTATATACCTATGAAACCATGGACTTCTGGGAACAAATCAAAACTCCCGGGTAAGCAAAGCCAAATCTATGGATGAGTTTGGATGCAGGGTTTCGGAAGAGAGACTTTGGAGAGCTTAGTCTATATCTTGATAAATACTCCCTCCGTCCCAAATTAAAAGTCCATTTTGACCCGACACAGAGCTTCAGAAAGGTGTTGAAAAGTAAAAAAGTGTGTGGATGAAATTGATTTGAAATAGAAATGATGAAGAACAGAGTTTCATTTTGGGACGGGCCAAAAAAGAAATTTTTTTGTTTATTTTGGGACGAAGGGAGTATGATATTTCAGAAACAAGATGAAGAATGATTGAACATTTTGTATTCTTTTTCATAATAAAAAAAGCTTAAATTTTTATCAAGATGGACTTGGAGCCCTTCAAACTCACCCATCCAAAGTAACCGTAAGTGAACACATGAATTAATATGAGCCGTTAAATGGCACGATTTGAGTTTCTACTCTTTTGCAGGATGTCTTTGAAGTGTTCGAGTTTGTACCTTTCTCAATTTAGATGCACACTTCCTCATCTTTTGGCAAGTGGGGACGGCACAAAGAACGCGTTAATAGTCGGCGATGTGTACATTCATCCTTCTGCAAAAGTCCATCCATCTGCAAAGGTAGTTATATAATGAAAGATCTTCATGTTAATATTTGGAATTTCATCTCATCATTCTCCTTGTATGAAGATTGCAAGAAACAATGACAAACCTAATACAATCTCAACTCTATTGTGATTTGAGGATCAAGATACACGCAACCTTACCTCTGTAGAAAGAAAAAGGTCATTTTTGTCAGACCATTGATGCATGAACTAGTATAAAATGCAAAGGCTCAAAGATCTACCCAACTACTCTAATTCAGGAATAATTCAAAGTAACAAGATTATCATAATTCATACATGATGATGATGATGATGATGATGACAACATATGTTGTCTTTAAATATGAACAGATTGGTCCAAATGTTTCATTATCTGCCAATGTTCGTATTGGAGCTGGTGCGAGGCTCATTGATTGTATTGTGCTTGATGATGTGGAAATCAAGGTAGGTATTTAGGAAATCTCCAAGACTCTAACCTTGTTAATGGCATGCCCGTAAAATTACATGTTTTTTTGTGTGTTTAAGGAAAATGCGGTTGTCATCCATGCAATTATTGGCTGGAAATCATCCGTTGGGAGATGGTCTCGAGTCCAGGTGATTTTATTGTTCTCCTCCTAAAATCAAATCCTGTTTTTAAAATATAAAATGGATGAACTAAAATCTTCTTCATTGAGCTCTAAGCTCCCCATTTATGGCTTCCACGCCTATATCATGTACATGTACAAACACACTATATATCCATGAAATTTTCATGTTTGTAAGGTAACGTCGAAAAAGACCCGTGGTTTTCTCCCAGTTGGTAAAAATCAGTCTCGTGATATTTTAGTGCAATTTGTAAGAATTAGCCTGTCATTCTTAACCCATTTGAAAACGGTAAATCCGGTCCAAATAATTTACATCATCAGAAGCCTAACTGTCACATTACATCTTGTTAAAATATTTCGTTCATTTACATAATTTTCCTCAGGGTGTTGGAGATTTTGACGCGAAGCTTGGAGTCACAATCCTCGGTACGATGATTATTCGCATTCTCTAACAACTTTTATACTTGAACTTCTAATGCAACGTGTCGGTTGTCTAATTCATTAAAAACCAAATGCGAATGAACGAAAAGGTGAATCGGTGTCCGTGGAAGATGAAGTTGTGGTGATCAACAGCATTGTGCTTCCAAACAAGACCTTAAATGTTAGTGTTCAGGAAGAGATCATACTGTGATGTGATGTCCAGAGGAAGCAGAAAAAAAGAGGTCACCCAAACAGATCCATCTGTTATTTACCAGCAGGCACAGCTGTTCTTGTACTTGTGTGAGTATTATTATTATTATTGTTTACTTTTTTTTTTGTAAAAAATAAAATAAATTACTATAAAAATAAAACTCTGAGAGGATGTTGTAAATTTCTGAGTTAGATTCTTTTTTTTTGTGTTTTCATTGTATATGGTGGTTGGTGAAGAAAGGAGAATTTTGTGTTTTGTATTTTTTCTGTGATTCTGTACCTGAAAAATTATGTACTCTATAATAGAAATGGGGAAAATAACTCTAGCTAAACATCATGGTTTGTATAAATTTTGATATAGTTTTTAAATATGTGAGTCTTATTTTTTAATTTTATTCCAATTGTCTTAAAAATGGAATGAAAATAACTCTAGCTAAACATCGTGAACCAAAACAGATCATATAAAATGGAACAGAGCAAGTATTTATTAATGGTCAAATTGTGTAGTAGTTTAATCAAAAAGTCAAATTGTAAAAGATTTTTTTTGGGATCAAGAGAGTAAAATGATTAGAACAATATTTTGTGGTAATATAAGAAGATATATTGTAACTCTGTCAATAGTAAACAAGAAATTTTTATAGTTATAGAATTTTATAAAGAGAAACATTAAGCATTTAAAGAGAGATACTCCATATCATTTTCAAAATGTGAAACTAAACTACTCAAACTCTTACCAAACTAACACTAATGGAATCACCTCAATTATCATCCCCACTCCCACTTCTTGATTCTAAAAGACAAATGTTAGAGTCACTAACAAAAGATCACAAAATATACAAATGACGATTATTCCTATACGATAAAATTTTACAAATGACTAAATTACTCTACCCATGTCCCTCTCCCTTCTTCATTGATTGGCTAGGGGTGGGCAAAAAAAACCGAAGTAGCATGGTAACATACCGGACCGCCGTAATGATACCGAACCGTTTATAGTGTTTTCAAACGAGATTGATTTTTGTCATCACGAACCGAAACTGAACTGATAACAAATGGGACGAGACCGTGATATAAATATTTAAAATCGATTATCACGAATCGAACCGTCCAACGTTATATACGGAGTACATATCTCAAATAATTATGAAGTATTTGTCTATTTAATCTTACCGTGTATAGAGTACTTTGTATTTTATTATTCATTTTTAAACTCTCTCATTATTATTATTGTTATTATATTTATCATTACTATTGGCATTATTTTTTTATAGTTATTAGTATTCCGATATTATATGAATTGGAAAAAAAATTATTTTTTAACTTTGAACTTGTTGTCTTTTATTCTTTATGTTTATGATCCATTTAAATTTGAAATCAATACTTTTATTTAACATTCTTGTGCTTTTTATACAAATTTATACATTAAATTCAATATTCTTTAAGTAATGTATGTTTATTTTTTTGGCACAGTTTGAGCATGAGTATGGTATTGCACCGTTCCGTTTCAAAACGGAATGACACCGAATGGTTTTGGAGTTCATCCCTTACCGATACCAAACCGTTTAAATAATAGCGGTCCATGATATGTTCCAGTAGTATCACGGACCGCGCCCATCCCTATGATTGGCTACATAAGGGTGAGGCTGAGTTAGGAGGGACAAAGATTGGATATGGGTGGGAGATTAGAAAGTAAGAACGATTAATTTTGTGAATAAAATATCATACTCCCTCCGTTTCATACTTATTTCTTTCTTTCTCGTATGGGTTCTTCCAAAAATTTCTTTATCTTTCTTTTTAAGAAAAGTAAATATGTACTACATATCAATTTTTTTGTTATATACACACCACAACTCACATTTCATTTTATTAGAAAATCGTGTCAAATCATATTCAAAACGGAAGATAATTCCAAAACGGTGGAAGTAAGTGTTTTGATTAAAACAAATGTCATAGGATATCAGATAACACTGAATACAAGTGACTGAATCCTTGTGTCACTCAACTCGAGTTGGAATAAAAATCATCAATTTTTTTAATAAGATTGGCTATGGGTACACCAGCATCGATATACCAATTGTATCCTATAAAATTTTAAATATTTTTTCAAAATTGATATATTTTTATTTTGAAAATGCACGAATTTGAGAAAGCACCCAGTTTGAGAGTACTATTTGAAAAAATAGTATAAGTTTTAACATCGTTTTAAAATTGTTAGTCGGGAGGATTGAACTGAGCGTTATTCTTAATTAACGGGTATCATCCCAAGAATTAATTAATTTTAGAGACTAATTTAGAAAAACACGTAGTTATTGAGTGTCATTTTAGAAATTTAATCATTTTTAATTGGTAACATTTCTGATTTTGTACGGATAAAGTGAAAAATGCATCAATGGGTGAGCAAATCTGAGACCATGAAATGCCTTTCTCTCTACCGATCATTCCTTCGCACTCCCAATTCTTCTTCTCACTTTCCCCATCATCATCATCATCATCATCATCTCAATCCCACTCCTACTCTTCTTCGCTTCTCCGTTTGCATCTCTCCCCCTCCTTTATCTCCATATCTCTAAATTATTCTCTTTTTCTCGATTGATTGGTTGGTTAATTGGGGGGTTTCTCCGTGTTTGTGGACTGCAGGGCTGGAAATCGCTGGCCGGGTTCTCTGGGGTCGGGGCGAGGAGAATGGCGACGAAAGTGGACAGCATTCAGCATGACCCCGCGTGTATCTCCTACCTGAGGCAGCGAGAAGCTGCGGAAATCGATGAATTGCTCATGGGTCCTCTTGGGTTCAGCGTTGATCAGCTCATGGTCAGTAAAAGATTGAACTTTTAATATTATTATTTTGAGATTCATTATGCTATGAAAGATTGATTCAACGAAGTTCATGTTTCTTAAAAAAAATATTTTCTGTCTAATTCTAGCCCAGTTTTTTCCCCCCCTTGTATTTACACGGTTCCTGACTGGCACTCAAATTGCTGATTAATTTTTGTTGTTGTTGTTGTTGTTTTTTTTTGTAGGAATTGGCTGGCCTTAGTGTTGCCACTGCAGTTGCAGAGGTGAGTGAATTTTTCTTCTCATTTAGTTATTGAAATATATTTTTCTTCCTTGCATAAATTAGAAATGATGTATATGGAGTTCATACTATACTCTTACATCCTAGTATATTGACAATTTCCTCTTACTATAATGCTTAAAACAGTTCTTTGAATAAGGTCTGTTTTAGAACTTAGGCTAGCTTGAAGTATAAATGTTTTTTTTTTTCATTTAAGCACCCAGAATCTAGATTGCTTTCCTGAAGCACCAATGGTTTTTAATTGTTAAAATACTTTTTTTGGACTACAAGTATTGTTACTCCTCTACTGCCAGTGGATCTAAAAGAGTCAATATTGACAATGTTATACAATGTATAAATAATGGTCTAAATCAAAATGATACATCAAACATTTAAATGGCTTCTTATTGACAATGTTATACAATGTATAAAGAATGGTCTAAATCAAAATGATACTCCCTCCGTCCGGGAAAAACCTTCCCGTTTAGACTTTTTCTCATTTTTTTGGATGGTTGACTTATGAGGTGAAATGGCAAAAATGCCCTTACTAAAAAAACTGGTAAAGGAAAGAGTGTGATGACCGAATGGAAAGCTGCAATAGTGGAAATCACTGTTTACATCATGGGGGAAGGGATATGGGTTCCATACATCACATCAAATTTTACAAAAGTAATCATGGACCAAAAATTTTACATTTCCCTCCTGGTTTTTTAGCTACCCGCCCAAATACAAGAGAAAATTTTCATTCAAATACATTCCAGCAGCATTTAAAGCTCCCTGGACCTTCCCTTTTTGGCATCTCCTTCATTCACCTTTCTTCTTTTCCAGGTTCCTTTCTTTCTTCTTTTTCCTTTTCTTGTCCACACTTCCTGGATCCCTGCAAAGAGAATGAATAATGTTCATATAAATACGAAAAAATTGGATAACGCAACTCGACAGCGTATCAGTGATGTGCTACTAACACATTCAAAGCAAAAATCAGACGGTTCATACTCAGCTCAGAGAGGGCAGATCAACAACCTCGCTGCACAATTTAATGTTTCTAGAAAAACAGTGAGTACCATATGGGCCATTGCAAAGAAACAACTAGAGCAGGGGGTTGCCATCAATGTGAGAAGTCGGTTTATAGCAAACAGTGGCAAGAAAAGGATAGTGATGGATGCACAAGCAATTGCAGAGACTCCCCTGCGGAACAGGACTACTATAAGGAGTTTAGCAGCTGCCATTGGTAAGCCGAAGTCCACCGTTCATGAGTGGATAAAAAAAGGTATGCTTAGGAGCCATTCTAATGCTATCAAACCGTACCTAACCGATGACAACAAAGTGGCAAGGTTGAGGTTCTGTTTGAATCAAGTTGAACCAGACAGTATGCCCCTCCAGCCTCGGTTTAACAGTTTTCACAATGTTTTACACATTGATGAGAAATGGTTCTTTATGTCCAAAACATCACAAAGGTTTTACCTGCTACCCGATGAGGTAGACCCATACAGAACATGTAAATCAAAGAGGTTCATAACAAAGGTCATGTTCTTGTGTGTGGTTGGAAGACCACTAATTACTGATGATGGAGAAGTGTTATGGGATGGCAAAGTTGGCATCTTCCATTTCAGTGAATTAGTGAAAGCCAAAAAAAAGAGCAAGAACAGGGACAAAGGAGTTGTGGAGGTGAAACCCATCACCAGTGTTACCAAACAAGTGACAAAAGACATGTTAATCAACAAAGTGATTCCAGCTATCCAAGAAAAGTGGCCTACACAATTATCTAAAGACATACACATCCAGCAAGATAATGCAAGGCCACACATTCAAGGACTAGACTCAGACTTTGTTGCTGCAGGTAACAGCAATGGTTTTCACATCAGCCTAGGTAACCAACCCCTCAACTCCCCGGACTTAAATGTACTGGACCTTGGTTTTTTCAGAGCCATCCAGTCTCTAAAAGAGAAGTGTGCTCCAACCAGTGTGGGACAGTTGTTAGAGGCTGCGGAGGGAGCCTACAATGCTTTAACTCCAGAAACTCTAAATAAGGTATGGTTGACTTACCAGCAAGTGTTGACTAAAGTAATGGAGAATGAAGGAGGCAACAACTACAGATTGCCACATATGGGAAAAGACAGAATGGCCAGGGCAGGGACACTACCTAATTGCTTGAACATTGATCCAGATTTAATTCAAAAGACATGTAGACTGCTTGACCAACAGAATGAGAGTACACATGAAGATATGGTTCAGTTCAATACTTCAATACTGAAGAGGGCTAGGAGTACCTATCTTCAGAGCTGAACTAAATCCAGGTTTATATTCATGCAGTTTTTGGGTTTTGTTTTGTTTAAGTGCAGTGGCAGTGAATGTGGGTTTTTTGAAGTGGTTACCACATTCACTTTGTTTGCCTTTAGCTTGTTGGTAGTGGTAGTTTTTGGCTTTTGATTTTTGAATTTTGGATTTTGCATCATGTAACCACCTGCCATAAGGTATGTATGTACTCACATTAAGGCAGCTACACACTAACTGCTCTATATTGAATAAAATGCAACAGCCAACATATGTTTATGATAAGTAAGCCCACTTCATCATTGCTGATGCTACTCAGAAACATCCCCTTAAGGGTATGATGCTCATCATAGTAGGTTATTTTTCTCAGACAGTGCAAACATTGCAGTCATCACAGAAGTTGGCCTCAGACAGTTCAAAAATCCCCTTGAGTTATAACAGCTTGAGCACTCAGAAACATCCTCTTGAGTTAAAATGTTCATCACAATAGCTACATTATTCTCAGACTACGCAAAATAGAATGCAGTCATCATAGACATCTTATCCAACAAAATTCATACAGGCAGCATTCACATAACAGTAACATACAGTCCACATAAGAAATTTCAATTATCACAGCAATGTATCAACAAAGTTTATAGTGGCAGAAATTTAATTGATACTCCAGGCAAGAAAATTGTAAAGTGAAAGTAGGTGAAAGTCACTCCCCTACTTGTACGTTGAAGCCCAAAATGTTGGATCTGGAGTAGGTAGTAAGATGTTAAGCATATCTATGTGGAGGTGCATGTGTGAGCAGATCACCGGAGAAGTCTCAATCCCAATGATTTCAGACCCAAAGGAATCATCGGTGTCACTGTCTCCCAGGAACGCAACCTCATCGCTACCAAGATCAAAAACATCATCCGTATCTGAGGTAAGGTCGATTACCTCCTCTCTGACCGGGGCAACAACCGTACCATCATCGTCGCTGTCGATGACGATGACGATGTTCTCCTCCTTGTCATCAGAGATAATATCGCCGGCAATCACCTCAAAATCTTCACCTCCCCCATCTTCAAATTCCGTTTCAGGAACATAGGATTCGTAAAATAACTCATACGATTCCTCTGATGGAGTAGATGAAGAGTTCATGCACATGAAAGAGATGTAGATCTAGGGAGAGAGGAATGATTTTCGAAGAGAGGAAGAAGATAAGATTCAGAATTGAGTGAATGGGTATGCGTGGGTGGGGATGTGGGGGGCTAGAGAAAGGGAGAGAGAGAGAGAGAGAGTAAATGTAATGCGTGCAGGGTGGGTGGGTAAGTGGGATGGGTGGAGGGAGTAATTGAGAATTTAATGATAAGGGTATTTTTGGAAGGATTGGGATTAAAAATTGAAATGGGAAGATTTTTTCTGGACGGGGAAAAAGGAGAAACGGGAAGATTTTTTCCGGACGGAGGGAGTACATCAAACATTTAAATGGCTTCTTATGAAGTTTTGGGTAGTATATGTTGCGAGAAGTTTGAGTGAAGTGGCTTGGGCACATAAAGGGAAGAAGTGCAGCCAGTGAGGATATGCGAGAGGCTTGTGATAGTGAGCTTGAGAAGAGGTAGAAGTACACTTAGGAAGAGTTATAAGACATAGGAAGAGGAGATTTGAGAGGCTTGCAGCAGTGAGCGTGAGAAGGGGTAGAGGTACGCTTTGAAAGAATCGGAAGGCTTAGGCCGGACTTACGACTTTCAGGATCGCACCGAGGTAATGAACTAAGATAAGAATGTCTGGAGAGTTATGACTAGAATAGTTGGGTAGACCTTTGGGCCTTAGTTTGTAGTTTAAGCTTCTGTGTTTTCTTAGTTTGTGTTTTCTTTTTCTATAGCTGGTGTGTGTGTGCTTCTTGTGCTTTGGGTCTCATTGCTAGTGTCAGCATGTGTGCTTCTTTGTCTTGGCTCTTTATTTGTGCTACTTGTTTACTTTGTCTTTGCTTCTATGTTTGAGTCGGGGTCTCTTAGAAACAATCTCCCTACTTCATAGCAGGGATAAGGTTTGCGTAGACACACTTTCTCCATACCCTATTGTTGTGAGATTTTACTGGGTTTGTTGTTTATATCAAGGGTTAATGGAATCAACCTCTGTTTTATAGGGGTAAGGCTCTGTACACCATGGTCCCAATGAATTCAGATTATACAAGCCCCAATGAATTGCAATTATACAAACATGATATCTTTTGCATTAACAGGTCTATAAACCTAGCGAATACAGTAAAGTCCTTGCTATTTGTGGTCCAGGAAATAACGGTGGTGATGGTCTTGTAGCAGCCCGCCATCTTCACCACTTTGGTTATAAACCTGTTATCTGTTACCCAAAGCGCACTGCTAAACCTCTCTATAGTGGTTTGGTGACTCAGGTATTGGTTAAGTTCATTTTACATATGAGGAAATGTATGTATTCTCCATTTGTTTCTATTCATGTTTTTGGGTTACCCAAAGCACACAATTTAAGAAAATGCTCTCGGGTGTTAAGATAATCAAAACTTTTAGGGCCCGTTTGGTGAGCAAAGAAGGGTTGATATGATATAGTTTCTGAATTCTAAAAACAATTATATGAGTTTTGATATGAAAGTGTTTGGAGAGATTCTGACAAGATTGTTAGTGGCATGCAGAGATAGCTCGTATTGCTTGCGCTCACTAAATGGGCCCTTAATACTATTCCAAACATGTTGTCATTAACAGCTACTGTGACATTATTATTCCTATTTGTAGCTAGAATCACTGTCAATTCCTTTCTTGTCTGCGGAAGATCTTCCAATGGACTTATCAGAAAACTTTGATATCCTTGTTGATGCCATGTTTGGATTCTCATTCCATGGTAATAATTTCTCTCCCTTCCTGAGTTCTTTGTTAATCGCACACACACACACATACACACACACACACACCACGGCCCACCCTACAATACCAGACACACTTACCCAAACAAACAACTGCAAATCTTAGGCCATGTTTGTGTCATGGAAACAGTTTCTCTACTTTTGAGTAGGCCAGTAGGGGTAAGGTCTGCATACATATACCCTCTCCAGACCCTACTTTTTGTGGGATTTTACTAGGTGTGTTGTATTGTTTCTGCATTTGGTGTCAAAGGAGCCTTGGTGAATTGTTAGCATTACATTGTTATTCTATCAAAATCCAGGTACCCCAAGACCGCCTTTTGATGATTTAATTAGGAGACTTGCAGCATTACAGAGTAATGAGTTAAGACAAAACAAGTCACCAGCTATTGTCTCTGTTGATATTCCATCTGGATGGCATGTTGAAGAAGGAGATTTGAGCAGTGAAGGCATAAAACCTGACATGCTTGTGTGTGGAGATGCATGACATACAATTTTTCTTATGAATCTAATCTTGGGAGGATAATGGCATCTGAAATGGGACTTTATATTATGTAGGTTTCTTTAACTGCCCCTAAATTGTGCGCCAAAAGGTATTGTGGGCCGCACCATTTTCTAGGAGGGAGATTTGTTCCACCGTCTATTATTGACAAATATAAGCTCCAATTGCCCTCATACCCCGGAGCATCAATGTGTGTTTGCATTGGAAAGCCACCAAGAGTTGACATATCATCGTTAAGAGAAAATTACATCTCCCCAGAGCTTCTTGAGGAGCAGGTTGAGTCAGATCCCTTTGTTCAGGTAACATAGCCATGCCAACTCTATTATCATTCCTCATCTTCAATTCTCGTAAAACTCGAATAAACCCAACATATAAACCTTTCTCTCAATCTCTCCATTCCTATAAAAGACTTTTTGTCCTCAATCCTTTAAAGGAACACTTGGAGAGCTAGGATTAGAGTAACTGGATAGACCTTTGAGCCTTAGTCTGGAGCTTGTGCTTAATTGCTTATGTGCTTTCTCTGCTTAGAGTATAGTTGCTGGTGTTGGTCTGTGTGCTTCTTGTGGTTTTTCTCTTACTTCGTTCGTACTATTGTGTTACTTTGTGTCTGTCATTGCGTACGCACACTCTCTCCAGACCCTACTTTAATGGGATTTTACTGGGTTTGTTGTTAATGTAATCCTAGAAAAAAAACAGAAAGGGTAATTGAGAACACGGGGGTGGGGGTAGGTGGGTTGTTTCAACAATTTGTTTTTGAATATGAGCTCTCTTTATGTAGTTCGAAAAGTGGTTTGATGATGCATTAGCAGCTGGATTGAAGGAACCCAATGCTATGGCCTTGTCCACAGCTGGAAATGATGGGAAACCGTGAGTATCTTACTGTGCATTTTCCCTATCAAATCTTCCATATCAGTCCCTCTGTCCCAAATTAAAATTCCAATTTGACCAGACCGTCCAGACACAAAGTTTAAGAAAAGTGAAGTGTATGTGGTTGGAATTAATTTAAAAGAGAAATGATGATATCCATATATCTCTTACCAAAAATAGAAATGAGACTTTATTTTGGGACAAACCGAAAAGGATATTGTGTTGCTTATTTTGGGAATGAGGGAGTACAAATATACAATGTTGATTATGTAGTATTGTGAGCTATTGCATAATACTTCAATTTTTTTGCTAGACCATATAACATTCTTTTATCATCTATGCTATAGTTCTTCAAGAATCGTTTTGCTAAAGGGAGTTGGCAAAGATGGCTTTGTTTGGTTAGTCATCCTTATTCTTGTATCACTTCATTTTACCTATCGCTCTTTTAGCATTCTTTTTACTGATTACTCTTTTTTTTGTTTAGGTTCACCAATTACGGGAGCCGTAAAGCTCAGGAAATATCTGTAAATCCTCAGGCTGCACTCCTTTTTTATTGGGATGATTTAAACCGCCAGGTGAATCACTTTTACCCTTTCAATCAAGGTTTACAACAACAAAGTCAGCAGCTTTTGTGACACTTGTTAGCATATCAATTCAGTAGAGATTTTGCTATATAAAAAAATACGCCATACTTTGTACCTTATCAAGATTTTGGTTTTTAGGTAAGAATAGAAGGATCTGTACAGAAAGTATCTGATGAGGAATCTGAGGAGTACTTCCATAGCCGTCCACGTGGAAGCCAGATTGGAGCCATAGCAAGCAAGCAGGTCATTCATTTTTCCAGCAGAACAATTCATAAAAGTACTCCAAAATTCCATAATTATCACTGGCACTCTCGGAAATTCAATATTTTTTTCAATAATATTCTAAGAGAATTTTTAGTTCACATTGATCCTCCGTTCTTTGAGCTGTATCCGTGATCTATACACAATCCTAGACTTTTATTGTAAAAATATAGATAATTTTGCGAATGCTGTAATATTGGAATATTCTTATCTATTCTCATTTTTTTGGGAGTATTGGCATGGGTTTTTTTCTTTTTTCAACTACATTCCTTATTTTCTATCTTAGAATGGATGCTTAATGTACTCTGTTTTCTTTGAATTATATCAGAGCACAGTGATCCCGGGACGCCAAGTTCTCCACTCCGAATACAAAGAGTTGGAAATGAAGTACTCGGACAGGTTACTTGCCTTCCAATGCATGTGACATTAAAGGATTGAATCCAATTGATTATCTTGTCTTAGTTGTGCTCTTTTCGCCTTAGTGCGCATAGTAACTTTGTATCTAGTTCACAACTCAAGGTCTTATTAACCCATTATTATTTCATCGGTGGGGTTCTACTTACACCCATTTTGGGTGTCATATTATGACACCGGTCCAAGTGATGATCTTACGATGTCTCGTTCCAAAAGTTGTTGGTTCATACCCCCTACCCCCCCTCCCCCAGGTGAATCCCCAACCTCGGTCCAACCCAAACCAACCCCCACCCCCAAAAATTAGTTGACTTTGGGGGGGTTCAATTGATGGGGATGGGGGGATTCACCAGGGGGTTAGGGGGGTAGGAACCATCATTTTTCAAAAGAGATACCGTAAGGTCCTCAACTGGACCGGTGTCATGATACGACTCCCAAAATGGGTGCCACTATAAATTTTCCAATATTTCATGATTTTTTTTCATTTGAGATACTTTAATGCCTTTTAGTTTTCAATCTTAAATGTGTGATTTTGGAGTTGTGTTCTATGCAGGAGTGTGATTATTCCAAAGCCAAGAAACTGGGGAGGATACAGGCTAAAGCCAGAATTGTTTGAATTCTGGCAAGGCCAACAATCTCGCTTGCACGATAGGTACTAAAAAAAGGGACTTAGGTCCTATTTGGTACATGGAATTCAAACTATGGAATTGGAATTGGGGACTTCAATTCCAATTCTGGTGTTTGGTAGCACAAAAATTATGTGGATTTGGAATTGATAGTGCAAAAAATGAATTAAAATTGGCAGAATTCAATTCTATGGAATTGAATCTCATGGAATTTTAATTCCAGTTCAATTCCAATTCCACCAATTCCTTATACCAAACGGACCCTTAATCATTTCCTGTTATAATATGTGCATTGGGCTCTCTAGTTGTGGTAATTGAAGAAACATCTCTACTCGTAAGTGTCATAATATGACACTCGGGCCATTTCAATGCCCTATAGTGTTCCGTTCGACTCTGAAGTGGTTCTTACCCCCCCCCCCCAAATCCCCATTTTGCCCATATGGTAAATGGGGCGTGCTGGGGTAAGAATCCCTTCATGGTCGAATATAGTATTGTAGGACCCTCAAATCTGAGGACATAAATCTAACTTCTAATTTTTTTTTAAAAAAAAACAACATTTATTTAGTTAGTGCGCCTCCAACGCCGTGTAAAAACTTTGAAATTATTCACAGGTTACGATATTCTTCGAAGGAGATTGATGGCGGAAAACGAGTATGGAAAATTGAGCGGTTGGCTCCATGACTAACAATGAAAATGGCTTCTCTGTAATGATCATCAGATCATACCACCTCTCAAGTGTCAAATGAACTATTCATTCGTCTTGCGAGATCGCGGAAAGTGGGGTGCGTGTGGTGTGCGGGTCCCACTCCCGACAGCATCGACAAAAATTACAGCTCAATTTATCTTCTCTCGACCTAATTCTAGGGTGGATGGTCCTGAGGGATTCTAAGGATGGAAATCATCATTATTTCCTTCTAAGAATTCAATTCTCTGAAATCTGAATGGGTTACATAACCATTTTGATGATATTATATGTAGTGTTCATTTAATTTAATCATTTTTTAATACTACCTCCGTCCCAATTTATAACGCCTGTTTTGGTTTACGATGTTTGACTGAAATTATTTTCAAACCATTTTATATGACAAATGGTATAGAATTAAAAAATAAAAATTACATATTAAAAAACTACATCAAAAGATTTACAAAATTAGTAATGACAATAATATTTTATTTTATCAAATTGCTAACGAAAATAGAGAAAGAAAGTGAATGAAGTTTGACCTTGTGAATAGTAAATAAGCATTATAATTTGGGACGGAGGGAGTACTACGTATAGATTTGCTCTTCTGAAAAACGTTATGTATTGTTATACTCCCTACGTATAAATTAAATTAATATTTAATTTAATTATTTGAAGTGTTTATCTTTTATTGTTTATGAGGTGCGATCAAAGTTATTTTCAATTCAATTTATTTAAGAATTGGTTAGGAATTAAAAAATAAAATTTGTAAATTTCAAAATTACACCAAAATTTTTATTTTCTCTGTCCCAAATTAAATTGTTAGTTTACTATTTATAAGGTCAAATTTTATTTACTTTCTATATTTTTGTTAGTCATTTAATAAAATAATATGGTCATATCATCGCTAGTTGTGTAGATTATTTGAAGTAATTTTTAAGTAGGTAACTTTTATTTTTTAATTCAACACTATTTTTTTTATATAAAATGATTAGAAAACACTTTAGTCAAATATCGCAATCTGAAATATGTAATTTAAATTGAACGTGGAGAGTACAAAACAAGAGTTGACAATACTATTATTTGCATTCCGTTTACAAATAGTGTTTTAAAAATATGTGTTTCAATTTAGACGGTAGACTTAAATTATTTTCAATCTAATTTATATGAAAATTAGGATGAGATTAAAAAAATTACATGTTTAAAAACTACATTAAAAGTGCTACAAAACAAATGTGACATAATTATATTATGTTATCAAATGAATAACAAAAAAGTTTAAATAAAGTTAATAAATTTGATCTTGTGAATAGTAAACAATAGTTTAATTTGGGACGAAGAAAGTATGTACTCAGTATTAGCCTATACAAATTATGGAATTGGAAAAAAACGCCTTCCGTATAATAATAATAATGTTTCCGTTCACCATTCACAAAGTAAAACTTTATTCACTTTGTTGGCATATTTTTATTGCACATTTGATAAAATAATATAGTAATGTTATTTTTATTTTTGAATATCTTTTCATGCAGGTTTTAAATATGTAATTTTTATTTTTTTAATTCCATACAATTTTTCATATAAAATTATTCAAAAATGATTTCAATCTAACACCGTAACGCGCAACGAAAACATTATTGTCAATTGTCTCTAGAAGTGTTAGACAATGCCCCACACCTACGAAATATTGGAGTATTTTATACTTCTTTTATAGAGCAAAATCTTTGAAAAATTAAAAATCGATATTAAAATTATTTTTGAGAAGTTGAGAAATTTATACTCCGTATTTGATATGATGTAAATTTATCACGATTTCTTGAGAAAATATTACTAACGGGTTGGTTCTATGGCCACGGAAGTCACTCTTCTGATTTAGATATTTACGGTGCTTCATTCGTAAAATTGATGATTCCTATCCTCCCTAACCCTCTCAGTAAACCTCCTCCCGTCCAGTCCCGACCCCAACCCATCCCCCCACACATATCAATTGCACCCCACAAGTTTAGTTGACTTTAAAGTAGAAAATTTTGACTTTAAAGTCAACTAAACTTGTGGGATGCAATTGACATGGGTGGGGAGATGGGTTGGGGTCGGGATAGGATGAGGGTTTACCGGGGGGTTAGGAAGGGTAGGAATCATTAATTTAACGAACAGAGCATCGAAGAGTGGTAGTGAGTTCCGTGGCCACTCAAAATGATCGTGTGACCATTGAACCTAGCCGTATTACTAATAATGATTTAGGAAATGGGTGTGATGGATACCCAATATTTTCCTCGGTATTGTGGATCGGCCCGGGTTCAAATACAGGTGTCCGGGCCTTATAATATTGTAAGAATAATACGAGAATAGTAAGTAATAGTAATGGAAACACTGCTCACGGACAAGAACTAAGACTGGTGGTCCTCTCCTTTATTCAGTCCTCTCAGGGACGGAATATGCTTAAGGACCGCCGGAATCTTTTACTATTACTCAAGTATTTTCTCTCTTTCTTACCCCCCCCTTTAATCCCTCAATCCATCTCCCTTTTATAGGCGCTCCCCAACTGCTTTCTTCTACAGTAATAGCAGTGATTGGGGAGGACATCCGCGCCAGCCTTGCTCTTTCCAGGGGGAGTGTATCTCCACTTGAGGTCATCCACTGGAGGACAAACCCTTCCGTCCATCTCTTGCTTCCTGTCCTTCGTCTGTCTCTTTCTCCTCGTCTTTGTCCCTTCAAGTGAAAGGGGGGACTCCCCAAACTTCTCATAGGATTCCTCTCTTTGTGGGGGCTTACCCTTAATGGGCTGGCTCTAGCCCATCTTTAAGCCCCACCTCTCTTCCTTTTCCTATCTTTCTCTACGGACAACCTTCCTGTGACCGGCCTGGTACATTTTACCTGGGCCGGATGCTCCTTTTGATGGACGGGATCCGAATTGGGCCTAGGCCCAATTCGCGAGTACTCTCTCGATGGGCTTGGTTCCCATCACATGCCCCTTTTTTACAAGTCAAAAAATAAAAATTTTTTGACTGTAGTCTTCCTCGCATGCTTCCTTGGGGGAATTTTTCCTCTGTCATCTTTTCATTTTCTGACGAAGATTCTCCTTTTGGGGAAGGCCCCAAAGTTTAACTTGTATTCACTCCAGATGATATTCCCCACAGTACGTCCTTGCGGGCCAGGATGTGTAATTGGTCGAGTGAACTGCTTGTGGCCACACACGGTTCTGTCCAATGGCTCCTTGGTCATGCGAACAGTCCCTGCACACTAATAATGGTGGTCCGTTTGTAGAGGAATAAATTGGGCGTGGATCGTGTGCATGGGAAAAGGCACGAAAGGACCGCTGCGAGTCTGTGACACTTAAATATCCATGGCCCATTTTTCCAAACCCTTTTTGACCAGTTCCTCTAATTCCCTTAATTGCTGCATAGGGCTGTTCTACTGCGCACAATTCAAGGTACCCACCCATCTATGATTGTGGGACCGTAACAGGAAAAAGGAAAGCAACAGAGGACCGCAGAACTGGGAAATCGGGAGAGTGGACCGTTTCGAAACAGGTGCCATTCGAGATTCTTACCGTTGCAAAGAGATATTGAGGGTGGACCGTTTCTTCTCCCTCTTCTCTTTCTCTACAAATACGGTCCCTCTCCCCTCTCCTTCTTCACGCTCACACGCAACTCTTCACTTCTCCTGCCTTTATCCCTGCCGAATCATCCTCTCTTCTTCCCAAGACCTTTACTCTCTCTCACCATGAAGAAGACAATCTCCAAGGTTTCCAAGATCTTCAACGGCGGCAAGAAATCCAAGGAGGACGAGAATGTTTCCTCCATCACTCCTGCGCAATTGGGGGAGATGAGGGGAGTCATTCCTCCTGATTATGGCGTCCAGGAAGCCACGGGTACTACTTTGGAGCGCAATCCTGACATCTCCCGCCGATTGGTCGTCCACTACGACTCGGTTAGGATGGGATGTCGCTTCCCTCTCCATCCCCTCTTGATTGAACTTTGCAACCGCTACGCCATACCTCCCGGCCAGATCTCCTCGAACTCCCACGAGAGTCTCTTTGGCTTCTTGGCGCGGTGTCATAAGAGAAGCATTCAACCCACTCTGGAGCTCTTCCTCTCTTTCTTCCGCCCGCACAAGTACGATAGTGAGTCGGGCCGGGGGTACGTGAGTTTCACGGCTCGGACCGATATGCAGTTTTTGGACAGCCCCGTTGACAAACTTGATGACTGGTTCCGCCGCTTCTTCGTGGTGGTAGTCCCGGAGGACCTCCCCTTCCCCAATGTGTGGCGAAAGAAGGAAGACAAATTTCCTTCTCATACTTTTCCTACGCGTGATTCGGAGCTCGATAGGATCTACCGTCTCCTCCTTAAGAACAGCTATTCGGTTCCCCGAGTGCTTCTCTTCAAGGACTCGCACTTCCGGGGTCTCGGATATTGGGTGTCTCCTGGTATTCCTTCTCAAGAGCCGTCGGGAAATACCACTTCTTCTTGGGTTCCTCCTTTTAGGAGGACTCGACTCCGCCGGCGATCCTCTCGAAGGGATCCCTCCCCGGAGGAGGACACCGATGGCGAAGAGGCTGGGTCCGTGACTGGGACCCAACCTATGCTACTTGCTGACCGCCCTCATCTTTCGGAAGAGGTGGTGGTCGAGGACGCGTCCGACGATGATGGCCTCTATGACTTCCCTCCGGGGACCTTGAGGGGATCCGGTCTTATCCCCGGTGTTCCCCATATTCCTATTTTTGGCAGGGGGACTTCTCCTTCTGCCCAGTTCATGGGCCCGTTGGGTTTCCATCCTCACCCCAGTGGGACCATGCCCATTGGGCGCACCACCGGTTCACAAGGGTCCCTTGAACTGCCACATGTCCAGGTGGCCGGGATTGGGATTCCGTGCAACACTAAATCTCCATGGGAATATTCCCCCTCCTCCGGTTGCGGGGGGAATGAGGCAATTTCCCAGCCCCAACCGTCCACCGCCCTAAATTTTGCAGAGTCAGCGGCGGAGAGCATTTTTGGGACGCCCCTTGGTCAAGGCGGTGTTCCTCTCCCTGCAGCGAATATCCATCGATCTTTTAGGGAGACGGAGGAGTTAATTCGGTCCTCCAGTTTTGGGAAGGCTATTGTCCCCTCATCCGTCCGTCCCACTGTTGTTCCCGGTCCGTCAACTCAGGAGACCGGGTCATCTTCTTCTTCTCAGGCCCATCACAAGAGGGGCCGGAATTCCACTCCTCTCCCAGGGTCTTTAGTGTCCGCCGGTCCTTCCATGGGGACCGCTGATCACTTCTTTGGGACCGCTGGCGATGGGTCCCCTACCGGGCAAGGGAGTCAGCCCTTTCCCTATGCCCGGGAGGCCTATCAGTACACAAGGTACACAGCTTGGGTTGGACGGGATTTCAATAGCAAGCTTCAAGAGATACAACAGCTTAAAAGGGACCATCCAGATGTGATTCACAGCCCAGTCTGACCGTTTATGCAGGAGGAGTATACTCGTATGGTAAGTGTTCCCCTCCTTTTCATTTTAAGTCTTCCATTTATTCCTTCATGCTATTTAGGACTGCTAACCTCTACTTTCTTCCTCTTTTGATAGGCCGATTACGTCGCCACTTCCTCTGCTCAGCGCCATTCCCTTCGCCTATTGGACCGCAATGCTGCTTTATCAAAGGAGCTGAGGGATTTCAAATCTCGGCACTCTATTTGCGTCGAGCGCCCGGAATATGATCGGGTTTTGTCGGAGAATGATCAGCTCTATTCTGACCGCGAGCGTCTTTCGGCCAAGGTTGGACAGCGTGAGGAATCTCTGAGGAGGGACTTGGAACGGCAAGCCAGAGAGCGGGAGGTCCAATTTCGAGAGGAGGCCGAACTTCACCGGAAGAGATCCGAGGAGGAGCTGGAGCGAACGTGGCATCGCCGATCCGAGGAAGAAGCAAGGAGGGCGGCGGAAGAGGTTGAGCAGAGGTGGTGCCTCCAGCACGAGGAAACCGAACGTCGACTTTCTCAACGGGTTGACGAGCTAAACCTAACCCTTATGGAGGAGAGGCGCTCAGCTCGGAGTTCGCTTGATGAGGCCTGCCGCTCTCTCGAGAATGAACGTCTTACATATGAGGGGCATATGGCTCGAATGGAGGCCGATCGCATCTCAGACTACGGTAGAGGTTTCTATCGTGGAGGATTGGAAGTCCAGCAGAAGTTTTATCATGGCCTGGAGCCCTATTCTGATGGGCAAGATCCTTGGCTGAAGTTCCCAGGCATCCCAGGACCCATGGGACCAGAGCCCTCTTTTCTCCACTCCCCTCCCCCATCTTGAATCGTTGCAATTTGTTTAGGATCGGTCCTCCTGTGTTCTTCTTGTATTAATTTCTCTTATCGTTGTAAGGACTCCTCCGTTTGCATGTCTCTTTTTTTTTTTAAGAACTCCTGGACAGATTATGGACAGAAAACTCCCTTTCCTTTATTTTTTGCAATGTACAGCCCCTTTCAACAAAAAAAAAGAAAACAACCTAAAATAGAATGCTTTTAACGGAATAGAAACTCGGACAGACCCGCTCCTACTGGTAGAATTTCTTTAAGTGCTCTACATTCCAGTAATTGTCCAATGTTTCTCCTTCAGAAGTAGCCAGTTGATAGGTGCCTACACGCACCACTCTCTCCACGCGATACGGTCCTTCCCAATTCTGGGCCAGTTTCCCTCCTTTAGTAGGCTGACTCTTCTCCCTTTTACGTAGGACCCAATCGCCCACTTCGAATGCCCGAAGTATGGTTTTCTTGTCGTGATATCTTTTGGATTGTCGCTGGTACTCTTCCGCTCTTATCGCCGCATCATCCCTCCTTTCTTGCATGAAGTGGGAATCCACTTCCATTAACTGCTCGTTGAGGATCGGGGTGTATGCCTCCACCCTTGTACTAGGGACCAAGACCTCGGTTGGCACCTTTGCCTCAAAGCCATAGGCCAAGGAGAAGGGAGTCTCTCCTGTGGCTCTCCTCGGAGTGGTCCTATGGGCCCACAGCACATAGGGCAGCTCTTCCACCCAGGACGTGCCCAATTCATGCAATCTCTTCTTGATACCGTCCACAATCGTTCTATTAGCATTTTCCACTTGTCCGTTGCATTGCGGGTAGGCTACAGCGGCCCGACTGAGTTTAATCTTCCATGCATCACAGAACTCCTTGAAACTTGTGTTGGCAAACTGGGTGCCGTTGTCCGTTATGATTTGCTCAGGTACACCAAATCTACACAGCAAATTTTTCCACACGAATTTACGGCAATTTTCCTTAGTGATCTTCACGAGGGCCTCCGCCTCGACCCACTTGGTGTTGGAACACACTTTGTACGTTAAACTAAAGTCGTGTTCATTTCTGACAGGTTTTGATAATTGCCAAACCGCCGTGGATATGAAGAGTTTCGTTGAATAACTCAAGGCGTGAAGAATGGCATGGAACATGACCAAAAAGACTCAAGGACAAGATCAAGAATTGAAGACTTAGTTGAGTCGGTCTTTTGTGATCAAAATCGATAATCAATTCAAGTCTCGGTTCTCAAAGAGTCAAAATTATTTTACAATATCATAAAATGTTTTTATGCATCAAAATAAACATTTTAGATAAATTTTTTATTGTTAAAATTCTTGGTCCTTGCTCAGAACCAAAATCACCTAAGTCGGCGTACCGTGTTCGGCACTCGGTGTTCGGCGTTCGGTTTTTGGCGCCCGAACCAACTCGGTGGTTTTCAATGTTTTAAACCTCGCTTTTATCTCTGAGCATATTTTAAAGGTTCCCGAATAATTATTTTATAAAAACCACTTTTGTATCTTGGTCAATCGGTCTAACACGTGAAAAACGGTCAAAACCGTACGCACGTGATTTACGACCTTGAGGACTTGGTTTTTACCAAACAAGTCTTGTTTTCACTATTTTATACCATATACAATGTTTTTCAAACTTGGTTTTTACTTTTGGGAACACTTCGTTTTTAGACCTCGGTTTTTCAAAACGGGTTTCAGCTGGTTAGACTTTAGCTGGGTGATAATCGATTATCATCTTTGTGACAATCGACTATCAACCCCTGCAGCTTTAAACTCCCAAAGTTTTGAAGCTAGCAATAGTCGATTATAACTTTTGCAATAATCGATTATCAGTCTGTGCAGCCAAAACCCAGAAACTTGTGAGAGGACCAATAATCGATTATCCCTTGTTGACAATCGATTATCTGGGTTACCGTTGTCCTCCAACGGATAGTTTTTTAAACTTTTGGACATGGAATCTTTTAATAATCGATTATCATGTCTAGACAATCGATTATCACCCTGCAACTCTGAAAAATTTGTCTTCATCCTGTTGGAAAATCTAGCAACGGTTTTATCCCATTTTGGGCTATAAAATGGCACCCAAATCCTCTCATTTTATATACAATTCTTCAACATTTCAATACTCTTTCATTGCATAAGCATTCCTATTTTTTCTTAGCTATTTGAGAGCCAGTTCTTGAAGAAATTGTCATGTTCTTGAGCGTTTACTAGTTCACTCATATCTACTCTTTGTGAGAGCTTTATTCCTGAGTGTTTAAGTGTTTTCATACACTTTAAGGTAGGTTGTTCCCTTGTTGTAAACTCGAAGGAAGTTCCTTATTCCTTCGTGAGAAGTCTTGGAGTGCGGTATCTCCGAGCAAAGGTGTTGAGGCTCGTGTGACTCGGGTTCTCAAGTTGTATCGGTTTGTTAAGCACCCTTAAGCTTAACGGAGTTAGTGTAGCTCGAGAGAGTCTCTCGGGAGGCTGGATTAGCCACACGTTGTGGTGAACCAGGATAAAATTCGGTGTGTTCCTTCCTTACGCTCTTTACTTTAACGCTCTCGTTTTAATTTCCTGCGATTTTGTTTTAAACGCTATTCACCCCCTCCTCTAGCGTTGGGCCTTTATTCTAACAATTGGTATCGGAGCCTTACTCTCTAAAAGACTTAACCGTTTGAGAGAAACGATCAATGGCTTCTACTCAAAACTTATACGCAGGTTTAGGAGAAGGGCAATCCACCACGAGGCCTCCATTATTTGATGGAACAAATTACACATATTGGAAGGAGCGAATGAGAATTTTCATCCAATCCAACAACTTTCTCCTATGGAGAATTATCAAGAATGGGGAAGAAGTACCCATGAAGAAAGTTGGGGAAACCACCGTTCCCAAAACCGAAGATGAATACGATGCGCAGGATATCAAGAAAATAGAGAACAACGCCAAGGCGATCAACATTCTTTATTGTGCAGTAAACCCGGATGACTACCGGAAGATCTCTTGTTGTTCCACCGCCAAGGAAATGTGGGACAAGCTAGAAATCACATATGAAGGTACAGATCAGTCCGAGAAGCTAAGATAGATTTTCTAACCCATGAGTATGAACTATTTCATATGAAGGAGAACGAGAAAATCGACGATATGTTTGAACGATTTTCAAAAATCGTAAACGATCTTCATGCTCTCAAGATGACATATACGGACAAGGAGCTTGTAAGAAAAATCCTGCGGAGTCTCACACCGGAATGGCGCTCCAAAGCCGATGCTATCCAAGAATCCATCGGCATCACCAGTGTCACCATTGACGGACTTAGAGGTAACCTCAAAACCTATGAGTCTACCATTCTTTACCCCTCTTTAGGTGAACAAAAGAAGAATGGGATTGCACTCAAGGCGTCCACAAGTCAAGAACTTGATGTGGAGGACTCGAGTGACAAAGACGAGTTCAGGATCGTGCTCAAGAAATTCCATAAGTTCATGAGCCAAGAGTATGAACGGAAAGGAAAGAAGCAAGGAAGTCCACCCAAATGTTATGGGTGTGGAGAAGTTGGTCATATAAAACCAAAATGTCCAAACGCCAAGAACAAGAATAAAATGTTCAAGAAGCACAGAGCCTACATCTCATGGGGAGGTGATTCCGGCGACGAGTCATCGGAAGGCGAAGAAAATGAGAGCGCCAACCTTTGTCTCATGGCACACGAGGAACCACCGGAAGAGGTATGTACCACTTCTAGAGATTCCTATACTTTTGATGATGTACAAGAAGCCTTTAATGAACTTTTTGATGAATATGTCAACGCTTCTAAAATTAACAAGGATTTGAAGAAACAACTTACTTCCATGGAGAAGGAAGTCGATAAACTATCAAAAGATAATGAAAAACTTAAAGAAGAAAATAAGTTTTTCGGAAAAAGAAGCGCCGACAAACCGGAAAGTTCAAAATGTAGTTCTTGTATATCACTTAAGGATCAAGTTGCAAAACTTGAAGGAACTTTGAAGAAGTTTGGTGTGTCTCATAAAAACCTTAATGATGTTCTTGATAATTTGCAACTTACTAAACATGGCTTAGGATTTGAAAATGAACCTAATAATAAGGAAAAAGTTGAGCAACCATCTAGGAAACCTAAAGCTCAACTTAGGAATAATGAAAATCAAGAAAATAGACAACCTAGAACAATTAGGAACACTAGAATACCTAGAAAGAACACTAGGATGAACAATGATCAAGTTAGAAAACCTAGCAACTATTATCAACCTAGGAGAATGCATAATCCAAATGTTGTTTGTCATTATTGCAATAGGGTAGGTCATATAGCACCCGTGTGTTTTAGTAGGCATAGGCATTACACGTATAACAAAACACACACTCTGGCTAGAGTGAGGGCACCTTGATGGGCAGAGTAGACTCCATGGTGTACTTCTTCCAATATTCTTCTTGCTTCTTTCTCACTCAAACATTTGAGCATCGGTCCACCCAAGGTCCTTTTATACAATTTCCCTCCATCCAATTGATATTTGGGAGCCATTAATTGAACTCTGCGGGCCTCCTTGGGGTCAACAGGGAGCTTCCCCTTTTCAAGGTATGTGATCAGGGGGCTCATCCAAGTTGTACCTGGACCGGATATCTCAAGGACAGGGACCGCCTCTTCCCAAACAGGACAAGTCTTCTCATGCTGTCTTACCATACCTTCCATGTGGACGGGAATGGTTCTACATAATTTGGCAAGCATATCCGCTTCCTCATTCTCCTCCCTTGGAACATATATGAGTTCATAATACTCAAATTGTCCAAGTAGAGTCCTGGCACAATCCTTGTATCTTTTCAACCTTCCTTCCTTGGCCTCCATCTCTCCTTTTAGCTGTCCGATGGCCAATTTTGAATCGGATTTAAGGCGAATGCGATTTATCTTCATGAATAGGACAATCTGGATTCCTCCAATGAGGGCTTCATACTCCGCTTCATTGTTGGTGGCCCGAAATGTGAACTTGAAGGAATGATAAGCCTTGAAGCCTTCGGGGGAGGTGAGGACCGCTCCTCCTCCTGAACCGTCTTTAGTGCAAGATCCGTCTGAATGAACCTCCCATATCTCCTTTTTTCTTTCCTGACCGGTCCCATCCTCTTCTGGCTTTCCTCTTGCTGTGCATTCTACCATAAAATCGGCAATTACCTGGCCCTTCTTGCTAGAACGGGGATGGTAAGAAATATCATACTGAGAGAGGACCATAGCCCACTTGATGACCCTTCCTGAAGAAGATGGGTCCCTCAAAACTGCTCCCAAAGGCTGGTCTGTCATGATTCTCACTGGGTGAGCTTGGAAATAGGGAGTTAACCTCTTGACAGTTACCACCACCGCCAAAACACATTTTTCCAAGGGAGTGTACCTTGTTTCCAGTCCTCTTAAGGCCCTGCTTGTATAATAAACTGGCTTTTGGATTCCTTCTTCTTCCCTCAAGAGGACCGAACTCACTGCCAGATGGGCCACCCCGAAGTATAAGAAAAGAACATCCCCTGTTAATGGCTTGGAGAGGACCGGTGGAGAGCTCAAATATGCCTTCAAGTGTTCAAAGGCTTCTTGGCACTCTACGGTCCACTGGAAGTTTCCCCCTCCCTTTAAAATTGTGAAAAAGGGCAGGGACCGCTCCGCGGACCGCGCCAAAAACCTTCCTAAGGCCGCTATCCTCCCTGCTAACCTCTGGACTTCCCTCAAATTTGTTGGTGGTTCCATGTCTTGGATGGCCTTCAACTTGTCCGGATTGACCTCAATCCCTTTCTTGCTCACCATGTAACCAAGGAATTTTCCTCCCTGGACCCCAAAGGCACATTTTTTGGGGTTCAATCTCAAATTATGCTTCCCCATGATGCTAAAGCATTTCTCCAAGTGCTGAGGATGGTCCGCTGCCTGCTTACTTTTGATCAGTAAGTCATCCACATAAGCCTCCATGATCTGTCCCAGGACCTCCTTGAATAATAAAGAGATCATTCTCGTAAATGTGGCCCCCGCATTACGCAGCCCAAAAGGCATGACCACGTAACAATATACTCCTTCAGGGGTGATAAAGGCTGTGGATTCCGCATCATCTTTGTGCATGAAAATTTGATGGTATCCTCGGAAGGCGTCCATAAAACTCAATAGTTCATGGCCCGCCGTTTCATCTACCAGTTGGTCTACTCTTGGTAGGGGAAAGGGGTCCATAGGACATGCCTTATGGAGGTCAGTGAAGTCCACACACATGCGAAAGGTGTCCCTTTTGGTGCCAGCACCACATTAGCGAGCCATTTAGGATATTGGACCTCCCTGATGTGGTCGGCCTCCAAAAGGGTCTTCACCTCTTTCCTCACAAATTCTTTTCTGTCCGTGGACAGATACCTTTTCTTCTGCTTGACCGGGAGGGAGTCTACCTTGATGTTCAACTTATGGCAAATGACCGAGGGATCGACTTCGGGCATATCCTTGGATTCCCACGCGAAGAGGACCGAGTTTTCTCTTAGTACTCGGATAATCTCTCCACGGGTATCCTCCTCTAGCCCTAAACCGATCCTCACAACCTTTTCTTGATCCCCCTCAGGGAATAGCACCACTTCTTCCATTTCCACAGTTGGCTTAGGCCTCTCCCGGTCCTCCTCTCTCCTTTCCTTATCTTCCAAAGCTTGCCCAATGGTTTGGACGTTGAGATTCTCCTTGTCTATCCTCTTGCAGGCACTTAGATAGGCCTTCTTGGCTGCGGTTTGATCACCAAGGACCCTCCCAACACCTTCGGGAGTCCTAAACTTGAGGCACATGTGCTCAAGGGATAGTGCACCTCCCAAGTCCTCTAGCCCAGGCCTCCCTAGGATGGCATTGTGAGTGCATTTGATATCAACCACTACAAAATCCATCCTCATATGCCTCACCATACGATGCTCGCCTATGATGATGTCCAATTTAATGGATCCTTCCGGTTCAATTATGTCTCCAGTGAAACCAGACAAGGGCATGTTAAGTTTTGTGAGACTTCCTTCCTGATTCCCAATTGCTGGGCTGCCTCCCAGTACAACACATTGACACTGCTTCCCGTGTCCACCAATATTCTTTTGACAAAAAATTTATGAATAGCCATAGAAATTACCAGAGGAGTTCGATGAGGACTAGGGATGAGGGGTAAATCCTCGTCTGAGAAGACAATGGGCTCCCTCCTTCCTCTCTTGGCCGCTTGACCTATGTCAATGGACCCCACATATAGCTTGCGAGCCCATTCCTTCCTTTCCTTGCTTGTGACTCCCGTTTCTGGACCGCCAAAGATGACTCCTACTTGGGGAAATTCCTCCGGGTTCTCCTGGACTTGTTGTTGAGATTGGGCGTCCCTACGCCAAACATTACCTCCTTGGTTCGGCTCCCGATTAGCATTTGGCTCCTTGTCCTTCATCTCTCCTTCCATCTTTTTGAGGAAATGGCATTCCTCCGTGGCGTGTCCGGGCCTTCTATGGAAGTTGCAATATTTTTGGTCTCCACGTTTCCTCTTCTGTCCACCTTCCTCCTTGCTCTTAATTTCTGCCACCGGTGCGGCTAGTGACTTGAGGGTAGGGATGGAAAGAGTGGTTGCCTTGGCCTTTTCTCCTTTCTTTTCTTTGTCGGGACCTTTATGCAAGGCTCCCTCACTCTTTCCTTTCAGGCGATCTGACTCTTCCGTGGCGCAGAACTTGTTAACCCTAGCCATCATAGCCTTGTAAGAAGTAGGGGTATCGTAATCTAACTTCCTGAACAATTCTCCCGACCTGAGAACATTCATGAACAGAGCAATGGAAGTCTTATCGTCCATAGGCTCCACCTCATTGATTGCTTCATTCCATCTTTGTACCAATTCACTGTTGGTCTCCCCCTCCCTTTGCTTTAGGGAGAAAAGATGGGTGAAGTGCTTCTTTGGCTGGAACCTTCCTCCATAGGCGTTGAGGAAAAGTTGAGCAAGATCTTTGAAGCAATCAATGGTCTCGTTAGGAAGGGTGAGGAACCATATTACGGCCGGCCCCTCCAAGGTTCCTACGAAGAGACGACATTGGATCTCGTCCTCCACGGCGTGCATCAACATATGAGTTTGGTACGCGGCCAAGTGATCATTGGGATCGGTGACTCCTTTATAAGGGATTTCAGGGGCTTTCATACCCCTGGGCAGTTGAGCTTTCATCACTCTGGCAGTAAAGGGAGAAATTATCTCCACTGTGGGTCCAAAAGACTCGTCCTTGTCAACCTGCCTCTTTAGTTCCTCCATTTCTTTTCTCAATTTGAGAATGTCTCCGGCATCTTCATTGTCGTGTCCCCCAGAATTTTCTCCAGATTCCTCAGTTCTGGGTCCCAACCTTTGGGACGCATTTCTGCGCATCCTCTTGTGTACTGATACGCGCCCTTGACTCTCCGCCTCCTCATCCTCTTCTTGGCCCGTTTCTCTCCCGGTCCTTTGGGACCGGGCCTCTCCTTCCTTGTTGAGCCATCCGATTAACTTTCGTACTATGGGGGAGTTCTCGTCGAATTCTCCTGTTGCTGCTTGAGAATCCTTTGGATGAGAACTCTTAGGGGCTTTGGAGTGGAAACTCTGTTCACAAGATTTGTCTTGTGTTTCACGCCTGGATTGGGAGAGAGTTATTTGGTGTCTGAGATCCTGAGATGAAAGCTTCTCTTTCCCTTCCAAGTTGGTTCGCGCCTTAGCAGCCATTTTGTTCCTCCTGGACCGGTTTTTGCCCATGGTGACAGTTGGAATCCTTCTTTTTTTTAAAAAAAAGGTGGGCCAACGTGAGATAACGGCCCCTGAGCAAGAAATCGGTCCTCCTGTGTGATTGACCTGTGAATGCGGTCCCCTGTAGAGGGTCGATCCTCCTTTCCCTCTCTTTTTTTTTAATAATGGACCGACTAATATGAGGAGCCCTTCTGGATGGACCGCGAACTTATCTCCTTCACTTGGAGTGGACCGCTGTTTCTTCCTAGGTCTAGGAAGAGGTCTTTCCAGGTGAACAAGAATGAGATAGGCTCGCTATCAACTCCCCAGACGGCTAGGAAGCTTCAATCGGTCCCACGGGTGGCGCCAGTGATGGATACCCAATATTTTCCTCGGTATTGTGGATCGGCCCGGGTTCAAATACAGGTGTCCGGGCCTTATAATATTGTAAGAATAATACGAGAATAGTAAGTAATAGTAATGGAAACACTGCTCACGGACAAGAACTAAGACCGGTGGTCCTCTCCTTTATTCAGTCCTCTCAGGGACGGAATATGCTTAAGGACCGCCGGAATCTTTTACTATTACTCAAGTATTTTCTCTCTTTCTTACCCCCCCTTTAATCCCTCAATCCTTCTCCCTTTTATAGGCGCTCCCCAACTGCTTTCTTCTACAGTAATAGCAGTGATTGGGGAGGACATCCGCGCCAGCCTTGCTCTTTCCAGGGGGAGTGTATCTCCACTTGAGGTCGTCCACTGGAGGACAAACCCTTCCGTCCATCTCTTGCTTCCTGTCCTTCGTCCGTCTCTTTCTCCTCGTCTTTGTCCCTTCAAGTGAAAGGGGGGACTCCCCAAACTTCTCATAGGATTCCTCTCTTTGTGGGGGCTTACCCTTAATGGGCTAGCTTCAGCCCATCTTTAAGCCCCACCTCTCTTCCTTTTCCTATCTTTCTCTACGGACAACCTTCCTGTGACCGGCCTGGTACATTTTACCTGGGCCGGATGCTCCTTTTGATGGACGGGATCCGAATTGGGCCTAGGCCCAATTCGCGAGTACTCTCTCGATGGGCTTGGTTCCCATCAGGGTGAAACTAGACAAAACACTGTCAATGATGAGAATTTAGATAAAAATGTCATAAATAAAACACTCACAAAATGCACAAACTTATCAATGTATATTTAAGTTTTTTTAATTTTAATTATTTCAGACCTTTTATTTGAAATCATTATTTTACATACTCGGTAAGTTTAACGAAGCAATACGAAATAGATTTTTGTATTGTGAAACACTTTGGAAACAATTACAAGTACTTGGAGTATTATTTTTAAAGGTGGAACGCTCACCCCCGCAGGCACCCCCACACCCCGGTCCGACGGGATTCTAAGAAGAATAAATCATGGTATAATCTCAATATGACTCTTAGAGAGGCTACCATATGCCCAGTACACACAAAGAGCTATTATAATTAATAGAACTCACACACTGCCATTGTTAAAATTCCGGCGGACCGAGAACAAAGGATAGAGTGTCGAGTAAAATTGACCACTTGCATATAAAGTCGGGATCAACTTTCTAACCCAAAAACTTAAGCTCATAGGTAGAATTTCACTTTTCAATATATGTTAGTGGTATCCTTATTTATCCATACTCCGTACTTTATTGTATTTTTTGTCTAATTACTTACACTCGGGTGTATTTCATAGTGTTTTAACTTTTAATCAGATTTTGTTTTCCAAGAAATCATTTTTTTAAAAATTACACACTTTTTCCTTTAAAAAATATTCTTATAGTTTTTAAAAACATCAATTTTAGTAAGTTTACATCACAACAACTAAAGCAAACACTTGTAATCTAAGAATTTCGTAACCAAACGAGGCCTTGATGTGCCAGTACAAAGTTTAAGAGGAAAACCCCGAAAAAAAGTTCACAAAATGCTTTATAAATAGAAATTCTCATAGTAAGTTCACAACCAAAATAGTTCTATGGAAGAAATTAAGTACTGTAATTAACATCCTAGCAGAATTAGTTCTTATACTGTAAAGGTAAGATATTAAGTTTTTGCTATACTTTATAAATTTAATTATTCAATATTATTTCACATATTATTATTATTATTATTATTATTATTATTGTTATTATTATTATTGTTATTATTATTATTATTTGGCCACTCAATATTTGTTGCTGCCTTGCTGGTAAAGGTGGAGATGAAATTTATTATTATCAATTATCCACTCCGAAACAAATTTAGCGTTTGTTTACAATTATGAGGTAGACTGAAATTATTTTCTATTTAATTTATTTCGGTGTTGATATTAAATGCAAAAATTCTACACTTATTTTTAATAAAAAATTATTTATTTCATATTTTTATTTTTTTGAAAGCTCGTCCAACAATTATCAAGTGACTCGGAATTTTTTTTCATACTTCTTCCATGGTGCAAGCTTATTAAAGTATTAAGATCGGTTTGATGAGTTTTAGAAGGTCGATATCATATGATTTTGAAATTATATAAGTTTTGAACTTTGAAATACAAGTATTTGGAAAAATATGAAATTTAGAATGATGGTTGGAAAAATATATCTTTAAGTGTTTCAAGATCTGCTTTTGAAATTTATTAGAGTACACATGAAACCCAAAAAATAATTTCAAAGAATAAATTAAATACGTTTCAATTATTGTGGGATGAGAAACCTATGAAGACAATTTTGATGTCATGTGATAGGTTATCATATGACCCTAAATTTTTTTCATACATTTCTCATCCAACATTACTAGTAAAATATCATTAATACTCTCTTTATCTCAATTTAAATTCTCTGTTTATTACTCATAGAATCAAATTTTAACCATGTTTTTTATACTCATTTTTGCTACCTATTTGAAAAATAATATAGCTTATCATTTTTTATTTTGTAGAGCTTTTGATGTACGAAGTGGTACATAAATTTTATTTTTAAATTATATACCAATTTTCAAATAAATTGAATTGAAAATAAATTTAAACAAACCTCGTAAACCCCAACATGCAGTTTAAATTGGGACATGGGGAGTACTTGGTAGATTATCATATGACCATATGACCATGATGTATACAACTCTTTTTTAGAACTTGTTTTCTTTCATTATAATCTAATGTGATCTATTTTAGTCTAATTATAGTTTATTTAAAGATATTTAATTTCTGATCTTACCTATTCAGATTGATTTCAATAAGAATAAGTAAGACTTTCTCCATCCCAGTATATTTGTCCAATTGAATTTTTTTGAGTCAAACCGGATGAACTTTAATCATGAATTACTCTTAACTTATGTTGAGTATCAATACTATAAATTAAAATTTTAAAAGTTCTCATCAAGATAAATTTGTTGAATAATTTTTATACTAGAATACATTACCATTTTTATTTAATTGAGATCCAAAGTTTATGAAGTTTTTCTTTAATTTTTTTCCCTCCCCACCGGCCCTAGCCGCCACTGCCATTGTCGCTTCTTCTTCCTCCTCTGTCGAAACAACACTGACGCGGCGGCGGCGCCTCCCTGGGTCACTGGCCCTCTCTGCTCGAGCCACCGCTTCTTCTACGAACCTCATGGTCTCCGATTTCAATGGAGCCGCATCTTCCTTGCCAATGGGCTTGACGAAGAACATGTCGGCGACCTATCTATCCTCCGGCAAATCCTACCTAATTTCTTCTTTCGCCGGGATCCTCGAAGGGCGGCTTTCCACCGCGTGGGAACAGGGCACTCAAACTCATCTTCAACCTCAGAGGCATCCGCGGAACAGAGAAATTGGACCTCAGAGGCATCTGCGGGTAGCCTTTTCAAAATGATAATGCTAAACTCTAACGCTGATGCCAAACGGGACATAGTAAAGTTTGAGTATTTTTTTATTGAAAATAATGTTTAAGTACTTAAATGAAATAACGTTCAATGTTCATATACCACCGATAAAATTTACCTGAAATATTTGAAGGATGATCTAAAAGCTAATTCTTCTAATTGCGATTTTTAAGTTAAAAACTCCGAGTGAGTGATATCAATGATCTAGAAATACAATAGATATTGATATCAATTTCCAAGAGATGGAAATAATTTTGGATTGAATTGTTTTTTTTTACCAACCTCTATTTTCGTGGTTAAATAATTTTTACCAACCATTATTTGGTGTATTTCGTGCTGTTTGCATTTTACATTTCTAATTTACAAAATGCACATGATTATTATTCTAACCAAATAGATAGGCCAAGACAAAGATCAAGATGGTTTGTTCTATCATGGGAACTGATCAATGAGAGATCATAATCACCTGAAAATGTGTGACTGGAGTTATTTTCAATTTAATTTAATTAATGATTGATAAAAAATTTAATAATAAATTTTATTCTACCACATCAAAAGTTCTAGAAACCGAGGTGATTGTATTACTTTATCAAATGAGTAATTAAAAATAGGGAGATAAAGATAAAGTTTGACTAAATGAATACTAAGTAGAAAGCTTTTTAAGGAACAGAGGGAGTATGATTTGTGGGTGTACCAAGATTGCTCGCAAAATATTTCAATTATGATTTACGGGTACGATCACGCCATGAAACTTGTTGCATTGCCATCACCTAAGTAACAAACGAGGCAAATATCACTTAACACAATAAGTCGAATAAAAACACGACGTCTTAACATGTGGAATATCATGAGACAAGCAATAGTTGCACTCGGTTAGGGTTATCACGTAAATCACATATTAAGATGTAAGGAGAGTCTTGTGGCACTAACCTGATCGCTAATGAGATTCGTCAACGAGTCGTCAGTTTGAGGGGTACTAGTTTCGACATTCTTCGTTTCCATTTCATCAACAGTGACGGGTTCATGTGAAGAAGTTCCTAAATTGGTGTTTTTTTGCGGAGGATGACACGAAGAACCAAAAATAGCCTCATCGTGAGCAGCCTTTATTTGTTCTTCCCTTCTAGCCTTTGAAAATAACAAAAAAAAGGTATTTTTTGAACAAATTTCTCACTTGAAGAATGGGGAACATAAATTCCACAAGTGGCATGGCATGGCATGGCCATGAGATGTGAACGCATAATAAAGTGTCTACCTCCATTGCTGAAAACCGAAAGGTTTGCCCAATTTGCTTGACTAATGCAACATCATCTTCAGCAGCTGCAAACAGTCAACAGAATAAAAAGTTTGTTTCTCTAAATGTAAATTGGTCGGGGCCTTAATTGTTGAGCGTTAATTTTAGTTTAAATGTTTTGAAGTTTGAATGAGCTAAATTTTCTCAGTGTAGCTCAAATGGTTAGACGAGCAGATTAATTTATAATGCCTTTTCTCTTCGTCTCAGTTTTTTTAATCAAATAAATAATAACAATAACAATAATAATAAATTCTCAATGTTACCTAAAGAAAGATTAATAGGTGAATATGATAAGTATATAATTGTGATAGGTTGCATTACATATTCAACTAAGGACTGTAAAAGTATAAAAACCATTGGTAGTCATTTCAGACACCAATCCATCTGAACTCAATTTTGAGATACTCATAAACTCCACCCATCCCAAAAAAAAAATTCCAACTCTAACATCACAGAGTTTAGGAAAAGTCTTGAAAGATGAAAATTATCTGATTATAATTTGTTTAGAAGAGAGAGAGAGAGATGTTGAGAGCCACATATTTCCTTCCTTAAGAGGAAAGGAGAAAAATGATAAGTTTATTTTGGGAGGGACTAAACAAGAAAGTGGCTGGGAAACAGAAACCACACTAGTTGTTTGTCATAGTTTTCTCATCTCATGCACTTAAGATAGTGAAATTGGAAAGACGATCTTATATCATGTATGCCCTTAATATTCATGCAAAAAACAACAGAGGCTTATACACAAGGGGATATAACAAATAAATAAATAGTCGAAGTAGTATCAAAAAACAGAATTGCTAACCTTCAATCTCATCATCATCCAGAGAAGCATCCTTGTTAAAGTCAAAACGTTCCCATCCAGCACCCATGCCCTTTGCCTCGTCTTTCTCAGCTTTTGATTCAAAAAATATAGAATGAGATATAAGATACTAGAGTAGAATGTAAAATCTATGATAGTCTACTACTAGCAGAACTTGAGAATATTTTGGATCCAACGGGGATTTGTGAGATGGGATTATTCATCCATCTAAATCCTAACCCTAGGTCTAAAACTAAAGCATTGCATTGGGATCATTTAGAAAATCTCAGTGTCGTGTTATAAATCAGTCAAGGGATGGAAGTTGTTGGTCAGAGCTTGATCTATATGTCGCCATATCTCCAAATATATAAAGCTACAAGTTTGTGTTCTTAAAGAAACAAGTGGTGGGGGCGGGGAAAGTTTATCTGATCCCAGGAACAAATAGATCATGTGTACTGTGTACAATTTATCAGTTCAACAAGATTGGAATGTCTATGACGGTCTTTCATAAGCACCGCAATGGAATTATTACTTAATCTGAAAAGCAAAACAAGTCAAGGGTCTTTCGGAAACAACCTCTCCACGTAGCTTATGTAAAGGTAAGGTATACTTACAAGTTACACATACCCATCACAAAGCCCACTTTATGGGATACTTCTGGGTAAACTGTTGTCGGTCTTAAAAGCGAAACAACATTGATAAATAAAAAATCTTCCAAGGATTCAATAAGGAAATATCAACAACAAAATACAAGACCTTAGGAATATATTCTTGTTCAATGATTACTTAAACCATAAAAGATGTGATTAACAATTCTCTAGAAACACTTTTTCAATTAACCTGCTAAAACATTTATCCTCACAAACGGTACAAAAGTGAGCCCAAATAAAACGGAAAAGGGACAATGACGCATGAAAATTAAATGGTGTTGTATATGATAGAATTTAGGATGAGTATGGACAACTCGATTGGGTAATAAGACACTTGGGCTAAACCACATTAAAAGATTGAATCCAATCGATTAGTTAGTTTAACTCAAGAGCTTATATACCGGATTATTTTACTCTTGGACTTCCGATGTGGGATGCACTCTAACACTCCCCCTCAAGTGGATAACCGGGCCATTTTGAATCTAACCGGTTGACCACTTGCAAATGAACTCCCATTCCCTTATTTTTTTTGAGCGCCAACACCTAAAGAACCACGAGCCGCTGGGTATGGACTTCCAGACGAGCAATCGTGTTAAACGGGCCACAAGCCGTTGGATACATACTCCATACGGACAACTGGGCTAAAGACTAACGGGCCGCTAGGAATGAACGTCTAGACGGACACCTTGACAAACGAGGTGGGCCAAAACCTGCTCCGATACCATGATAGAATTTAGGATGAGTATGGACAACTCGATTGGGTAATAAGACACTTGGGCTAAACCACATTAAAAGATTGAATCCAATCGATTAGTTAGTTTAACTCAAGAGCTTATATACCGGATTATTTTACTCTTGGACTTCCGATGTGGGATGCACTCTAACAGTATGCTACATGAGTCATACACCCTCACTGAAAAGATATGCTTGCTTACCAGTTTCAGAAAGCTGTAGTTTCATTTTGGCCTTAACTCTTTCAGCTGGAGTCTGTTCAGAATAGCATCAACCCAAAATCCCAAGACTTGACATTTAAAGTTACAAAACATTGTTCAAAAAAAACAACACAAAAAAAAATTGTCTTAATTACAAGCATAACAATGTGTTCGTATCCACTATACAATTGCAGCACTATAGAACTGTAAATACAAGTAAAAAACAAGAAATATAAGAATCTGAATTCCTCATGTCAAAGGGCATAATTTTGATCCTAAAAAACGCTAGTTAATGGGAAAAACAGTGCTAATGGATGTTATTTTCTTGTTCGATTATACGTTTATACCACTGAAAATACAAAAGAGAATGAAACACGATTTATATGTATAAAATATTATACATGTGTGATAACATTTGATTGAGAAAAATATCAAAAAAATAATACTAATAATGATTGAGTTTGAAAAAAATGATCAATTTTCCCTTACTGGTTTTCCTTCCAAATTTCCCATGCATTTTTTTCTCTCACGTTTTCTTCCTAATTCCTTTCCGAATTCCAGGCAGTCCAATAGTCAATCCTCTGTTTTATCCTCATTAGCGAAGTCTATAAAATTTCAAACCCTACGATCCCCCAAGAACTTTTGCAAGATATAGCATAAACATAGATATTGAAACTAGACCTTTTTATTGCACATGTTATCAACTTCTCATCCAAACCAGCTCCAATAATAGGTAAAAACAAACACTCCCACCGTGCTTATCTACACAAAAATGATCCTATTGTTCATTTTGGTGGTACTCTACAAGCATGTAGGATGCAATAAGGGCCAAGTTAGTTTTTAATTCATTCCATTGCAACTCAGATAGACAAATGCCTAACCATTACGAAGTACGATAGAATCTACAAGGGTTCCATTTCACGCATTGCATTTAACTACAATCAAGTTTATAAAGAGGACAACTTTGGTTTGTCAAGTGGAGAATGCATACCATTCTGTCATAACCTTCAATCACAGTGGCATAGTCAATACCAGAATTTCTTCCCTTCCCATCCCTATTCTTCTTCCTCCTCTTGTCCCTATCTTCATCTGAACCGCTTCTTGACCTCCTCCTCCTCCTCCTCTCTCTACCTCTGTCACTACTTGTACTTCTGGACCTATATCTGCGGTTAGAGCTTCTGCTTCTGCTCCTGCTTCTACGCTTTGAATATCTATCTCTAACTCTGTCTTTGCTCCGGCTACTACTCCGATGCTTCGAATGCCTCTCTCGGCTTCGACTCTCCCTCTCGTGCGAGAGAATGTCGCGGCTATGGCGGTACGAACGTTTACCGTCGTCCCGGTCCTTGGAAACCCTAGAAGAGGAAACGGATTTCTCATCTTCTTTAGGTTTCTTCTTCAGCTTGTTCTGGATCGATTGGAGCTGAGATTTTCTCTCTAGCTCCTCATTTTTCGATGGGCTCGAGGCTCTGACGAAGTTACTGAGAAACGAAGAAGCGGAAGGAGTTGCAGAGCCTCGGGAAGGAACGGCGTCGTTTGAGCCGGATGCGGCAGAGAAGCCGAGGCCTTGCTTGAACCTAGCGGCGCCGCCTCCTTTCCGGGAGAGGTCGTCGTAGTAGGCCGCGGCCTTCTCTTCCTCCATTGAGACGGAGGCGGACTGATGTGACCGGCAGGGGCCGGTGACGATTTTCGCGGCGAATTGGGAGTCCGGTTCCAAAAGAAAGCCCGTTATCATATATGTACAATGGGGCTACTCTGATCTGCAGCATACACTCGCGCAGGATATTTGGATACGTACAATAGGGCTATGACTAGGGTAAGGATCTCCGGGCCGACTCTGAGTCATTCTCGGTAGGGATGGGGTTGCACCAGGGTCTGCCCTTAGCCTTTTTTTGTTCGCCTTGGTGATGGACGTCCTAACTCAAGGTGTTCAAAAAGGGGTCCCATGGTACATGCTTTTCGCGGATGATATTGTGCTTATCGACGACACACGTGAGGGACTAAACGATAAGTTGGAACGATGGCGCCTTGCCCTTGAGACTAAAGGATTCAGAATAAGTAGGAACAAGACTGAATGCATGGAATGTCGTTTCAGTGGCCGGGAAACAGAATCAGAAGTGGAAGTTAGGATTGACTCTCACGTAGTACCTAAGGTAGACAGGTTCCGATATCTTGGCTCAGTAATCTAGGCGGATGGGGAGTTAGACGGGGATGTTGGACATCGTGTTGGAGTGGCTTGGGCCAAATGGCGGTTGGCCTTATTGGTGTTGTGTGATCCGAAGATTTCGCCCAGGATGAAAGGTAAGTTCTACCGATCCGTAGTCAGACCTGCTATGTTACATGGGGCAGAGTGTTGGGCGGTTAAGAAGACTCGTGTGCGTCGCCTGCATGCGGCGGAGATGCGGATGTTACGATGGATGTGTGGGAAGACAAGGTTGGATAAGATTTCGAACGAAGTTATCCGACATCAGGTAGGCATGACGCCGGTGGAAGATAAGTTGCGGGAAGCGAAGTTGAGATGGTTTGGGTATGTGAGACGGCGGGATGTTGATGCTGTAACACCCGCCTTCCGTGGACCCGGTTCACCCGCGACCCAACGGACCGGTAGGGTTACATGGACAGTCCGAGAACCATCCGTTACGAAAACATTAATGATTATTTAATAAGAAAACGGTTGGGTTTTAATTAAAGGAATAAATGCCAGGGAGTTACTCCCAAAACGTGTATAATAAAAGTGCAGAGTAATTGCGGAAGTAATTAAATAAGTTCAGTCCAAACTAAATAACGACAAGGGTGGGTTCATGCCCAATAGATTAATGAAGTTATTAAGAGTTCGTCCGTGCGCCGCCCATCTCCCCATCGTCACCGCTCTCCAGGGTTGGCACCTGCTCCGTCATGTCTACCTGCGTGTAGCAAAAACAACTACACGCTCAGCAAAAGCTGAGGAGTGAATCTAACACAAGAACATGAAGTGATAACCCATATGGCTATACCCATATCAATACATGTACTTAACGTACGGGACACCACATGTTACTAACTGTTTAGTGTTCACCTGTTAAAGCTGTTTCGTATAACAAGGAACACAATGATGATGATATGACTTGATGCATGACTTAAACTATCAGGGACACCCCTGGCTTAGTCTCACTCGACAGGATCACCCCTGCACTCCGGTCATCGTCCCCGAACGGTAACGAGCCGGGCACGATGGAAACATCGCGAGTGGACTAGCAAAAACCGGGTAGTAGCCGTAACCTGACTACTATGTACGTACACAAGCCCAACATGATGAAAACCCGCTGGTCCCCAAAGGTTCCTGGACGGGCCCACTGTAGTAGGCGCTTGAAGTCCTCCCTACAGCGGTATGCATATGATGGAAACCTAGAACATCCGTCTAGAAACGAACATGATGGAATGAATGCATTGATTAAAGAAAAATAGTTAAATTCAATTCTTACATATGTGCTTGATTATGATTTGTTCAACATGATGGCCCTGGGTTCAGAACTGGCTGATAATTGATTATCTGCTGTTGATAATCGATTATCATGTTGTGCAGCTTCTGTCCCCAAAGTCCTGCAGACTGTGATAGTCGATTGTCACCCTATGACAATCGATTGTCAAGTTGGTTTATCAGGGAAGTCCTAAGTTCAGAGAGACCTGATAATCGACTATTGCTCTAAGATAATCGATTGTCAAGTGAACCAGTTCTGACTCAAGAATCTGCAGGGCCTGATAATCGATTACCACTTATGTGATAATCGATTGTCACACTATGCTGGATCAACTGAGGAGTTCAGCGTGACCTGATAGTCGATTATTCCGTTCTGTAAATCGATTACCAAGGCACGCTGATTCCCATTTTGACTGTTTGGTTATCATCAATACGTTGGGAGTTTTCTTTGAACGAACGTTTATGATTACATGTTAAGTATTCCATGAATATACGGAGTTTCAAAATGCTTGTATTAACGAGTTCGTAACTTGATAACACGGACTCTCGTATGTTTGATTGTTAACCTACGAACATGCATAGATTCTACGTAGGTTGCGTACGATATTCCTATGAATATAAAGACATAGATTATAACTAAATGTTCTAGAATTAGAGGGAAAACTACTCACTTCTAAATGAAGGGATTGATGGAACGAGATGACGAATGGTGCTAACGAACGGACAAACGACGACCACGCTTCGCACGACGGCCTAGCTCTTCTTCTCCTTCAACCTTGCACCCACCGGAGCTTCACCGGAGATTCCTGAGCTGCTGTTTGCCTTGGCCGAAAATGAGAGAGGGAGAGAAGATGAATGGTGATGATGGAGTTGATGATTGAATTCACAAAATGGGGGTTACAACAATAGGAGTTTTAAGGGTGGAGAGTGATGGGGTTTTATGTTGATTAAAAAGACAATTAAATGGGAAAGATGGGGGGTTTGAGA
Organism: Cuscuta australis; assembly: GCA_003260385.1. NCBI lineage: Eukaryota > Viridiplantae > Streptophyta > Magnoliopsida > Solanales > Convolvulaceae > Cuscuta > Cuscuta australis. The sequence goes on from NQVE01000114.1 coordinate 2,527,875, forward strand.
GGGCCGAACCAAATGCATGGGAGTTACAAATATATTTACTCTACTCCGTAATGTAAAATCTGACCTGAACGGTACGCGTTTTCCCCCCAAACGGGTCCGAATTGAAATCCGTTTGCGTTTCTGGAATAAGACAGTCAAGACGAATTTAATGATATGATCAAATAATTTTTCTAAGAACTTTTCATTTTCCCAACCCCGGTCCGAAACAGTAATTAATTAATTAAATTAATCAATTCTATTAGACCGGGTTGCAGGGCGTTACAGATGCCCTGTACGGAGGTGCGAGAGGATCACGGTTATCGGGGGAAGTAGGGGAAGGGGTAGACCTAGGAAGAATTGGAAGGAGGTGATTAGGCAGGATTTATGACTTCTCACCCTGACTGAGGATATGACTTTAGATTGGAACCTTTGGCGGACTAGGATTAAAGTAGCTGGTTAGGAGCTCGGTGCTGCAGAACTTTTATTTTTTTTTGAAATAAGAATATTGATTTAATATTTTAATAATTAGTTCATATATACATTAGAACAAATATTTAATTCATATATACATTAAAAAGTAATTAAATTTAAATAATCAATATAGAGATGAGATAGTATTTTTATTAAAATAGCTCATCCTTATAAAAGATCAAAACTTTAGAAACTCAAATTATAGGTAGCAATAAAAATGTATTTTAAAAGTAGAATTAGATTGACATTCTCAATGTATTTTAAAAATAATTTTTCTGACGTCTAATAATTAAGTATTATTCTCTCAGTTTTCTATTTAACTTGTTTCTAAAATTTATTTTTTTCATTTTAAATATAATAATAATAATAATAATAATAATAATAATTCTTGATGGGATCTGATCTGATATGGTGTGATCTGATTGGATCTGATCTGATTGGATGCGATCTGATCTGATTGGATCTGATCTGATATGATCTTATTCGATCTGATATGATCTGATTTTAATAAGAATAAGAAAAAAGCAAAAAAAATAAGTTAAACGAAACGGGACCTAAAACCACTCAATATTTTATTCTAGTAGTAAATACAAGCAACCCACAACTTAATACAGAGTATTATTATTTCATCAAAGATAAATTTTCTACACAAAATTTTATTGGTTGTTGTAAAAATTATTTTTATACATTAAGATACAGTTACTTACGGAAATTCTACACTAAATTATTTTTACAGGAGCAACGGTGCTTATACGTAAGCAATTTTACATGCCACCTAGATTAACTATGATAAGAATTTTTCATAAGACGCAATTGTTAAGCTAAACTCATCAAACGCTCACCATTAAAGATGTACTTATTATATTTTAATTTATTTTTTATCTAATTTGAGTCTACTAAGAATAAGTTGAAAAAAACATACTTTTAGTTCTAGGTATGATTTGACACACGCAAATCCTGTTTCGATTCTGATTTGATATGTTCTCAATCACAAGAGAATAACTATAGCCCTGCATTTTTCATTGATCAATATAAAGGAAATTATTTTTTCAAAAAAATTAAATGTTAAGATTTCAAGATTCATATTTAAAAATGTTTTAAAAATAATTTTAACTCATTTTCACAATATGAGGGCAAGCAATTATGGCCAATCCATAATTAATAAAGGAACCACAGAGTAGTGAAAGGCGCATGTGAGTGCGACCACATACAGATTTCACAAGGTTAGTATTGACGTGTCTCACATCTTGGTTGATGGAATTTTGGGAATGACTTTTATTGCTCACGATGACCTTAGGCTTCATGGCGGCAGAAAATAAGACCATTTGATACAACTATTGTTCAAGGGAAGCCAAAGGTATTTCAGTAAAGGAAGCTCTTAGTTAGACTAAACCAAGATGATGGACATTGGTGGAGGTTGAGAGAGATTCTAAAGACCTTGCGGATGGGCTCAATAATACTTCACAAGGCTAGCCTTATTTCTCTTCAATTATTGATGATCGTAAAACATTTAATTTGTTGTCTTATGTATGAGGGTTTTCATTTTCAGCTTGTGTATTGCATTGGCAATGAAGCGGTGCATGCACGAGCTTTGTTGGATTTAGAAAAGGAAGAACACTGTGAAGCAGTGCTTAAAGAAGAACTCGATAGTATAACGAATCGCGTACGAAACGCTTTCAGATCAAAGTTATTTCGGGGTATACGAAATACTTCAATCAGATAAGACGTTAATCAAGAACGAGCACTCAAGAATCGGTTACCCAACCCATACCACGAGACTCTATTTTATAAAGTCGAAAATCCTTGTGATCGGACATGAACGTTCGCGTAGATGTATGCGTACATTCGCGCGAGGAAGAAGAAGGTGCGAGTTTAAACGAAAGGCCTCCTGCGATTTAAGGCTCAATTTCAACGTTTATCCATTGTGTACGAGTCCTTTACCGTTTTGGACTCCGGTCACGAAAATCTGAAGGATTTTCTTAAAGAAACAACGTCCGAAATAAAAAATCGACCCCGGCCAGGGGCTCTGCCCCTTGGACCCTGCCAGGGGCTGCCGCCCCTTGGACCTCGCTACCCGGGGGCTGCCGCCCCTGGACCCCCACTATCCCGGGGGCTGCCGCCCCCGGACCCCCGCAGTGAATTTATAATATCATTGAACGAGCGCGCACTCCGCGCCTCCTAACTCGTTTGAAAACGTCTATTTAAATTCTTGTCCGATCGAAGTTAATCCAATTACACAAAATAAATCACCAACAAGCTTCTCATTATCCTCAGAGTGCTCTGAGTGAATGGATTCATATACCACTAGACTTTATCCTTCAATTGATTTTAAACAATCTTTGATTTCAAAAAAATAAGAGTGAAAGAGATGGGGCAGATGACATAAATACGAGTAACAAACAAGAAATATAAGAATCTACCCACCATGCTTATCTACACAAAAATGATCCTATTGTTCATTTTGGTGGTACTCTACAAGCATGTCGGATGTAATAAGGGCTAAGTTAGTTTTTCATTCATTTATTCACAGCTATTGGGTACATACTCCATACAAAAAACTGGGCTAAAGACTAACGGGCCATTAGGAATGAATGTCTAGACGGACACCTTGCCAAAGAGGTGGGCCAAAACCTGCTTTGATACCATGAAAGAATTTAGGATGTGTATGGACAACTGGATTGGGATATAAGACACTTGGGCTGAACCACATTAAAAGGTTGAATCCACTCGATTAGTTAGTTCAACTCAAGTATCTTATACCCCAATCCAGTTGTCCATACCCATCGTAAATTCTATCAGCGATGTAGGATCATATCGAGGAGAAGTTCGTTACGAAGATGAAAAGGGACGCCTTGTACTGTACCCGAGACCAACTCACTTCGAAACGAACCCACATCAACCTTAAATTCCGAAAATTTTCGGAGTTTACGGGGCCACACCGTAAAGTCCGAAAGTTCTCCGGCTTGCCACGACCTAGTATCAAGACGACGGGCACCAAGGCAAGGTGCTCGTCGATCTGTGGAGAATTTTAAGCCGTTCACCGAAATGGCAACAACTCAACAATCCTGAGACCGGATCCTCAAAGAAAAGATCCTTCGTCGAGGCAGAGGTTGAGGTCGATGGCACTATCAGTTCGTCCGAACAAAGGTCTCCCTTCAACGTAGATGATTCCGATGACGATGACCCCATTCCAAGACCGATCGAAAGAAAGAAGGCAAAATCCATTGCCTCTAGTTTCAGAGGGTCTGGCTCTGTTTCTTTTCGCGATGATATCTGCAGCTCGGGCAATGGTTGAACAATTTTGGTTGTTCAATATTGGAGAAGAGGAGAGGGAGAGATGAAAGAAATAGAAGGAAAGAGATTGGAGTAATGGAAACCGACCTTGATACATTATCAAGCTTCAAACGTATGATCTTCGAGAGAAGACAAAAAGAGATCAAAGCTAAATATAATTTGCCTTAGTTTTTTATTAATGTATTTTTATTAAATGTTCTTTTTTATTGAATGTAATTTTTATGAATTATTGTCATTTTAATTTTTTTAATTTCATGTATATAATTTTATTATGAAGTGTTCTCGTTTCAATTTAATTAAATAATTAAATAACTAAATTTTATTAATTTAGTTTTAGAAGATGTTTATTTAAAATGTAAAAAATAAAGGTTCGAAACCTCAACTTGAAGCCTCGGGGCTTTAAATCCATTTCCAGTGAATCTGTGACGTAAGTAAAAGCTGACGTGGCAGAAAGAGAAAGTTTGAAACCTCGGGGCTTAATGAATATTTTGAGTGCTCTTAGTATTATACTCACATTTTTGTGTAAGATTTATGCAACACAACATAAGTAGCAACTATATTTTTAAAGAAAATTTATCTCAAATAATCACACTTTTTCTCGCTCTTTTAAAATTAATCCATTTTTTCACTGTCACCGGAAATAATCCTACTTTTTCACATGTTTGCGCGTTTTGGGTCGCCGTTAAAAAACTAATGGTCGCTTAACAGATTTTTTAGAAAATGCATGTTTTTCGCTAATATATGAAAGGTGGGATTACTTTAGGAAAGTTTAGTTTTTACTTTTTTAAATTTTAAATTTAAAATTAATATTTCTAAAAATATAACAGTACTCTTGCTAGAGGTTTGTCTAACGATTTACAAATTTTGTTTTTTGTTCTTGGAAAATATAATATTGAATTATCAAAAATAATTCAGTATATCGATCAACAAAGAAATTGTAATACAAAAAAATTGTAGTGAGTTATATAATTTATTAGCGTCGTTTCGGAGAAAAAAAATATTGTGTCATTTTCATAACTTTTAAATTACTATTTTGGGGAAAATTTTGTACTAAATTATTAAAAAACCACAAATTTGGTATTTCCATTTTAGAAAAAATTGATATAGGCAATAGAGTATTATCAACAACTATTCTGGAGTGTTGTTCATGAAAAAATTGCAATACAACAGAAAATGTAGTGAATTATAAAAACAAAAGATCCATTTCAGAGAAAAATTGTTGTGTTATTTTTACAATTATTGTAATGTTGTTTCGCAATATATATATATATATATATATATATATATATATATATATATATATATATATATATATATATATATATATATATATATATATATATATATAATATATATATATATATATATATATATATATATATATATATATATATATATATATATATATATATATATATATATATATATATATATAGGGAAAAGTGAGATTATTTAAGATAATTTTTCCTATTTTTAAAATATTAAGTGTGTTTGTTATTAATAACAATTGTTTTGTTAAAATGACATCATTTGAGTTCCCCATACACCATCATTCTCATTTCCCATACTCCATCATTATCATTCATCATCTTTTTATTTAAGAAATATTAGCACCATGTTTGGTTCAAGAAATTTTTGAGAGAAAAGAAAAGAAAATGATATGAAAAACCATTTTTTATGTTTGGCTAGGGATGAAAAAAAAGAAAAGTGGAAGGAAAAGAAAATGATAAGCTAAATTAAACTAAGAAGAGGGAAAACACGAATTCTTTCATTTTGGTTAGGAAAAAGAAAAAAAATCATTTTTTTCATTTTCTTCCTAATTCTTTGAACCAAACAAAAGGTAGGTGTTCTATTTTTATTGAGTAAAAGCTATTTAGCTTTTGAATTGGGGTTCTACATCTTGGCCGCTCTCAATTATTCTCTTCAATTTTAGCTTGTTTAATTTTCATTACTTTTATAAAATTTCTCCCTATTATTTCAGAAAATTACTCGCGGATGACGCAAGTTTTGTCGAAATAACTTTCAGGTCCCTCTATTTTCAAAAAGACAACCGAGGTCCTTATATTTTGTTGTAATGACTGAGAGGGGACATTCCATCCAATACATCATCCGTAAGTGTTAATAAATGTATTTTTTCCTATTTTTCCAATACCGTTTTTTCCTATTTGGCCATTACCTTGTTTTTTCTTTTTTTAAAATTTTTTTATTTCATTTGTTTTAATATAATACAAACAATTTTGAATTTTTATACGATTTTATAGAAGAAATTCTAAAATAAGACTTTAAAAAATAGTGACAAAATGAAAGAAAACCAAAGAAATAAAAAAGGAGCGACTTAAGATTTATTACTTAAAACATTTAGAAAAGAATACGAAAAAATACATTTATTAACGTTTATAGATGAAATATTGGATGGAATGTCCCCTTCCAGTCATTACAACAAAATATAAGGACCTCTGCTGGCTTCTTGAAAATAGAGGGACCTGAGAGTTATTTCAACAAAACTCGTGTCACCCGTCAGTAATTTTCTGGCTCCAACGCCGTATATGATTTGAAAAATTGGCACCAGTATTCCTTTTATTTTCAAAATTTATTTTTAAAGTCATCATGTTTTCAAAACATTACACCAACACCCTTTCTGATCATTTTCCGGCGACGAAGACAAATTGGTGCCTATAATATGAACCATAGGAGGCACTTGTGCTCATTTCTTATTTTTCGTTTATTAAATATATCTTTTTTTATCTATTTGTTTCCTTTTCCTAGAAAATTTTTTAAATTTATTCTCATTTTAATAATATTTTAAAAAATTGAAAACTCGTTGTGTTTGAAATAAAAATAAAAACTAAAAAAAGTAACATATACTCTATCCATCTCAAATTAAACATTTACAGTTTTGTTTTTAGAATAATATTTTGGTAAGTTCATAAAGAAAATCTAGAATAAAAAATAAAAATAAAAATATGAAAAAACAAAATGAAAAAAAATCAAAACATTCAAATAAGAATCTCATACAAAAATAAATTTTCAAAATGCTAAAAAAGTCCTTAGAATTGGAATGAACGAGGGGAAAAAAGAACATGGAACTGAAGAACAAGTTAAAACTCCATAGAAGGTGATTTTGTTTGGAGAGCAAAAATAGAAAATTAATTATGTTTTCATCCTACATAAAAAATTGTCACTATTACTCAATGATGGTTTTATCTAAATAGTGCTAAAACATAATGACTTTTCCAAAGTAGTAACATATGTTTTATTTTCCAATTTAATTTCTCTGGTCATTGTTCAAGTAAAATATCTACCGCCATTAGACATTGTTCAAACTCAATGTCCAACATCACCGGACATTATTCTCTTCACTAGATATTATTCAAGTACTATTTATAGAATAAAAAAATTTAATTGCTACATTGAGAAGTGATATATCTCTAAGTACTATTTAGTGCAAATTTCACTTCCTCAAAATGAGAAGAACCAAAATAGTTAGTGAAAATAGTGTATAAATTTTATGTGTTATAGTTCAATGAGTCCTCTTTGAACCCATCAAATTTGACACCACGAGTTTGACACTAAGGCCTTGTTCTTTTAGGATGGAAAAATTAACTTCTAACTTTTTCCAACTCTTTCTAGTTTCTTCCAACTCTTTCCAGTTCCTACCAACCCTCCTTCTTGTTATTATATGATGAATATATAATAATATTATATATCCAAATTTATAATATATTACATCAAACACGGAAAAGGACAAATTCTTTTTCATCCAAAATTATTACTTTCTTACATACTCTGTATTTATTTGGGTGATTATTTAATTGAGTGATTTTTTGACACTTTAATTGTTCCAAGATTTTATAACTCATTCAAGTTTTTTCTAACTTTTTCCAGTTTTTTTCAACTCCTTTCAATTTCTTCAACATTCAACTCTAAAATATTAAACCAAAAAAGACAAGGGCTAACTGCTTCATCGATATTATAAAAGTCATTGTCTTTGATGTCTAGACAATCATTTTTTGTGCATGTTTGTGAAATACTTGATGTCAAATCATTGGTGTCAAACTTGGATAAATTTAGTTTTTTTGTAGTTCGCTTGTCTTAGGGTCGAATCCTAGACGCCATAAACTATTTTTATTGGCTTCATAGTTAATAATACAAAAGAATAGTAAGCCCACTCCACCGGGTTCATGGAAAAGTTCACCCAAGTTCGAGCTCTAGTGGATGCGAAACATTAATTCTTTGTGCATCTTTAAGTTGAGAATAATCTGAATAGATACTACCTTGTAATAGAGTCAATAGCATTCAAAAAAATACAAAAGAAGGTTATGGTTAAGGATGCATACAAATCAAAATATTTGATCTGATTCCTAGTTTGTAATAATAGAAACAAAGATTTATATTAAACTATATTAAATTCAAACTCATATCTGAATTGGATTTTCCATTCGAACAAATTTCACATAAACGTTTTAGATCTTTCCATATGTATATATAGTTAAGTCTAGAACTACATTTAGTTTGTGATCAAAGAGATCACAAAAGTCAAATTAAGATAATCCTTTTGAAAAAATGAAATACTCCGTATATTTTTATTTAAAAAAACACTCCTTCCATACTTTAAAATATCCGATCGTATACAAGTTGAAGCATGTAACAAAAAGATCTCTAACGTTCTGGTTAAAAGGTGATCAACACGTTAAAATTTGGTTGAAACATGTGATGATGTGATCTTTGTATGACTCTTTACACTCTCTAGTAAAGCGATTCGTCAAGCAAAAAAACTAGGATAAAGCAATTTGTACCCCAAACTTTTGTACTCCATTTATACACCGCAAGTTTGCACTGACATTTTGTGTTGATGTAAAATTAATTTTTGTTAACTCACTAACACTTTGTGTCCATGTAAATTTTGGTTAACGCACCAACACTTGTGTCAATATAAACCATCAAAATGTTTGTATATAACTGCGATGTATAAATGGAGTACAACTTTTGGTGTAAGTGTAGCATGGTCCAAAAAACTAACAATCACACTCTTTACATGTGTCTTAATAAGATATGGATTTGGGACTATGTAAAGTGTAAGTGTGCCCTTTTGTTCTATTTGATTATTTACATCATAAATCATTATTTTTCTCTTCAAACAACGTAAAACTTACTCTTTCCAAAAACTAAGTGAGATGAAAGAAATACTTATCTCATAAAACATCTTGCAATTTGACTTTTAACAAGAAAACTGTTGAAAAGTAAAAAAAAATATAATTTATGTCGGGGATTTTAGTTTCATCGGATATTTCTCTGATTTATTTAGATCTGACAAAAATTTTAATAGACGTTGTCTTATGAGTTAGGAGTGTGAATTGCACACTCGTTCAACGATATTACAAATTCATAGCGGAAGTATGGGGGCGACACCCCAGTAACGGGGTGGCATCCCATGGAGGGGTCCAATGGGTAGAACCCCTGGCCGTGGTCGACCGGGACAGATTGGAAACATTTTATTTTAGACATTATTGCTTTATGCAAATCTCTCAAATTTCGTGAACAGAATCCAAAACCTTAAGTATTCGGACATATGGATAAATTGTCAAAATCGACCCTAAAACTGCAAAAAACTCTTCACGCGAATGACTTTTGTGTGTATCCCTACGCAGAAAACGTTCGCATCTTTACGCGAACGTTCATATCTGATCTTCCATCTTTCCGACTCTATAAAAGAGTGTCGCTAGTATGGTTGAGAAAATGAATTCTGAGTGCAAATTCTTGATTGACGTTTTTTCCGATTAAAGTATTTTGGTAAACCCCAAAAAAACTTTGATTTGAAAACATTTATGTGATTCGTTATACTATCAAATAATGCGCCAAAAGAAGTACTCCCTCCGTCCTATTATTAATTTCCCACTTTGACTGGGAGTGATTTTTAAGAAAGGGTAAAAATTACGTTGACCTTCCCAAAGTACCCCTATATTCATCCGCACCCAAACCTTCACTCCCAAATTGGAATTCTCCAAATCAAACAAATCTCATTTGGCAATTGAATTTGTTCTTCAGTTCTCCATATCTAGGTTCTCTCCAAATCAATTCTCCCAAAAAAACTACAAAGAATCGCATGTCTCATGGAGAAAATAAAAAGAACAGAGTTCTTGCATATTGAATTTGTTCTTCTACTCTTAGATCTAAAAGGGAGGAGCCTCGTCACAGATGGTGACGGAAACTCGATAATTTATAGAGACGGCGGCGAATGTTCAAAAATCCATAGAAACGGCGGCGGCGCAAACTCGGTAATCTTTAGAGACGGCAGGGAAAGCTCGATAATGGCGACGACAAAAGCTTTCTTAGGGCAAGGTTCATCAGAACATGGGTCTGATGATTCTTTTTTGTGTGAATCAAGAAAATTAAGCAAAAACAAAAGAGAAGAAAAGGTAGAGGATCGGAGAAGGAATCATACCGTGGAGAGATGAGGAAGATTGAAACAGTGAGGGAAAGTGAGAGTGAAAAGGAAAGAATAAATGGATGGGGGCATTATTGTCATCTATCTTAGTAAGCCTTGCCATTTTAAGTAATGGGAAGATAATTTTAGGACAATCAAAAAAGGAAAGTGAGAAGTTAATTTTAGGACGGAGGGAGTAAATGATAAGCACAACAACAAAATGAGATGACATGCAACTTGGCCCTAAATTCTCATGATACTAGTAAATTTGGAACAATAATTGGTATCAAAATAGAGTTCATAGGATCAGTTCAACTGATCATTTTGAGCTGATCCAAGTACTGTGAGAACTTCACTTTTTTAGCACTTCAACAACAACAAGAAGAATAACCAATATAATCTGAACTCCATTGGAGTCCGGAGGTCAAGAACAAAGATGTACGCATCCTTACCCTTGTAAATTAGACCAATGATGCATTGCTGCAGTCACTATATCCAATACTAGGTGGTTAATCGGGAAAAAAAAGTAACCAAGGAAATTTCTCTTCTTCGGTAACACTAATAAACGCTAGCCGAACCCAAAACTCAGGGTAGGGTAGTTTTCAGTGGCTCAAATGATAAAAATGGCCAACATGTCCTCCACCCAAAGATTGTAAAGGCTGGTTTTATTGTTTGCCGAACAAAGGCCTTAGTCTAGAGTTCATGTAGACCGATGATGGCAGTGTCAACAGGTGACTGGAGGATACCATAAGATAAACTATTACTCCGTATACTGTATTCGTCGATCCTATGTGTGATGAAGTTCTCCTGCATCACAAATATTGACCGGACAGAGACTTCAAGTCTCTATTTCTGCTGCTTCCCAGGGCAGAAACTTTGGGGAATTGCTACATCCCTTCCTCTGCTTGGATCGGACTTTTGTTTTTGGTAAATTTATGCTTCGCTAACGCAATAGCATCCTCTTCTTTCCTAAAACATTATTCCATAGAAGTCATCTCTGAAAAAGAAAAAAAAAAGACAAGACTAAGTAAGAAAAGTCAGGTGAAGGATCCAACAAGCATCAAAGAAGATTTGATGAGAGGAGGTGCAGACCTTCATCCTCTAACCAGAGAGCCAGAATCTCAGGCAGAGTGAACACTAGGGGTCAGCTATATTCAAGCATTGCCAAGCTATCTCACAACAGGCCCGACCGTCCAGCGTAGTCGTTCTCAGTTCTCACTTCTCCGCCTTGGCACACTGCAGTGCTGCAGCTCGCAGGTCCGAGTATCCAATTCTGGCAGTGCATCGCATGTCCAGTAGTCCAGCTTCAGAGCTCCAACTATTACAGTGCTCAGCAGTACAATACAGTAGCAGTCCTCAGTATTTCAAAGTTTGAACATCGACTTGGTTATCCAGAGATTATTATGCTGTATGGCTAGTCTAATTGATTAGATCTATCTTTGCATTTTTAAAATCATAATCTTGGAAACATGGTTAGATTCGAAATGAATTGCATTTCTGTTATATGTTTGTAGATGTGTGTGTGTATACAACGAAGGGGATTGATCACAGTAACTGTTAGGTCCCGTTTGGTAAATGGAATTTTAAACTATGGAATTGGAATTACAACAACAACAACAACCCAGGTAAATCCCACAAAAGTAGGGTCTGGGGAGGGTGTGTGTACGCAGACCTTTCCCCTACTCGAAAGTAGAGAGGCTGTTTCCAAAGAGACCCCCGGCTCAACGTCGAAAGTTGCATTGCTTGACTAATTGCTACTTCATTAATTAAAGAAGCGCAGACAGTTTAGAGATCCATTTTGATTTATTCCATCACACCCCAAAGCCAAAAATGGTGAAATTTTGGCTCCAATGGTGAATTGGAATTGAGGACTTCAATTCCAATTCTGGTGTTTGGTAACACAAAAATTATGTGGATTTAGAATTGATAATGCAAAAAAATGAATTGGAGGCTAGAAATCCATGAATTTTGCATTAAATTTTTGCAGCAGGCCACAAAGTGCAATTATGTGACTTATGTTGTTCATGATGATGATGCTTTCATTTATTAACTAATTTCGATGATGATGGTTGGTGGTGTGTCATGTAAACTATTAAGTATGAACTCTATCTATTTCTTTGGAACTGTTTTTGTTTTGTATTTGTGTTTAGTGGCTATTGGACTAATACTTTTTTTAAGTTCGAAATTTAAAGTTTAAACTTTCATTCTTCTTGAAAACATGTGTACACATTATAAGCCATATTTTTAAGAAGCAAATGTATAAAACACGGATGTATCCGTATATGTACTCCAAACATTTGAAACGTATACTTAGCCGTATTTTAAAACTTTGATCCATATTAGACACGATCATACAAATGAACATATTATACTCATATCCGTAAGCTAACAGAGATCCTATGTGATCACTTGACAAGATTAGGGAAGAACTAAACATGGGCTTGGTACCAAACCTGCGACTTATTGAGAAAAGGTGTCGAGCCCAAAGAGACAAAGATGAAACTTTACTTCCACTTCTTGTGGAAGGTCGGCATATTGGACAAAATCATCATAATACGAGTAGAGATGAAGATTGAGCATCTACAAACCTTAGCCGCAATTCCCAAAACACCTAGCATGAACCAGAAGAAATCAAGCAGACATCCCAACTTTTTACATTTAGTTACGAAACCGGTCAGGTGGAGGTAACAGGCACAGCCAGAGCTGGGGAATGCCATAATATTCAAGTAATTGAAGCGGTGGATGGGTGGAGAGGAATTTGACCCCTAATTCCACTGAGACGGTAGTTACACTAAAGAAGGAAGGAGTCGGTTGGGTGACATTTCTCTCAATAAAATCACCAAATGGTTGGAGGCTGATCAGAAATATGAGTATAGAGAGAAAGACACAGCAAGTAGAGAGGTATGAACTCAAGTGTATATTGATTGCATATCTGAGAACTTGTCCATTACAATATCGGGTCAGCCTATTTATACTATTTATACAGGAGGTCCCATCTAATTGCCAAGTACTAACTACCAAACACTATCTGATCAAATGTCTCAAGTACATAGGAGTCTCAGATGCCATGTGGGGTTGTCGCGCAGGATCAGAACAAATAGTGGGATGTAGATGCAGTACGTGGATCCGTTGATGATGGATGTCATGTATGGATGGCCCTTCCATTGGAATCAGGGTGGAAGAGTCCCCGTTGGAGTCCAAGCTGTGTCTCGGGGTTAGTCTAGGAGATGATGGATTAATGCCTTGGGGTCAGCCTCAGCCACCTAGCAAAGCCAAAAACAGATTTCAAGACTGCAGTGGACCCAACCCCATAGGCCATCAGATACACTTACGGACTTACCCTTTAGGAAAATAAGGACAAGATCTTCAAAAAAACATCTTTCAACTAGAAGTTCCTCCCATTTTATAGGTCTCTTTTCTCTATTGATGTGGCTAAGCCAACTTTTTTTTCTCTAATTTTTTGCAATAAATTATATCGTTTTCAAATTTAGCTCATGCGTGCGGTTAAATAGAACTTAAAGGTGAAGTTTTGAAATATGTAAATTCCAATTACAAGTACTCCATACTAATTAAGTCAGCCAAACATCCTCATCCAGAATTGGTCTTATAGTGCTTTGTGATAGTTTAGGCTACAATTGGTGTACATGCTACCTGTGTCCATCAAATGAGTGCACTTTCATAATAGACATTGTGAACTCCCAGCACAGAAATCTGCTTTGACATAAAATAACTTGAGTACTGGCGACGGGGGTGATTATGCCTAGGGAACAGGAACTTAAGCTAGAGCACAACAACCTTGTATATTCCTAAACTCTGTTGGGGTGTGGTAGGTCAAGATGTATGGAGCCTTACCCCTTTGAAATACAAGGAAACTATTTCTGCTTGAGTGCTTGATCATTGATGGATTGTTGTATTCACTACCCAAAACTTCATTGAGAGCAGGAAGCAAAGGAAATTTAGTGTCATTTTGATTTAGTCCATTATAAACCAAAAATTAGTATAAACTTGAGCTAGAATGCACCAAAAACAGTTTAAGTAGTCATTATGGAATGGACACAGTACAGAATAATAACAAATCATCAAAGCAATGGAGAATGACTTATAACAACATTAAAGCATGAATGCATCAGGATGAGGAGCGAAAACTCTAGTCAAATGTACTATGTGTTGTGTCTATTGACAACGTATAGTTGTTGGAGGTAGACACAGCAATGCATCAAGGTCCTAACGGAAACATTCTCTTTTTGTTTTTATTATGGGGGTAAGGCTTTGTGCAACTTGAGTCCCCAATGATGTTGGGATTATTATACTGGGTTTTGTTGTTATTTGTGACAGCACAATTATATGCATGAATCAATGCTAATTGTTAAGTGTCTATTTTTTGGAACAAATATGAGAAATTTCATGTATGTGACTAATTTTATCAAGAATAAAATAAGTTGTCCAAGGCTTGCAAATGAAAAGATGTTCCAAAACTGAAGAAGATGTTAACTGTCACACAAAGAGTTGATCAGAAAAAGCTACTATTACAATGAATGCCCACACAGACACACACGCTTATGTACCTCTATTCACAATTCATTTGGTCTTGGGGTTGTGAGAAAAACTTCTTTGCATTTTGTGCCACATCTGCCTCTACAATAGCTTCTAAGAGAATGTCAGATCCCTTTGCATCAGCTTGAGGAAGCAATTTTAAAAGGGGTGAACATTAGTAATGTCTCAAATATTTCGAAAAATTTATAAACATGAGAAAAGAGAGCCCCTAGGCCATAATATATATATATAAACCATAGTAGACAACAATGGATGGTGTTTACCTGTATGATCAGGCAACAGCCCTGCACTTTTAGCAGAAACTGGGAGTACAAGATTACCAGATCCAGTAAGCTCATCCAGAGCTTCACTATTTTCAGACTTGGTGTTCATTGATGTGATTTCAGCCAGTTTTGCATACGCAGTTGCTTGGCTGTGTATTGCAGAAGAGGTTGAGGCCTTAGCATTAAAATCCTACAAGTAATAATAAACAAATCATTCCCTGCGAAAAGATGAGTATGAACACAGTAAACCATGCAAAGAAAGGGAGGTAGTAAAAACCTTGGGAGTAATAGTCACAGGTGTGCCCTCACTGTCAGATTTTGCAGGTCCAGTTTCCATGATACTAGTGCCAGCAGCAGCAGCACATTGGTGGTCTTTTATGTTATCAACTAGCCTTGTAGTTAATGGACCAGGATTGATGAAAGAAATGGTTCGGATTTCATGTCGTATGGCTTCTAATTGAGCAATTGTATCTTGAAGTTCTTTATGGACCTTCAGAGAAAATATCACCGACAAACACACAATAATTTGAAATGGGAAGAACATGTGTGGGTAATCCATCTATATCTAATGATGATCCATTATAAAGGCTAATAGGAGAGCAACTAAACAAAGGAAAGAACGAAAAAAAGAAAAAGAAACCTGACGAGCTTGAGTTTGCTGCATGACACTGTCGAGTTGACCACGAGCCATTTGAACGTAGCCAATAGCGCGACCAGATAACCTTCCAGCTGTTCTTGCTATGAGAGGAAGGTCCTTGGGGCCTAACAAATTAATTATTAAAAGCCTAGCGCAGCATCCACAGAATTCAAAACATGAAGGAGAAACAAATGCATATCTAGCAGAGGCAATACAAACAACACAATTAACAATATCATACTAAGAGGTAGGTTTTTGGAATCGAAAACAGAAACATCAGGGCTTAGTAGAAATATTAAGTGAACTAAAGACAGATGCACTGTCTTTTACAAAGGAAGAGTACCAATTAAAGCGGCAGTAGCTCCGAGCAATAAGAACAACTCCCCATATGAAATCCCTAGCATTTCTTTGTCTCCCGTTTGAATGAAGAATTAAAGGGAACCAGAGCCAATATATCTATCTGTTTGTTTTACACCGGCGATGAGAACGAATATAATTCAGGGGAAGCAAAAGAAAACAAATCCTTCCTCAAAAAGAGAAGCGGCTTTGCTAACGTGCTTCAAAATCGATCCAGCAATGACCAAATCTCAAAATATGGGGACCCGACTCTTTAGCTGTGGTTTAATTTATAATTGTTCATACTCTGTAAAAAATAAACAAAAATTACTGTTTGAACAAACATTCAAAATTACTATATGAATTTTTTAAGTTGAAAAATTCTACATCAATAACATTATAAGATCAATTTCAGTAATTCTAATAATAATTTCTTGTTCAAGTCTCAAATTATTATCGCAGGAGTTAACACTGAGAAAGAGAATCACATTATGAAGCATACTCATATACCTAAAGGACATTTCCCATTTAGGTACCTTGGAGGCCCCATTTCAGCTGCAAGAATCAGCCACAAAGAATGTGACAAGCTTGTGGAGAAACTCACTACAAGAATTACTTCTTGGGCAACAAAACACTTATTTTATGCAGGGAGGGCAAGGCTTATCAACTCAACTCTCTATGGAATTGTTTTCTTTATGGGTAGAATGGGTACCTTAAGCAAGATACAATATGGCAGTACAAACAAAAAGGTGACAACTGCTATTACTCAAAGAAAATGCTGATGGGAGATAGAAAAGGTGAAAGATGGACTACTGATGGGAGCAACTTTAGTGTTAATTGCCTCGACAAATCAGAGTTCTTAGCTATTTTTTATTACTAGAATGCTACTAAAGTAATAAGCAACCCTCTAACAAATTGAGGCGATTCTGCTTCCATTTCATATGCCACCTAATCATTTAAAAAAATATTCCTAAGCAACAATTAACTAGCGTTAAAGATGCTCTTGGTGAATATACTCCGTCGTTGGAAAAAAACAGTCCACGTGTTTTTTAACATCAGAAGTAGCTTTAATTCACTTCATTCTTCACGCTGACAGTACTTTATTCCTCAAATCCACAAAAAAAAAAAAGCTAATGTTTGTAGCTTGGTCAAATTGTGAACAGATGATATGTAACAGTAAATGTTTAGAATTATCATCTCTTGAAAGTTAATAACAGAGAATCTGAGCTATAATGTGAAATTGATCAAATAAGGAAAAAGGTGATCAATAGACCATTCAATCGGCCATTAGTCTGGATAATCTAGGGTTTCTACTCTGTAATCTACAACTTTTTGATAGAAATTTCTAAAAGAATTTTCAAAAAATCATCAATTTCGGAGGCAATCAATGATCTAAATGCATTCATTTTGTGAATTCAAATGTATATTATCGACAGGTTTAGTTTCGAATCCAGAAAAAAACTTGATTGAAGATGGAGGATGGAAGATCTGAAGAACAGAAGAAGCATATATGATTACCTGCTCACACGAGTAAAATGATTTTACTTTTGGCAAGTAGGTTTCAGAGGAGGCAATGAGGTGTTTTTGTTTTAGCTTGTGTGAAAATTATTTTATCCCTAAGTTAATCAATGTCAAACACCCTCTTAGTTGTCTTCCGTTCAAGTGACTTTCGAATGGTTGATGCTCATCTACTCTAATTTGATTTGATATAAATTTAATTTAAATTAAAATTTTTATAATAATAATTATAACAATGCTAATAATGATAAAAGAAATATTAATAATAATAATAATATTAGTAACAATAATATAAGAATAGTAATAACTATAATAAGGTCATTTGACTCAATTAGCATTTCTGTGAGTTTCTCTCTCTAACCATGGGAAAGAGAGGGCGACCGTCAAAAACTACCAAAGCATCCAACGTAGATTCACAGTCTCCGTCTACATCCAACGGAAAGAAAGGATCCCGGAAATCAACCTTCCAACGTAGATTCACAGTCTCCGTCTACATCCAAAGCATCTACGTCGAGAGAGAGAGCTGGGGATGATCAGCCATCTAGTGATTTGAGTGAAGATCTGCAGGATAAGCCAGATCCTAGTCTGCTACCTGACCCAGATTCAAATAAGAAGAAAAGTTTTGCAGAAGTGGTGGGAATTCAGGAGGATCTAAACCTAAATCTGTCTTACATCCTAGCTGAAGAATTAGACGGTAAGCAAATCATACGTTTTTCAATAGATGATGTGATCGAACCTGGGAAATATTGGGATACTGCTTTAATCTGTTGCATCTTAGGAGCCGGCCAACCCTCCGTTGGATGTCGTAAAAGGATTTCTGTCCCGTATATGGAGAACCTATGCCATTGATGATATATCTTTTTTTAAGGTGGGTCAGTTTATTGTAAGATTCAACAAGGAGGAAGATAGAGATGAAATTCTCAAACGTACATACTACTACATGGATAACAAGCCAGTTTTTGTACAGAAATGGTATCCAGGATGCAAAGTGGACATAATGGCATGAAAGATATGGGTGCAATTTCTGGATCTGGAAATGAAATATTGGAGTTTAACAGGTCTAAGCAAGCTCGGGAGTGCTATTGGGAAACCTGTGAAAAGAGATAAGGCTCCTTCCTAATCAAATCCATTTCCTCAATGAGGATGGCAGGATCATATCCCAACAGGTGAAGTATGAATGGGCCCCAGTACTGTGCTCTCATTGCAACAAAATTGGGCATGTACTAGAGAAGTGTAGAAAGAAGAACCCTCCCCAAGATGTCCCTTGAAAACAAAAGAAGATATGGAAACCAAAAGACACAAAAAATGAAGATAAAACTGATGCTCCCAGTAGTCCAAAGCCTAAACTAGTGGATGCTGAGGCATTATCCCTGACAATGAATGAGAAACTGAAGAACAAAATCCCAGAACCTACTGAAGAGGAAGGATTTATAGAGGTAAACAAAAGGAAAGCTGCAAGGAGATTTTCTTTGGATAGTAATGAAATATACTTGGGTGGAATACATGCTGATCTCAGGCTCGCTCCTTATAATTTTTATAATAATAATTATAACAATGCTAATAATGATAAAAGAAATATTAATAATAATAATAATAATATAAGAATAGTAATAACTATAATAGAATTTCTCCCCTGGCTTGAGTGGTAGCAAGCCCACTCCCAAGATTCATGGGGAAGTTCACCCAGGTTCGAGCCCCAGCGAAGGTAGCAGCATTGGCTCTTTGTGCGTCATTAGCTTGAGAATAGTACGAACAGATACTACCTTGTAATAAAGTCAATAACATTCAAAAAAAAGTAATAACTATAATAATAACACTAGTAATAATAATAATAGAAATAATAATAGTAACAATAATATAAGAATAGTAATAACTATAATAATAACACTAGTAATAATAATAATAGAAATAATAATAATAATAATAATAGTAACAACCACAACAACAATAATAGTAATAGTAATAATTATAATAACAGTAGTAATAATAATTATAATCATAATAATAGTAATAGTAATAATATGATTTGATCTAGTGTGATCTAATTTGAATGTAGTTATATTTAAAATTATTTATGATCAGATTTGATTATCTGATCTGTTTCAAATAAGACTAGGTAATAGGTAAGGGAAAGTTGAGGAGAACATAAC